>CM068372.1:333312063-334512063 GCA_034769895.1 Magicicada septendecula
TCATAATGGACTGTGAAGATTTGTTTATTTTACTATATAATAACTTTAGTTGGTGCACTTCTTATCACACTAATAAATACTTTTGTCTATAATTAATTTACAATTTTATGAGGTTTTGGGGTGTTATACTTTCTTTTGTGGTATTAACATTTGGTTTGGGGTTCATTGTCGTTAATAATAGGTTTATTAATGGGTATTTCTTGTAGTTCTTCCATCCTATATCTTCTTTTCTTCTCTTCTTCCTTCTTGTGTTTTCCAAGGTACTTGGTTTTATTTTGTCCGTTGGTTGGTTCGGGTTATCTTCTTTATTATCTGCTCCTAAACTTCCTCTTCCTTCTTGGGTTCGGGGTATCTTCTTTATCACCTGCTCCTAAACTTCCTCTTCCTTCTTGGGTTCGGGGTATCTTCTTTATCACCTGCTCCTAAACTTCCTGTTCCTTCTTGGGTTTGGGGTATCTTCTTTATCACCTGCTCCTAAACTTCCTGGGTAATCTCCTGATTTATATATATATGAGTTTCTTTAGATTTAAATTTTCTTGCGTTTTACTGTTGCAATTTTATTACTTAATTACTTTTTTCCTTTTATAGTGGTGTTTTTCTTTGAAGTTTAAATTAATTTCATTTGAAATTCTTTGAGTTATTTGTAATTTAATTGTTTTTATGATCTTAATGGAATTAATTTTTAGTGGATTATCTGTCATGCTACACTTTTCATCAGGAAAGTTTGAAAACTTATGTTAATTGTTGATGAAAGAAGAACAAAATCAGTAACTCAGCATGATGAGAGATAACATTAATAATTGTGTTGCCTTTTAATAATTTTGAAAATTCATTTGATTAAAAGTTATTTTTTTATTATATTTTTTATAGGCTAAACTTTGTTTTTTCCATTTTATTATTATTATTATTAGTTTTTTAATTTGTTTTAATAGTTCAATATTGTTATTAAAAATTATAATCTATCATTTTTGAAAGGCCATATTTTTATACTGTTTGCTGAATATGACTCTGTAATTTCATTTTTAAAATTATTTGATTTTTGTTAGTAGATAAGCACTGTTGATTATTTCAACTAGATGTAGGTGTATAGATAAGCCTATTAGTAGCTACATGTGTTAGTAGAAATATTGTTAATATCAAGATAATGAATAGTGTTGTAAGTGATGTGTAAATCAAGGTTATGTTAAATAGCCTACTATGTTTATAGACTCTGGTCTCTTAAGTTGTAAAAAAAACATTATTTTTGTTTCATATAACTGAATTTTCATTGCAAAATATTGCCTACTCTTAAATAAATTAAATTTTGTTTGAAACTTGAATGGCTTTTAATATTATTTAAATGCATCTTAAGCCACCCATATTATGGGAGCCTTGAGACATGTTCTGTCTCGAGCCTCCCTGAACATGTCTCGAGCCTCCCTGAACATGTCTCAAGGCTCCCTTAACATGGGAGGCTTGATACACATTGCAAGCATAAATAAAAAGGGGTTTATATATTTTTTTTAAATGCAATAGTACAAAATTTAATATGAAATACAATAAAGGACATGATTATTATTCATTACAAATTATCAGCACCTTTTTTTATTTAGCTAATTTTCTATAAAAAATAAAATTGTAAAAAGTTTCTCAAGCCTCCCCAGCTTCCCCTACTTGCTGTACCAGATGTTGTGTGTGATTTTATCAGTATTGTGATATTTTTGAAATCAAACGTTAATAAAATTTGTCTTGTTAATCAGGCTGTTTCATTTCCAAGTCCTGTCACAATGGGCCTGGTACATTTTAAGCTTCGTCTAGGTCTATGGCCTAGTTTTTAAATTTTACGGGAGCTTTCCCCTTTTCAAACAAAAAATTAAATTAAAAAAAAAATTCTCAAAACTTTGAGAAGGGGAAATGAGGCGGCTCAAATGGTAGCAGAGCGTGGTTCCATATGTGACAGGACTTGTAAAATTGGGAGGAATTTTCAGGAAGAACAATAAAAGAATTAAGAAATTTTTTTTAGACCTGGACTACTGCACATGGCAGGGGGTTAAGACGGATTCGGGTTCTGTAATGGAAATGTGATATGGGACTGTTGTGCCCACTGAAATTTTATAAATATTATGTTTGATGTATTGTAGAGTTATAATATGTGTTACTGTTATTGTTGTACTATGTATTAGAGATGGGCAAAACCGTTCCTTTCAGGGATTGGATCTGAACCGCTCGCTCCCTAGACTGAACTAGCTCTTTTTCGTGACTCACCGCTCACCAATCATCATTGGTCGGATTTGGAATGAATCTTACTTTATTTTTTTAGTTTTTTCCAGTGAACTTCGTTTTACAATTTGTAAACCAAAAATTAAACACATTTTTGCGAGGTTTTTTAGCAAGTTGCTCTAAAATTTTGACATTAGAAATATTAATTAATGCTTGATGCCTTTACTTGGTGAAAATCCATTGTAAATTATTATTCTGTAGTTAATAATATAATATTTACCCGCGCTGACAAGGGCAATACTGTTATTGCTATCGACAAAGGCGAATATGTAAACAAGGCACTTGAATGTTTGAACTCTTTTGAACCCATTGATACTAACCCGACTTTTAAATTTCAAATAGATGTTAAACAGGCTATAAAGAATTGTTCTTTCTTTGATAATCGAGATTTGGATTTTTTATCAGTAATGAATTCTCAGCCACCAAAGCTTTACTCTTTAATTAAATTGCATAAGGATAACCATCCAATTAGACCAGTGGTATCATATGTAACTGCTCCTTCTGTTAAATTATCTAAAAGACTAATTAAGATTATACAAACACAATGCAAATTTCAGTCAACACATAGTATTAAAAATTCACTAGACTTAATTAACAGAATTAAAGATTCACATATCCCAGACAAAGCTGTTTTATTATCATTTGATGTGAGAAATTTGTTTCCGAGTATTCCACCGACTGATGTAATAGATATTGTAGAAAAATTATTAATTGAATTTTGTAATAACCCCTTTATGAGAGAGGATATCTTGAATTTACTGAAGGTTTGCCTTAATCAAAACTACTTTGAATTTAATGGAAAGATCTATATTGGCAAAGAAGGGCTTGCAATGGGAAATCCACTTAGCCCTTTGGCAGCTGAAATCTTTATGGACTACATAGAAACTAAAATTAGAGCACACCCTTATTTCAAATTGTTTATTTTTTGGTATAGATATGTGGACGATATTTTAGCAATTTTTCTTGGTACACGTTGACAATTACAGATCTTTCTTAATTTTATTAACAATTTACACAAAAATATTAGCTTTACCTTAGAATTAGAAGATAACAATAGTATCAATTTTTTAGACCTTACAATAACAAAATGCAATAATAAATTAGACTTCGGTATTTTTCATAAGCCTACACATACAGATATGACAATACACATTACTTCCACACATCCATACTCACATAAATTGGCTGCTTTTCACAGTTTTATCCAC
The DNA here is from genome assembly GCA_034769895.1 of Magicicada septendecula. Lineage (NCBI taxonomy): Eukaryota > Metazoa > Arthropoda > Insecta > Hemiptera > Cicadidae > Magicicada > Magicicada septendecula. Next base: position 333,315,531 of record CM068372.1, read on the forward strand.
AGACTAGTTAGTATTCCGTTATCAGACTCAAATTTCCAATCAGAACTTAACATTATTAAACAAATAGCTGTCAACAATGGTTACCAACCTAGCCTCATAGATCACTTGTTAAACAAAAAATTTTATTCACAAGCTTTAAAACTAGTTTACCCTCCCTCAACACAGATTAAAAGATATCACACTCTCACTTACATAGGTTCTGCTTCTGATAATATTGGTAAATATTTCACGCAAAGGAATGTAAATATAGCTTTTAAGACGCAGTCTTCTTTGGGAAAATATATTAAAAATAATAAGAGTAAAACAGATAAACTGCAAAAGTCTGGTGTATACAAATTATCCTGTGGGTCTTGTAATAAAGTGTATATCGGACAGACAGGTAGATCTTTCGAAAAAAGAATGTATGGTCACAATTATAGTTTTAGATATAATGATGGCAAATCAAATTATGCAAATCACTTGTTAGAAAAAGACCATAGTTATAATGACAATTTTGAAATTTTACATTTATCTGATAAAGGTCCAAAGCTTGATTTATTAGAAACCCTTGAAATTAATAAACACAAATATTTAAATGTATTATTAAATGATCAGTTAGATCTAAATAGCTCGCCTCTGCTTAATTTGTATAAATAGACTTGGTATATGTTATGTTATATATTTGTGTAATGTGTATAAATCTTATTGACACGAGATTACTATCGCTCTCTATACAACAGCACTTGTATTATATTTTATATTCTGTATTGTTTGTACGAAAATTAGTCAGCTTATACCATCTGATGAAGGCACTGTGTTGCCGAAACAGCTGTCATGGTTTTATAATTTTAATAAATTGACGAGTGGAAATCACAAAAACTATTTTATGGTTTTATTTTTTTTTATAATTTAGAAATATTAGGTAATCTTTTTCATTAAAATTGATATTTAACAAATTTTTAAATTACTATAGGGTCCTTTAACTTCACCTTTCTTATTCTATTCATTCTGCGTGTATTTTACCTGCTACTGTCCGCTTTGGAGAACAAAGTGAAAGCTGAAAGGGGATATAATAATTTTCCGTTGTTCTTTCAAAGTAGTTTTGAGAATCCCCAAGGATTTTACCTTTCTAAGCCCATTCATTTGGCCTGTATCTTATCTGCTAAAAATTTTCCGTTACATTCAACTGTAGTTTTTAAAATTGCCTAAAAATGTCTTTCTACATAAAACTAACAATGAAATTCTGGAATAAAAAAGTGTTCATAAATTTCGGAAATGATAAAAAATAAACTCACTTTTGTTAAGTTTACATTATTTTATTATATAAAATACAATGCAACAATAATATTACAAATCTAATTACCTATACTACAAAAAAAGTTGATGCAATGTGGGATATATAAGTTTTCAGGATTCCCACCACAATGAAGGGTCATTATTCCTAGGCAAATATTCCTCAGCTAAATATTTATCAAGTTCCACTATTGGTCCAGATCCCGGATCATATGCTCCTTGAAGCTTGTTGATTGTCTCGTCGAACTCCTCCCAAATGGAAGAACTCCCACTCAACGTAGTTGGACCTGCTTGCTGTGCCTGTGTTTGGGACGTTTGAAGTTGTACACCCAAGGCTTTGATTTTTGACACAACGTTATTGTAACGTTATTGAACTTTGTATCATCTGCAAAACCTTGTTTCTTGAAACGAGGATCGAGCAGAGTTGACTGCGTAACTAGTTCGTTTTCAGAGATAATCCCAATCCGCACCGACAATCCTTTCAGTATGTCATCGACTAATAAATTTATTTCAAGACAATAACCTTTATTTTTATCTTTGTAAGTTTTCATTTGACGCGCCATTAACCTTATCAAAATTCCCATTTTAGAAAGAGAAACAGTTCGTTCTGACGACACTTCTTTTGTTACCTCATCGAAAACTTTTAAAACCTCTATTGCCTGTTTTATAATATCCCAGTCTTTATCAGTCAGATTAAATGATTTTACGCCTAATATAGCAAGGGAAGAAATAATTAAGTGCTTCTTTATTTAAAAAAACATCTTTGTAACATGTCAAAGGTGGAATTCTACCTGGTCGGAACGTCTTGTTTCAATTTGAGTTTATCTTTTTTTAAATTCGTCTGCATTTCGACAAGTTTACTTTGAGCAAATGAACATTTTTTGAAATACATAACTGTCTGTTTGACTTCGTCAACAGTTTTCTGTATTGACGACCCAATAGCGTGTTGCACAATAAGATTCAATGAATGTGGAAAGCATGGTAGGTGTCGCAGTTTTAATATTTCGGCAGCTGATTTCATGTTTGCCGCATTGTCAGTAACTATTGCGACAATTTTAAAATGAATGTCAAATTTTCTTGCAACAGCGTTGACCCAATTGGAAATGTTCTGCGCGGTATGCCTATCTTCAAATTCTGAGCATTCTAATAAATACGACTTTAATTTTGTATTATCATCTATAAAGTGCGCCGTAAGCGCATAAAAACTAACATTGTTAATATTGGTCCACCCGTCCGAAGTCAGGCAAACTGCTTTTACAATGGCCAATTCATTTTTAATTTTCAGTATTAAGTCATTGAAAAGACTAGGCAATAAGGAATTAGACAAAGTTTTGCGACTGGGCATATTATAATTCGGGCAAAGCATATCTACAAACTTCTAAATTCCTCGTCTTCGACTGTCGAAAAGGGATAAAACTCTTTGCAAATCATCTTTAAAAGTTGAGTATCTAACAATCTGCTTTTATTTAATGTTATCGGCTTTATGATATTTATGAACTTACTCAAAGGTTGTTGCAAAGTGGTTGGGGGCGAAGGCGTCGCAAAAGATAAACTGGACACAGATTCAGGGCGAAAGTCAGTTCCTGGGCGGAGGTCTTCAACTGAGGTGGATGTACAAGAAGCCGATGCAGGAGATTCGAGCGACGAGACACTTCTGCTGCGGTCTCATCGCTAGTTGACGGCGATTTTGGGCGGCTTCCCGAGCATTCAAAAGGCACTGTCGGGTATTTTGCTTTCAAATGCCTTTTTTTTTAAGGTTTGAGGAAGATCCCGAAGAGAAGTAAATTACCTGCTGGCAATATCGGCATTTTCGCTTTTTTGTCCAATTTGGTAAAATGATACCAAATATCGCTTGAAGTCCTTCTAAGCGATGGGCTCGACATTTTGTTCTGCATAATTGAAAAATACATTAAATGGAAACATTTATAAATTTATAATCAATAAATGTAAATATTATTCTTATCCTCCAAAATAATTATTCAAAATGTTAGGTTACATTCAAAATACAGTTCCAATCACTAATTTCATTAACATTTTGTCATAAAATTAATTTATATATATTATAACATAACAAGATCCCACCTCCGAATAAAGACAATTATACCATCAAAATTCACTGTGAAGTATGCATAAACGCGATCTTTTTAGTAATAAAATACAAATAATAATAAAATAAACTTAATAAATACAGAAATGAAGACACAATATATTATTTAAAGATAATTAATATTTTCAAGGAATAAAAAGTAATCAAAACAAAAAGGGAAATACTGTATTATAGTAAATAAATAATTGGGAAATAGGGAATAAAAACTCATGAAGTAAATAATTTAATGACAGTGACAAACAATGACTGACGATAACCATAATACCCAGAAGTGAAGATCAGATGACTGTCAATATGTAAATAATGATTAATTAATAGAATTATAATGTACAAATTGTTGTAACCTATCGAGTGGCTGCTAAGTTACAACTGCTTGTTTGACGTGTTTGCGGAGGTGAAGTTGAATCATTAGAATGAACCGTTCTTCTTGAAGACAATTTATTGTGATTAGCAAAATACAAACGAACTTTTACAAGTTACTTTATACAACTCTTCTTGACAAACTATAAGTCAGTTAATTCAATTACTGTTTAAACTCTAAGTACCTTCAGTTACTAGTACTTAGTTCACAAATTAATGTAACTACTTTTAGTTACTTCAAAATTACAAAAACAAACTATTGACAACATCTGGTTTTCCGGCTCTCTAAGAACACCTTCCAACACAGATCAAAGTCAAAATAAAAATGAGAAAAGATGAGTAAGTTCTCTGGGACCGCTTACACAATCAGATCTGTCTTCTCCAGCGAATGCTAGAGTTTTTATAGTACATCATCGTGGGTGTAACACTTAAATTAGTGGTGGGACTGTTCTCTCCTCTTAATTCTAAAATCTTAACTATGATAGGCTGAAACTAGTTGGAGTAAGGGTAGTTTCATACAATTTTTATAAGACTTTCTGTTATTCGTCAAAGACTGTTATCATGTGACCCTACGTCACGATTTGGGGGTGTTTTCCCTCTAAGATTAAAGTTCTCACGCAAATATAACACCTGTCTTCACCAATGTTTACACGGAGTACACCTGGCCTCACACTTGTGACCCATTACTCGACTCCCCCAAAAGGATATCAAATTTGTGTGACATTTTATATTTCCTGTCTAGACCTTGTCACCATAAATTCTTATTTGATATGTCTCGCCAGATTTCCTACGATTATCACTCCCTGGACAGTCACGCTTATTGAGAAAGGGTGAGGTACGATTCACAACCCTGGGAAAATTCCTTAAAACTAATTTTATGTTCAAAACATATGCTACAGTCTCGTATACACACCTGACACCTGTCCCTGTTTCCCACACAACTAAAAATTTCTTATTTTCTCACTTCTAAGTTACAATTATGCTACAAGTACAGTAAGTACAATTGACAATTACAACACCTTCCCCCTTATTTTAAGCTTTAAGCTACACAATGCTTAATGCTTAATACTAAACTACTATTACAATTCAAATATCTTGCTTAATTTTATAAGTGATTACATAATTTTTATAAATTTTAAATTCCTACAATGATACATTACTATCACTACTGAACTGATCACACTAATAAAAACACAAACAATTTTATTTACATCTTACTGTACTTTCACCGTATGACTTTACTTGATACTACACCAATTTTTCCATTATTATGTTCTTTTCGACCTTGGTCGTAGTTTCTTTTCAAACTCTTTTAGTTCTACAATTTCATCCTCTAACTGAGTACAACCGTTTGTTGGACTCTCTCCTCTTATTGCAGTCAGGTCATGAACTGACGCTCCATACTGGTACTGCTTTACTACAATTGGTTTAGTACTTAATATCTGTACCTGTTTAAAAGATTCCTCAAACTTCTCTTCTAACCTTTTACTACAACATCTACCAAACAATGGTAACAACCATTTTGGATAAAATCTTTTATATACATAGTATGAAATTCCTGTTGTTATTAACCCACAGATTATATACATCATTACTGAATGATGCGTTACCTTTGACTTGTAAATTTCCTGCATATTCTCTTCCTCAATTGCTTTTCTAATTTCATTTAATCTGTAACTGGCTGCATCTAAATCGTCAGCATGCATCGCCACCGTTTTCAAATACTTTGGTAACTTTAACGTAGGTAGTTTACCTCATCTTTAACTACACTATCCAATTCATCACAACAGTCAATTTCTATATCCACAGGTGGGATAATTGGTATTGTACCATTACTTTCATATTTAGTATTTGACAATAACATTATGCCTGAGCCATACGCTCTGCACGTTGGTGCTAAATTAAAAATTCCCACATTACTTAATTGTACTGAATGTATAATGGATGGCATACCAGCCAATTTACAACTAATTGTCAATGTCTCATCCTCTGGTAAAACATAAAGCCATGTGTTTGATTTCACCATTCTCTGCCATAAAGGATTATTAATTCTAGTTATTCTCTGATCGCAACTCTTTGCATCATAATCACTTTTAAACAATTTTACTTCACAAGATTCATGTAAATGTACTTGATAAATAGGATTCATTTGTTGACAAACAAATACATCATTTTCTAATTTTTTACAATTATTCAATTCGTCTGATTTTAAATAAATAAAATATTGTTTCATATCGTCTATACCCAAGTATTCAGTTTTTGGTTGAATGAATAGGTATTCATTATTTTTTAAATATTTTGGTAATGGTGATACCTTATACAATTCAAATAATAAATCGTTAATCAAAGGAATAACGAATACATACACTAACTTATTGTCCTTAACATACACACAAATAGAAAATAAGTCTAAGAATGAGTGAATATTGTCATCATTCACCGCAAGAGGAAATGACAGTCCGGCAGGTAATTTTCCTCTAATAGATTCTAATTCATATTTTAGAGTTTTTAAATTAATAACAGAGGAGTGAACTCCTTGTCTAGCATCAGTAATAGTTCTTTAACATCAATTTCTAATTTAATAGCTTCAATGTGGATATATTCTACATATTCAGTCATTGCTGCCTGAAAAGTTATATTATTAAGTTTTTCATTTAATACTTTTCGAGTCAAATTTTGAAAATCAATAATTTTATCAAAGCTTTCTATGATTTTACCTTGATTAATATTCGCATCATTAATTGTTTTATTAATAGTCTTAATGGTTGAAATCATGACAGCGGCTAGTTCTTTTTTCTAATTTTAATAGCTCATACTGATTGTAGCTAACCTCTTTAATTTTGTCATCATAATCACTTTTAAACAATTATGTTCCATCGTCATCAACATCGTCATGATCCATAATCCCAAATAAAATTTTCGCTGCTTCACCTATAGTGTCAAACATACCTCTTTTAAACCTACGATTCTTTGGTTCGCTATGTCCTAATTGCTTTTTTAATTGGTTAACATTTTCTTTAATGTCATTCATAGTCTTTTGCATAGCAATACTTACTTTACTACAATAATCAGAGTATTCTCTAGTACAAAATCTCTTAAGCTTATTATATCTGTTTCTAACATTTTCTAATCGTTGTAAATAATTATTAATATCTATACCGGTATACGTAATTAATTTACAATTTTCATTAGTCAATTGAACTGTTCCAATTTTTTCGAAATATACACCAGGATTATTTCTTACTTTTGTTACACTGAATAGATTGTCATCTGCGTCCGTTTTCCTTAATAAAAGTCCAAAAATTATCACTGTACACAAGGTCAACACCTCCATCTGCAACCTGTAGTTTCTAATTAATCTTCATACTTCTTTATTCGGTTTACATGTACTTTAATTAATTTTCTCCCTTTCCGTAAAGTGTAATTTACTTCGGAATTTCGTTTTGTTATAACGTATGGTCCGATCCATTGGGGACCTAGTTTCTTTGACCTACCTCTACGTACGGTTTCGTCATGTAACAATACTTTCTCGCCTACTTTAAATTGTTTATCCGCTGTATTTTTGTCGTACTGACTTTTACTAGATTCTTTCTTTTTCTTTATAATTTCTTTTGCTAACTGGTGAGCACTTTGTAATCTTTTCTTTACTTCGTCTTTATATTCGTCGTAATTATACTGAGGTTGAGGCGAATCTCTTATTATACTTGTAGGCAATTCGGCCTCTCTTCCATGAATTAACGAAAAAGGTGTATGTCCCGTAGCTGTGTGCACGGTTGTATTAAACGTAAACATCGTGTATGGAACCCATAAGTCCCAATTCAGTTGATCTTCATCAACATAGTGTCTTAAATACTCCGCAAGTGTCTTGTGACTTCGTTCTAAAGACCCGTTAGCTTGTGGATGATAACTAGTGGTCTGTATCTTTTTTATTTTTAATAACTTGCAAATTGATTCCATTACCTCAGATATAAAGTTTGACCCTTGGTCAGTTAACAATCTTTCTGGCACACCATGGCGGCATATAATTTTCGTAGCGAATTCTCTCGCGATAGTTTCCGCGGTTTGATCCCTAATAAGAAACGCTTCAGCATACTTTGAAAAACAATCTTGGAATGTAAGAAGGTACTTATTCCCTCCTTGACTTACCGGTAATGGACCTACTATATCCATTGCGCATTGCTCAAACGGCTTACTCAATTCGTTACTGGTTTGCATAGGAACTCTTCGTGTCTTTCACGTGACTTTTGTTACGTTGGCAACTATCACATCTTTTAATATATTCTTCAATATCATTTTTCATATTAGGCCATTCATATTTTAATTTTATTCTAATATATGTTCTAGATATACCTTGATGTCCTCCTAACGTTGAATCGTGATACTCCTCAATTATTCGTCTCTTTTTTTCTTCAGTTCCTACATCCTCTTTAATTACTTCTGCCATATTAATTTTTATTCTACTAAGCGCGTCTGCGTTCGTATTTCGCTTTCCTGTCTTGTGTATGATATTAAAATCATAATCAGCCAATTTAATAATCCAACGCATCAATCTCGATCTAGGATCTTTAATATTAAACAAACACTGTAAAGGTTTGTGGTCAGTGACTAATGTGAACCTTGTACCGTAAATGTAAGGTCGGAAATGTTTCACTGCCCATACTAAGGCAACAAGTTCTTTTTCTGTTGTGCTATAATTCTTTTCAGCTTTACTTAGTGTTCTACTAACGTACGCGATGGGTTTATCTTCGCCTATCTTACCTTGCGATAATATTGCTCCGCAGGCCTCGTTACTAGCATCCGTAGTAATTACAAATTCCTCTTTAAAATTTGAATATTGTAATAACGGTGCACTAGTTACTTTGCTTTTTAGCATTTCGAAACTATTATCCTGTTTTTGCGCCCAATCAAATGGTACACCTTTCTTTAATAATTCATTTAGTGGCTGAGGGATTTTACTAGTCTTTTATAAATCGCCTATAGTAACCTACTAGCCCTAGAAAACTCTTTGTCTTTCGCGTTCTTAGGTTTTGGATACTTATCTACAGCTTCCGTCTTCTTAGGATCTGGAGCTAACCCTTCGTCTGTAATTACATGACCTAAAGAATTTACTTCTTTGCGTAAAAATTCGCATTTATCTGCATTTAATAGCAACTTGTGTTCTCTTAATCTATCAAATATTTCGCGTAACTTTATTTGATGCTCCTCTAAATTCTGAGCGTAAACCACAGTGTCATCTATACAAAACACTTAATACCTTGTAAACCTGTAAGTACTGTGTTCATTAATCTTTGAAAAGTTGGCGGACCCTCTTTTAACCCGAACGGCATTCTAGTAAACTCGTAATGGCCATATGCCGTACTAAATGCGGTTCTTTCTTTATGTTCTTTATGCACTTTAATTTGATGAAACCCGCTCGATAAATCTAAAGTACTAAAGTATTTACTTCTACCCAATTGGTCTAAAATATCTGTAATGTTAGGTAACGGAAATGAATTACCTATAGTCGCTTCATTTAAATTTCTAAAATCAATGCAAATACGCCATTTAATTTTACCCGACGTGTCCATTTTCTTTGGTACAACCAAAAGTGGCGCGTTCCAAGGACTTTGGCTCTGTTCTATTATTTGTTGTTCTAACATAGAGTCTATTTGCTTTTGCACTTCCTCTTTATGTTGCTCTGGAATACGATACGGTTTTATATTTATTGAGACTGTATCTTGTTTCAATGGAATCGTATGTTCCAGCGTATCAGTCGCCGTTAATTTGTCTCCCGGCAAATAAAATAAATCATTGTACTCTACGCATATATTTATCAAAGCCTTTTTTCGTCTTTATTTAAATGATCTACCCTTAATTGTTTAATAACTTCATCTTCGCGATTTCGCGATAACTGTTTACATTCATACTCGTCAATTTTATGTATCTCCACTTTTATGGGATCTCTATTTCAACTTTGTCATCATATATATTCGTAACTGGATCTAAACATTTACCCTTAAATGCTTTAGTCAGACTACTACCTAACTGTACGCCTGGCTGTAACTCACACGAATATACGACGCCTTCGCCTACGCTGTGCGTTTTCGTACAAATAACCGTTTCTGATCGCGGTTGTAATACAATTTTATTTATATACGGAACTAATTTCCATTTAGTCTTTCCTACCTGGACAACGCCTTTCTCAAAGTCTATATTCGCTTTGTATTTCGACATAAAATCTCTACCCAAAATACCGTTACTTCTTAATGGAAACTTATCATATACCACCTGAAATGGATGAACAATTTCTCTACCATTCATTTTAATGTTTAAATTTATTAAACCGATTGTTGTTACAGGCTCCTCAGAAATACCCGTAATTACTCTTTCGGTATCTGGCATTATTTCAGCATCATCTTCTAATTGTCCTACTTTAATTATCGAAATATCCCCTCCCGTGTCTAAAAGTAAACAAACGTTTTTGTTTATTGTTTCGGATAATTGCATTTCTATGCATTCATGCTTACGGTCATCTGTAATACGACCTACTTGAATAGTTTTAAAATCACTTGCCTTCGGATGAGCATCCGTACTCTTCGGCTTAAAACTCGGTTTCTTATTATTTTTATTTTCTTCGTCTTTCTGCTTCTTAAAGCACTTAGCAATAACATGCCCTTGTTTACCACAGTAATGACACGTAATTATTTTAACATGTACGTCTCTATCTCTTTTAGCAAAATTATTTTTATTAAACCCGCTTTTACTTTGAAACGAGGTTTTCTTAAAATAGCAATTACTAGCTTCGTGTCCTCTCTTATTACAATTAAAACATTTAGGGCGAGTATCTTTCTTATACTCCCTATAATCTTTTACTTTTAAACCGAAATACTCTTGAGCTGCCCTATCATTTAATATGTTTATTTCTTCTAAAACAGCTGCTTCAACAGCATCTTCATACGTACGAATATTTTTCGCTTTCATCAAAAATTTAATTGGTTGACGCAACCCTTCAATAAACGCGTTATGTCTCTGTTGCTCTAGCACATCATAAATCGCGCTTTTAACACCTTTATCTTTATTTTCCGTCATCTGAATAGCTAATGAACTCAAAATACTATTTAACCTTTCAGAAAAGGCCCGAACATCTTCATCTTTATTTTGTCTTGCACTAGACATTTCTAACTACAAATGAGCGATATTTTTCTTTTCACCGTACTTATCGTGTAATGTACTTAAGCTGCTCCCATGACTCAACATCTTTAAATCCAACAATATTGTAAGCATCACCAACTAACTTATTCTTTATAATTTCAAACAGCAAATACTTATATGAATTACTTACATTCTCAAGCGCAAAACCACCACAGCTAATAAATTTACTTAAATCATCTCTTTTACCATTAATCTCAGGAACAAATTTAGCTGCTTGGTCAAGCTTTAATTTCTTATGATTTTCTTTATACACATAAAAGCTACTCTTTACTTTACTTTTTACTTTACTGCTTTTCTATCACCACTATCTATCTTACTACTTGTGGCATAATCTTTCAATTCTAATTCAGAATCAGAATTACTATTAGAGCTTTCAAAATGATTTAACTCTGCAGTAGCCATTTCTCTAGAGTAAATAAAATGACGCTATTCACTTCTACTTGAAGTCTTCTTTTCCAACGATGATCGCTTGACGATCTCAAATGCTACAACTGCTTCCAGCGACGATCTCAACTGCACTCTGTGTCCAGCTACGATCTCAACTGCTACACTGCTATACTGCTCCAACTGCTCCTTGGGTCTGCAACACGACTGCTTGGCTTGTCCTAAGACTGCTGCTACTCCAGTGAATGCCCTGAAGCTGCTTCACGATGCTGCACTCCAATGTCCACAACTGCTGATCACCTTCGTCCTCTTTGAAGTCCGTTGGTCACCTCTTGAACCCAGCACAACTGACACCAGCTTTTAATGTTGTAACCTATCGAGTGGCTGCTAAGTTACAACTTGACGTGTTTGGGGAGGTGAAGTTGAATCATTAGAATGAACCGTTCTTCTTGAAGACAATTTATTGTGATTAGCAAAATACAAACGAACTTTTACAAGTTACTTTATACAACTCTTCTTGACAAACTATAAGTCAGTTAATTCAATTACTGTTTAAACTCTAAGTACCTTCAGTTACTAGTACTTAGTTCACAAATTAATGTAACTACTTTTAGTTACTTCAAAAATTACAAAAACAAACTATTGACAACATCTGGTTTTTCGGCTTTCTAAGAACATCTTCCAACACAGATCAAAGTCAAAATAAAAATGAGAAAAGATGAGTAAGTTCTCTGGGACCGCTTACACAATCAGATCTGTCTTCTCCAGCAAATGCTAGAGTTTTTATAGTACATCATCGTGGGTGTAACACTTAAATTAGTGGTGGGACTGTTCTCTCCTCTTAATTCTAAAATCTTAACTATGATAGGCTGAAACTAGTTGGAGTAAGGGTAGTTTCATACAATTTTTATAAGACTTTCTGTTATTCGTCAAAGACTGTTATCATGTGACCCTACGTCACGATTTGGGGGTGTTTTCCCTCTAAGATTAAAGTTCTCACGCAAATATAACACCTGTCTTCACCAATGTTCACACGGAGTACACCTGGCCTCACACTTGTGACCCATTACTCGACTCCTCCAAAAGGATATCAAATTTGTGTGACATTTTATATTTCCTGTTTAGACCTTGTCACCATTAATTCTTATTTGATATGTCTCGCCAGATTTCCTACGATTATCACTCCCTGGAGAGTCACGCTTATTGAGAAAGGGTGAGGTACGATTCACAACCCTGGGAAAATTCCTTAAAACTAATTTTATGTTCAAAACATATGCTACAGTCTCGTATATACACCTGTCCCTGTTTCCCACACAACTAAGAATTTCTTATTTTCTCACTTCTAAGTTACAATTATGCTACAAGTACAGTAAGTACAATTGACAATTACAACAAAACGTTAAACTTATAAAGTAAGTAAAAAGACATTTGTTCGTTCATAAGCATTAGATTAAAACTATGAGGAGGTCTGCGCACCTCAGACAATTATTTTGTATCATTGAACTACAGACTGTGAATGATATAAATTTTACAAATATAATAATATCAAACTATAATTATAAAAGTTAGGTTGTGTGACAGCGCTAGAAAGTGGGAATAACAGTGATAGACGTTAAAAAGGAAAAAAACCGTGTATAGTGAAAGTCTATAAACCCAATTATAATGAACATTGCATGAAACATATAATTTATATGAGACTACTATATAGCTCATGTGGTATGAATAAACAAAGTGTAAACAATTAAAAAATAGAGAAATCTTATGTTACAAACTTATAATATTACTAGATGACCCGGCAGACTTTGTCCTACCTCTAAATTTTTTTTTTCATTTTGCTGAGGCCAAAAAAAAAATGATGTAGATATTTATTTTTTAATTTAATAATAATTAGTAGAAGTATAACTGTCGTCAAATGTTATCTAAATTGGCAGTTATTGATGAATGTTTGGCTTAGCGCAAGTTGATGGTGGCTGATGATGGACGTTTTCATGTGACAGACGAATATTATAAGCAGCATAGTGATAAATACATGGAGCATTATTATTAACAGAAACAACATTTTGTCTTTAAATTAATAAATTTATTTCATGTACTTTTATATTAATTGAGTATTAATATAAATGATTTGTTTTCCATGAAATTTATTTTTTGCTTATTTTGACAATAATAATTGTGTTTTGAAAAAATAAAAATAAATGAAATTATTAAAATTGAAAAAACAAATGTTTATATTTAACGTAAAGCTAAATCATGAACGATATTTGTGGTTTTGCCTATGTAAACAAATAAATTTGATGGTCGACTAACACGGGAACAGGCAACATATAATTAACCGTGTGAAAAACATGGGGTTTCTAAATCCAACCCGCATATATTCATTGTTTGACCCTGCGCTTTATTTATAGTCATAGCAAAGGCCAGCCGGGTAGGAAACTGTAAACGTTTAAATTGAATTGTTGAATCAGCGGGAATCATTGGTATCCTTGGCAACAAAACATGATCACCCTTGAATTTTCCGTTTAGAATTGTTGCCTCTATTAAATTCCCCATTAATTTTTTGACGACTAATGTCGTTCCGTTACACAGCCGTAGTGCATTCAGATTGCGCAGTAAAATGATCGGTGAACCAATTTTTACTTTTAAATTGTGTGGTGGCAAACCTGGTAAGTCCAGTGAATTAAGAAATTCCGTTGGAAAATGTACAGCTTCGTTTTCATCTACGACTATATCAATTGACTTAAATGAAATTGCTTCGCCGTGCAACATGTCTTGTATTTTAATATTCATGTCATAAACATCAACATTTTTCGCAGCCAGTATCGCACGTTCGCTGAGCCATTGATGATCACGGATATTTTCGCGAATATTTGGGAACACGTTAATTAATAATTCTTTCGTATCCATAATGTTACAGAAGCCATTCGGAAAATTAATTGTTCGAGTATTTTGATCCATAACAATTATTCCATTTCCAATATTGAGTAGTTGTTTAGAAAATGAGTCAGCCAAAGGATCATTATGAAGCATTACACGCATGTTAGTTGTTAATTTTAATGTGTGCACGTTTCGCCATAAATTTGAAGATTTTAGGCATGCATTTATTTCGTCTGTATATGTCGAACGTCGTATAACTGGCAACGTTTGTCGGAAATCGCCTGATAACAAAATGAGTGCACCTCCGAATAGTCTGTCATTTCCTATTAAATCTTTGAGCGTTCTATCCAAGGCTTCCAATGAATGCTTATGGGCCATTGTGCATTCATCCCAGATGATGATACAGCATCTTTGGAGGACTTTAGCCATACTGGAATGTTTTTTAATATTGCAAACAGCGTTTTCGTTTGTTTGTATATTATTTGGCAGTTTAAGGGCGGAATGTGCTGTCCTGCCACCGTCTAATAAAGTAGCAGCAATTCCAGATGATGCAATTCCAAGGGCAATGTGACATTGTGCACGTACTTTGGCCAAAATTAGTGATATCAGAAATGTCTTACCAGTTCCTCCGGGTGCACAAGGAAAACGAAGCCGCCTTGTCGAGCATCAACAGCATGCATAATTGTATCGTAAACCGTTTTTTGTTGTCGTGTCAATTTTGGTTCGTTAATGTTATCATATGCAATCAATTCGTCTGTATTCTATGACTGCTCTCGTTGCATATCACGATTAAACAGATCGCTTGCTGTCCGATTCGGTGCAGGCATTCCTAAATTTGCAAGTGCTTCATTAGCAATTTGCAAACAAATGTCCTCAATTAGAACCAATGATTCATTATAAATCTCTGGCGTGAAATTTAAATCGGTATTTTGCTGTATTGTACGCAATCGGTGCAATATGTATCATTGCATCTTTGTATTTATCCCATAAAGCGTCTGGTTTTGTTGGGAAGCATGTGGTTAATAAAAGTGCGAACAAATTGCGTATTTGGTGTGCTGATGAAGTAAGCGAAGCATCAGCCAATGTTAAATCCCAATGTGTATCGTCTTCAAGCAGTTGCAATCCTCGGCATGCGTCATGATTTGATGCATATAATTGGCCATTAACGGTCCTTAAATATTCAAATGATGTTGGGCCACGGACATTAATTAACAGCAAGCGCAAATAAAAACATTCTCGTTGTTTTGGATGTACGATGTATAATCTTCCGAATGCATTTGTTGAAAAAATACCGGGATAACCATCGACTGGCGTGCCTCTTTTCCTGGGTTCCCATTTTTTTTATGTTTTATTGAATGTGAAATATGTTGGAGCTTGATCATAAAGTAACGTACGTGCAAATGCACCAAAAATATTTTCCTGTTTGCATAATTCAAAAAACTCAGTTAATGTTGTTTTTGGTGCTGTTAATGCTCTCTCCAATACATTTTGTTCACTGAAGAATACACGTTGTCCATTTTCAAGATGTATAGCCAAGTGAATAACTGCTGGATCTCGTTCATGTATGGGAAATGATTGAATACGCCAAATGGCTTCATTGCTGCTTATGTATCTGCCCATTTGATAGCGCGTAATTTCGTCATTTTCATTAACATTTTGAACAGTAAATACGGCCATATCACTGCCTTTATTTACGTATTTACATATATACTTTATTGATTTCACTGAACTGCAGAATTCAACATTTATGTGCGCTTTGTACGTCTTAGATAATAAAGGCGAATATGGAACCACCCACCTATTGTCGATTTCAACCTCATCTGCATTATTTCTCAAATTCAACATAAACAATTGTCCACCATTTTCTCCGGATCTTCGACGATACAAAGGATAACCTAAAATAAAATAAAATACAGTATTATGTATTGTAAATTGTGTAAATTGTATGTTTCTAAATTATGATTGTTTGTTAATACCAGTAGGGAGTGAAACATGGTAAAAATAACTTTTAATAATTACGTAGTGAACATCCCCTAATCTGTTTTAGTTATACGTAATATATTACTTTGCTATATGTTGACTGGTGTAGGTATAAACAATTTATGTACCAATCTAATATCCAATTGTTGATTACTGTTTGTTTAATTAATTAAAATGACATTACATTTAGTAAGTTAAATTGTAATACTGTATAAATTAAGTTCTCTCATACTATAATTTGCTCGTTTTCTTAAAGATAATTTTGAAGATGTAAACAAACTACAGTATCATGTCTTCACATATAAAATGATACATACATACGCACGCACACACTCACATCACCAACACGTTCACCCAAATATTTAATTGTTTCGTTATGTTTGATATTTCTATTGTATTTCATAAACAGGTCCTGAAGATGACAATAAATATTGTCGAAACGTCGACGCAAAATATCTAAAATCTGTATTATTGACCGATCCTCACTAACCATCCACTAAAACATTCGTTGTAAATAATGTAAATGTTGGTTGTACCTGTTGAAGGATTACGTTGTTGGATATTAATATGATAGCTATCCTCTCCTTCCCAGAAAATAAGTGGATATTGCAGAGCATCATATGAACGATGAATATCATGTGTGGTTTGTAGGGTATTATCGCGACGCATAATTTTGATATCTCGCTGGGCAAATTGATCACCAACAATAACAATGGCCACTTCATTAATAGTTGGAGCATTAAACCGACCAGCGTGTTGCCAAGCTGGACTTTTGTCGGCTTTGATCACGACCATGTAATTATCACTTTGCATTCTTTCCGAAGCGTGTTTGAATAATTGAATGAGCTGATTTCTTTCATTTAACATCGTTTCTAGAGATGCAACAATGGCCCTTTCTGTAATTTCTTCAATGCGATTGTAATGGCAGCGAATGTTAACTTGCTCTGCTTCGTCTCCCATGAAATAAATTTGCAAGAATTTTGGATCTTGATTTGGCATTGGAAGTAAAGAGCCGATTTGGTGATACACTTGTCCTTGAATTTTGAATGTGGTATCGAAGTGACGACCACCGTTATTTCTAACGATTTTCTTGGCGCCAAATGATGTCATTTGGAAGCAAGAATTGAATTTTCGTATTTTTCGTAGAAACAATTTGGAATCCACAGTATCAACTATTAGTAATGAATTTAATGGTTCAGGCGGTGGATGCAATTCTGGTAAAACAACTTTTCCGGCAGCGCAACACATTCCAGGAGTTTCATTTTTAAATTTTAATGCACGACAAAATTGACATATTTTATTCATATCTCCAATAATTATTTTTGAATGTGATGAGTACTCAATTTCTGGATCGTATTCAAATGCAAGGCGGTTAAATGATGCTGCTATTAATGCCCGTCGTACTTGAATTCGTTGTCGTTCTGTAATAGATGAAGGCCTCTGTTTTCATTAGTTAAACGTTGACGTGCCTGTCTGTGTCGTAATCTGTCTGCTTCTAAACGTTGACTGCGCTGCTCTCCACTTTCTTGCGCGCGTGAACGTACATTTAAATTCCTAATTTCATTCTCCTGCGAGTGTTGTTCCTCCGTTCTTCTTTGTCGTCGCGCCTGCTCGTTTTGAGCATGTTGTGATTTCGACCGATGTTTGCCCACCCTCTTCTTGGCATTTTTCTATCACAAATTTCACAAATGTATATATGAAAATAAAACGTTTTAATTGTAACAATTTTATAAATAGATCACGTAGCATTGCGGTTATATTGAATTTCCTTTAATTGATTTGTTGTTTGCAGCACATTCCTAAACAAAATGTAAATAGAACCTACCATTGAGTTTATATTGAATTGCCGGTAATTGATTTGTTGTTTCCAGCACATTCCTAAACAAAATGTAAATGGAGTATTATATTCACCACTAAACAAAATGTAAATACAGTATTATATTTACGAACGTGTTTTTTAATCACTGTGTTTTTCACCCCACCTCCCAACTTGGACCAAAACACCTATCCTATGTTGCTTCTCCCGTTGCATAAAATATTTCTGGCAAGTTGGTTGAAATCGGTCCTGCCGTTTTTCATATTTTCCATTTTTGACAACCCCCCTCAAACCGCCCATTTATTAAGCCCAAGGGCCCCAAAATTTTCAATAGTGCATACATGCATGTAAAATTGTTACTTCCATCGAAATTCCCTTTAATTCGATACCCCATATGCTGTATTTTCATTTTTTCCAATTTGTACCCCCCTTGGCCAAACTGGCACCCCCAACCGCCCAAAAATTTTCAATAGTGCATACATGCATGTAAAATTGTTACGTGCATGGAAATTCCCTTTAATTTTATACCCCATATGCGGTATTTTCATTTTTCCAATTTTTACCCCCCCCTTCAGGCCAACCTCACACTCGGCACATGTAAACCTTACTCTGAACCTAACGAACATATGGTGCGAATATGAGCTCTATCGGATAAGTGGTTCAAAAGTTTTAAGAACATTTACAGACGTACACTGAATCTTTATATATAACGATATAATGACGAAGAAGAAATAAGATTCAACGGAATCATATTACTAATAAAATATAAAAAGAACTGACCTGTGACCCATAAATATGATCCAAGACCTTAACTGAATAAATTAGAGTTTTGGTAAAAAGGATTGGATTGTTGAAGAAATATTAAAACGAGGCAGAACATGTCAATTTTACTGCTATAATCTTATACAAATTAATTGCAGATAAAAGACAAGATGATAAGGAAAGACTAATGAAATAACTAGAAGAATAATTTTTTAATTGAATATACAAAAAAAGTCCAGAAGCGAAGAATCAAGCAATTAAATGCATAAAGAAAACTACCAGTTTGGTGAGATTGCTCCAATGTTAAAGAAAGACTATTGAACAAACATTACTACATTTAAAGAGCGAGTTACAGTGAATAACTACAACACAAACAATATAATAATTAATTTTATTTGTACACACTAATTATTAGTATTAAGAGTTCCTTTTTAAATTGTTCTTTTGTATGATCCAAAAGACCCACCACTATTCAACATACATCAACAACACCTTATTTATAACTGTTATGTTTTATATTATATTTATGAATTGTACAGTACTTTGACTTTACTTTAACATTGACCCTGAGATTTTAAGATTTTTCATGTTCTACAACCGAAATAAGCTACCAATGTTAGAAAGGGACATTGAATGTGAATACAATTAAATCAGTGTCAAAAGAAAAGAGTAAATAAAAATAATTGAAATTGAGATAAGAACCAAGAAGGAGTTTGATCATTTATTTCAACATAAGAGGTAAATGAATAGAGAGAGTTTATTTTACTGTTACAAAATTGGCACCAACAACTTGGGGCGTATTTATTTTATTGTTATAAAATTGGCCCACCAACGCGGGGCTTGACATCAAAACACCACTGATATAGTTTATTGTTATAATATCTAATTAAATAAAAAAGATAATATGTAATGTACATACCTATAATAAGTATAACAACAGCAATCGAAGAGTCGAAACTTAAGGGAGAGCGCAAAGTCAAAATCAAAAACGTAAACGTTAAATGGCGAACTAAACTGAACTGAGCGCAAAAAGCAGAGCGAATGATTCAATTGTCCAGGGACCACTAGAGTCAGAGAGCGGTGAGTGGTGGGACTACCGACTGCCGAGTGGAGTGGGAAGGGAACAAACAAGATCGAGAACGGCGATCGCCGAGCGAGGGTGCTCCGAGTGAGTCAAGTGAATCAGTGAATCAATTCGTTCCCTATTTGTGTTCCGTGGAGCAAAGAGATACCACTCTTCTTTTTCGAGTCACCGATCGCTCCCTTAGTAAAGCGAACCAGTTCTTTAAATCAGTTCACTAGCGGATCGCCCATCTCTACTATGTATGTTGTGCCCTTTAGCTAATATTTGTGAATCAGAGACAAGCAGGAATCACGCCCGAATATTTCTTTGAGTATTTTGATTGGAGGATGTATGTAACTTACCGGAGGCCCTTGGTGTTTTGTATCCAAGAATGATGGGAGCGGTTTAGATACGTGTTAGTTGTCAGGGGGGATTTATTCACGAGTACATTAAGTTAGAATCCTCGTTGGGATGCGGTGTGGTCAGACTTGTGTCGTCATCACCGATGATAGTCAAAAGAAAATATTTATTAAAATGTGGTTGCAGACGCTTTGTCACGCATGTTTTCCCAACCCAGCGAAGCCCAATCTGAGCAACCCTGTTCTGTTCTATTAGACTTTCCATTAGCTTTCACTGATGTATTACCCCATCAGTTAGATGATGAAGAGCTGGGTCCGATCATCCAAAATCTCAAGGAGGGTAACGTACAGGCCCCTTACTTCTTGTCCAAGGGCGTCCTGTGTTGCAGGGAAAGAAAAGGACGTGCCCCTAAGATCGTGCTGCCTAACAGGTTAGTGCCCATTGTCTTCAGTTATTACCACAATTCCCCGGTAGGTGGACATAAGGGGATCTCGAAGACCATTTCCAGTATTAGGAAACATTTTATCTGGAAGGGCATGGATAGGGACATAGCAGCGAGAGTGAAGGCTTGTCATCTCTGTGGTTTGAGTAAGCCTGCTCAAAATACCAAGTTGGGTTTGTTGTCATCCGATGTGGCGGGCAGACCTATGGAGAAGTTATTCATCGACTACGTTGGGCCTTTCCCCCGTAGCAAGTCAGGTAACGCTTACCTACTTGTTTGTGTGGATGCTTTTTCTAAGTTTGTCTGGCTATTGCCCTTACGGCAGGCAAATTCTCGTTTGACCATTCTCGCGCTTCAGAACCATGTGTTTCAGCATTTCGGACTTCCGGCCATCCTTGTCTCTGACAATGTTCCACAGTTTATTTCGGGCGAATTTCGGTGAATGTGTTTCGCAACGGGTATCAAGCACGTAACCACTTCCCCTAATACCCTCAGCCGTCCCATGCGGAGAGGTTCAACAGGAATCTCAGGTCCGCGCTTATCGCTTACCACGTTGAGCAACAGAACACCTGGGACCAGAATCTTAAGTGGTTACAACTAGCTTTCAACACGGCCCTCCACGCGAGTCATAAGGTCGTAACCTTTGAAATTATGTTTGGATTCTCGCCCGCACTGCCGTTGGCTAACTTGTGGAAAATAGTAGATCTTCTACCCAGTGAGCCAAATAGTAGGACGGCAGATAGGTGGAAAGAGGCTCGGAAGAATCTGCTGCGAACACATGAGCGCGTCCGTCATCGATATAATCGGGGGCGAATTCCTAACCCCTTTAAGCTTGGGGATTGGGT
This sequence comes from Magicicada septendecula, assembly GCA_034769895.1. Lineage (NCBI taxonomy): Eukaryota > Metazoa > Arthropoda > Insecta > Hemiptera > Cicadidae > Magicicada > Magicicada septendecula. Next base: position 333,336,987 of record CM068372.1, read on the forward strand.
CTACTGCCAGAGCCATCCAATCAGCTCAGCCGCGGATAAAAGGGCCGCGAAACTCTGCTATCGTTGGTCGGGGCCATACCGCATCATCAGTGGGGGTGTGCCGTGAGTGGCACAAAGTATAATCACGGCGATTTACGGTTTAGTAAATTTCGTATTTATATTGCCTCGGACGCCCGGTGTGCGTTGAAGTCATGCTCGCGCATTCTGGTGACTGAAAAGAGAATGTGGGTTCACTGACGACTGTGCCAAGGACAGGTCAGTTCCATTTCCGCCACCGCTGATTCACTATCTCTCGGGGGTGAAAATTTTCTTGTGTGCTCATCTTTATATCCGTATGGATCGCTAATCGATAAAGTACCTCTGGGTTCCTGACTCGTGGAAGTGCTCGAGAGATGAGGATGACTACAATTCCATCCGTGGTCATCTGCTGAGCAGCTAAGCTTTACCTGAATTACGCCGTCGAGAGAATGTAACCTGGGAACCCGAATCTTTCACCCTCTATCTGCAATGAACTGCAACGGGGACTTCTGTGACCTTAAACTACACGCAGGCAGCTGATCGCCTTCTAACTGCGGAATACAACGTGACCGTTAGCCATAATTTCAAGCTCGAGTTTCGCAACAGAATTCACACGTGATTGACACCTTCTACAAATCAAATTACATTCTCTTTGAACTTAACTTGTAAAGTGATATGAATAGACAGAACTTGACGTGTGCGTAGAAAATGTGCTCAGTTGTGCACTGTTTGTATTAAACCATAGATTAATAAGGAGTCATAAATTGTATGCGGGTTAGCGGGGATCGCCAGCTCCTTTAATTTTTTTGTAACTTAATTTTGGGTTCCTTATTATATATATACTTTTTATTGAAGCAAGTCCGTCTGAACTACATGCTGGAACATTCATGAATTACCATGTCAGCCTTGCACATGCTATTGCCGGGTTTCACTTTTTTTACTTTAATGATGTTTGAAGTGGCTTACAGTTGGGCGGTGAATTTCACTAAACCCTTGCGCTTATTATATTAACTTTTAAATATATTATTTTAGATTCTTTTGTCTCTCACTCTTTCGGGTCATGTCTGTGCAAGGGATGCCTGGCTTGGGCATGCGGCTGGGGTCCTGTCATTTTGAATTCTGTGTGACTTTACATATTGTAAATTGCCGTTTGTAGTCTAGTCTATATTTCTATTTAGTTGTTTAATTAATTTTTCGAATTTATGATTTCGGTTGATAGTGGGTTGGTTATACTAGCTGACTTGCTGGTCACATGTGTCACTGCAGTATGTAATGGAAGTATTTCAAATTCTATTAATGCAGAACCAAGGGTCATTAATAATTATGAATTTATTTTATGTAATAGATGTTAGGCTGTTATGAAAGGGCACACAAAAAAAATTTATCTGTTTCTATGCTGTTATAGCACTCATATAAATAACATATTATTATTGATTATAGCATATTTTTAGGCAGTTTCCTTGTTCATGTAATTAATTTGGCAACACTGTACGATATAATCAAGTTAATATAAAATTAAAAAAAAAATTTGAAAACTAGGTACTTGCTATACCAGATGTTGTGTGTGATTTTATCAGTATTGTGATGTTTTTGAAATCAAACGTTAATAAAATTTGTCTTGTTAATCAGGCTGTTTCATTTCCAAGTCCTGTCACAATGGGCCTGGTACATTTTAAGCTTCATCTAAGTCTTTGGTCTAGTTTCAAATTTTACGGGAGCCTTCCCCTTTTCAAAAAAAAAATTAAATAAAAAAAAATTCTCAAAACTTTGAGAAGGGGAAAAGAGGCGGCTCAAATGGTAGCAGAGAGTGGTTCCGTATGTGACAGGACTTGTAAAATTGGGACGGAAGTTTCAGGAAGAGATAACAATAAAAGAATTAAGAAATTTTTTTTTAGACCTGCACTACTGCACATGGCAGGGGGTTAAGATGGATTCGGGTTCTGTAATGGAAATGTGATATGGGACTGTTGTGCCCACTGAAATTTTATAAATATTATTTTTGATGTTTTGTAGAGTTATAATATGTGTTATTGTTATTGTTGTACTATGTATGTTGTGCCCTTTAGCTAATATTTGTGAATCAGAGACAAGCAGGAATCACGCCCGAATATTTCTTTGAGTATTTTGATTGGAGGATGTATGTAACTTACAGGAGGCCCTTGGTGTTTTGTATCCAAGAATGATGGGAGCGGTTTAGATACGTGTTAGTTGTCAGGGGGGATTTATTCACGAGTACATTAAGTTAGAATCCTCGTTAGGATGTGGTGTGGTCAGACCTGTGTCGTCATCACCGATGATAGTCAAAAGAAAATATTTATTAAAATGTGGTTGGAGACGCTTTGTCACGCATGTTTTCCCAACCCAGTGAAGTCCAATTTGAGCAACCCTGTTCTGTTCTATTAGACTGTGACGATTTCATTAATAAAAAAAAATAGTAATTAATAAATAGGTAATGTAAAGGCTGAGAAATTTTAAATTTTTAATAAAATCGCACATTTAAACTAAATTTTATCGCTATCATTAAATTATAATAATATTTAATAAAGAGTTTTAATAATAAAATAAAAAGGAATACGTGTGTACAGATAGGGAAAACCTTGGTAATTAACCCTGCATAGACATGCGCTAACCGGAATTAACTTGAATTCCGACCCCTAAACAAACTAATAATACTTGTAAATTTGACATTATTTAAATAATTAAACAAGACCACAGTAGTGTACTTTAATAACGATTGTAATTAAGAATATCTCTGAATAATTAAAAGGCCAAACTTTAACCATTTAAATAAAGGAGAAATATGGAACTATTTCGCTGCGACGCGTAACATCCGCGCGATTTACTGACCCTTCCTACATAGTTAGAGAGCAGAGATGATGCGTCGTTCAACCAGTAAGCAGCTCAAAGCAGAGCGCTGTACAAAATATGTATTTTTTTGTTAAATGTGGTTATTAGTTTAAAATAACCGTGTGAAGAGTTATATAACGAGAATGTAGTGTGTAACAGAAAAAGGAATGTAGTAAATTAAGTGCGTAAGGTGACATCTCCCAGTAAGAAATATAGTTAAAGTTATTTTAGAGTTGTATATGTAAATTCAGATACAACCGTACTATTACCAAATGTGATGTGCATAACTGTAAAATGTGAAGACGAAGACTTCAACTGTATTTACTATACCACCGAGAAACAGGACGACTTCATGACACCGTAACATCCGAATCAACATTAGTTGAGTCCGAGGACCTTCTCCAGAAAGACTACCACGATGACAACCCACTACAGAGAGAGGACCGAAGAATCACGCGTGGAGGACTAGGACTAAAACCATTAACTAAAAGGTGACGCGGAGGCTTGTCTTCCGTGGATATGTATGTTTTGAAATAGAAGTAATTGTAAACTAAAAGACTTTAAAATGACAATCTCTAAAGTTTTAGAATAAATGTTGTAACAAGTATATTTCAGTAACCATAAGTTGTAAAGTAACACGTGTGATGTAGCATTGGAACATTGCACTACTAATTGAAACCATTCCTCAAATGGTATAAAGAGTAATAAAGTAATTCATTAATGGAGTAGAGTAAACTTTAAATTCATAAGTAATACATATAAACTCGGATCCGAGGTAAAATGCTCTAACTGTATTATAAATCTTAATGTAGAAAACCCATTACAATTTTCACTGTAAGTTAAAAGTTGATATGTTATGTATAATCAAATAGACATAAATAAAGAGATGTCATCTTTAGTACAATACTAAATTGAGTGCATAAATCAGCAGACTACCCCCCCCCACGTTCCTTGTATATTAATTGTTTTAGTGATTTGATTATTTTTCAGCTTGTTACAACGAAGGCAGCCTGTTTAATTGGGAGAGCCAATTAATACGGGTTCCCTATGTTATAACGCAAGTAAAGATGTTATAAATTGCGCCACTCTGCTTTGTTTAATAAGTAATTGTGTAATATTAGGGACACTCTGTTGATCTATTCACTCATTTACTCTAATATGTGTCTAAAATTTTAAATAAAATAAAATGATAATTATTATAGTAAATAAGTAATTTTAATTATGATTTAGATATAGGAATGTACTTAATGTTAACTTAACACGCCACAAGAATACGAAACAACATCAGGTACGTGCTTGTCAAAAATTTCATTCATCAACATATCGGTTTGTAAACAAAATCTGACCGGTTAAATTCTTGTCCACGCCTGTGTAAAACTGTCATAGTTACCTCCCGCAAAGTTGAGTTAGACAATACGCAACCCTCTTCGATTGTTCTATTGTTATAAGAAGCGTGTATTGTCCTGTGTTTAGTAACCGAGAATTCCCCCTTCGTTGAACGTATATTGACGCCTGTGTGAGATTTCTCTCACTCACTACCAATGTAAAATGATTAAAGTTCACATTTTAATCGTTTATGTGTAAAAAAAAAAGCAAGAGTAGTATGGAATTTAATGCGAATAGTAGAATAAGTATTTATAGCCACTCACATTTCAAAAATGGCTGTATTTAACCCTGATCTATTATTAAAAGAAGAGCTGTGCTACGAAGCTATTTTACGCGGTTTAAAACACGTGAACGTAACAGTGTGTGAATTGCGCAAATCATTACGCGAAACCAGATCAGATATACCCTCGCAGTTAGATAGATTGCGTGAACTCTATTATGACTGCGAACGAGAACCTGTTATGCCAAGTATAGGGAACTGACGTTATTATCTCAAAACCTTCAAGACGAAAAATCACCTACTGTAATATTGCGCGTCACGCAACGAATAGAACATTTAACCCGCCGGTTGAACAATTTATTAAGCTGGCCCGACGTCACCGTAATCCCTGCCGATGTGCAGAAATTTGCGGATGAGGCATTACGTGAATTACCCATAATTATCAACGAATTACGACGAAAGTCAGACTCATCTAGAATGGAAGAAATTGAGCACTATTTACAAAAATATCCCCTCAGATCAGATATACCCTCGCAGTTAGATAGATTGCGTGAACTCTATTATGACAGCGAACGAGAAACCTGTTATGCCAAGTATAGGGAACTGACGTTATTATCTCAAAACCTTCAAGACGAAAAATCACCTACTGTAATATTGCGCGTCACGCAACGAATAGAACATTTAACCCGCCGGTTGAACAATTTATTAAGCTGGCCCGACGTCACCGTAATCCCTGCCGATGTGCAGAAATTTGCGGATGAGGCATTACGTGAATTACCCATAATTATCAACGAATTACGACGAAAGTCAGACTCATCTAGAATGGAAGAAATTGAGCACTATTTACAAAAATGATATATTTCCCCGGTTCAATCCCCTACTTTAGAACACCCTCCCTCCACCTCGAACCACGAATCACCCACCGTATCGAAGATACCACCGACTCATGAACAGTTATCTAGTAGAGAATTAAATACCCGAACGATATCAGAACCCCCACAGCCTAGTGGTCACCATACTCGCACTAGTCGATATGCGATTACGACTCCTAATGCAGCCACAAATCCTTCGAAATGTATACCAAATGTAAATTTTAATGTAGACCTCTACGGAAAGATTACCCACCCAGTAGAGAAAATAATTAATGAAATTCCTTACACCGATGGCTTAAGTATCACGAAACTGTTGAATTTCATCAGATACCTCCTGCAAATAAAAGATCTACAACAATTGAACGATTGGCAAATCCTGCAAGTAATCCTACCCAAATGCAAACCACCATTACGAGATCATGTACTGGAATCATTAAACTCCACTCTTCCAGTAGAAGAACTTCATACTACCATAATCAAATATTTTATCCCCACGGGAATTTACGAGGAGATTAAAAGAAATACCGTACTTCGAGAACAAGGAGCCCATGAAAGACTGGCCCACTATATTGCAGACATCAGAGAATCGTCACGACTACTGCAAGTTGACTGGAGTGAGAAACAATTGGTCGATACTATTCTAGTAGGCTTATCTCCTGAAGAACGCTCCCGTTTAGCACTAATAAATAGGCCTCACACTTTCGCTGATCTTGAACAATGTAGTATTCACTCTTCAAATGTATGGTACGCAGATCAGAACAGACATGCATCGCTATCCACAACACGATATAGAAAGGAAACGCAAGCCCTAGTCACAGATGCAAGAACTCTACGAGAAAGACGACCATTTCGGCGACCAACCTATTTTCATGGCCATGGTAAGTCCAAGGAGCCTCAACCTCGACAGGAAACCAGTGAGACCCCACGTAAAGAAAATGTATGCTATAACTGCGGGAAACCTGGACACATCAGTAGAAACTGTAAACGGAAACAGTGCAATCAGAAAACCCATTATCCAAAAAACATGTAAGGCAGGGAGATCCGAAATCCTGTGTCTTCCGCAGCATCGTGAAAATAGGTAAACCCCTGAGAGACAACAAATTAAAACAAAATAATAATAACCAAAGAAAATTAGACCCCTATGTTAGAAAATTTATTGATAAATGTAACGCGATTAATAAATGTGATTTCAGTAAGTGTCAATTACCGTATATACAAGTTGACCTCGGTGTTACATCCACCCTCGGATTAATTGATTCCGGATCAACGCGAAGTTTAATTAGTCAAGAGCTAGCCAATAAATTATTCAAACACAATTTAGTTAAACGCCGTCAATCAGTAAATATTAGATGCGCTACAGCTAATAAACAAAATTTAATGATAAAACTTATCATCACGTTTAAAGTAAAAATTAAAAATCTAACGTGGTATTTTCCAATGTTGGTATGCGAAGAGTTAGGACCCGAGTTAATATTGGGAGCTGATTTTATCAGTAAAACAGGAATAATTATAGATATTCACGATAAGAAATTTTATTTTGGATTCGATCGTTCACGAAAATATAACTTGGATGATAATGCAAATAACAGAGAAAGTACTGGAACTACTTCTACACATCTAAAACATCACGAATCTGAATTAGGTCATCTGGAAAGTAAAGATAGACGGAAAATGCAGACATTAATAGAACAGTTCTCCAACGTCCTCACCCCAAAGTTAGGACTGACGGACCTAATAGAGTACAAAATCAATTTGAGCGAAATAAAGTAATACGTTTAGCCCTATACAAGTTATCACCTCCAAAAATGGAAGTAATGAGGAACCAAATTAACAAATTGTTAGAACAAGGAGTCATCGAACCCTCTACTTCATCTTATTCATCACCCGCGTTTTTAGTACCCAAAAGTAACGACAAACATAGACTAGTTGTGGACTACAGGCAACTAAATAAACGGATAGAATTTGAATCTATACCGCTTCCCGACATCCACAGTGCTTTTCATTATTTTACGAAAGCAAAAATTTTTACCATCATGGATTTAAATCAGGCATTTCATCAAATACCCCTTTCGGAAGAATCAAAACGTCTAACCGCATTTGCCGTCCCTTTCAACCTGTACCAATTTACGAGGGTACCCTTTGGTATATCCCAAGGTAGTTCTGTATGTAGCAGATTATTAGAAAAATTATTTCATGATATAAAATTTAAATATGTGTATCACTACTTAGATGACATCGTTATCTACAGCGAATCAATTGACCAACATCTTAAACATCTACGTGAAGTACTATCCCGATTGCAGAAAGCTGGATTAACCGTAAACCCCAGTAAAGTAAATTTTGCTGTCACACAATTTTCATTTTTAGGTCACATCGTAAAAGCCAACGGAAAGGTAAGCATAGACCCCGAGCGAATCCGTGCTATCAGAGAATTTTTACCACCCCGGGATGCGAAAGGAATAGCCCGATTTTTGGGAATGATAAATTATTTCCACAAGTATATCCCACATCTAGCCGAAATTGCAGCACCTCTAAATACTTTAAGAAAGAAGGGAGTTAAATTTGAGTGGAATGAGCGACACCAAACCGCATTCGAGAAATTAAAAGAAACCATCATATCACCCCCAGTACTACAATTAGCTGATTTTACAAAACCGTTTGTAGTGCAGACAGACAGTTCAAGTGTAGCCCTAGGTGCAGTAATATATCAGGAAGTAGATAACTCTAGATTACCTATTAGTTACGCTTCACGCACCCTGACAGACCAAGAAAAGAAATACTCCGCATACGAATTAGAATGTTTAGCTATCGTTTTCGCTTTTGAGAAGTTCAAACCCTTTTTAGAACATAAAGAGTTTTTGTTAGAAACAGATAATCAAGCATTATCTTGCCTACTAAATCACCCAAAACAGTTAGGTCGTATCGGAAGATGGGTATTAAGATTAAATTGTTTTAAATTCAAAGTACAACATATTAGAGGCACCCAAAACGTAGTTGCCGATACACTGTCACGTATGTTCCAGCCGAGTAGTAAAACACACGAAAACAAGGAGAGTAGAGAAACGCCGATTATCAATACTTTAATTACCGAATTTCCTCTTGCATTTACGGACTTAGCCCAGTATCAACAACAAGACCCCCGTTTGAGACCAATTATTGAACAACTCGATAAAGGAAATAAGTCAGAAAAATACATATTAAGTAAGAGAGTGTTATGTTATAGTATAGCGAACGGAAAATATTTACGAATAATCGCCCCTGATATTATTAAACCTATGCTGATGGAATACTATCACTCTTCAACCATTGGAGCACATATGAGAATAAATAAAACCATACATCGAATTCGTAAAGAATATCACTGAGAAAATATGAACAGTGAGATCGCTAATTTCGTGAAAAGGTGTAAGTTGTGTGCACTCAGCAAACCAGCGAGAAACAGCCAAATAAGTCAATTAATCTCAGAGATTCCTGCTACCCCGTTCTCCAAAATCTATTTAGACTTTTCAGGACCCTACCCGCGTTCTAAATCAGGAAATACAATGTTACTAATTTGCGTAGATTCTTTCAGCAAATTTGTCTGGATGTACCCCATGCGGCGAGCATTGGCTTCAACCACCGTAAGTATTTTACAGCATAGATTATTTAAAGAGTTCGGTACTCCCGTCCATCTAGTGTCGGATAACGGACCACAGTTTAAGTCTAAGGAATTCAGGAACATGTGTTTCAAATTAGGAATAGACCACATTACCACTACAGAGTATCGTCCGCAAGGTAATATAGCTGAAAGGTATTTGCGAAACCTAAAATCTGCTTTAATAGCCTACCATGCAAACGACCATACGTCTTGGGACCAGAACCTATCCTGGATACAATTCGCCTTTAATTCAGCCTATCATGAAGGACATAAGTCTACCCCATTCGAATTATTGTTCAAATACAAACCTACCCACCCATTATCCACTAAGTGGAAAATACATGAGTTGTTACCCGTTGAAATTAGGGATAAAAATATAAAGAAAATCTGGAATGAAGCTCGCGCTAAAACTTAGCGAAATCAAGGAAATATCACGAGCGAAATAATAATAATAATGAAGTAAAGTACCAAATCGGTGACTTAGTAATGTATAAAACACACCCTACGAGTAGTGCAATCGATAAAACAACCTCCAAGCTATCATACAGATGGTGCGGTCCTTATCAAGTTCGCAGATACTTAACTCCAGTAACTGTAGCCCTGTACGAACCCTCTACTCAAAAATATGTACGAAGAACACATATTTCGCAGATAAAACGTTATCACAAAGAAGGAAATGGTAGAGTGCAAGCAAAATAAATGTAGTAAAAGGTATATGTTTTGTACTCAACTGCTAAAGAGTACTTGAGTAACACTTGGCTACCTAATCGCATAAATAGGTACGAGGCCTGATCAACCTTGAATCCTATTCATCGAAAGTAGAGCAAAGTGAGAAGTCAGCTGACATCGAATATGAGTAATAATTAAGTAACAAATTACTTAAGGAGTAATTCTATAACAAGAGTAAATCACAACTAAAGAAAAATCCGGTAGTAGTCGTAAGTAGTAGAGTTAAGAAAAATTTAGAATGTTTACAATATATTTTATAATGTGTGAATTTTATGTAGTATTACAATTAGTCTGTAAAGTATTATATATATATATATATATATATATATATATATATATTGACAGTAAGAATAAGCAAGTCGTGAGTGACTTATGTAGCTCGTAATTTTATACAGAGGAACGAGTGAGAGAAATTTCACACGGTAATCCCGAAGCATACTCCCGGTACATTGCTGAGCAAATAAGCCGGAGTCTGTTTTTAAGCGGCGGAGTATGTGACGATTTCATTAATAAAAAAAAATATTAATTAATAAATAGGTAATGTAAAGGCTGAGAAATTTTAAATTTTTAATAAAATCGCACATTTAAACTAAATTTTATCGCTATCATTAAATTATAATAATATTTAATAGAGAGTTTTAATAATAAAATAAAAAGGAATACGTGTGTACAGATAGGGAAAACCTTGTTAATTAACCCTGCATAGACATGCGCTAACCGGAATTAACTTGAATTCCGACCCCTAAACAAACTAATAATACTTGTAAATTTGACATTATTTAAATAATTAAACAAGACCACAGTAGTGTACTTTAATAACGATTGTAATTAAGAATATCTCTGAATAATTAAAAGGCCAAACTTTAACCATTTAAATAAAGGAGAAATATGGAACTATTTCGCTGCGACGCGTAACATCCGCGCGATTTACTGACCCTTCCTACATAGTTAGAGAGCAGAGATGATGCGTCGTTCAACCAGTAAGCAGCTCAAAGCAGAGCGCTGTACAAAATATGTATTTTTTTGTTAAATGTGGTTATTAGTTTAAAATAACCGTGTGAAGAGTTATATAACGAGAATGTAGTGTGTAACAGAAAAAGGAATGTAGTAAATTAAGTGCGTAAGGTGACATCTCCCAGTAAGAAATATAGTTAAAGTTATTTTAGAGTTGTATATGTAAATTCAGATACAACCGTACTATTACCAAATGTGATGTGCATAACTGTAAAATGTGAAGACGAAGACTTCAACTGTATTTACTATACCACCGAGAAACAGGACGACTTCATGACACCGTAACATCCGAATCAACATTAGTTGAGTCCGAGGACCTTCTCCAGAAAGACTACCACGATGACAACCCACTACAGAGAGAGGACCGAAGAATCACGCGTGGAGGACTAGACCAACACGTGTGATGTAGCATTGGAACATTGCACTACTAATTGAAACCATTCCTCAAATGGTATAAAGAGTAATAAAGTAATTCATTAATGGAGTAGAGTAAACTTTAAATTCCTAAGTAATACATATAAAAATGCTCTAACTGTATTATAAATCTTAATGTAGAAAACCCATTACAATTTTCACTGTAAGTTAAAAGTTGATATGTTATGTATAATCAAATAGACATAAATAAAGAGATGTCATCTTTAGTACAATACTAAATTGAGTGCATAAATCAGCAGACTACCCCCCCCACGTTCCTTGTATATTAATTGTTTTAGTGATTTGATTAATTTTCAGCTTGTTACAACGAAGGCAGCCTGTTTAATTGGGAGAGCCAATTAATACGGGTTCCCTATGTTATAACGCAAGTAAAGATGTTATAAATTGCGCCACTCTGCTTTGTTTAATAAGTAATTGTGTAATATTAGGGACACTCTGTTGATCTATTCACTCATTTACTCTAATATGTGTCTAAAATTTTAAATAAAATAAAATGATAATTATTATAGTAAATAAGTAATTTTAATTATGATTTAGATATAGGAATGTACTTAATGTTAACTTAACACGCCACAAGAATACGAAACAACATCAGGTACGTGCTTGTCAAAAATTTCATTCATCAACATGTCGGGTTGTAAACAAAATCTGACCGGTTAAATTCTTGTCCACGCCTGTGTAAAACTGTCATAGTTACCTCCCGCAAAGTTGAGTTAGACAGTACGCAACCCTCTTCGATTGTTCTATTGTTATAAGAAGCGTGTATTATCCTGTTTAAGAAGGCAGCCTGTTTAATTGGGAGAGCCAATTAATACGGGTTCCCTATGTTATAACGCAAGTAAAGATGTTATAAGACTTTCCATTAGCTTTCACTGATGTGTTACCCCATCAGTTAGACGATGAAGAGCTGGGTCCGATCAGTTATTACCACAATTCCCCGGTATGTGGACATAAGGGGATCTCGAAGACCATTTCCAGTATTAGGAAATATTTTATCTGGAAGGGCATGGATAAGGACATAGCAGCGAGAGTGAAGGCTTGTCATCTCTGTGGTTTGAGTAAGCCTGCTCAAAATACCAAGTTGGGTTTGTTGTCATCCGATGTGACGGGCAGACCTATGGAGAAGTTATTCATCGAATACGTTGGGCCTTTGCCGCGTAGCAAGTCAGGTAACGCTTACCTACTTGTTTGTGTGGATGCTTTTTCTAAGTTTGTCTGGCTATTGCCCTTACGGCAGGCAAATTCTCGTTTGACCATTCTCGCGCTTCAGAACCATGTGTTTCAGCATTTCGGACTTCCGGCCATCCTTGTCTCTGACAATGTTCCACAGTTTATTTCGGGCGAATTTCGGTGAATGTGTTTCGCAACGGGTATCAAGCACGTAACCACTTCCCCTACTACCCTCAGCCGTCCCATGCGGAGAGGTTCAACAGGAATCTCAGGTCCGCGCATATCGCTTACCACGCTGAGCAACAGAACACCTGGGACCAGAATCTTAAGTGGTTACAACTAGCTTTCAACACGGCCCTCCACGCGAGTCATAAGGTCGTACCCTTTGAAATTATGTTTGGATTCTCGCCCGCACTGCCGTTGACTAATTTGTGGAAAATAGTAGATCTTCTACCCAGTGAGCCAAATAGTAGGACGGCAGATAGGTGGAAAGAGGCTCGGAAGAATCTGCTGCGAACACACGAGCGCGTCCGTCATCGATATAATCGGGGGCGAATTTCTAACCCCTTTAAGCTTGGGGGATTGGGTCTACTGCCAGAGCCATCCAATCAGCTCAGCCGCGGATAAAAGGGCCGCGAAGCTCTGCTATCGTTGGTCGGGGCTATACCGCATCCTAAGATTCGTGTCGCCTGTTACAGTGAAGTTGGGGGAGCCCGGGTATGATCTAGAAAAGATAACCACTCACATATCAAAACTGAAGTTTTGTCACAAAGCATGAGTATGTGAGTGGTGGCAAATGGGTTTGTCCCGCGGGGGACGTTATTTAGCTTTTGGGTCTCAGTTTGTGAGTTGGGAGGCCTTAGGAGGTCAGAGCTCTTGGGTCCAAAACTTGTCTTTCTTCTTTTCCCCTTCTTCTTTGCCACAGTATGCTGGCCCTGGCCAGGTCAGCATGCACACCTCATACTCACACACAAACACATTCGGACACACATGCATGTACACACTACACTTTTTCCTTCTTCTTCTTTCGTTTTCTCTCTGAGCCTCTGTTCTCCTAAGTGCGGATAAATGTATGAGATTTCCCGGCAATGCCAAATTGGTGAGATGTAAGGGAATAGAGGAACGGGGTCCTATACTGTGGATTCCCACGTTTTGAGTTTTAGGCAACCATGTTGCCCTTTTTTGAGTGGGGTGTGCCGTGAGTGGCACAAAGTATAATCACGGCGACTTACGGTTTAGTAAATTTCGTATTTATATTGCCTCGGACGCCCGGTGTGCGTTGAAGTCATGCTCGCGCATTCTGGTGACTGAAAAGAGAATGTGGGTTCACTGACGACTGTGCCAAAGTCAGTCCCATTTCCGCCACCGCTGATTCACTATCTCTCGGGGGTAAAAATGTTCTTGTGTGCTCATCTTTATATCCGTATGGATCGCTAATCGATAAAGTACCTCTGGGTTCCTGACTCGTGGAAGTGCTCGAGAGATGAGGATGACTACAATTCCATCCGTGGTCATCTGCTGAGCAGCTAAGCTTTACCTGAATTTCGCCGTCGAGAGAATGTAACCGGGGAACCCGAATCTTTCACCCTCTATCTGCAATGAACTGCAACGGGGACTTCTGTGACCTTAAACTACACGCAGGCAGCTGATCGCCTTCTAACTGCGGAATACAAGGTGACCATTATCCATAATTTCAAGCTCGAGTTTCGCAACAGAATTCACACGTGATTGACACCATCTACAAATCAAATTACATTCACTTTGAACTTAACTTGTAAAGTGATATGAATAGACAGAACTTGACGTGTGCGTAGAAAATGTGCTCAGTTGTGCACTGTTTGTATTACACCATAGATTAATAAGGAGTCATAAATTGTATGCGGGTTAGCGGGCATCGCCAGCTCCCTTAATTTTTTTGTAACTTAATTTTGGGTACCTTATTATATATATACTTTTTATTGAAGCAAGTCCGTCTGAACTACATGCTGGAACATTCATGAATTACCATGTCAGCCTTGCACATGCTATTGTCGGGTTTCACTTTTTTTACTTTAATGATGTTTGAAGTGGCTTACAGTTGGGCGGTGAATTTCGCTAAACCCTTGCGCTTATTATTTTAACTTTTAAATTTATTATTTTCGATTCTTTTGTCTCTCACTCTTTCGGATCATGTCTGTGCAAGGGATGCCTGGCTTGGGCATGCGGCTGGGGTCCGGTCATTTTGAATTCTGTGTGACTTTACATATTGTAAATTGCCGTTTTTAGTCTAGTCTATATTTCTTTTTTAGTAGTTTTATTTAATTGTTCGAATTTATGATTTCGGTTGGTAGTGGGTTGGTTTGCTACCTGACTTGCTGGTCACATGTGTCACTGCAGTATGTAATGGAAGTATTTCAAATTCTATTAATGCAGAACCAAGGGTCATTAATAATTATAAATGTATTTTATATAATAGATGTTAGGCTGTTATGAAAGGGCACACAAAAAGAATTTATCTGTTTCTATGCTGTTATAGCACTCCTATAAATAACATATTATTATTGATTATAGTGGATCACACATTGTAACTTTATTGTTTAAAACTCTGCGTATGTGATTATTACAATAATAGAATCCTATATTTCTGATGAGCTATGCATATTTTTAGGCATGTAATCCTTGTTCATTTAATTAATTTGGCAACACTGTACAATATAATCAAGTTAATATAAAATTTGAAAAAAATTTGAAAACTAGGTACTTGCTGTACCAGATGTTGTGTGTGATTTTATCAGTATTGTGATGTTTTTGAAATCAAACGTTAATAAAATTTGTCTTGTTAATCAGGCAGTTTCATTTTCAAGTCCTGTCACAATGAGCCTGGTACATTGTAAGCTTCGTCTAGGTCTTTGGTCTAGTTTAAAATTTTACGAGAGCCTTCCCCTTTTCAAAAAAAAATGAAATTTTTTTTTTTTGAAAAAAAAAATGCTCAAAACTTTGAGAAGGGGAAATGAGGCGGCTCAAATGGTAGCAGAGCGTGGTTCCGTATGTGACAGGACTTGTAAAATTGGGACGGAATTTTCAGGAAGAGATAACAATAAAAGAATTAAGAAATTTTTTTTTAGACCTGCACTACTGCACATGGCAGGGGGTTAAGATGGATTCGGGTTCTGTAATTGAAATGTGATATGGGACTGTTGTGCCCACTGAAATTTTATAAATATTATGTTTGATGTTTTGTAGAGTTATAATATGTGTTATTGTTATTGTTGTACTATGTATGTTGTGCCCTTTAGCTATTATTTGTGAATCAGAGACAAGCAGGAATCACGCCCGAATATTTCTTTGAGTATTTTGATTGGAGGATGTATGTAACTTACAGAAGGCCCTTGGTGTTTTGTATCCAAGAATGATGGGAGCGGTTTAGATACGTGTTAGTTGTCAGGGAGGATTTATTCACGAGTACATTAAGTTAGAATCCTCGTTGGGATGCGGTGTGGTCAGACCTGTGTCGTCATCACCGATGATAGTCAAAAGAAAATATTTATTAAAATGTGGTTGCAGACGCTTTGTCACTCATTTTTTCCCAACCCAGTGAAGTTCAATCTGAGCAACCCTGTTCTGTTCTATTAGACTTTCCATTAGCTTTCACTGATGTGTTACCCCATCAGTTAGATGATGAAGAGCTGGGTCCGATCATCCAAAATCTCAAGGATGGTAACGTACAGGCCCCTTACATCTTGTCCAAGGGCGTCCTGTGTTGCAGTAAAAGAAAAGGACGTGCCCCTAAGATCGTGCTGCCTAGCAAGTTAGTGCCCATGGTCTTCAGTTATTACCACAATTCCCCGGTATGTGGACATAAGGGGATCTCGAAGACCATTTCCAATATTAGGAAACATTTTATCTGGAAGGGCATGGATAGGGACATAGCAGCGAGAGTGAAAGCTTGTCATCTCTGTGGTTTGAGTAAGCCTGCTCAAAATACCAAGTTGGGTTTGTTGTCATCCGATGTGGCGGGCAGACCTATGGAGAAGTTATTCAACGACTACGTTGGACATTTCCCGCGTAGCAAGTCAGGTAACGCTTACCTACTTGTTTGTGTGGATGCTTTTTCTAAGTTTGTCTGGCTATTGCCCTTACGGCAGGCAAATTCTCGTTTGACCATTCTCGCGCTTCAGAACCATGTGTTTCAGCATTTCGGACTTCCGGCCATCCTTGTCTCTGACAATGTTCCACAGTTTATGTCGGGCGAATTTCGGTGAATGTGTTTCGCAACGGGTATCAAGCACGTAACCACTTCCCCTACTACCCTCAGCCGTCCCATGCGGAGAGGTTCAACAGGAATCTCAGGTCCGCGCTTATCGCTTACCACGCTGAGCAACAGAACACCTGGGACCAGAACCTTAAGTGGTTACAACTAGCTTTCAACACGGCCCTCCACGCGAGTCATAAGGCCGTACCCTTTGAAATTATGTTTGGATTCTCGCCCGCACTGCCGTTGACTAACTTGTGGAAAATAGTAGATCTTCTACCCAGTGAGCCAAATAGTAGGACGGCAGATAGGTGGAAAGAGGCTCAGAAGAATCTACTGCGAACACACGAGCAAATCCGTCATCGATATAATCGGGGGCGAATTCCTAACCCCTTTAAGCTTGGGGATTTGGTATACTGCCAGAGCCATCCAATCAGCTCAGACGCGAATAAAAGGGCCGCGAAACTCTGCTATCGTTGGTCGGGGCCATACCGCATCCTAAGATTCGTGTCGCCTGTTACAGTGAAGTTGGGGGAGCCCGGGTATGATCTAGAAAAAATAACCACTCACATATCAAAACTGAAGTTTTGTCACAAAGCATGAGTATGTGAGTGGTGGCAAATGTATCAAAACTGACGTTTTGTCACAAAGCATGAGTATGTGAGTGGTGGCAAATGGTTTTGTCCCGCGGGGGACGTTATTTGGCTTTTGGGTCTCAGTTTGTGAGTTGGGAGGCCTTAGGGGGTCAGAGCTCTTGGGCCCAAAACTTGTCTTTCTTCTTTTCCCCTTCTTCTTTGTCTCAGTATGCTGGCCCTGGCCAGGTCAGCATGCACACCTCATACTCACACACAAACACATTCGGACACACATGCATGTACACACTACACTTTTTCCTTCTTCTTCTTTTGTTTTCTCTCTGAGCCTCTGTTCTCCTAAGTGCGGATAAATGTCTGAGATTTCCCGGCAATGCCAAATTGGTGAGATGTAAGTAAGGGTATAGAGGACCGGGGTCCTATACTGTGGATTCCCGCGTTGAGTTTTAGGCAACCATGTTGCCCTTTTGGAGTGGGGTGTGCCGTGAGTGGCACAAAGTATAATCACGGCGACTTACGGTTTAGTAAATTTCGTATTTATATTGCCTCGGAGGCCCGGTGTGCGTTGAAGTCATGCTCGCGCATTCTGGTGACTGAAAAGAGGATGTGGGTTCACTGACGACTGTGCCAAGGACACGTTAGTTCCACCTCCGCCACCGCTGATTCACTATCTCTCGGGGGTGAAAATTTTCTTGTGTGCTCATCTTTATATCCGTATGGATCGCTAATCGATAAAGTACCTCTGGGTTCCTGACTCGTCGAAGTGCTCGAGAGATGAGGATGACTACAATTCCATCCGTAGTCATCTGCTGAGCAGCTAAGCTTTACCTGAATTTCGCCGTCGAGAGAATGTAACCTGGGAACCCGAATCTTTCACCCTCTATCTAAAATGAACTGCAACGGGGACTTCTGTGACCTTAAACTACACGCAGGCAGCTGATCGCCTTCTAACTGCGGAATACAACGTGACCATTACCCATAATTTCAAGCTCGAGTTTCGCAACAGAATTCACACGTGATTGACACCTTCTACAAATCAAATTACATTCTCTTTGAACTTAACTTGTAAAGTGATATGAATAGACAGAACTTGACGTGTGCGTAGAAAATGTGCTCAGTTGTGCACTGTTTGTATTAAACCATAGATTAATAAGGAGTCATAAATTGTATGCGGGTTAGCGGGCATCGCCAGCTCCCTTAATTTTTTTGTAACTTAATTTTGGGTACCTTATTATATATATACTTTTTATTGAAGCAAGTCCGTCTGAACTACATGCTGGAGCATTCATGAATTACCATGTCAGCCTTGCACATGCTATTGTCGGGTTTCACTTTTTTTACTTTAATGATGTTTGAAGTGGCTTACAGTTGGGCGGTGAATTTCGCTAAACCCTTGCGCTTATTATTTTAACTTTTAAATTTATTATTTTCGATTCTTTTGTCTCTTTCACTCTTTCGGGTCATGTCTGTGCAAGGGATGCCTGGCTTGGGCATGCGGTTGGTGTCCGGTCATTTTGAATTCTGTGTGACTTTATATATTGTAAATTGCCGTTTTTAGTCTAGTCTATATTTCTATTTAGTTGTTTTATTTAATTGTTTCTAATTTATGATTTCGGTTGGTAGTGGGTTGGTTATGCTAGCTGACTTGCTGGTCACATGTGTCACTGCAGTATGTAATGGAAGTATTTCAAATTCTATTAATGCAGAACCAAGGGTCATTAATAATTATGAATTTATTTTATATAATAGATGTTAGGCTGTTATGAAAGGGCACACAAAAAGAATTTATCTGTTTCTATGCTGTTATAGCACTCATATAAATAACATATTATTATTGATTATAGTGGATCACACATTGTAACCATATTGTTTAAAACTCTGCGTATGTGATTATTACAATAATAGAATCCTATATTTCTGATGAGCTATGCATATTTTTAGGCAGTTTCCTTGTTCATGTAATTAATTTGGCAACACTGTACGATATAATCAAGTTAATATAAAATAAAAAAAAAATGTTTGAAAACTAGGTACTTGCTGTACCAGATGTTGTGTGTGATTTTATCAGTATTGTGATGTTTTTGAAATCAAACGTTAATAAAATTTGTCTTGTTAATCAGGCTATTTCATTTCCAAGTCCTGTTACAATGGGCCTGGTACATTTTAAGCTTCGTCTAGGTGTTTGGCCTAGTTTTTAAATTTTACAGGACGCCCCCAGGGGAAATGAGGCGGCTCAACATTTAAAGTACACAAACATTAAATTTATCGTCAAACGTTAAATTCTGTTGTAACACTTATAAATTATTTTAAGTTACAAGTGCAAACTTGTCATAATATTAATATATAATATACTTTTTTTGAATTCAACATTTATTTCTACTGCCATCCTTAAAAAGCAGCGTTTAATCACCACTTTTCCCACTTAATAAGCAGTAAATAACTAGAGTTGACTGCCTAAAATAGCTGCTAGTCAACAAGACTAAGTATTGAATCTGTCTACAAATTGACATAGCTCAATCTGTCCTTTAGCAATTTATTTGAAAATTTATTTTATTTTTTTATATCTAAAGCTGGAAGTAAAAATGAAGCTGTTAAAACATTGTATTGAAATATTTAATAAAAAATACACCCCCTATATTCTTTTAAAAAGCATTATTTACTCATTTCAGTACTAAAATAATATTTGCATGAATGTTGGTATTATGAGAAAGCTGTATTAATGTTAGCAGTTGACTAAAAAATTTGAATGTGAAATGTAAAACATAAACTAAGTGCAATTTACACGTGGTCCAAAGAAAACCAGATGAATTTTACAGTTGAAAGATGGTTACTTGACTCTGAACTAGAAAGGGAAGAATAGTTAAATCACGTGAACCTGCACCAAAGTAATTGAAATGGTTTGTTCAGCAGGAAAGTTTATAAAGGCCACTGTTTTTTAGGACACCCAGTATACAAGCTTTATTATTTACTTGGAAATTACTTATGTGGTCATTTAAACTGAAAAATTAAGACAAAAAGACCACATTTAGTTGAAAAAATTTTGATATTAGAGCATTTTTGAAATGCGGGAGAAATTGAAAGATGTATCGTATAATGAGAGTAGAACCTAAGGTCAAAGAAGAATTTCGACGAAACCGAAACATCGAAGCATGATAATGCTTTTAGGCTTTTGAAACGTATAATGTGCATAAACTGCAGACTCTCCTGTTCAGCGATGTTCTATGTTGATATTTACTATATAACAAACATGTTAAAATGACAGAGACCGAAGATTTCTAGACTGTGGGGATTCTAAAGTGTGGAAAAAATATAGTGTTAACATCACCTGGAGCGTTACATTTTTCGATGACGTTACATATTTTGCATCACGCATTTTGTGGAATGCCCCCCAGCCTAAAAACATTATCATGTTAAAAGTCATAGTTTATTTCCATCGTGACAATCTTGCAGCTCATTCATCTGCGATTACAGTGGCAAAACAATTATGCTATGGAATTGTTCCCTACCTTCCGTAATATCCAGATTTGGATCCTTTGTACTGTTGCTGGTTGCCAAATATGAAAAATGTTCTTGCAGGGAAGAAATTAGCATCAAATTCTGAAGTGATCAGTGAAGCTAAGGCTTATTTCATAGAATTGAACAAATCTAACTTTATGAAGGGCATTAAAATCATTGAACCTAATGCATTGGTCTTAATGGAGGTTATGATTAGTTTTCATAATTTTTGTAGCAACTTGTCAAACAGTTTGTAAATGAGTCCAAAAACTATTTGAGAATAAGGAGAGTGGTGCTCCTGAGAGGTCAGGCACCCAGTAGCAAAGGAGTTGTGTTGCTGTGTCACACTCAATGAAACTGTTGAAAAAGTTTCCATTTGTTTCTCTCACTATTATGCATGAAATTGTCACCATTTACCTCAAATTTCAAAAAAATGTAATGAGATTGGTTCTGTACAGTCTCAATGTGAACATAAAAAAAGTATGAGTGTTGCTTTGTCTTTTTTCAATTGTTACTGAAAGGACAAAGATGAATTTTCCTAACATTGTAACGTCACAGAACGTTCCATAAAGGAAACCATTTACATAGTAAGTTATCATAAGAGGAAAGTGAGGTGAACAGTATCGAACCCAAGTAGTCCTAAAAAATTGTGTAATATTGGCTAATAATTATTACTACTAAAATGAAAAACGACCAGACTTTGACTAAGACACAAACCCCATATATATTATTAAAGTGAATAACAGTGAAAAAACCATAAGACACTATAAGAGAGAGAAATAATGTCAGAATCAACCAAAATAAAGTCATTAATTATTAAGTTTTATAACTCTGAATAGAGTATTAAGAACTATTTTTTGTGAATGAATGGGCATGATCCATTATTATATTATGTAATGTAAATAAAATAAATGTATTAAATGACTTAAATACATTATTAGAAAGAGTTTAAGTTAAAATAAAAATTATATATTTGTTATGACAAAAAATATTAATGTGTTGGATTTGAGACCATACACCCAGATTTCATGAAAAAAATTAATTATTATCAGATTTAAATAGAAACTATGTGTAATTGTCAAGCAGACAAAAGTGAACAATTTATCTTAAATAAAGAAAGCTGTCAAATGAATAAAAGTCAGTCGAAATAGCCAAAAACAGTATTAACTAAAAACATGTGGTAGGCACATAATATTGTATAATTTATGGATTTAATGTTACCAAAATGCAACCAAATTGCATTAGAAAGTTGAAATATGATATAAAGCGACTATACTAATATATTTGACTAACTATAACATTGTAATAGTCAAGTTAGCAAAATATTTACCTATACCATATATGGCTGGAGCCAATCAACCAGTACAAAAATAATCATATCTGGCTAAATATTTACAAAATGCTAACAAAAATAAAATAGAATGGTACAATACTTCTGTATACTTTAAAAACGAACAAACTCAGTTGAAAATAAAGTCAATTATAAAAGAATTTAACTTATAAGAGTGAGATTTGTCACACTATGAAAAAAGGACATCTCAAGACCAATCAATGATGCTATGTTATCCTGTAATGATAATAATATATGTAAAGAGTAACCAGGTATCACAAAAGATAGACAATATAATAAACTCTGAGTGTACACTAGTGAAATACTACATATGTTAAAAAAAGAGACTAATTATTGTGTTATAACATTAACAAAAACTTTAGGCCATGACAGAGGCCATATAAAATTGTAATTATATAAGTATTATCTATGTTAAAATTTGTTTGTTTTGTTATAGGAAGGTAGTAATGTTGGATGTTCAGATTGTGGAAGAGACATAATACTTTCACAACAATTTTTTGTTATAAAAATTGAATTTTCATGACAACAACCCAAGGTGGGAGTTGTATATTGTGTTACTTATTAGACTTAATTTAATTAAAAACCAATCATAATTAGTATCACTAGATTCAGTTAAAAACAGAGAATCTAAATGTAATAATGGCATACAAATTGTGAGTACTAATGTAAAACTGTTTGATAAATACCAGTGTAATTTTTGAAATATCCTTAGTATGAAGAGTAAGAAATTCGTTCTAAAAGCTTCTACGGAAGTGAAAATTGTTCCATGACATTCCATTTCGTTTATTCTCGAACAATCTAGAAAGAATTTTTACACAAATATACCGGAAGTCGATGAAAACAGTCAGCCTGAATTAGTATAAAAGAGAGACCAAATTCGACCCAGAAACACTTGAAACTTGAACTCCAGAACTGATGCATCACCCACGACACTGATCAACGCAGCTAAGGCGAAACCGAGAGGCGAGAAATCGACACAAGACCCGAAGAAAGGCTTTTCCCGTACATAGACAAACAGACTGACATAACCTCTACGAGAATCTACGCCAAAGTGTTGCTGAAATAGAGCAGCGACACGGCAAATTTTAATAGAAATCACGCAGCCAGAACGTCAACGGCCCAGGAGGGACCAAACTTTAAATAGAGAACGAATTCTGCTGTGTTCGCATAGACTGACTAACTTGACAATAATCCCCTTAACGTAAACAAACAATACACAAAGCCTTTCTCGACACTGCATGGGAATCAGCGCTACGGCGGTCAATTTCTGAATCAACGCGAAACAGATGTTTCGTAGTGGCGGCGTTTGAACGATAATCTACTGCCAAACGTTTTTACAAAAAGTGCGGAAATAGTAAATGATCGCAATTTTGACTTAAAATAGATTCAGTGCACACGTGAAGAGGCGAGATTGAAAAACTACCCGAGAGGAGTGTCCAGTGCGAGATTAACCATTGGAACGTGAGTTACCGAAATTAAAGTCAATTTTTTTTACCTGGTTACATTTATCCCACAGTTGTACTACACATGCCACACACCTTCAAATCACTTAGTTTTTCTTGTAAGGCATCTTATTGATATGTCTTGGTAGTTCAAAGGAGTCACGTCCTGAGAGTAAAGATTTTTTCACATATTAAACTCATGCTTTTCAACTGAGTAAAAAATTAATTAAAAAAAAAACACTAGCCGATACTTGATTGGATATAAATAAAATTGTCAATAATAATAATAATAACTTGTGAATTTTTTTATTAACTCTGCAATTGTATAATTTTTTTATGAATATTAGTCCTTTAGACGATTTGTTTGTTTTTGAAGAATCATTAAACTTACCTGATTTTTCCAAGCTAAACTGACTTGTTTATACTTTTTCATAGAAGTAAGATTTAAAAAGTTTAATTACTTTAATAATCACATTTATTTCTTGGAACAAACGATTCCAAGTGGCGCCCACAAAAAACATAGTATTAAGTTGTGTTACAGGACTACATCACCGCAGAGGATCCAGTCAACAGTAAGTAACAAAAGTGCGCGGAGGTAACGCCCGACACTTTTACAACACATTACACTCACTATTTCTTTTCGTTATAACATATATAAATGGGGGTATTTTTATGCTGTCACTATGCAAAGAGGAAATGTCAGTCTATGGAGTGGCATCACCCTCATTCACCAACCAGACCAAAACAATTCCAGCAGGCAGTCTTGAGTCAAAAGAGAGGTTATATCTACAGTCTGCTTGGACCAAATAAGATCCACTCTTTGTTGACTTTATGCACATGGTTCCACAATAAATGCTTACATGAACTGCAAAACACTAAAAATAAGCGATGAGTCGTTCAGAATCACTTAATCAGAATCAACAGGAGGGGCCTGTTGAGTGGTGCGATTTTGCTTCTAATGCACAGCCTCATGTTACCATGGAAACAAAACAGTGCTTGCAAAATTTAAGTGGGAAGTTTTTGATCATCCAGCCTTCTGACCTTGCCACCAGTGACTGTCATCTGTTTTCCAAACTGAAACACTTTTGAGAGAACTTACTTCTTGGAGCGGACTTCCAGGGTCAAGTGACCCCGATGTCCATGGTATACCGCAGCAGCGAGTGCCCAAAAGCGCTTGTTCCTGAGAATCTGGTCCAGGCCACCATTCTCTCCCATCACGGCCCTCAGGGTCTCCCTGGGTGGATTCTGTACGGAGCATCTGAGCAGAATGTGCTCAAGAGTTTCCTCCTCCCGTCTGGCAGCTCTCACAGGTTGGGGAATCTCAAGTTGAATCGGTGCAGGTAATGTCCGGTGACAATGTGGCCAATTCTGGCACTTGCTGTGAAAGTAGCCATGGCTCTTGCCACGTCGCGGTATAAGGAAGGGTTTGCAGGTTCTTTCTGGAGTCGAAAAAGTTGTCTCCCTGTCACTTCTGCGCACCAGCGCTCTGTCCATTCCTTTCATATCCGAGCAGCCGCAGCTTTCTTGCATCTTGCCAGCATTGGGGGTGTTGGACTGGTCCCATGTTTGCAGCTTCTTTTGCTATCTGGTCCGCTTTTTCGTTTCCATCCACCCCGCAATGGGCCGGTGTCCATTGGAATACAATGTGTTTTCCTTTGATCTTTAGAGACGATAGAAGCGCCCTCAATTCCTTGATGCGAAAGTAATAGTCACTTGGGCCTGTCTGTGTCAGAGCTTCCATGGCTGATTTTGAGTCTGTGAGAATACATATTTCTCTGTCTTCAATCTGTAGACAGCTCATCAGGGCCGCGTCCAACTCCAATAACTCGGCATCCATACTTGATGCTGCATTTGCTGGGACGTAGAAGCACTCGCCGGTCTTTTGGTTATAGTATCCTGCTCCTGATTTACTTTTGCCACTGTCCACAGATCCATCAGTGTATATTTTCACAAAGCTGTGATACTGGGTATTGAGCATTTCCAGTGTTTCCCTTCGAAGAGCTCCTGGGTGGTCAGCCTTGGTCATTTTAATTGGTAAGTCAAGTTTAACTTCCGCTTCTATCATCACCCAAGGTGGCTCGTTGAAGTATGCAGCAATGGGCTGTGGGGTCTCGTTGGCCATGTCTCGTCAGAGAAGATCCACTCTTTTACTGAATGCTTGTGTAATGGTCGTGGCTGCCATCGAGTAGATTGGATGGGTTGGTGGAAGGGTTTGGTTTTTGAGATGTTTGTTCCATATTTGCTTTTTAATATACAAGTCTATTGGTTCAATGCTGAGCTCTATTTCCATAGCTGTAATGGAGGTAGACTTGGGGCAGCCATCACAAATTCTTAAAGCTGCTGATTGGATGAGCTCTAGCTTGTTAATGTGTGTAGCTGCGGTAGAGCCCCATATCTCACAGCAGTAGGTCATTTTGGATCTGACAAAGGACAAATAAAATGTTCTCATGAATACAGTGTCCGCTCCCCACTCTCGACTGGCTAGTTTTTATAGCATTTAGTCGTTTGCTGCATTGTTCCATGACATGTTCTACGTGATCTTTCCAGCGAAGTTTTTTACCCAAGTGGACTCCAAGTAATTTGGGGCATTCGTTCAATCGCAGGGCCCTGTTGTCAATTGTAAGGCGCGGATGAAGCTTGCATGGATGTTGCGTCTAGAGAAAAATGCGCATTCTGTTTTTGTTGATATCTTTAAGGACCATTTTGCACACCACTTGGCAACTTGATTTAAATCCGTTCATTTGCTTTTTCTGGATCTTTGTCTGTAGTAAAGAGCGTTACATCGTCTGCGAATATTACACAAAGTACTATCAGGTGGTAGCACTTTGTTTATATCATAAAGTGCGATGTTGAACAGAGTAGGGCTAATTACAGCACCCTGAGCTATCCCGTTATCGACTTTAGTGCAACTCGACTCCAGCCCATTCACTGAGGTCTAGCTCAGAAGATTTTGCAAAACGTTTATCCAAAAACTTCAACATTTTGCCCCTTATTCCCAGCCTCATACACTGCAGTAGGATGGTGGAATGAGGAGTTTTGTCAAAAGCAGACTCAAAATCTAGTAGGACTATTATTGTTGATTTCTGCTTTTGGAAGCCCTCATAGATTTTGTTTGTCAAGATCAGCAGTGTATCATTTGTGCTCCTTTGCTTTTTGAAACCAAATTGTGTGTTTCTTAGTAGATTATTGGTTTCTAGTGTCCACATCAAACATGTGTTCACTAGTCGTTCCAGAAGTTTTCCCAGGCACGATGTAAGCGCGACCGGGCGATAGGAGCTTATTTCCGGTTTTGCTTTTCCTGGTTTTGGGAGGGGTATGATGAGAGCGGTTTTCCATGCTTGGGGGATGTTTCCTGTATGCCAGATAGTATTGAAGAGTTGAAGGATTTTGTCGAGCAGTTGCGCAGAGCAATGCATTAGCATTTCATTGTGAATGCCATCCGCTTCCGGCACTGCACTTCGGAGTCTGGCTATTTCCGGTTTTAGTTCTGTCATCGTAAAGGGTTTGTTGGCCGGGTCATCGGACAGCCATAGCAGTTCGAACCTGGCGATGAGTTGCATTTCTTCAGGGGTTTTTGGCCACGGAGTTTTGCTTCCAGCTTTTTCCTATAGAACATGCTGAAAGCCTCTGCCTTGTCCTTATCCTCTTCAAGCCATTCACCCGATGCCGACTTTATTTGCTCAATCTTTTTGCCAGTCTCCCCTTCAATAGCCCGAAACTTCTTCCACACCTCACTACTAGGAGTGTTCATGTTGATTGAACCACCAAATTATGTTTTTTTCTTTAATGATCTGGCATTCCAATGCATCAGGAGAACCTTTTCTTCAAAGGTCTTTACTGAACTTGCATTTGGAGGCGAGGTTTGTTTGGCTGGATTTGTACTTCTCTTCTTCTTTCTTTCGTAGTAGGACTGTCCTAGGGAGGTGTGCCCTTCTTTCTTGTTTGCTTTCCTTGTTAGTTTATGGTGAAGATAACAACTTTCACCTCAGGGGATTAAAAATAACTTATTAACACAAATATAGATATCATAAATTGTTATTTTAATAATTCTCTTGCATTTACTTATTACAGTGATATACGTTTTTATAATAATTAATAATATTAAAATGTCAGTTTTCTTAGAACGTTTTCTCTTTTCTTATAGTGGATTCTTTTAGATCGGATTGAGTTGCCAATATGAATATAATAAACTTTAAATATGAATACAATACAATTTGAATGTTCTATAGGCTTTACTTGTTTGTCGAATTCCGAATCTGCGATGAGGATTATCCACTCGAACGTCGCCTGTCCTGTCGCTCTGTGGTCATCCGCTGTTAATGTAGATCCTCGTTGGTTGCACTCGTTTGATGATCACAAATTTATATATACACTGGTATCACATTCACAATAATACATTCACTTCTAATTATCTTAGTTAAACTACGTACAAGTATATGTCGTATTAATCAATATATCTTCTTAACACCTTGGTACATACTGCATTCAAAAAGTTCCGGGACTAACGCTATTAAGGACACAACTTTTCAGATAAATGACATTTTATTATTTATTATTCAACATACATCCCTTCTCTCTCTATACAGATTTTAGATCGCTCATACAATCGTTGAAAGGCATGCGCATCTCCTTCGAAATCGTGTTTAAAACAGCTGTCACATTCTTCTGAATTGTCTCTACATTATCAAAACGCTGCCCCTTCAGTGCCACCTTCAGCTTAGGAAACAGAAAGAAGTCAGCCGGAGCCAAATCTGGTGAGTAGAGTGGATGGTTAATCACTGTGACTGATTTTCCAGCGAGAAATTGTGAGACAATCAATGATGAGTGGACTGGAGCATTGTCATGCAGAAGAAACCACTCCCCTGATCGGTACATTTCTGGCCTAACCCTGCGAATTCTTTTAAAAAGGCGATCAAGTTCCTCTTTGTAAAATGGTCCAGTTACAGTCTGGCCGGGTGGCAAGAATTCTTTGTGGATCAGTCCCCTTGAATCAAAAAATGTGATCAGCATTGTTTTCACTTTTGATTTTGTGGCCCTCACTTTCATGGGTCTGCCATCTTCTGGGTCGCGCCATTCAGCTGTTTGACGTTTGGTAGATGGGTCATACTGGAAACACCACGATTCGTCGCCTGTGACAATGTTCTGTAAGAAATTCGGGTTGCCATCGGCCCATTCAACGAGACTTCGCGACGCTTCCACACATTGTTCTTTTTGCTCTGCTGTTAACGAGTGTGGAACGAACCTGGCACACACTTTCCGTTTGCCGAGTACATCATGCACGATAGTGTAAATACTACCCACACTGATGCCGATCTCTTCTAATAAAATGTGGACGCTCAGCCGACGGTTGACGGACAGTGCAGCACAGACACGCTTGACATTCTCGTCAGTCACGGTTGTGGAGGGGCGCCCATCTCTTGGATCATCTTCTAGAGACTCACGACCATTTTTAAAACGTGCATACCACTCGAACACTTTGCTACGACTTAAACAATCTTTTCCATATGCAAGTTTCATCATCGAAAACGTTTCTGTCGCACGTTTTCCACATTTAAAACAAAATTTAATTGCAGCTCTTTGCTCCATCTCGAAAATTATGACAAGGAAAAACCAGATAAACTTAACAGTGTCGCTGTTTACTATGGAATGAGTCCTCAAAAATGCAATTGTCACAGGAGTGGGTGAAGGTTGTCACATAGTGTTCCAGCTGTGACACAGAGATAGCTCCATTTGTATGTCTATAGCAGCATCAGTCCCGGGACTTTTTGAATGCACTGTGTATGTATATTAATTAAGATAAGTGCTTGCAACACGGATAGAACAGTCCGATACTGTCGGATTATTTAGTAACTTGACAAGTCTCACTGTGATATTTCTCCGATTCTCTTTTAATTCACAATTCGAACTTTGATAATGTCTCAGACGAATTATGGTAGATTCTGTAAAGACTGAACACTTTAACTGCTTAATAACTGTTCTCCGGTGACTGAATTAACAATTACGACTTTAACGATTGTAACTTCTCCGACGATTTAACTTCAGAAATTACGATTACTTATATTATTCAATAACGATTGCGAGTCTAACTGTTTTAAAACTCCGCTGACTAAAATAACGATTACGAGTCAAATAGTTGTGATTTCTCCGCTGACTTAAAATAAAAATTATGAGTCTAATTGTTGTAATATTTCCGCTGACTTAAAATAAAAGTTACGAGTCTAATTGTTGTAATATCTCCGCTGACTGACTTTACTTTTTCAATCTACGTTTTTTATACACGAACTACAACTACCCTCACCTAATATTTATACTAAACATTCCCGTTGGACTTAAGTGCCGCGATATTCAATTTTATCCAATGTAACAAGAGAGTTTAACCGCTAAAAAACTGACGCGTTTTCTTATTTGCTAACAAACAGCGCGTTCCAAAATTTTCTAGACGTAGTGGGAAAAGACGCTTTACTTAGTTTCTCACTCTAACGCTCTCGCTTTAACATAACGGTACCCATTGTTATAAGCACTTAACTTTTACAGCTTTCACCTATTTTTTGCTGTTTTTTAAATATAATACAATTTTACTGCCTTCTGTCCCGTACGTGACACAGAAATATTCATATACATGTCCCACAAGTATGATTAACGTACGCGGATGTGAGTGCGCACTCGACACTTGTTGACAACGTACTGCACAGTTTACTTGCGCTTATGTATTTATTTTTTAATTTGTCAGAGAACGGTTTAATGTTGTTGTTATGTGTTCGTATATGTCTATCTACTTTACTGTTGATTGTGACTCTCAAGTCGTTCTGCGTTTGTAAATCTGGTACACTTTTTATGGCAGCTTCGGTCAGAATCAATTCTTTAATCAAGTGATTTCTATTTAGATTTGGCAAATTATACTTGAACCCTTTATTAAGCATATTCATCTCATGTGATTCGAACTTAATATCAGTCAGATTCGAGACTCGATTATAGAATGTATGTTTACAGCCAGCGAATTTATGGTTGTGTTGTCTTTCGGTTAAAGTACTTAATTTCTTATCATGTTTGTTTACGGTCGGCAAAATAAATACATAAGCGAAATAAAAACTGTTAAACAAATTAAAAATAAGCTAAACGAACATAAGGCCATAGCCATTAAATCTGACAAGGGCAACACTACAGTTATCTTACCAAAAGACACACATCAACAAAAAGTATATGATTTTATCCATAGTAACAACATAAGATCTATAGATTCGGACCCCACAATGAAGTACGTCAAATGCATCAATCAAGCGATTAACAAGTGCACAGTGCACACATCTTTTCGATGAAACTACGCGCCGCCGATTGAAACCTATAACCGCACATGCACCTCAGTTTAACGGTTTACCTAAAATCCATAAACCAGGTATACCGATAAGACCTCTCGTAAACTACACAACAGCACCGGGTTATAAAGTTTCCAAGAAATTAGTTCAATTAAAAAAAAGTAACATAACCCTTGACAACAATCATTCTGTAAAAAACATCATTGAGCTAATAGAACTAACTAAAGGCTTCAACATTGACAATCGGCATAAGTTAATTTCCTTCGACATAATCAACCTTTACACAAGTGTCCCAGTACAGACAACTTTAGACATCATAAAAACTAATTTAATAAAAACGGGAAAGTTAAATTTACAGGAAATAACAGAACTGCTGCTCATACTGGACGTAATATTGAAACAGAATTACTTCACATTCAACGAGAAAATTTTTATCCAAGAGGAGGGCCTTGCAGTGGGTTCACCTTTGTCCGGTTTGTTAGCATACATATTTCTGAATAACTTTGAAAATATGTATTTGCTATCGTCACATAATAAATGGCATCATAACATTACGTTTTATAAAAGATATGTAGACGACACATTTGTTATCTTCAATGGAACCGCGAGACAAGCAGATATGATGTTGCAATACATGAACAACATTACCGCAAATATACAGTTCACACTCGAAATGGAATCTGACAACGCCATAAATTTCTTGGATTTAACTTTTAAAAAACATAATAATAGATTTCACTACAAGATATATAGAAAACCCACTACAACCGATAGTGTCATACATGCCAATTCCTTTCACCCACACTCGCAAAAAATGGCCGTGTTTAACAGTCTGATACACAGACTACACAGTGTACCATTGGACCCAACGAACCACAAAGAAGAATTAGACATAATTAAACATATTGCAGTCGCAAATGGTTACCGCAGCTCATTGAGTGAACATTTGATACATAAACACAAATATAGAACCAATAACGCTCACCGCATCCAGAAAAACGCTACATATATGGCAATTGATTACACTAACAATTTTTCAATGATCATTAAAAATGCGTTTAAGAGGCATAACATCCACATTACGTTTAGAACAAATAATAATATCCAGAAAATACTAAACAATGCCACACGAAGACCAATTGAAAAAAGAACGGGCATATACAAAATGGTGTGCGATGACTGCGATAAGCACTACATAGGTCAGACTGGCAGAGGTTTTTTCGAGCGATATAAAGAACACCTACCCAGAAGTAATTCAAATATAACTAAATCAACTTATGCTAAACACCTCGTTTCATCAAATCACAATTATACTAACTTTACAACAAATTGCATACCCCTACATATGTGCAAAAAAGGACGATATATGAATGCAATAGAAAAATTTGAAATTTACCGGGCCTTCAAAAAGGATCCTAACAATATATTAAATGAACAATTAGAGTTCAAATCACATATACTGTATGATAAAATTATAGATAACACGAACATAGAATACACGACTCAACATAACAATCGAGAACGAGCAAGTAAACTGTGCAGTACGTTGTCAACAAGTCTCGAGTGCGCACTCACATCTGCGTACGTTAATCATACTTGTGGGGCATGTATATGAATATTTCTGTGTACTTTTAATATTTTAATGAAGTCATAATCGACTGATTTTATTATACTCTGATGATGGATTGAAATAATCCGAAACGCGTTAGTATAAGAAGAAAGAAGATAAGCAGTCACAAAGACGGTCAAGGTAAATTATATTTAATAATAACCATGACGCGGATACCAATACAGTGACTTTAAAAAAATATTTAATATTGATTATTTCCCGTAAAATTACACTGCATACCATTTTGACGTTATATCTGTCCCCCAATAGAATTATATTAATTTTAGATTGAAAATTGAGAATGATTCTATTGTTGCGTCCCTTTGAATGGTTCTGATTAAAATTTATTTGCAACTCTTTACTATAGTATTATGTTCTGATACATGTTTACGTATACATCACTTCAATTCATGTAATTCAAACATTTCTATACAATATTGTACATCTATATTTTTCTTTTAACCCATTTTATCCCTTTAAAAACAATCAGTTGTTTACAACCTACCAGTCGGCTCCCAGTTGTTGTTTACAAACAAAAACGCCTCTACTGTCAGCACGCTACCTGCTGTCAAAATAAACCCAGTAACGGTTCCGCCTACTTTCCCTTTCTTTCTGACATTGTTATTCACAAACTATTTCTACTACTCTTACTCTAGTGCACATCATAATATTTTTATACACTCTCGAATACATAATTTAATTAAAAGATAATCCTATACATTTTTAACTAAAATATTTGTATTTATTTACCAATTCTAAATCTTGTTATCACAAAATTGTTATAAACTAATTATAAACTACTGCATACACCTATGAATTTTGTGTTTTTGCAGGGCAAGTATCCACCTGGTCAGTCTACCGTGGCTTAACTTACACCTCCTTAAGAATGATATTGATTTATAATCTGTACGGACCGTCACCGGATATCCCAAAATACAAGTACGGAATTTTCCGCAAGCAAACACTACACTGAGCAATTCTTTTTCCGTTACGTTATAGTTTTTCTCACATTGATTCAGTGTCCTGGTAGCAAAACTAATGACCAGATGATTGCCATGTTCATCCTCTTGGTACAAGGTCGTTCCCAGACTGATAAGTTATTACTGGCATCGCAGTTTAGAAAGAAAGGCTGGTTAAAATTTGGATGATGAAGTATTACTACTTCTAAAAACTTGTCTTTAATTGACTGTAAAGTCTCGTCTTGTTCTTGACACCATCTCCATTTATTTTTCGCGGATAATTGATATTGGAACTTGGCTGTTAACTCTGAATAATTATTTTGAAATTTTCGATAATAATTACAAAGGCCCAAAAATGACTGTAATTGCTTCCTATTTTTAGGTTTAGGGAACTTCTGTATGGAGTCTGCTTTTTCTGAGGATGGTGAGATTCGTTGGTTATTCAGATTGAATCCCCAAAACTGAACTTCCTTGGAGATAAGCTTTGATTTTTCCAATTTTAATGTGATATTATTAGCAGCTAGTTTCTTTAACACATGTTCCACTCGGTAGCAGTGTTCCTCCCAATTGGCTGAGGTGATTAACAGATCATCAACGTATACCGTTGTAAACTGGAGCGCTTTTTGACTGAGTATTTGGTCCATACAGGCGACAAAGAAGGCTACCGAATTTACCGAATTATGGTGACTGACTGCTTTCTATTATGTCCCTACTCATCATGTTATTGATTTCGGTTCGGACCGCTTCTTTCAGTGACTGTGCTATCGGGTAGGATTTACGGTTGAATTCCACTGGTTCCCTGAATCGGATTTTACACTGATAGTTCTTGATCTTTCCTGGCTCATCGGAAAACACGGCACGATATTTCTCATACATAAGTATCAAATGATTTATTTGGTTCTCAGTTAATTTTTCCGTCGTGTTCTCGCACTGGAAATCCCGTATCTCCTGTATCTTCTGCGCCCATAGCTTATCTTCCATCTCCCAGTATATTGGTTTATTGTATGATGAGTTATCCGCTAAATAGTTTACTTCAATCATTCGGTTGCGACTTTGTTGGGAGTTTTATCATCTCGCTACTTATTAAATTGGCTATCCATGTTGAACCTTCTGAAAATAGTGACACTTTCTCTCTGCACAGGTCAATAACGGCAGAGTTTCTTCTTAACAGATCACATCCTATTAGGATATTGAATGGTAATCCGGCTGCAATGAGAAACACCATGTCCAAACTGACACCCTTACTGGTAACACTTAAAGATATTTGTTTTCGTATTGTTTTATTTTGCCGACCAGTGGCTCCTATTAGTACTATATTATTAATTGGTAGTACCGGTAGTGTTCGGTGACATTCTCATTGTATTCGGTCTAATTCACTATTACTGATTATCGAGACATTAGCACCTGTGTCTATCATGATTTGAGCTGAAATACCTTCGACTTCTGCCATTATGTAAATTATCTCATTGTTCTGACTGTTAATCCATGTATCATTTTCTTCTAACAAATCGTTTCTAATATTCTTGAGGGAATTATTATAAATAATCGTGATCTTCTGATTTTCATTTTTGTAGTTCGACTCTCGTCCATACCCAGTAGATAGGAGCAGTGAAGGGTTGTGGTAGTTTATCACTGCTTCCTCTCGTTTAAATGTTCAGTGTTATCACTGATGGGGCCGACTGCAACGTCGGTCTGAAATACTTGGACTGGTTCCTGCCGTTCAATGTGATCCTCGAAGTGTACTTCATTCCTCGGTTGTCTATTTTGATCCTCCAGGCTAGAACTTCGCCTGTGTATATAGTTCCTATGATCATTACCTTCATGGTTTATTGGTTGTGTTCTATACTCATGGAAACTGTTCCTCCTTTGGTGTTGGTACCTTCGCTGACCACTTCCTTCTGCTCTTATGTAATTCACCCTAGGTCGATATGGCCTGTTATTATTATTACCACCTTGTTGATAATTTCTGTTGTTATTGGGGTAATGATTATTATTAATTTGGTTTGAGTTTCTCTGACTATTTCCATTATACTGATTGTTATTATAATAATTATTTCTACTTGGTTGGTTATTATTATTACTGCTACAGTATTATTATTATTATTGCTGTTATTATTATTATTATTATAGTTAATATTATCACTTATGTGAGCTGCTACCTCACCCCTAACGAGACCATCCACGAATTCCGTGAGAAAGTGGACAAATTGGAAGACACGATTCGTGAGATGGAAGGACCCTGCGTGGTCGCTGGAGACTTCAACGCCAAAGCGGTGGAGTGGGGAATGCCTGCGACGTGCGCCATGGGACGGTACGTGTTAGAGATGGCAGCAAGAATCGGGCTCGCGGTGGTCAATGTGGGCGGTGTCTCAACTTTTAGAAGACCTGGGTACGCCGAGAGAATCCCGGACATTACTTTGGTGTCCGACGCATTGGCGCACAACGTCATGAACTGGGAGGTGCTGGAAGATTATACTGGTAGTGATCACCAGTATATCACTTTCACCCTGCGGAGAGTTCAGCATTCGCCCATAGCTGAACCCAGCCGAAAACCTGGCTGGAACGTGTCCAAACTGGACGTGGAGTTGTTGCAGGATGTCATCGCGATCGGAAAGGAGGCGGTGATGAACAACTGGGGTCCGACAGAGTAAGTCGTCGGTGCGACAATGCGCCTCATACGGAATGCCTGCGATGTGTCTATGCCCAGGAGAGCGAGACGCCGCGGGGGGGAAGACAGTGGCGTACTGGTGGACAGACGAGATTGCCGACCTCAGGAGACGTTGCTTGCGCTCGCGTCGCATGGCGACCAGAAACAGACGGAGAAACGCGATTGCAGCAGCCGAAGCGCAAGACGAATGTCGGCTCGCCAGGAAAAGACTGAAGGAGGCCATCAACAGAAGCAAGCGGCTCAAGTGGGAGACCCTCAGGAGTGATCTAGATTCTGATCCCTGGGGTCTGGGGTACAGGCTTGTAATGAGCAGGCTTGGAGCCCGGCCTCGTAGCCTAAGGATGGACGGAAATCGGATGCGCTTCATCGTGGACGGTCTATTTCCTCATCACCCACTGAGGGATCGTGAGGAATATCCAGGCCCATTGGAAGACGTCCCGATTTTCAGCGAGGACGAGCTATCACTAGCTGCTAGCTCCCTGCGCAACAAGAAGGCACCAGGGCCGGATGGTATACCTGCGGAAGTGTTGAAGGTGGTCGCTAGATCCTGCCCCCAGGTGCTACTCAATATGTACAACCGCTGCCTCAAAGACGGAGTCTTCCCGAAGAGGTGGAAGATCCAGAGACTAGTCTTAGTCGGCAAAGGGTAGGGCGGCCCGAATTCCCCGTCGGCATACAGACCTCCTTGTATGCTGGACACTGCGGGGAAACTACTGGAACGTCTACTCAGGCCTCGCCTAGTAGCGGCAATTCGGGATGCGGGAGATCTGTCAGCGAGGCAGTACGGGTTCAGAACGGCCAGATCCACCATTGGAGCCATACAGGAGATCTTGAATGCCGTCCAGGTGGCCCAGCGGGGTAATCACTTCTCCAGAAGGATGGTGCTACTCGCTACACTGGACGTACGCAACGCCTTTAATTCGGCTAGATGGACAGACTTGCTAGCGGCTTTGGAGGATGTCTTTCAAGTACCGGACTACCTGCTCCAGATAATACGAAGTTACTTGAGGGACAGGGAGCTCCGGTACGACACAGAAGATGGGCCACGCAGCAGAGAAATAACAGGAGGCGTAGCTCAGGGCTCTATCTTGGACCCCGACCTGTGGAATGCCTTCTATGATGGAATCCTCCAGATGGAGATGCCAGATAATACCTTTCTGGTAGCATGTGCTGATGACGTGGCTGCCGTGATCACCGCGAGAGACGCAGAGGAGGCGCAGCGCATGCTGAACCAGGTCATGCGCAGGGTCCGCATCTGGATTGGAAAACACGATCTGAGCCTTGCGACGGAGAAGACAGAGATTGTGCTGCTCACTCGACGACGTATACCCACAATCACAGAGTTCGTGGTGGGGGAAAAGGCGATAATATCAAAGCCAGCAGTGAAGTATCTAGGGGTACACCTGGATACTAAGCTTTCCTACTGGGAGCAAATTCGATGTTCCTCGGAGAAAGCCGCTAAGGTCGTTGCTGCGCTGAGCAGGCTAATGGCAAATGTCGGAGGCCCAGCTGCAGGAAGACGGCGACTGCTGATGTCGGTGACCAACTCGATTCTCCTCTACGGATGCGAGGTCTGGGCCGACGCACTGAAACAAGAAAAATACCGCAAACAGATGGCCGCGGTACAACGAAGAGGAGCACTTCGGATTGCAAGCTCCTACAGAACGGTGTCGGAACCAGCAGTGTTGGTCGTCGCTGGAGTAATGCCAATAGATCTGATGGCTGAGGAGAGGAGGAGGGTCTACACAACCAAGGAAGACTTGGGGTTTGTAGAAGCAAGAGCAGTGGCCAGGGCACACTCCATGCGGAGCTGGCAACTACGATGGGAGCAGGAGAGTCGAGCTAGGTGGATGGCGAGGCTAATTGGGAACCTCCCTGAATGGGTGGACAGAACGCACGGCGAGGTAGATTATTACCTTACTCAATTCCTGACAGGGCATGGTTATTTCTGTGCATACCTGCGAAGGATGGGTAAGATGGAAGATCCGTCGTGCGTGTATGGCGACTCAGACTGATGACGCTCATCGTACTTTTTTCGAGTGTCAACGGTGGGTGCTGGATAGGCGAGGACTGGAATCGGAGATTGGCCCATGACGCCTGATAACATCATAGGCGTCATGCTCAACAGCAAAGAGAACTGGGACATGGTTGTGACCTTCGTGAGAATGGTCCTGCGGCAGAAGAAGCCTGAACTGGACCGTCTCACAGGTCGATGATATAGATAAAGCTGTAGAAGGCTAGTAGGCGCAATACGAGGTGCCACCCTGAAGCCATACGAGTAGTTGTTCCAGGGGGGGTTCCCTGCCTGTAAAGTGGAGGTTTTTTAGTGGGTGCGAGTCCCACACACCGGGAGACCAGTCGGGTGTCTCCTGATGGTGCATAATGCATTTTTTCTCCCCCACAAAAGAAAAATTATAGTTAATATTATTCCGGTTCGCGGGGTTATAATTATTTTAATCCCTATAGCTGGATGATGGGCTAAATTGAGGAATTCCTCTGTGGCTGACAGATATTCTTGCCATTTTTT
This sequence comes from Magicicada septendecula, assembly GCA_034769895.1. Classification (NCBI taxonomy): domain Eukaryota; kingdom Metazoa; phylum Arthropoda; class Insecta; order Hemiptera; family Cicadidae; genus Magicicada; species Magicicada septendecula. The sequence continues at coordinate 333,375,503 of CM068372.1, forward strand.
CTGTTGATGGTGGCAGTACATTCTGAGTATTCTTCCTACCTCTCTTAACACTCTCTCAGCCGGATTACTACTGGGGTGGTAAACAGATGTTTTATAGGTTTTGATACCTAGTGCTAATAAAGTATTTCTCCGTCTTCCACCCTTAAATTGAGTCCCATGATCGGTAATTATGGATTTGGGTTTTCCCATCTCTGGAAGGTATTGATTGGTAATCACTCCCAAAACCTTCAAAGTGGTTGCTCGGTTAACCGGGTATAATTTTATAAACTTAGTACAATGGTCCATCATTATTATAATATATTTATATCGATGGAGCCCGCCACTACAGGGAAATGGCCCGCATATATCTAAGAAAACCTTCTCCAACTTCTTCTGTGATGTGATAGGTATCATTACACCCTCCTTCTTCTCATTGTTGGTCTTTACTAATTGGCAAATAAAGCAATTCTTAATATATCTCCTTACCTTACGATTGATATCTTTTATGTGGCAATTTTCCTCTAACGCCTTTACCACTTTCATGGCCCTTATGTGGCCATATCGTATATGGTAGTCCAGGATGATTTCCTTCTCAATATTAGTAGGGACTATTGTTTTCCAGATTTCTTCATCAAGAGATGTTTTAATAAACAACACGCCATTATGTATACAATAAACGTTTGTTACTGTGTCATCTTGATCTGCTAGACGATTTTTAATACTGCTTAGCTTTGGGTCAGACTGCTGGTGTATGCTGATGTTCGTATCACTTTCTCCATACGGATCTGTCCCTGATGATATTGTAAATTTTAAGTATGCTCTCCTTCTCCCCCTCAAATGTCTGATTTTCCAAATCCACCCGTGACAACACGTCAGCTACAACATTCTTACTCCCTGGAATATATTCCCACTGTAGATTATATTTTTGCAGGGCAAGTATCCACCTGGTCAGTCTACCGTGGCTTAACTTACACCTCCTTAAGAACGATATTGATTTATGATCTGTACGGACCGTCACCGGATATCCCAAAATATAAGTACGGAATTTTCCGCAAGCAAACACTACACTGAGCAATTCTTTTTCCGTTACGTTATAGTTTTTCTCACATTGATTCAGTGTCCTGCTAGCAAAACTAATGACCAGATGATTGCCATGTTCATCCTCTTGGTACAAGGTCGTTCCCAGACTGATATTACTGGCATCGCAGTTGAGAAAGAAAGGCTGGTTAAAATTTGGATGATGAAGTATTACTACTTCTAAAAACTTGTCTTTAATTGACTGTAAAGTCTCGTCTTGTTCTTGACACCATCTCCATTTATTTTTCGCGGATAATTGATATTGGAACTTGGCTGTTAACTCTGAATAATTATTTTGAAATTTTCGATAATAATTACAAAGGCCCAAAAATGACTAATTGCTTCCTATTTTTAGGTTTAGGGAATTTCTGTATGGCGTCTACTTTTTCTGAGGATGGTGAGATTCGTTGGTTATTCAGATTGAATCCCAAAAAACTGAACTTCCTTGGCGATAAGCTTTGATTTTTCCAATTTTAATGTGATATTATTAGCAGCTAGTTTCTTTAACACATGTTCCACTCGGTAGCAGTGTTCCTCCCAATTGGCTGAGGTGATTAACAGATCATCAACGTATAGCGTTGTAAACTAGAGCGCTTTTTGACCGAGTATTTGGTCCATGCAGGCGACAAAGAAGGCTACCGAATTTACTAAGCCGAAGGGCAATCTCTTAAACTGGTAATTGCGCCCTTCGAAGATAAACGCCATGTAGTGATGATTTTGTGGGTGCAACTCCACTTGCCAGTACCCACACACAGTGTCCCATGTAGTAATAAACTTAGTGCCATGGAATCTCTTTAGTATTTCTTCGATTTCTCCGGGCGAAGTGCGATCATTGATAATCATTTTATTAATTTCTCGTGCGTCCAAACAGAGTCGGACCTTACCATTTTTCTTCTGAATAGCCACAATCGGACTAGTGTATGGTGACTGACTGCTTTCTATTATGTCCCTACTTATCCTGTTATTGATTTCGGTTCGGACCGCTTCTTTCAGTGACTGTGCTATCGAGTAGGATTTATGGTTGAATTCCACTGGTTCCCTGAATCGGATTTTACACTGATAGTTCTTGATCTTTCCTGGCTCATCGGAAAACACGGCACGATATTTCTCATAGTAGTCCGTTTGCAAAACTCGTTATGTCCGTATAAACAAAATTTTCAGAAACGGCAAAAAACTGTGGTTCTTTTAATACAGTAACAGTTAACTTGAATTTTTTTTTGTAAATAGGTACAATTACTTTACATATGATTCCTTAATATAAACAAAATCAAATTAGTCATTTGTCATAAAAATCCAAAAAACGTTTGGACATAACAAGTTTTGCAGCAGTTTAGGACATAACGAGTTTTTATTCATTTTTATTCTGAGTTTTTTTTTAGCAATTTGCTTATTTTTTTAATGGTTTACATAGTAATTTTAAATTTTAATCAATTGAATATCTTATTTATTAAAAAAACACAAAAACGTAGTTTAGTACAGCAAGATTAAATTTAAAATTTATAAATTTGTATAATCTGGTGTCAGAATTTACACAACAAACGTATCTTCCTCCATTATATCCCCACTGTCAGAATCCTCATCTTCACGTTCTTGGCAAAGAAGGGCCTGTTGCTCTTCAAAAATGGTTTTAAAGAAAGTCAGATCGTCCTTTTCTTTCCAGGTAGGCATGAAGAGTTTGGAAAGCAATGTGTTTAAATCCTTCAACTTGGTTTGCTTCATAGGAACTCCTTTGTCGATGATCTTTGGTTTAATTGCATTCATTTGCTTTCCACGCTTTAGTATACTCTTCCCCTCACCCACATTTTGGTTGTAGTTTAGTTCCCCCCTTACCACACACTTTCCAGTTTCTTTTGTTTTTGATATAACTATCCTCTTACAAGGTTGTAGTTTAAAATGCCAGTTAGCAGGTTTTTTTATCACTTCAAAGACATACTTCTTCCACTTTTAAACAGGACAGTCCTCACCTAGTCTCATGACTGTAGAATATTTTTGAAATATATTTATGTAATCTTGGTCCATCAGAAGAACACTGTGTTTTTTAACGTCTTTTTCTATTAGGGCAAACACCCTGTCAGGGGGAATAAAGGAATGGCCCACAACTGGAAATTTAATCTCTTCTTTGAGAGACAAACATGTTGAGCAGCAGTCAGTGGCCGGTGAACCAAAACCAATATTGTAATCTGTAACAAATATTGTGCGGAAATACTCATACTTTACTTTTTCATGTGGTTCACATGACTGTTCATAAATCTCCCACAGTAACTTAATGCTGAGCTCACTGGAAAGATATTGCCTATTAATGTTTTTCCCACGACAATAATGGGATTCTAGCACTGGGATTGATTCGATAAACTTTTTTACAGATTTTTTTTTTGTCAGCATACAAAGCAGATCTTCTATCACCACCTCTGGCTTCCAAAGGAACATTGCCAGCCACCAAGAATTTTTTTGCAAGAAGCTGGACTCTCTCCCTGGATACAGCTAACGTTTGTACGAATAACTTTTTACATACTGGTCTATTAGTTACAATTTGTGTGCCCTCTGAATCACACTGTAAGCAAGGTATGAAATATTTTGTTGTCACCTTTTTATTGTGAATATCTGCGTTACCTAATCGAGATCGATTACGCTTTGGAGATTCCACTGTTTGTGACGAAGAATATAATTGTTTTGGGAGAGTCTGTCAGATGTAGCATAGAAATTTTGATGGAAACGCCTGATGTCTTGCAACAGAATCTTGGAACACTGGAAAGCATCTGATGAGCGATGTTGGCACGTTGGAGCACAAGGGAATCTTGGAGCACTGTATCTGAAAAAAAAAACCATTTGCTGAGTGCTTCAGTTGTGGTACCTAAAAGGGTAGAAGGAGATAGGCAGGACTCCTCATTTTGAGCAGGCTATAAATGCACTTAAAAAGTTAGGTTAAAATTAGTTTGGGTTAGGCCCATTAAACTTTACATGAACATAATGCTTAGCCTACACTTACCTCATTTTCTTACCTATATGCCTCTTCCAGTTATCAATATTCTTTCTTCCACAACCAGGAGGAACTGGTAAAACATTCATTGGATTCATTGTTTATTAAGAACAACACGATTTATTGAATGAGAGATGAACAAGAAACACGTAACAATGACTAAAGTCATGCAGTATTTCTTCTGTGAAATATCAGCTGTTCTGATTTGAGTTAGTGTAATGAGTGTTACCAACAAACTAAAATTAAATAATCGTATTTACAATAAGCAATAATACCAAAATACTGTAATAAAGTAAATTCTTCATACAATGGACAAAACGAGTTTTGCTGCAGTTTCCTTTAGTTACCTCAGTAACAGTACATAACGGGTTTGCTGCTGTTTTTCTATAATGGACATAACGAATTTTGCTGCAGTACAGACAGTGGACATAACGAGTTTTGCAGCAGTTCGTAGGTTTTACAGCTTGAAGTAACAGGGACACAATGTGTTTTGCAACAGTTTCTCTCCATCAGAACATGCGTTTAAGGTCTTCGAACAAAATGGCAGCCTTAACTAAAAATTGACCTCTGGTGGACATAACGAGTTTTGCAATTGGAATTAAGTATCAAATGATTTATTTGGTTCTCAGTTAATTTTTCCGTCGTGTTCTCGCACTGGAAATCCTGTATCTTCTGTGCCCATAGCTTATCTTCCATCTCCCAGTATATTGGTTTATTGTATGATGAGGTATCCGCTAAATAGTTTACTTCAATCATTCGGTTGCAACTTTGTTGGGAGTTTTGTCATCTCGCTACTTATTAAATTGGCTATCCATGTTGAACCTTCTGAAAATAGTGACACTTTCTCTCTGCACAGGTCAATAACGGCAGAGTTTCTTCTTAACAGATCACATCCTATTAGGATATTGAATGGTAATCCGGCTGCAATGAGAAACACCATGTCCAAACTGGCACCCTTACTGGTAACACTTAAAGATACTTGTTTTCGTATTGTTTTATTTTGCCGACCAGTGGCTCCTATTAGTACTATATTATTAATTGGTAGTACCGGTAGTGTTCGGTGACATTCTCATTGTATTCGGTCTAATTCACTATTACTGATTATCGAGACATTAGCACCTGTGTCTATCATGATTTGAGCTGAAATACCTTCTACTTCTGCCATTATGTAAATTATCTCATTGTTCTGAATGTTAATCCACGTATCATTTTCTTCTAACAAATCGTTTCTAATATTCTTGAGGTAATCGTGATCTTCTGATTTTCATTTTTGTATTTCGATTCTCGTCCATACCCAGTAGATAGGAGCAGTGAAGGGTTGTGGTAGTTTATCACTGTCTCCTCTCTTTTAAATGTTCAGTGTTATCACTGATGGGGCCGACTGCAACATCGGTCTGAAATACTTGGACTGGTTCCTGCCGTTCAATGTGATCTTCGAAGTGTACTTCATTCCTCGGTTGTCTATTTTGATCCTCCAGGCTAGAACTTCGCCTGTGTATATAGTTCCTATGATCATTACCTTCATGGTTTATTGGTTGTGTTCTATACTCATGGAAACTGTTCCTCCTTTGGTGTTGGTACCTTCGCTGACCACTTCCTTCTGCTCTTATGTAATTCACCCTAGGTCGATATGGCCTGTTATTATTATTACCACCTTGTTGACAATTTCTGTTGTTATTAGGGCAATGATTATTATTAATTTGGTTTGGATTTCTCTGACTATTTCCATTATACTGATTGTTATTATAATAATTATTTCTACTTGGTTGGTTATTATTATTACTACTATTATTATTATTATTATAGTTAATATTATTCCGGTTTGCGGGGTTAAAATTATTATTATTCACGTTATAATGATTATTATTTGTGTAATTATTATTATTCCTTAACTTAGGTCTATCGGTTCTCCTTCTACTCTGTCGGTAATAATCTTCGTGCTCGTACATCTCGAGTAACTCCGTCATAGCTTGTACGGTTTTAATTTGACTACTTCTGCGTGCTCTAATTATATCCTCTTCGTAATGATATGATAGTTTACTGACCAGGCACTCCTCGGGTATCTTAGGCTCTAGGTGTTTGGCTACGCACACCTTTCCCAGGAAATACGCGGTCAAAGTATTACCTCGTTATGGGTTATATTTCCCATCACATATGTTGCCTCTTGCTATGTTCTGGGTGGATTATGACCAATATTTCGCTTTAAATAATCTCTTGAACTGTTGGTAGTCCGTGATGTCATCCCTGATAGCCATCCACCAGTTATCCGTCATTTCTTTAAACGACTCGTCGAGTACTTCCTTGTTGGTACTCCAGCGGTTACCCCGATGTGTTGCAAAATATTCTTCGATCCTAGCTATGAACTCCATGGGTTTTCTCTGGTATAATCAGAAATTAACCCATTTCCGATTTTCAGTAGTGGGAAAATTAGTAAGGCTAGTTGGTCGACTCAGACAAGTTTCTATATCTGCTTGGTTTTGGCGTACCTGACCATTTACACTGGTAACCGCAGCTTCTATACCGTCACACTTTTCTGCGAATTGGTTCTGCACCTTCTCCCATTCTTCACATGCTTCTTTTTGTTTCTCTTCTATATTTGTTACCTTGGTGTTTACTTCTGCTTTAAAACTCTGTACTTCTCGCTCAGTCTGACTCCATCTTTCATCAGCTTCCATAATTTTTGTTTTATTCCGGTTGTTTCATCTTCTAACTTCTTGTTTGTGGACTCATTATTATCGTGTATTTTCTTGCTCAACTCTTCTTTTAACAACTCTATCCTTTCGTCTAACTTGTCCATATTTTTCTGGTTAACCTCCCTTAATTCTTCTCTTAATAGTTGGTTATCCTCTTTTAATTCTTCCAATTTGTCCCCCATCTTTTCTTCCATCTTCTTATTATTTTCCTCCATCTTCTCTTCCATCTGCTCTTCCATCTTCTTACTATTTTCATCAATTTTCTTACTCAATTCTCCCAATTCTCCCTTTGTGGAGTCTATATTTTTATTTATTGATTCTATGCTCTTCTGATTCTCGTCTCTGGCTTTCTTGTTATCTTCTTTCATTTCCTTACTGGTTTCCTCTATTTTCTTATTAGTATCTCCAATTTAGTTACTCAATTCTTCCTTTGTCATTTGAATTCTTGGAGGAACATTTCCATCATCTTATCCAATTTCGTATCTTCTGTGGTGGTGGATTTCTCTAACTGTTTCTCCTGGAGTGCGGGCTTAGTTGGTTCCGCCGGAGGTAATATCATCTTCACATCTTCCACTGGAGTCGCCTCCTTGTCCTCCATGTCTATCTCCTTCTCGGCTTCTGCCGCCCTTTTCTTTGACGTCGCCCTCCTGTGCATTTTAATTACTTTCCTGACCTGTTAACAGCTGCCAGCTAAAATAGGAAATTGGGCAAATTATCTTTATTTTATTGGCCTATCAATCCCTACTTTTAGTCCCTAAAGTTGAGCGCCAATTTGTAATAAAACAAATTTATTCGGGTTTGATTATACAATAAGCCACACGTTGGTAGTGTCAATTTGTAATAAAACAAATTTATTTTGGTTTCGTGTTTTATTAATTGTTTAATACAATTTTATTTTTATATATTTTTTATTAATTTAATTTAATTATTTAATTATGTTAAGTGTTTTAATTTATTTTATTATTTTTTTCAATAAATTAATTAAAATAATAATTAGTAATTGTGTATGAAATGGTAAAGAAATATTTGTTTCACCGCGTTAAATATTTTATGTCGTAACCAAATCGATTGAAGGTAACTGCCAATTCAGCGTCTTTATTTCTTCTTCTGCTCGTCTTTTTCCTTTCTGAAGTCCTGTTAAGTTGATTAAAAACTGGACGTATTTTAATTCGGCTACTTAACTATTCAATAAAACGCCAAGTTAAGACAAATAATTATATTTATTGTAAGTCATGCGATTATTCGACTTGCGTCGACTATTGCTCTCGGAGTCGAGACTGGATCTCAGGTCGATTAATACATTTGGGTTAAGTTATATCAGATTCAATTATTAATTAACATGGATTCTTTGAACTGTTGAAATAGTCAGGAAAGGCAAGTTAGAGAATTCAATACTTACAATTAGAAAAAAACTTATTCATTAACATATAATTATTAAAAAATATAGTAAATATTATTAAAAAAGAATTCGAACCACACGCTGACGATTCTGATGTCACGCTGTCTCCGTCTTGGGCTGGCCGTTGCTCGTTGAAATTAAAAAATGGCCGCCTTTATGCGTTGTACACGCTAATAATCTGTCTCTGGAATTTGCCTTCAATGAAATGCAGTAGTTGATAAATTCCTCTTCTGTGATGTAGTTATTGGAAGATTTTCAAGTTATGGTGTGTAGTTTTTGTCCTCCACTGGATTTTGTTCAGTAATACGTGTGTAGTGTTGAATGGTTTCTTCAAATCAGTTGCTGTTCATAAATTAGATTAGATTTATAATTCCCTCATAGTCGTTCGTTCTGGTAATTAGTTTAGTATTTATTAAATAGGTTTTATTATTCCAATGATTATTTCAATTGGACTCACTGATTTATTGTACGTACTTCATTCTTTCAGATTTCCATATTACATCTTGGTTTTATTTAATTAAAATTTTTAATTCAGATTTCGTCTCAATACTCTGACATGTCCGGTCTGCTTGGAGTCTAACAATCAACTAATTTTATTAGTTTCTTCATATAGAAAATCCTGTATGATTTTGGTCGCAACTTTCATTGTTCACAATCAGGTGTTTGCTTTATTCCCAATTCGATTTTATGGAAATAAATGACATTTTTTTATATTTTACTGGCTATAATTTAGTTATTTAGAATTTTTTGAAATTTTAATTACATAACTATATTCCTGCTTTGATTTTATACAAATTGATATTAAACATGACCTATTTTGGTTTGAATTAAACTCTAAAATTATATTACTTGAAATTTACTTCTAGGCCTTATCATGATTCACATAATTACCCATTAAATGGTTTACACTATGTTTCATGTTACCATTGTACTCAAATAAGATTACTAATTAAATCATTATAATTTGCCTTCACTATTCTGTTATTATACTAAACATTTACTGATTTATTTACATTTTACTTATACTTGGTTTATTGCCTAGGCATTATCTTGTACAATCACTATTTAAGTCAATTTTATTCTCTGACTTTTTTAATTACTATTACAGGTTGTTGTGATAATTATAATAAAGTATTTGCATGCTAAAAGGAATAATTTATATTAATTTGGTCCAGGTTTTCACTAATGTATCTCCTCTGATTTGATTACAGGGTCAAAGTTGAATTTAGTTTGATTATCAATTTTCATTTTTCCTATCAATATTATAATTATTTCACTTTATCATTATTATCTTTTCTGAGTTATTATTTATATGACATTTGAATTAATATATTGCCTTTCCTTCCTTAACAAAATTCTGACATAAACGAATCATTCTTTAAATACAACAAACACTTATTCTCTAACACTTAGTGTATTCTGATATTAACATTATAGGTATTGAATACGAACATAGTAACTAAACATAATAATTAAACAAATAAACAAATTACGGTCTTAGCATAATTACAGTCTTTTGCTGTCCTTTCAAAACTGGTTGGGGCGTTCCCCTTAATCACACACTATTTTATTTATACCTAGTTTTACATTAAATCATTCTACTGGTATTGTATTCTCTGACTTTTTTATATGGGTTTCTAATTTTTTGTATAACAACTATAGTTTATTTTCATTTATTTATTTTGTTTTACTTTGATAGAGTGTTCTGTCTTTAAAATAGGTTTTGGTACCTTGGAGATTTTTCGTTTTAATTAATTTGTCCATGGCTGTATTTCCTTACTGCTCCTTATCTTACTGGGTATACTGATTATGTTACTGGGCTAATAATCAACCTATATGGTTTAACACATATTGTTCTGAATTGAATGTGTTTGTAATGCCACACCAGATTAAACCAGATTAACCCGGTAAACCCCTAAGGAAAATATTTATTTATTCATGTCTTTTAGTGGTTCCATTATTTCCTATATAAAACCAAGCTCATCCTGTAAGTAAGGATGTTCTGTAACCACGATTGTTCTAAAACAAGCTCTTTAAATTTCCATCACGTGCACATCGGATGATCCTCCAGACGTCATGAATGAAAACGCGTTCATGTATGATTGGATAATCTCAGATGTGACGATCGTAAGATGAGCCACTAAAAGTATGCGAAAGTAGTCATGTGATCTAAAGGGGCGGGATACCTGAGTTGGGGGTACATTCAATAAAACTACTTACCTTCGAAGAAGGGGTAAGAATTCACTCTTAGCTTTGGGACGTAGATGTCACTATCTCTGTGACGATATTGTTTTATACGGTTAAGTCTAGATAGTAAGTGTTGTGTTCGCTACCATGGAACTGTGTAAGTCAACCTTATGTACTATTTGTCTCAATATACATGTACTTTAACTACACTTGCTGTGTTGTGTATTATCTATATATCTCTCACCCTCGCCCATTGGTAGGCCAAGCTCGGTCACGGCATATCAATTGGTGGCAGCGGTGGGATTCCGCTTGCAAGAATAGTGGATCCTATTGGTTATGAGAGATGTATGGCAGAGTAGTAATTGAAAGTAGTTGCGGAAAATTTTGTTGTTTTGTCTTAAAAAAAAAGTTTTGTTTAATAACTCAGTTATAAAGTAAATGCAAGGGAAATAATTAACCTTATTAAAACTTAATTGAACTTATAACTTATAATTTTCAAAATATTTTAAGATGTTATTTCGAGATATTATGTTTTGTGTGCATTTTAAGTGTGTTAATGTTAAGTTATTTAAGTACTATTGAGTTAGTTTCAAGAGATTTAATGAAAAACGAAATACGTGCATGGGAAACAGTTATCGGAAAGACATAAAGATAGTGATAATTATTTTATGGATAGTCGTAGAAATTTCGGAAGTCCGTCTGGTCAGCTAGTAACTAGAGAACCTATAACTCCTGATTTGTTTATGAAAATTGGTACTCGTGTTGGTACTATAACAGCTTATTATCGACATATTCCTCCGGTTTCCAGTCTGAGACACCCATCGAACACTTCTACTGTACTTTGTTCGCCTTTACCATCATTACAGCTTCCAACAGAGAGTAAGACACCTGAGTTAGAAAGCGTTCTCCCTATTAACGAACAACCTGTGTACGATGTTCCTCGATCACAGAAATGAGTTCACGACCTATCTATTACCTACCTATTTCCGACCCTGACGTTCTTCTAGAGGGGTGTGAAACGTTGCTGAAAACCCTGGTTCAACGCATTATAGAACGACACATTAACGGATACTCCAATTACACGGTCGACGATAACGTAGTACGTGTACAGATTATAAAACTGGAAATAGAATATTACAATTAAGAGTGTAAAAGATAATATTCTTTTAAATGACACTAAAATCCCTAATTTGCGTTATCTTGGGTATTGTGGCTTGTATAGTAACCGAGATAATTCTTATCTGGAGAAGCAATTCATGCGGGTTTTCCCTATTGTGGTGCCTGTTTAGAAAAGTGAATAACACTAGAAAATAATAATTAAAATATAATAACGTATTTTAAATATTTTGCTTTATTATCGAAATGACAACTCCCAAGTACAGAGGTACAGGAGCTCAGACAAGCTCTCTATAGAGTCCAAGAGCAACTCAAGGCACAAGCTCAAGCAGCAGCAGTCCCAACGAGAGTTAAAGATCTAACCACCGCGAATTTAATTGATGCATGGCGAGGCGATGGTCCCGTGCCAGTTAATGAATTTTTTGAGAATATCAAAAGAGCGGCACAAGTAGGAAATTGGACCGAAACGGATAAAGTCTCTATATTGAAACTTAAGCTGAAAGGGCCAGCCGCGTTGTTTCTAAATAGTAATGCAGAATTGAAAAGAGTAGACATAACTTTTAAAGAATTGCGAGAAGTTTTTGTCGAGCGCTTTCGTGTCAAACAGTTAGATCAGTTTCACTATGTTGCCCTTCAGAATGCCGCCCAACATAAAAATGAGTCGCCCGAAGCCTTTGCCGATAGATGCAAAAGGCTATGCGCTAAAACAATTAGGCAAGTTGCTGATGCGGAACAACAAAAGATCATAAACGAAGAAGCTGAGAGAAGGATGTTAGCCGCGTACACCAATGGTTTATTTGGAACCGTGGGTCAACAAGTTAGATATCAAATGCCTGCAACTATGGCAGAAGCTATCCAGCTAGCGGTTACTGTAGCAGCGGTCGAGGCACGTCGCCCTTCGTACCCAAATAAAAACGTGTTCTTTACTCAAGTGACTTGTTTCAACTGCAATCGTACTGGCCATATAGCTAGAGATTGTAGAGTGAAACCTAATAATAAGAATATCCTAAATAAAAGTGCGCATAAGCCCGGTAAAGATAATAAAAGTAGCACAAATAAAACCAGCAGTAATAAAAGTAATATTGAGTGTTATTCTTGCCATAAATTTGGCCATATAGCAAAAGATTGTCGAAGCTCGAAAAAGAATTACCCAAACGCGCAAGGTTCGGCAGGAGACAGCACCGACCTGTCGAACTGGAATTAAGACCAGTTAGGAACAGATTTAGCCAACATAGAATTACTAATATTATCCATGATAGTGTAGATGATCAAATAATTTTAGATGTCATGATAGGAAGAAAACCATGTAGGTTCGTTGTAGATACAGGTGCTACAATATCGATAATAAAAAGAGGTATTAGTCGAAAGAAAGTTTATAATAGTGACGTGATAGCCAAAAGTTTTACCGGTGATTTATTGAAAATATACGGCAGACAGGAAGTTACTGTGACCCTTAGTAGAGAACGTAGTTTTACACATGAATTTATAGTAGCGTCATTAGAGATGCCTTGTGACGGCATATTAGGAATGGATTTCCTAAGGCGTATAGGAGCTAACTTAGACTTGTCCACAGGGAAACTGTTCTCACATGATAACGTTTACCATGTAGAAAGTAGAAATATAGATAATAGGAATAGAGTAGATAGATGTATGATACATGAGTCAAGGTTTCAGTCGCAAGCAGCAGAGACTATAGAGCATGGCCAGCTCTCTCTCGATGCTAGTGACAATGTTCCTACGACCTTGCACGGTGCAACTACAGTATGGTGTGTTACAACCACCCGAGATATACCTCTACCTCCTATGTCTGAAGTGTTAATTCAGGGACGCCTGAAAGTTACAACACAAGAGAAAGTATCTGCTCCAGAAGAAGTAATTATAGAGCCAATTGAGTTAAATATTCATGGCGTACGAGTCACCAGAGTTCTTAGTAAAGTGGGAAGAGATGTCCCGCATGTAGTATTGAAAGCTATTAATTTTAGCAAAGAAAAACTGACACTGCCGAAAAACTATACGTTAGGTATAGCAGAGTCGCATAGGTCTCAGGCAGTAGACAGAAGTAGTAAACAGTTTAAGAAAATGTGCACAGTGAACTATATGAAATCCAGTAAAGTAGAAAACGAGAAAGTAGTTAAAGAAATAGAAAATAAAGTAGAGCACTTAAGTATTTCTGAGCGTAAAGTGCTATGGCCGGTATTGTATCGTTATTCACACATATTTGATGAACCCCGAGGTAAGATTGGCTGCCACAGTAAAATTGAACATGAGATAGAGACGGGTCACCACCCACCTATCAAAAAGAATCCGTACAGACTCCCACATGCGCTAAAGCCAGTAGTTGACGAGCAAATAGACGATATGCTGAAAAAAGGAATTATAAGACCTTCTACATCACCGTGGTCGAGTCCAGTGGTTATAGTAAGCAAGAAAAGTCCCGATGGACGTCCTAAATATCGTTTCTGCGTAGATTATAGAACCCTTAATGCCATTACGCGTGGTGATGCTTACCCTCTTCCTAACATTGTAGAGACGTTAGATTGCTTACATAGTAGCGTATACTTTACCACTCTTGATTTGTACAGCGGTTTCCATCAAGTGAAAATGTCACCTAAAGATATTGAGAAAACAGCATTCTGTATACCAGGACAACATTACGAGTTCCAAAATATGACTTTTGGTCTTTGTAATGCACCTGCAACTTTCCAAAGATTAATAGATAGTATATTGATGGGGATCAAAGGTGAAGAAGCTTTAGTTTATTTAGATGACATCATCGTATTTAGCAGTACGATAGAACAACATGCTGAATGGCTTGATAAGGTTCTGAGTCGACTAGAATTAGCAAATCTTTATACACAATTATCCAAATGCGTGTTTGCAGTAAATGAAGTAGAATACCTTGGACATATCGTAACAAACAATGGTATATTGCCAGTTCCTAAAAAGATTTCCGCTATTAAACACTATCCCAAACCACGTAATGTGAAAGATGTACGAGCGTTCTTAGGATTAGTTGGTTACTATCGACGATTTATAAAAAACTTTGCCGAAATTGCTAAACCTCTAACCGAACTTACCAAAAAGGATGTCCCATTCGCTTGGAATAAAATTCAAGAAGAAGCATTTCAAACTCTAGCTAATTCATTATGTCACGAACCTGTTTTGAAATATCCCGATTTCTCAAAACCTTTCATTCTAAGTACCGACGCATCTTCAACAGCTATAGGAGCCGTTTTGTCACAATTGCAAGACGACCAAGAACATCCAGTTGCTTATGCGAGCAGACAACTAAATAATGCTGAAAGAAATTACGGTACCACCGAAAGAGAGCTTTTAGCTTTAGTGTGGGCTACCAAATATTTTAGATGCTATCTCTACGGACATAAATTTACGGTTAAAACTGACCACGCAGCATTAAAGTGGATGTTAAGCTTAAAGGATCCATCATCTAGATTAACTAGATGGGCATTCCGATTATCCGAATTTGATTATGAAGTTATTCACAAACCTGGGAAAAAGCATACAAACGCAGATGCGCTAAGTAGAGTTGTTAACACAGTAGTAACGCCGTATTTATCTAGGCAGGAAATTGCCGTAGAACAACAGAGAGATGAATTCTGTCAACTAATGCAAAACGACCCTAAAAACTGTTATAAGTTAGATGACGATGGATTACTTTATAATATAGAAAATGATAAACCTAGATTAGTTATACCTAAGTCTATGGTCAAACAGATAATTAGTCATCATCATGATACTATCTTCTCTGGCCATCAAGGTATAAAGAGAACAATTAGTCTGATTAAAGACAGGTATTTCTGGTCAACATTGAATAAAGATATAGAAGAAAATGCATCTCATGCATGATATGGTAAATGTATCTCATGCAATCAGCGAAAATCAGGTAAGAGAATTAAAGCCCTATGGCGAAATTTAAACCTGTATTACAACCATTTGAACTTATATCTTTAGATATAGTAGGACCACTACCAGTCAGTAGGAATGGTAACAGATACCTATTAACTTTTATAGACTATTTGACTCGCTATTGTGAAGCTATACCAATACCTTATCAAAGTGCTGATATTATAGCAAGAGAGTTTGTCTCAAAGATTATTACTCGACATGGAGTCCCTAAACGACTTTTGACTGATCAAGAAAGAAACTTTGTTTCATCTTTCTTTACGTCAGTGTGTTCTTTACTAGGTATAAAGAAACTCCAAACCACTCCTTATCACCCTCAATGCAATGGATTGCTGGAAAGACTACACAAGTCTATAGCAGATATGATATCCCATTATATAGCAAAAGATGGTAAGAATTGGTACACGATAGTACCGTATGCCCTAATGGCGTACCGAAGTACTCGACAGACGTCAACTGGACATAGTCCGCATATGCTTTTATATGGACATGAAATGAGAATACCAACAGAGGATGATCTTTCAATGAAAGTAGATGTTAGTGAGGATGCACAAATAGAATTAGACGAATTGGTAAAGAAATTAAGGCAAGTTAGAAAGACAGCCGTACGCAACACCGAAATTAGTAAGGATAAAAACAAGAAGTACTACGATAAAGGAAGTAAACCAATACGTTTTAAGGAAGGTGATTATGTATTTTTACATGATCCTAATTTAAAGAAAGGACCTCGTAAAAAGTTTGGAAAGAAATGGAAAGGACCATATGTAATTGAAAAGGTGTTAAACGATTTAAATTATAAAATAATGTTAAACAATAATGAAAGTATCGTCGTTCATATAAACAGACTGAAGCCAAGTAAAAGTAAGCCGGAAAAGGTTAACCGCAGACGTACACTTCCAACCATGTACTCAGCTGATAACAACGTACTAAATGAATCTAATACTGACAATGAACTTGACAACGATGATAACAGCACCTTAGTAGGATGCGGCCCCATATTGCAGTACGCAGAGCCCGAAGTTGCCGAATCTGAATTAAGTGAAAGCGAGGAAGAAGATGACGTACCCTTGAATGCAACTTTCCTTGATCCTAAAGATCCAGAATGGTTACCAGAGAGACCCCAGCATGTAAACCCAAGTCCACACCAGTCCCATTCTTATAACTTAAGACCTAGAGATCCTCGTATGAGAGAGTAATTAAATCTTTTCGTATTCCAGATTTGCTCCTTGGATTACTACTCTTCGTGGGCAACCAGGTGTGTTGTTCACATGATTGTTCCTCCCTACAGAATTCTTCAAATTCCTGTAATCTCAATAAAGGCCTTATATTTCTGAAGGAACGAGACGTAATTCTATCTACAGATGTTTGGACTATCATAGTGTCAGTTGATACTGAAGATTATGACCAGGTACTTCATAACATTGAATCAATTCTTCAATATCTTGAATCTGATAACATAACTATTGACATAAAAGATTTAATTCCTTTCTATGAAATTATGCAACTCCGTTCTTCTCTTCAAATTACAAAGCAAGAAGTCAATAATTTGAAACTACTTCTCCCCACTACTCGATCTCGTAGAGGTGTGATTAATGGCATTGGTTCTGTCATGAAGTTCCTCTTCGGAACTATGGATGACGATGATTTACAAGCTATAAATTCTAAAATTAACAGTTTAGATGACCAGTCTGATGCGTTATTCCATGTTAAAGATGAAAAACTTACTTATATAAAGAAGTTAACAAGTGAAGTTGATGAAAATTCTAAAGCAATTAAAACTATAGCTAGTACACTTAAGTCAACAATTGAGGAAGTTAAATCTACTAACTTTTCAATCTGGACAGAGATAATTCAACTAAAACGTAAATTGCAGGACCAAGCGCGAATTTCCTCATTATTTCGTGATGTCGAAATGACTTTACATTTAGTGAATAAACAATTACTTCAAATGCAGGAGGCATTAGATGTCACTGCTACTGGACATTTAAGCTCAATGTTGCTAACACCTGTTAAGTTGTATGAAACTTTGAGAGAAATTGTACCTAAATTACCAGCTGATTTATCATTGTTAACAGAAGTAGAATTAGACAAGGTTTATAGTTATTATAGATTAGCGAGAGTGCATGCTGTATCTATACAAAACATAATAAGGTTAATTATTGAACTCCCTCTGCAATCATTTGATAGACATTTTGAATTATTTAGTGTGAACGATCTGCTATACTATGATAATGCTTTGATGCAGTTTGTAGTAGTTAAAGGTGAGGCAAATTACTTCGCGATATCCGGTGATAGACAATTGCACGTTTCCTTGGAAGACAATCAACTGAGAGACTGTTCCACTCCACCATATGAAGTGTGTTCAATCAGATTACCACTACTATTTACCAGCGAAAGTGAGAGTTGTCTACATGCTATGTTCATTGGTGATGACGTCAAGGCCCAGAAGTACTGCCGACGAGCTGTTGTACCCAGCTACACGACCTCAACACTATATCAAGGACCCAATGGAGACTACTGGGTGTATAGCGTACCTGAAGCAACTAGAGTTACCTGGCGATGCATTCTACCCAACTCAATTACCAAACCTTCTAAGATGATTACGCAAACAATAAACGGTACAGGAGTGATGTCCAATACTCGAAATTGCTACATTTATTCAAAATACTTCAAACTGTTACCACATTCTATTGGTCAAACATATGTTAAGACCAAGATAGATACTATTGTCGTACCGTCAGTTAAAAAAATATTCCCACCTTCTGAATTATCTTTATTAACCTTGCCAGCAAATTACTCAATGTCAGATAATAACATTTCTGAATTACAACAAATTATAAATGAAAAGAAGGAAAGAGTCAACACTATCTCAATTGATTATTTACAACGGAAGTTGACGGAGATAAGAAAACCTAAAGCTGAAACAAACAACTATTTTCTGACCTACCTCACTATAATTATTGTTGTCATTCTTATCACCAGCTGTGTGACCCTCATTGGCACACTACGCTATGTCTCTGGCTGTAGAGCCCGCCAACCAAACCAACCACAACAGGATGTTGACACTGAATCAGCCCACCCTATGCCAACAGCTGTGCATGTGTATGACCTCTCACGAGATAACGTCAGATCAGAAACGACACGCTTTGCTGCCGGACAATTGTCGACCTTGACCTGAGACCATGGAAACGAAGAAAGAAAACTGTGGAAATATGTGTTTAGTGAAATGTGTTTAAAGCCTTTTAATTCATAAAAAAAAAAAAATGTGTTTAATAATTTCCTTTTGTTGTGTTTCCTTTGATTTTGTTTATATGTGTAATTGCTACCATCATTGTGTTAATAATCTGAAAAGTCTTATAAAGTAGTGAAGTGAGATAAAGTGTATAACAATTAATTGTTAACTGTGTAGTAAGATATAAGTAGAAAAACCGAAGAGAAACATACATTCTTTATAGATAAATGATAAAGACCTATGAACTCAAGTTTAACATTTCTTTGAACTTAAAATAGATGTAGAATTGTGTTTAGCTAAGTAAGATAATAGATTTAAGTAAAGACTAACCGAATATGCAAGATTATTCCATTAATAACATGAATTAGAAAAGAAAGTCACTCTGTGCCTTCCTTTTTTTTAAAGGGAGAGTGGTTGTAATGCCACACCAGATTAAACCAGATTAACCCGGTAAACCCCTAAGGAAAATATTTGTTTATTCACGTCTTTTAGTGGTTCCATTATTTCCTATATAAAACCAAGCTCATCCTGTAAGTAAGGATGTTCTGTAACCACAATTGTTCTAAAACAAGCTCTTTAAATTTCCATCACGTGCACATCGGATGATCCTCCAGACGTCATGAATGACAACGCGTTCATGTATGATTGGATAATCTCAGATGTGATGATCGTAAGATGAGCCACTAAAAGTATGCGAAAGTAGTCATGTGATCTAAAGGGGCGGGATACCTGAGTTGGTGGTACATTCAATAAAACTACTTACCTTCGAAGAAGGGGTAAGAATTCACTCTTAGCTTTGGGACGTAGATGTCACTATCTCTGTGACGATATTGTTTTATACGGTTGAGTCTAGATAGTAAGTGTTGTGTTCGCTACCATGGAACTGTGTAAGTCAACCTTATGTACTATTTGTCTCAATATACATGTACTTTAACTACACTTGCTGTGTTGTGTATTATCTATATATCTCTCACCCTCGCCCATTGGTAGGCCAAGCTCGGTCACGGCATATCATGTTTAATACCTTTGGATCGAGAGTTTTTATAGTACTGTTAAAGCATTTTATTTATTATAGTGATTATTTCTTTTATGGTACTTTTATTTAGGTTTATTTTACTCATTCCAGATTGCTTCTTCCTTTCATTTTCTAGGTTGTATTATATTGTAAATAAGGCAAAATTTCCGTTATGCTACATATGCCCTCCTGTAAAAGTGATTAGTTCAGATCATACGCTTAGTATGGATGAAATAATTGCTTCTGGCGCTCATATTTATGATATTCTTGGTTTTGGCATTTACTTATATACCTGCTTCTTCATAGTTGAGCTCTAAGTTGACATGTATATTTTCTGTTTTCATTTTTATTTCACTCTTATGAGATAGTCATATTAATCTGATTTATATTATTATTATCAATATTATATATTTTTCTTTTCTTACTTTGTGCTTCATCCTTGGGATATTCACTCCCTAACATTCCCTATCACGTGAGCTGGAACAATTCAGAGTGGCACATTTTGGCTACATTCTCTGCTGGCCATACTTCACTTATTTGAGCTCAGAGGAATCATAATCTCTGCTCAATTATAAAACTGGCGTAATTATCTACATCCAGTCATTAAAATACAAATTATAAAAAGTAGTCGATTTCGACTAATAATAAACATCCTTAGATTCATCACTTCATAATGGTTCAGATTACTTACTACTTCTATCCATTTGGTTCTTCTTACATTTTAAAGCTCATTTTATATTATGTATCACTAGGTATATTGCATAATATCCATTTCATCCTCTTTTTGAATTACTATTATTTTGTTAGTTGTTTGTATAACCTGCTTCTTGTTTACATTGTGAGTAGCATATTTTTTTATTATTATAAAAAGTTTTTTTTTCATTTGTTGTTTAGTCAATTATTCTATTCCTCATGGCATAATATCTGGTCATAATACCTTATCCTTATTTGTTTTGGTCGATTGGTTATCCTCTTCATTCTTCTATAACATTATTTTCATTGTGAGTTTCATCAAATTATAATATTTAAAACATATAAACAATCTGGTCTTTTATTCCCTTTTTAATTTAAAAGTTCTGTAACATCTTTGTTTCTAGAGTTATTTCATTTACACAGTTGTTGTGAGTTGTCACTATTTAGCCTTCAGAGTTGTGATAATTGTTTTGTATTCTTCCCTTCAGAACTGGTTCATATAAATCACTGGTGTACCTTTTTCTTATAACGCTTATAATCTTCATGGATATATATATATATCTTTTCTTTTCTTTGTAAAATTATTTCATTCAATTTATTGACATGAGTTGTTCTTATTATTTTAGACTTTTGAGATTTTGATGATTTATTTTCCTTTCCTTTATTATTTGATTCAAAATAACTTCACTGAAATATACGGTAAGATGGTCTTACTTCTTTTAGAATTTAGTTGATTTATTTTCCTTTTCCTTTATTATTTGTGGTTAGTAAGAAGAATGTTGGTCCGTCACGTTAGGACCAAATAAAATGTTATGTTGAGCTGCGGCCGAGTGGACCGCGTAAAAATGTGTTGTATGTCGGCACGTATGCCTTTTTCCATAAGAAAGAATGAAACTTGGTGTGTTATCGCCAGGATGAAAATGATAAAGATAGTGGACTGTATTAATAGATTATTAAGTTTCTCCGTTTCTTACACTCAACTCATAGTAGTAAGGTTGGCAATGCTGAAGATTAAATTTTAAGAAACTGATTCGGAAATGAAACTACATTTTGATGCGGCACAAATGTGTGCACTTAGTTACATCGAAAACGTGGAGGCCTAAGGCCTAAATAATTGTCGCGACAACAAGAAATGAGAATGACAGAGTCAGGCAGCAAACGTAAGAACGTCCGCTGCCGGCCAAGGCTCGTAGCACTGTAATGTTATAAAAACGAGATAAGAACGATTCAGAAATCTTACAGATTAGCCAACCTACAAATACGAAAATTACCACACTACTATCCATAACTGCCCGCTAAAAAATCAAAAGATTTTTTAATACATTTTAATAACTTATTGTAGAAAAATACAGAGTTATTAATAATAAAGGTTAATCTCAGTAGGCTGCATTGAACCTTGAGTTGTAGTCTTAGATAACAGTTATGACATTAACTGCTTAGCAATAAGCTTGAGAGATGATAAGAGTTAAGCAGGCCAAGGTTGGCGTGCAGCTTGAATCAAACATGAGTAAAATGCAAAGTTAGCAATGTATTGCCCATACATATTGTATGTATACAATATTGAACGATATAAGACATGAAAATACATAATTTAACAATGTTTAATGATGAATAATCGGTGACTCATCACATGATGGGCCCGATAAATTGTAACATTTATGCAAGTCATAGTGGTTAGCTTGAACCAGTTAAGGCCAGTAGACCTATACAAGTAGAATTGAATACAATGAGCAAACAAAATTATTATAAAATTATACATGTAAAGACATAAATTGAGGCTGTCTACGTAAAAAGGGCACATATGCAAAAAACCTGTTTTGAAAAAAACAGTGTTGAAGATTTTGTTTGTGTATATAAAGTTTATGTCTTTTTATAGCGATATAATAATAACTGAAATATAAATATTAGCTATTCAACACATGTTATACGCATTAAAAAAAAGTCACAACTCTTTCCCTGTTTAAAAACAATAATTTCTATGCAGGTGGTTTTGAGCCCTTTTTATGCAGAACAACTTTTAGGTAATAAAATGGAATAAAAACGCCTAATATATTGAACAAAGTCTTTAATAAAATGTTTCTAATAGTTTTATAAACAAATATTAGGCCTACATGCCATTGTTCGCAACAAGCTTAGACTTTTTGTTTGCAAAAAATAAACTTTTTTAAGGACATGACTTAAGAAAAAATTATGATTTTTAATCTTGCTTTGTAACATATTTGCTTCTCAACAATAACTACAAAAACATGGAAGAGAAAGTCTCATTTTTTAAATCTTGTTTAAAGAACTTAACATATTTTCTATGAAGTTAACATCCTCTTCAGCCAAAAATCGGTATAAACTTTTTACATCATCAACTTTCTTCTTATTTACATCTGGACGAGGAGATTTTTCAGTAGCAACAATGTCAAATCTTTGTATACCAAGTTTCCAGATTGTATATGCTACAAAGTTTTCATTGTATGTGCGAGAACACAGAACAGCACCATTGCTCAGGTATTTTATAAGCACATAATTCATTATCCTGAATGGAGTTTTACTTTTACATATGGGCTTCCCGTAGAAAAATGGTGTCAAAAATGTACCCCACTCTTGAAGCAAATCCTTATCCATTACAACTTCAAATGGACCAGGATTTTTCCGGCACATTACCATCGCACTTAGATATGGTTTCGCACTTCCTATTACCTCATTCTTGTTAATCTTATTTCTTATTAATCCGAAGTTTCGGTCACACTGGGAGAAACTATGGCCCCGAACAGGGAAAAGTTGTACAATAGTAACATTGTGTACTTTTGCAAACCACGAAGCAAATTTAGTCACTGTATAGTTTCTATTTTGCCCTCCTGCTGCATCAGACAGGAAAACTACTGTACGTAATTCAGGAAATTTGTTGTTTTGTTTTTTTAAGCAGTCATATAGAAATGAGACTACTGAATTTGGATTTTTTTCCCATCACACTCAGTAAAAGTGTAGCAATAACTGGAGTCATCGTTAAATACATGAATATTAAAAGAGTAAAGCCAGAACATTCGCTTATAGAACTGCGTATTTACATTCAGCTTAGGAATGGGGAAATTTTGTGAGTAATCAAATTCCAGTACTAGATATGAAGGATCTTCTTTGCACTTCGTGATGTAATAATCACGCAAGTGTTTTCTTTTGAGAACCTTTCTTTTGTGAAGATCTAGCATTGGGCGACATGGGTCGTTAGGATTATTTTTTAGCTTGTTCTTGCTTTCTTCACAAAAATCACAAACATCAGTTTTTGGTTTACGTATAGCATACGAAAACTTTGTTTTGAAGTATTCATTTTTTGTAGTTCATTTTTAAAGTGCTACTAGATTTTTCTCTTTAATATTCTTTAAACAACTCATACAAGCCTTTTATGTTAAGCAACGTATTGTCAAAATATAATAGATTACTTTTTGCTTTGCAGTAATGACTCTCATCATGGGGTATACTTGCCAAATGTTCCCCCATAAGTTCAGTTACATCATCAGTTATATTTCTAGGTCGGTTGGAATGTGTCCCTCTTTTTTCTTCAAAAGATTCATTTAGCAACATCTTCTGTTGGATCACCCGAAGGCGCTTTATTGAAATTTGAAACAAATTCAAAATAAACTTGCGACATACCTGTATTTTGGCACCACCTACAAACACATTATAAAGCCAAGTGTGTTCTCTTTGTTTCTTTGGGTTCATAGTTTTTCTTTTTGGTTCTCCTTTCAGTTCCATATATTTTGATAACATGGCATCTTGGAGACTTTTAACTTGTCCATTATAAAATGAATCAAACAATTCAATCTGATTCTCCAAAGGCAATTTTTCACAACATTTAGTTGTACAACATTCGGATACCAAATTATGTTTTTTTGAAGTAACCTCTTTTCCTGATGAAGAAACATAACTCTCACCACGTGCACGTTTGACTTTCATTTGTTCATTAAAAAGTTTTCTACATAATTTTCTTTTTGATGTAGGACCATCACCATCTCCTACATCATTTATGTCACTATTATCACTCATTTTATGATAATAATTAAGTGATATAACACTTAATTTTACAATTACAACAACAAACAACAATAATGCCTTCACAGGTGCAACTACCTGACTCTGATGTACTCTGCACAGCTGATTTTAAACATGGGTACCAACCTCAGTTTTCAAGATACACAGATGAAACTTCCACAACTTACACTAAACAACATGGCGAACACGAATAACCATTCTGCGTAAAAAGGGCACACAGGCCTATGTGCCCTTTTTACGTCGACCGCCTCAATTTAGCATGACCCCATATAGTTTGAACGATGCATGCTATCCTGATGTTTCAGGAATATACAATAAATTGTTATGTGAAAACAAGTTATACATAGTTGGCTGATTGCAAGCACAAATTGTAATGACATGTATGTCATAATTAGCATGAATAATAATTGCATGATCACATTATTAGCATAATTAGCATGCAATGCGTGATCACAAAATGCAAAATACAATATAAAATACAATATAAAAATAAAAATATAGGCGTGGCGTGGTTATAGACAGTAGATGCGAAAAACAATGTGTTTTACATAAATACAAGTTATATAATAAATACAATAGAAATCAGTTTAGTTAATTACAAATATGAATAAGTCACAATAGCATAAGTGACAAATACAACAATGTGGTTATACAAATGTAACACACGAGTTGAACAATTGCGAGAAATACATTCATAGAATAATAAAATCACACATATTGACAAATGTGCAAGAAAATGCATACATGGTTTGTATAACTGCATACCATGCGAATATTATGTAAAAAATTTTATATAAAGCAATACCACCAATAACATGACACATACCCAATACCAATATCAAAATGTAAATGTGTAGGACATAATATGCCTCACAAATTATTAACATATAAATATAAAAATAGCAGAGTATACCACCATGAAACATGATAAGTATAGCTATAATAGCACAGTGCATGGTTGTAAAATTACAAGTCACATGCAAATTTAGTATAAAAACACGCAATGATGCAAATTAACATTAAAATGTTGTGATGATACATATCACAATTAAGTTGACCCAAATGGTCATACAATGAAGTAATGAAAGCCAGTGGCCAAATAAACTAGCATTGTGCTAAATAATTATAGTAACCTTGTGTCTAAGCCTCATCCCGGGCTGGCAACAAGCATAGCTTATGAACGGGTCTCCGTAAAATACCAGTAGGCGTGCGAATGTCTACAACTCTAATTAAGTTGTCTGGGCCGGGAAATGTGGCGGTAATTACCCCAAATTTCCATGATAATGGAGGTAAGTTATCCTCCATCAATAAAACCAGGTCACCAATGGAAACATTATCCTTGGCGAATTTCCACTTGTGACGTTGTAATTGATGTAAATAATCGCGAGACCAAGCCTTCCAGATGACTTGGACAAACTTCTGGAGAAGTTGCCAACGTCCAAGACGAGAGATGGGAACGTGAGATAAGTCTGGGTCAGGTATCGCCGTTAATGGCGCGCAAATCAAAAAATGGCCAGGTGTAAGTGGCACCGGATCATTTACATCTGATGAAATGGCAAATAATGGGCGAGAGTTTAGACATGCCTCTATCTGAGACAAAACTGTCGTAAACTCCTCGAAGGTGAGTATAGACTTGCCTACCACGCGGCGCAAATGATGCTTTAAACTCTTTATACCGCTCTCCCAAAGACCACCAAAATGGGGTGACGAGGGCGGAATAAATGACCATGAAATACCCTGAGAGGTCGTAAAGGATTTGATTGATGATGTGGCATCCTTATTATGCCAAAGATTGTAAAGGTCATGCAAAACATTGCGGGCCTTCCTAAAGTTCGTGCCATTATCAGAATGTAACTGGCTGGGTATGCCCCTACGGGACATAAACCGACGTAAGGCAGCTATAAACGCGTTGGCTGTAAGGTCGGAAAAATGGCCCTGGTTGCTAAGCAGATGAACAAAGACACGTACGATTTTGACAGAGTCCTAGATTTCTGCCCGCCATGACGAATCATGAAGGGACCACCATAATTAACTGCGCAGAATAGAAACGGGCGCGAAGGAGTGACTCTAGTAGATGGTAGAATACCAAGCCTCTGAACCTGTTGTTTGGCACTAAACCTGAGGCACTTGACACATCTACGATCTATGATGGAGCGAATGACTATCTTGGCGTTAATAATCCACCAACCAGTGGCGGCTCGTGAGTACATCTACAGGGGGTTCACAATTAATAATTTGCAGTTGTTGAGATACACTGTGTCAAACACTTGTGTGTTGCTTGCAATATTCATATAATTTAGGCGCTCCTATACCTTGATGTAATGTATTAATTTTGAAACGAAATGTTATTCTTTAACTATTTCACAACTTAATAATAAAGGATTATTTTATTGATCATACTTGTTATAATATACTAATTGTTCTTTTTTACTAAAACAATTATTTTCATTTAATTTTAAAGTAGTAAAATAAACGCAAAGCTTGTTTTAAGTGTTAAATATTTAGATAGTTAGTCACAAGGCCTCATGCTCTCAATTATTAGATTAGATTATTAAGCACACAGAAAAAGGAAAATAATCAAAGCTGCTGCATATGATGGTAAGGTCTAGTATTTACTTGCACAAATTTACTTGGATGGTAGCTTAGACAAATATTTTCTTTAAGTACAGTTTTTGTAAACAAAGTCCATCCTTCTATCTTTCTTGACACAAAAACATCAATAACTCTTTCATTGAAATTATGGATGTTAGAAATCATTTCCTTCTCGATTGCAAGCATGGCTAAAGCTGTAAGCCTCTCTTGACACGCAAAATGTCTTTATCCGTTTTAGGGTTGAAAAACACCTTTCAGCTTCAGCAGTCGTCATTGGTATTGTTGCAATAATTAATAACAGTTTATAACTTTCAGAAAATGATGACAATAAGTTGTTTTCAATAAAAAACTGTAAAAGACTAACAGCACCACGCATGTTTCTGAAATCTGTTCTTTTGTAAATGATTTCAAGCTCTGTCTTGAGGCGATTTTTTTCAAGAAATGAATACACATTTACAAGCAATTTCTCGGGGAATTTCTGTTCAAACTCTTCAAACTTTTGTGATTCAAAAAGAGATACAGCTGAGCAAGATGTTGTGAATGAAAATCTTGTTTTTATTTGCGTTGTAATAATGTCACAGGTTTCCTTGGCAGCCACTGTTCTACTTAAGTAAAAATCTTCTTCACGCCTCGATCGTTTAGGTGCATTTTCTGGGTACTGATTAACCAGCTCTGTCACTTTGTCCATGTTAGCTCTTTCCTTATCAATGGCTTTGACGAAGTGGTCAACATTGGCTTTAGTTCTCACAGCATCCGTGTAAGTTAGCTGTAATTGGTTGTACAAAATATCCACATGTGGCATTAATCTGTGAAAAATAGAAAGCCAAAATATAAACTTATTATCTCTAAGGAGACGAGCTAGAGCACCAGCTTTAATTATGGTGGTTGGTTGCTTAGATGTTGATTGGATTTCCTCCATACATTCAATTAATTCCTCTCTGTACTCAAAAACAGTATTAACAGGTCTGCTCTTAAAATTCCACCTTGTAGCTGACGCCCGAGGTATTCGTTTGCCAACTATCTTGTCCAAAACAGCCACTCTGAGGGGAATTCGAAAAAAATTTGTTATATCACTTAAGTCCGAAAAAAAATCTGACATCTTGGTTTTGGCTTGTTGCTTGAGCTACAATCAAGTTCAACTGATGAGCGTAACAGTGAACGAAAAAAGCATGTTTCTAGGTTTGTTGCACTATGGTCTGCACGCCAGCATGGTGCCCACTCATTACATTCGCACCGTCATAGCTTTGAGATACGAGTTTTTCTGGATTTTGCACAACATAATCTAAACTGGCAAAATACATTTGGCTATAGATTCTGCGTCGTGCCCTTCAGGGTTATCAAATTTCCAAAATCTTTCAACTGGTTGGCCATTAGCTAAAACATAGCGGAAAACTATAACTAACTGAAATACAGACGAGATGTCTGATGTTTCGTCCGCAATCAAAGAAACATACTGTGCAGTTTTTATTTCTTCTATTATGTTTTCTTGACATACAAAAAGGATACAATCTAACAATTCATTTTGAATTTCTTTCGAGGTACCTTTAAAGCCAGTAGCGGTACTCAAGTGTTCTTTCAAAGATGAGTCAAGTTCTGCAGAAAAGTTTACAAGCCCTTTAAATATGCCAGGATTTAAGGAATCGTCATCCTCACGATGACCTCGAAGGGCCAACTCAAATGCACCGCAAAATTTAATACAGTCTATAAGCTTAGAAAGGACATACCTATTTTTAGTCACTTGTTCATTGTGCTTTTTAATATTTTGTCGATAAGCACTGTCAAGCTGCTGACGAACGTCAACCTTTCCCAGCAAATTAAAATCCAATGTAGCACTTATGTGTCCATGAGAACTTTCGTGTTTTTTAATTTTTTGATTCAAATGAGCTAAGTCACAAACGCTGTTTTTCACCCAAGCAGGATCGCCCTTTTCACGGGAAAATAACAAACAAGGAATACAAAATATTTTGTTTGTTTGTTCACAACCACAAAGCCAAGGAATTTTTTCGTATAGCTCTTCTTTAAATTCTCTTTTAAAAGTTCTAGATTTTGATGTCGATGTTTGACTTATATTAAGTCGGGGCGTTGGCCCACCACTCTCTTTTATTGCTATTTTAACTTCTATGGGTAAATTGGCAAACGCTACTTCGTTTAAATTACTAACTGAGTACTTACAGGTACTTTCCATTATTGTACAGTAAATAAAAACAACAGTTCACTAGCTACACTATAATAGATAAACTGTAATTTCAACTAAAACTTTATCACTAAAAAATAATCGAAACTGCAAACACACAAATGTAACACGCGCGCGCGCCAAGGTAAAGAGCATCCACCGTCAACTACAGCCGTTCCACGGCTGTAGTTGGTAAAGACCAGGTAAAGACCAGACAACCTGGGATCAAAATATTTCGTGGATACAATTTGCATTCAATTCAGCGTATCATGAAGGTCATAAATCAACACCATTTGATTTACTGTACAAGTACAAACCCAACCATCCTTTCACCACAAAGTGGAAAATCAATGAGTTATTACCCCGCGACGTAAATGGGAATAACATACGAAAAATATGGAACGAAGCTCGTGCAAATTTGAGAGCGAATTTACAAAAATCGAGGAAGTATCATGAGCATAATAATAGGCAAATAAAGTATAAAATAGGTGATTTAGTAATGTATAAAACTCATCCTATGAGTAAAGCAGTTGATAGGACTACTTCGAAACTATCATATCGATGGTGTGGCCCCTACCAAATTAATAAGTTCATCACCCCCGTTACTGTAGCTCTGTATGAACCCATAACAGAAAATTACGTTCGCAGAAGCCACCTGTCTCAAATAAAAAAATGTTTTTCGTGCCAAAATACAGAAGAAAGACTACGAGAAAGATAGAAAACCTAGAATATTATCTAAGTATTAAGAATAAAATATGTTGTATATACTTATACCGAAATAGGATAAGATTGTGCAACATCCTATACCATGAGTGAGTATAAACTCAAAACCCCCTCGTACGAATACTAGCGAGGCCTGATCAACCTTAGCTAATGTCCTGCGAGAATGATATAATACATGAGAAATCTGATGACGATGGTAACGAAGATGAAGAGAGAGAAAGAAAGAAAGAAAAATAATCCCTAGCGCTGTAAACTAAAAGTAATTCGATTGTTATTACAATACGTGATTATTATTAGTAACATACTCATGAGTATAACTCCGTAAAACGAGTGACCAATTCAAGAAAAAACCGGTAGTAGATGTAAGAATTAAAATAAGGTAGATTTACGTTTTGTGTATTTTATGTATAGTAGATGTAGTAGAATTTAGATGTTACGTAAGTGTAAGATAATCCATTGAAGAATAGAAATAATCTGAGAGAGAGAAATTTCAGTATGGAATTCTGTGTCCAAATATAATTGTTTATTAGATTTTCTATTAATATTCCACCACCACCCCCCGTTTTTCATAGTTAAGTGCAGGAGGATGTGACGATTTTAAAAAACATCGAAAATCGCACAAATAAAAATTTTTATTTTTTTAATAAGTAAGAGTATTATCCACCCTTACCTATACCCAGATTCCTGAATCAACTTGAAATTGTCCAGTACCAACACGCCAAGAAAGGAATTAAGTAAAGAATAATAATAATAATTACTTTAATTATTAAAAATGCGACTATATAATAAAGAAATCTCTAAGTCGTAATAAAGTTAACATAAAGTATTTACATTCTAATTAGTGAATAATTAATAATATATAAAAGTACGAACTAATTTCTTAGTGCGTAAATACGCACCAGCTTACTGAGCCCTCGCCCCTAAACTATACGCGCAGTCGCCAGTAGAACTTCGTCATGAAAAGATGTGTTTTGTGTTGTCTACATACACGTAAGTGTATGCCGTTAAACGAATATCCAGTGTAAGATGATTTTATTTTGAAAAATGTAGTGTGTGTAGAGTTAGAAAGAATATACAGAAAGGAAAAATTAGCCAACACATCTCTTTTGAAAATATAAAACTGTAAGTTGTAAGAAATGTAACTACCAGACTTTAGTACTGCAAAGTAAGAACTATAATTAAGGTGTAAAATGTGAACTACAAAATCCGGACGAAGAAAAGTCAAACTACAACAGTATGAACTTCAAGTAAAAAACCGATCGTCGAGAGCAGACATAATCAACCCGATGTAGCTTCAAGAGGAACCACGTACTCCACCAATAGAAGACGACAGGAGATGCCCCCCCAGGACCCAACAACAACCTCATATTAAATTCAGGTGATATCCAAACACAACATTTGTAAATTTTCGTTTCAATAAGAGAAGTAACAAAAGAACACTAAAGAACTTTAATAATGTAAAGAAGAAATTATCAGATTTGTAATTTTTGTAATGAAGTAGTAGTAACAGCACTATATATAAATGTAAGATAATAATGTAGATTACCACCAATATTATTCTTCCAATAATTTGGTTGAAGTTTGTGATAAATTAATTATGTTGAGAAAGTTCAGACCCGGATCCGAGGTATTTAAAACAAACATCTAGATGAGTTATTTTTGAGATAAAAGGAATAATAAACTTAATATCTTTAAAGCAGTAAAAGCAGAATTTACTAAAGTAAATTTTCTTTAAAAAGAAACAAAGTCAAACATAATATTTGAATAGTAATAAACAGATGTTTTCGCTAACACCAAGTGAGTGAATAAATTTGTGCAATCCTTGTCAATTTCCTATGTCATAATTGTGTTGTAATTTGTTGGTAAGGATGTTTTACTAACAACGGCAGCTAGTTTAATTAACTGGTAAAGAATTGAACTAGTTCCCGTCTTTTGTGTTGTCTTAACAAGGGAGACGTCACAATGGTTGTAACATTACTGTTGCAGCGAATGTGTGATGGAAACAGTGAAGTTCTGCAACTTTGTCGCCAACACTGTTGTGGTGCACTGTAACTCAGTCCTTAACATTGTTGTGGCACAGTGTCAGCATGGAAACAAAACTTAACAAGAATAAAAACGTAAACATGCCTAATGCTTATTTTGTTTCCCTACATGCATTCTGAAAGAAATATAGAGATTAAATTCAGGTATCATATGTAGTGACTGTAATTGTTGCATCATATATTAGAAATATACACTCATAACGGTTTTTATTCATTGGTGTTTGTTTTGTATGTGACAAAACTCAGGGAGCAACGTACTGACCTTCACGGGAATATTACCTCTGTGGGGATGATGCGGGAAACCCAACTCGGTCAAGGTAAACACGCCATGAGAAAAAACTGTCACAACTAGCTGCTGATATTGTTGTTTCTAGGTAGCATAAGAAATTACACAGTAAAAATTATATTAATGTAATGAATACTTCAGTATTGTGAGGGAGATACTGACTACCAGGTGGAAGACTGCTTGGTTCTGTGTGGAGCGATGGAAGATGACTGAGAAGTTGGCAGGAGTCTTGAAGAGACCAGGGGCCTGGTTGGACAACTGGACGACATTTTTCGAAGTTCTGCTGTGGATGGGGATGTGTATATACAATCACTGGGCACTGACTGTGAGGTTAAACAACACTTGTGTTTTACTAATGTAACTTGAAATTCACACTATGTGGATGTCTGCAGGTGTTACACAACGGTACAAGAGAAGTTTTCAATAACCAGACATGTGATCCTGATACGGAAAGATGCTGCTATAATGAGTTTTAATGTTCAATCTGTATGGGGTCATAGTTAGCCACAACTGGTATCACTTGGGTGTCAACTTTGGATGGAAAGTGTGCACTGGGTGCGAATGTAGTAGAAAAAATTTGGAAAATAATGTGAACAACTGAATCAAGTAGTGATTACTTACAAGAAAAAATCTGTAACTTAACTGAAGGGGTGACAATACACAGGCCATAACAACGTGGTATGATGTTAAGCGTCTTTAACCAATGCAATAATCAGGACACTCACCAGGATAAAATTAGTGCACTCACCACCATTGAACTGGAACTGGTATCAAACGAATTGTCAGTCATATCCCATTTATTGGTGAAGTCAGTGTGCCAATTCAAATTCATTGTTGGAACTTTTGAGTAGTGTACTTTTTCCTACTCACAATCTGTCTGAGACATTACAAAATAAGAAAATAGATTTAAATAGCACTCAGTAGTGTCTAACATTAGATATTATCTGCTGAAACAAGTGACACAGAAAAACATTTTAAGAATTGTTATATGGACATTAAACCATTTGCAGACAAAGTAAATATAGCTGATCAAATTTTACATACTTACAGCTATCAGCCTACAAACAAACTACTCACAGCAATGTACTATACAAACATACATCTATATTTGCCTATGGTTACTGACATAGTTATGATTACGGGGGCGGATTTCTATGATATGTCAATTTTTTTCCTTGACATTATTTCAGGTTTCAGCTTGATTTAAACTTGATTCCAAGTATTTTGATGAAGATTGATAGTGTTTTATTGTGCATATAATTGCATATTTCGGTAGTTTTTAAGTTTTGTAGCATATTTAGCACTAAAATGCATATTTAAGTTATATTTTTTGACTTTTCATATGCATATGTAGATATTTATGAAGTTTTACAGCATATTTACAATGAAAATGGATTATAATGGCATTTTTCGTGTATTTTTCACACGAAAATGCATTTATTTGTTCCGTAACAAATTGTGGTGTAAAGTAGTAAAAACATCTTTCAGAATGTCCTTAAAATACCTACATATTCCGAGAAATGGTTAATAAGATGTGAAATGTCTTTGGAATGCAGATTTTCAAGTACCATTAGGCCTCTATTGTTTGCCTCCGTGAGCGATAATGACAGCGGGCAGAAGTGAAGGGAGGGGGAGGGTTTTTCTTACATTTTGTAAAGTGCTTTTAACTTTCACCTTCCCCTGTAATGGTCATTCACTCATTCCATGTGTCCGCAGTTTGTTTCCATCATGCGTAGAATAAAGAGTTCGGTGAATGAAAATGTGCGCGGTTTTATTCGAGAATTTGGTGATAAAATATTTAGTACCGATGGTACTATTTTATTTTGTAAGTTGTGTGAAGTTAAAGTCGCCGCTGAGAAACGTTTCACTGTGCAGCAACACTGTAATATGGCAAAACATAAAAATTGCTTACAAAGACAGTCAGCACTCGAAAGTAGACAACTACTATTATTCAAAAAATCTGCTAGTACTTCAACTTCATCTTCCAACACTTCAGAGTTTACGAAAAATCTCTGCAGGGGGATGATTTCATCCAACATCCCATTGAAAAAACTTAACAATCAAAGGTTGAGACAGTTTCTGGAGAAATATACGAAACATCCGGTTCCAAATGAATCGACGCTGAGGAAGAACTATCTGACTGGGTGTTATGAAGAAGTGTTGGATAAAATAAGATGTAGTGTGGGGGACTGTAAAATATGGGTTTCAATTGATGAAACAACAGATGTTGATGGGAGGTATGTTGCAAACGTGATTGTTGGAACACTAAAAGAAGACAGACCTGGGGAGAAATATTCCTCCTAGCATGTGAAGTGCTAGAGAGGACAAATAATTCAAGTATTGCTGTCTTATTCGACAATTCTTTAAATATACTGTGGCCAAGTGGGGCAAAAAGAGAGAATGTTCTTCTCTTTATTACTGATGCGGCTCCTTATATGATGAAAGCAGCCAAGGGACTAAAGATGTTATATCCGAAGATGATACATGTAACATGCCTTGCGCATGCTTTACATAAAGTGGCTGAAGAAATTCGCAGTAACTACCCGGAAGTGGATAAATTAATATCAAATGGAAAGAAAGCCTTTAAGAAATCACAACTCCGCCTGCAGGCATTTAAAGATGCAGCTCCTTCATTGCCCCTTCCTCCCCAGCCTGTGCTAACAAGCTGTGGTATATTACTGCAACAATTACAACACCCTGGAGAAGATCATGAACTCCTTGGACCCTACAGATGAAAATAATGCAAGATTTGTTTTCATGTTCCACTATAAAAACTGACCTGGCTTACTTAAAATCCAACTTCGGTTTCTTGCCGAGCAAAATCACCCAGCTAGAATCTTCAGGTTCTGAACTAAGTGATGCTCTGAATATTGTAAAATACACAGAACAAGAGTTAAAACATGCAAAAGGAATAGTAGCAGCAAAAGTTTGTGCAAAATTAGTGAGTGTACTGAAGAAGAATCCTGGATTGTTGCAACTGTGTGGCAAAGTGAGATTTTGTGCGGAAATGAACGAGGTTCAGACTTCGAAAATGAATTTTCATCCTTTGACCTAAATTTATTTCAGTATGCCCCCATTACTCCGTGTGATGTGGAGAGAAGTTTCTCTCGCTACAAGACCATTCTCAGCGACAACAGGAGAGGAATTTCATTTTACAACCTGAAAATGCATGTCGTCATCAACTGCAACAATTCAGCTGATAATGAAGACTGAGATCAGGTATGAATATTTTTAATAGGGGTGTTAAATGGGATTTGAACAAGTAAAATTATTTAATTACTTTTCTCTCCCTTACAAGGTTGGTGCTGTTTTGCAGAATGCAGTTAAATGAGTTTGTGAATGCTGCATTGTATGACTATCTTAAAGACACTCATTTGAAGTAGATAAATAAAAATAATAATTAACAGGATTAGCTCTATATTTAATAAATAAAATAAAAATGTAACACATACGTGCCATTAATAAAGTCATATTTTGGATTTTATTGGTCATGTTTTA
The DNA here is from genome assembly GCA_034769895.1 of Magicicada septendecula. NCBI lineage: Eukaryota > Metazoa > Arthropoda > Insecta > Hemiptera > Cicadidae > Magicicada > Magicicada septendecula. Next base: position 333,411,144 of record CM068372.1, read on the forward strand.
ATGTTTTTTAGGTCATAAATGCATGCATATTTCCTACATTTGTACGTCATATAAATCCACCCCCTAGTTATGATGATAAATTTTAATTACTTTTCTGCATAAACCTATGGAGGTGTCCTCAATGAAGCTCTGGTACAAGCTAGCAAAGGAACTGTCGAGGGATAAAGATACAAGTTTTGTGTTGTGAAATGTCTTTATTACAGTGCCTATGGGATACAGTTAAATAAATTCCTTCACAGCCAATTTATGTAACAGATTCAAAATTAAAGAAATTGTATGTAATGAAAATACTCTAAGTGTGCCAAAACGCTGTTCAGACATTTAAAAGGTGTCAGTTATTAGCTTCTATATTTGTCTTGTTTCCCGGGCCCGCATCATAAAATCAAGGTCAGCCCCCAGGTCGACTCAGCCTGTTGAAAATGAGTACCTGGGATAACATCCTGGGGATAATAATAAGTGGCTGAAGCGTAGTGCTGGCCACACTGCCTTCCTTGTATGCTATAAGGCTCACATTAGGCAGCCTACCCTGCCTACTCCTAAGCTACTTCGGTGGTATACACGGGAGCCATTATTATTGTTATTTGTTTTGTTCTCAATGTGAAACACCACTTTAAACAAAATACTCTGTAATTAAGTCTTCAATTCTGTTACTCAGTTATACTTGAGTTCAGTAAACTCTCCCATATTTGCTTCATTGCAATCAGAGAAAAGTCATTTGGTTCTTTCTAGTATTATTTAATCAAGCAATGCGATTTGACAATCAGTACTATAACTTATATTCCACTTCCACTATTATAATACCTAATCTGGATACCATTGCTTTAAGGTAATGTCCATATAAACTGTACAGAAAGCATTTAGCCCTCGACGAAAATGTGGAAAAATAAACATTCTCCAGTTTTGTTGTCAATACTTATAAGCAAAATGATATTAAAAAAATTATGCTTCAGTTAATAATAACACAAATATCTAACCTCCCCCTTCTGTGTATACAAATTAGTATGGCACATTTTCTCATAAAAACCATTTGTATGTATAAGGATCTTAGCTTAAAATTGGCTTATTACATTTTTTTCATACCAATAACACTGTTAGCTAGTTTACCAAAATGTATTATGAATAGAAACAGATGAGTATATTACTATCTTCACTCATATTTACAGAAGTATATGGTTTGCTTTCACCTTGAAATACTGTACTGATACTACACCTATTAAAAACAGTGATACAAACTTTCTCACATGCAATGTATAATAGTGTTTTGGTTGAAAAGGAAGCAGTGACCCCAAGATCGAGGGGGTTATAACCTGTTCTACTTTTTTCAAGGTGACAATGTCATTTGCAGGCCAATCACCTGCATACAGCGTGCGAATTACTTTCACAGTACACAAACAAATTTTTGACAAACAAAAAAATATGCTGCCATTCACTAATACAATTCTATCAAATCTTTTTATGAAGTAACACTTTTTCTTGAGTGCATATTGTTTAGAAAAGTCTGAAACAAAATTGTATTACCTCGGCTTATCAAAATGTTTGGTTACTGGAAATCAGAAAAAAGGTTAGTAATTCTCTTACCAGAAATAAGCTGTCTCTGTTTCATCTATTCTGTTCATGCCACACTTTAACCTTATCCTGCTATTAATGATTGAGCCTAAATATTTACAGATGATTTTTTTACTTTTTCGCCCATTATAATTGATGGCGTTATTCCTGAGGATTTCTATACATGGACCATGTAGCTAAACACCAGTGCCACACTACAAAACATCTGTGTATTCATTTTATTCAATCACCGCAACATAAACATTTTAATCCACCAGCAAGCGCCCTGAGCTGTAAAACTTGCTCACCGTTTTGAACGAAATGAATTTTTGAATTATAATCAAATTAATAAATTTTAATTTTCAAACAGGGTTAATAAAGTTTTTCGTATGTATGATTCTTAGTGTTAGCACCATGAGGTGACCATACAAAAACATACAGTTTTGTACTTTTTACTAATACCTGTAGGCCTATATCCAATACTTTTCACAAATATACATAAAGTCTTTAAAGATACGAAGGAGGTCTGAAAGAAAGATTTTACATGTTAAAGAAGATGATGAATGGATAATAAGAAAACCAGGACACAGATGAGCTATTGAAGCATGAGGACATTGTAAGAATCATAGAGGCTCAACAAATACAATGGCTAGGTCACCTAGAGCAGATGGATGATCAACATATGCCAAAGAAGATCTTGAGTGTCCAAGTCTACAAAATCAGAAAGAGGGGCCGATCTAGAATATGCTGGAAAATCTAAGAAGAATGGATGTGAGGGGCTTACACTGAAATGGCAATGGATAGGACACATAGGAGAAGATTGGTGTTGGAACCCAGGGCTCATATTGGGCTGTATTGCTGAAGAAGAAGAAGAAGAAGAAGAAGAAGAAGAAGAAGAAGAAGAAGAAGAAGAAGAAGAAGAAGAAGAAGAAGAAGAAAACATTGTGTAAGGCTTTTTTGTAAACACAGCTTTCAAAAATTTTGAAGGTGGTTCAAAATTTGGAAGGAATGTTTGTCAGAAATTAATTTTCTCAAATTATTTGACAAAATTTTACTGAGTTTGTATTTTGGTTAAATTCCTCATAATTTGATGCCCCATTCTACAATTGGTTCAACATTTTGACTGCCATTCTTGGCCTGCAGTGCCCCTAAGTTAAAAAAATTCAAAGAAAACACTATATTCAGCTTTGGGTTAAAATTCATTTAGTTTGATAAATGGCTCTAACTTTACAATTTTTAAAAAAATTTTGATATTTCCAAAAGTTAAAACTATTCAGATTTTGTTTATAATCCTCTTTAATTTGATTTCCAGCCATGTTTTCCACTTTTTGGGCCCTAGTGCTGCAAAATTTTATTTAATTTTATTTTTTAACTGGACACTAAATTCAAGTTCTGGTTAAACTTCACTTTGATTTGATACTCTACATGGATTTTTTAAACATTTTCCCCCTCACATTTTTGCCTCCTGTCTCCTATTTTTGGAGATAAAAACAATAGGGAGTCTGTGGGTTAAACGTATGGATATACATGCTAAGTTTTATGAAAATTGGTTGACGCATTCAAAAGGTGCCATGGCCTTCCCCAAAACAGACAGAAGTCAAATGCCAAAAGGTCAAAATTGAGCATATACTATATAAACTATATGTTACACACCCTTTCTATCAACATTGTATGTATTCCCTCATTGTGGAACTGTACTAAATAAGTAAAATGTGTGCAACTGTAGGAACATAATTTAAATGTAAAATACAAATTACTCCACAAGCCACTATTGTTCATGATCAAACTCCTAGGTAGTCTTTATTTATACATTTCAAATTGCATGTAATTACAGTACTGTTTTGTGTATGTAAGCATTCAATAATCACATCACTTAAATTGATCCTATTATTAATACATGTGTATGAAACAAGTGGCCATTACAGAAGGTTACTACTAAGATCAAGGCTGTCATAGTTCTACTTCCACGTGTATGAGCCGCTGGTTGCCTTGATTGTAAATGATATTCAAATACCACTTGCAACACTGCCTTTATGACTACATAAAATATTTACTAATTGTAGTTGTTTACAATGTATGCACCTGTGTAATATAACCACTTATCTTCAAGCCACCTGATGGTGGATGGCTTCTGTTTATTTTTCTGACTATTGTCTCTCCTACATCTTTGTGGACTTAAAGATTATATTTTTTATATGCAGGAAGAGTATTTTATTTATTCTTTGTGATAAAAAAAATGTCTGAAATCATGAAGGAATGACATAAATGAAGTTGTGGAAAAGAGAAACCTTCACGATGAAGATTACAATGACAGACACAATAGTGTCAGAAGACAATAACAGTTGTAAACACCTGTCTTTGTGTTTTCTCCACCCCTTCCTTACAACATTTCTTCTCTACTGTTGTCTAATCCTCTGTATCTACTCTTTTTTTTACAACCATAATTACATATATCAAACTGCTATAAACTTCTTTGCATTAAAATTTTTTCTATCTTGCTTATTTCTTCTCACGGTTGCACAAAGAGGTGGTGGCAAATTGAACCAGATACTCTCTCTAAAGAATGAAAAACTTATTTAAAAAAAAAAGAAAGTAGCAAATAATTGAAAGAAAAAATGTAGGCTTAGAACTAAATGTAGTTACTTCACAGTTTGTATAAAACCAGTTATCACAACTTTAATTTTCACATGCATTTATGTTTAAACATAAATACAGTTGTTTCATTACATTTTTTACTTACATTTTCTTTTTTAACATTTAATGTTGAAAACAATTTTTACACTAAAAAGCAGATATCACTACCCAGAGAAATATACTCTTCCAAACAAATGTAACAATATACTTTAATTATAAAAAAAATCATCAGCATTATCATCTGATCTACATGTTCTGTATTCACTCATGCCTTCTTCTTCTGGGTTTCTCTTATTATTCTTTTTTTCTCTTGGAGCCTAGAATTTTATTACTTGCTTTACTAAACTATCTTTGTTTATACTTTCAGTTTGTTGTTTTTACCTCTGTGAGCTCTGTTATATCCCCCAACTCAGTCCTATTTCGTTACTGATTTGTTCCCTTAGTTTACAGCCTTTTACTCTTTCTCAAGTATTTCACTTGAGCTGCCAATATTCAATGAATATCTTTTCTGCAACTCCAAGTCTTGCTTGCATATGTTAGCACTGGTATTGCCATTACTTTGTAAAACTTCAGCTGTTTGTTTTCCTATGCAACGTTCTGGAAGTTGCAGCATATTACACAAGAATCAATAATTATTAGACCTGTTGCCAGATTAAGCCAGTTCAATTGTAAGTGACATGCCTGTTGTAGCGTGACAGATGTATGCATAATATTGAATGGCAATTGATCATTAGAATAATGAAGTTATAATATTTAAATTTGGAAGAAAGCACTAAGTTGAATATAAAAAGATTAATTCATAGCAACTGTGGAAAGAAATCATTATTATAAAGAAAATACAAGTTAAAATAAAAGGAGTTACTAGTGATGAGTCATCCAAAACCAGTCTCATAACCAAAGGTTTTCAAGGTATAACCCAGGAAGGTAAAATAGTAAATAACAAAGCAGTACACAATATGACCAAACCCACAACGAGGGAGAATAAATAGAATAGAAACCCTAAAATAAGCCAAGATCAACCAATACAGGTTGTGTATTTCTGAATTAAAGAAGAAGATGGAGAAGATCCCAAGAAACCTGATGGCATCAAGAAGAAGATGGAGAAGATACCAGGCCCAGAAGGCAGGAGAAAAGAAGACTGAAGAAAGAAGAAGAGGGCAGCATCCTGAAGAAGATGTCATGCTCTTATAAAAGACACCCAAATCCCTATATCCCCAAAATAAATATCTAAAAATAAAAGTATAACGAAATAAAAACCACATGTATACAAATTTAAGAGAGAGGAGTGTATAAAGTAAAAGTTTCCTGTGAACTAAGATGAAACAATAATATAGTACCCATGGAACAAATCTCCATTGAAAAAACGCTAACCAATTTATTATGTTAATAAGACTATACGACCATTTAGCATTAACATAATATATAAGTGAAAGTGAACCAGTGATAGTTTTGGGTATTATAAAAAATGAACCTTGTGTTTCATTCTTGGCAATCACAAACATTGGATGCAATGAAATATGCATTTTTCAATGACTTAAAATATGTACTGTGACAATATGTTGTTCATAAGACATGAATCTGTTTAAAATAACATTTTGTTTTACATGAAAAAAGGAAAACAGAGTTCATAATACCTTTTGAACAATTAATACTATTTATTTGTTAATGACAGGGTACAATTCCCCAAAGACAATGTAAAAGACAGTATAAAAACTGTAGAATCCTACTTATAATAATGTTTAGAAATAAGAATATAAATATAAGGTTTTTATGTATATAGTACAAGAATGTTTAAAAATGTATTAGATATAAGGCCATTTGTTTGGGTCTGAAACAACTAACATCAGAACTATAAAAATAGTTACCACTTGTAAATAGTAGAGAGTAATTAAGATGTTAGTTAGTAAAAAAACCTTTTTTGTAAGCCATATTTCCATGTTTAGAAATAAGGATTGTGTTGCAAAATGTCTGACTTGAAGACAACCATTTATTTAAAAAAAAAAATATTCTTTATTTGTTTTAACTATTGTTTGTATTGTAACCAATACTAATTGTTTTTGTGTAATTTAAAAACATGTTTAATTTATAATACTATTTGTAAAAGTCAGAGAGGGTATCACACATCATATATTGTTTGTAAATTATTTTGTAAGAAAAATTGTTAAAAAATCATAGGCCAAAAGAATGGAAACCAAACTTCATCAAAACAGAGAAATTGCTCAATTAAATGCAAATAAACAAAAGGGGTTTAGACAAAATAAACTTGAGATCATGCCATATAATTGCACATACCATTTAGAGAGATTTTAATAAATTATATTCAGAATTATGAATAAAAACGAAAATGACTAAACTCAGAAATTTAGACATGGGAGTCATATATTTCAGAATAATGTTTCAGAATACAACTAATTCAATTAATTACCAGAAAATAAGGGAATAGGAACCTTTTAATACAATATAGGATTATTAATATTAAATATAACTGATAAAATGGCTGAATTTATATAATGACAGGAAGTAAATTTTGATGTTTTGGACTCTTCAGAGTATACCCAAACTGAAAGTAAAATTACTATTTTTTTAGACAGAAAACACTATAAAATGGCATTATTTAATCTGAAAATAACCAGAATGAACTGAAAGATTAATTTAAATCAAATCTAGTGAATAAAATTGACAAATAACCAAAGTATAGGCATTCATATAGTGAAAATGTAAAAGTGCATACAGGATGTGAAAAATATTTGAACAATGTTAAGGATAATATTATATGGGCTAAGAGTTTAATTGAAACTGAAGGAAACAGTTAGTTAATTATTGGTAGTTGAACGGTTAACATGACATACCTTTGATAACGTGAATAACCTAACCTATAATCGTCATACAAAGCGAGTGTATAGTGAGTTATTGTGAAATCGCGAGTGACTTGTAAAATACTTCTGAAACTATCATATTATAACAGAAACGATCAAGTAACACTCCATAACACAGAACAATATAAATCTACTCCGAAAAACACCATAAAACACTAGAAAACTGTATAATACATTAAACCAAATTAGTGACGGAATCGGAGAAAGTGTTTGAACTAATAATTATACAGATACACTAAATACAACCCAGAATCACTACACCAGTCACTACACAACATATAACAAGAGATTTGCGGACACGAGAACAGAAATATTGCGTCAAAATACATTATTTGGAACGCAGCAGGGACGAGTCACATTTTGATCAACTTGACGGCGGCCATTTGCTTTGACAAACCCAGTGCCTCTTCTTGGTTCATCACAGCTGTTTGGTGAAAACAATTATTATATTTACAATTTATTATTCAATGTCTGTGTTTATTAATAACTATTAATTTGATTGTAACGTTATACTTTTTAAATATAAGCCCGATTTCTCTGACTTTGGTAATAACTGGCTGTTTAAAGAACCCTATATAATTTTTATAACATATACTTGTAACTTTTTTCGATATCCTGAGAATCGATACTAATCGATAAGAGTCAATATTGCTGTTACTTAATAAAACATTAATACTTTTCAATACTTAATAGTTCTTTATTTCTTTAATAATACTAATTACCAATAATATAATTCTAATTGATAATCTACAAGGACTTTACCACCCGTAAGTGAAGATAACCTAAAAAAAATAGAAAGGTAAACAAATATCGATTGGTTTACAGACAGTCTTATGAGTGGTGATAGATTATTTAAATTATACTAAAACTTTAATAAAAATTTTCAGAAGAGCATTACACTGTTTAAAACTTCACAGCCCTATATTAATTAATTGATCCTAATTAATTAATTAATAAAATTAAAATTTTTTTTATTATTTTTTTTTATAAACATAATTTTTTTTTTAATTTTCTTCAAAACAATAATTTTTGTTTTGAAACTTTCGGTGAAGCTGAGCATATCTATTTCTTCATCAACTTTACGCTACTCGACCGGTCTTGCTACCATTGGGACTCGACCAGCTGGGAAACTTAAGGAAGTGTTTCAGGCCAGTAAGACGTCGAGAGCCACACCAATTAAACATATTACATTGGACTTGATTACATCGGAGTCACATACTCCATAATAGCTTATATCATCAACACAATATACAAATCTTATTTGTAAATTTATTACAAATTGGCGCACAACTTTAGGGGCTTTAATTAGCGATTGGAAGGCCAATACTTTCTGTCCAATCACTAGTTGGAGCTAGGCAACAGCTACAAAGCCAGAGAATTTCAAGGGAAAATGCAACGACGTGCAACATCTAAGAAACGGGCGGCGGAGGCCGAGAAAGAAATAGAAGTTGACATGGACAACAAGGAGGCGACGCCAGTAGAGGCGGAAGAGGTATTACCACCGGTGTTGTCCAAACGAACTGAACAACCGGAGATACCCACACAGACAGGGGAAGTCAATGTCCAGGAGGAACGATTGGAAAAACCAAAACGGACGGAGGATGAGAGATTACATGAAATGCTCAGAAGAATGATGATGGACATGAGTAAAGAAATAAATAAAAACATGGACAAGAAAATGGACGAAAATAACAAGAAAATGGAATCCACAAGTAAGGAATTAAAGGAAGACTTGAGTAAGAAAATGGGGAGTGATAACCAGTCCTTGAAAGAAGATTTAGGAAATAAAATCGAAACAACAAACAAGAAGATGGAAGAAGAGATGGGGAAGAAGTTAGAAGAATTGAAGGAAGACAATCAGTCCCTGACGAAGAAGATGGAAGAAAACAGCAAGAAGATGGAAGAAAACAGCAAGAAGATGGAAGAGAGGATGGGAGGAAAGTTAGAAGAATTGAAGAAGGATAATCAATCCACAAAAGAAGAGTTGACTGGGATGAACAAGAACATAGAAGATTTGAAGGAAGACAACCAAGCGTTCAAGGAAGAATTCAAGTCAACTAAAGAAGAATTGATTAATAAAATTGAGAACACCAATCAGAAAATCGATGAAACCAGAAAGAAGATAGAGAAGAACAACCGGCAATTGAAGGAAGAGTTGAAAGAAGATAACAGGAAGTTGGAAGAGAAGATGGGGGAGAAATTGGAAGAATTGAGAGAAGACAATCAAATCCTAAGAGAAGAGTTAAGGGAGGTAAATCAGGAGAATTTGGATAAACTGGACGAAAGAATGGAATTGTTGCGAGAAGAACTGAATAAAGAAATCACTGTTAACAAAAAAGCGATGAATAAGAAGATGGAAGAAGAAAATATAATGGTCAATCGACAGATTCGAGAAATTGATGGAAAGTGCAACCAGACCGAAAAGGAGGTGCATGAGTTTAAAGAAGTGGTGAACATCAAGTTCACAAATATTGAAGAACATAGTCGTAGGAAGGTAGAAGAACAGAGGAAGGAAAATCAAGAAGAATTCGGAAAAGTACGCAACCAGGTCACAGAACGATGCAATGATATACAAGAGACCATGGCCAATATCACCGGTCAGGTGCGACAAAGCCGAGAGGAGATGGAAGCAATAAGGAACAGACCGACTCATTTCACCGGATTGCCTGTCAACGAAAGCCGAGAGTGGCTCAACTTCCGGCAATACAAACGCAAGCCGATGGAGTTCCTGGCTAGGGTAGAAGAATATTTAACCAAGCATAAAATTACCCAATGGAGCCATAGCAGGGAGATATTCGACGAGTCTTTCCGAGACATAACAGATAATTGGTGGATGGCCAACCGGAGTGAAATTTCCGACTACCAACAGTTCCGGAAAATGTTTAAAACAAAATACTGGTCTGAGACTACCCAGAACTTGATACGTGACAATATTTGTAACGGAAGATACAGGTCACAATTAGGTAGCAGTATGACGGCATATTTCTTGGGGAAGGTGTGTATGGCAAAGCACCTTGAGCCAGCAATCCCAGAAGAATGTTTAGTGAATAAGATATCTTATCACTATGATGAGGACATTATCAGGGCCCGGAGAGGTAGTCAGATCAAGACGATCCAGGGAATGACTGAGTTATTGGAGGGATACGAGAATGAAGAGTATTATCGGCAGAGCAGGAAGAGAAATGAGAGACCAGAAGCAAGGCCGACTACTTACCCCAATAACGGCAATAACCATACAAATAACCGGAACCAGCCCAGTAATTACGACGGCCCTAACAACCAGCCACGTAATAACCAGTTTAACGGAAATTTTAACGGCGTGAGAAATAACAACCCCTACCCAAATAATCGAAACCACTTTTATCAACAAAATAATAATGTTCCATACAGTCAGAGAAATCCATATCCCAACAATAATGGTGACAGACCTTACCCACCTAACCGAAATTACTATAATAATAATATTAGTAATAATAATAATAGCAATAGTAATAACCGAGTGTCGCGCCCTAGGGTAAATTTTATAAGAGCAGAAGATCGCGGACCCAGGAGATACTATCAACCGAGGAGGAGCAGCTTCCACGGCGCTGACCGAAGATGGCGGAGTGCGGAACGAGACGGCCCAAGATACGAACAGGAAAGACGAAGTACCAGCCTGGAAGATCTTGGCAGACAACCGAACAGGGCGTTAAACATCAACCAGGGTACAGAACGTCAGGAGACAAACCAGAGTTTCCCGAACGATGCCTCGGTCAATAATAACTCAAACAATGACCAAAATACTTTAAACGAGAGGAGGCAGTAATCAACAACGATGACCCGTTACTGCTTATACTTCCTGGGTTAGGAAAGGATGAATTGCGACAAGAAAACCAGAATAAAAACATCACTATTATCAGTAACCATTATCTGAAAGACATACGAACCGAACTTTTGGAAGAAAACGAGAAGAGTCTCAGCAACAGTAATAATGAGATAATTTATATAACAGCGGAGGTGGAAGGAGTTCCCGCTAAAATAATGATAGACACAGGAGCTAATATTTCAATAATAAACTCCAATGAGTTGGAGAGAATACAATGTACATGTGGAAAAACTTTGCCAATGTTACCAGTCAACAACATTGTGTTGGTAGGTGCAACTGGCCGCCAGAATAAAACCATTAGGAAGCAAGTTTCCTTAAGTGTCGTTAGCCGTGATATAGCTTTAGACATGGAATTTTTAATCGCCACCGGATTACCATTTGACATCTTAGTCGGTTGCGATATTCTTCGTAGATATTCGGCAGTAATCGATCTTAATTTAAATAAAGTATCACTTTTCCCAGACGGAGTAACATGGACCGCAGATCTGGTAGGAGGCACAACTATACTTCCCAGCCCTATACATCAACAACTTCGTAAAATAAATGTTATTAGAAACAGCCCTCTTTCTAAACCCATAATATACAATAATGGAGGAGAGGATTTATGGTCAGTTAAGATCCAAGAAATACGGAATTTCCAGTGCGGAAGCGATAACAAGAAAATACCAACACTTCTGGCTGATCGTCTAATCGCAATATATGAGAAATACAAGGCGGTGTTTTCTGATGAACCAGGGAAGGTAAAAAACTACCAGTGCCAACTTCGTTTTAAAGAAAACGTAGAGTTTAACCGGAGGTCATATCCAATAGCGCAGTCGCTCAAAGAAGCCGTGAGAACAGAGATAAACAAGATGATAGAAAACGACATAATTGAGATTAGTCAATCACCTTACACTAGTCCAATTATTGCTGTTCCGAAGAAAGACGGACAAGTCCGGCTCTGTTTAGATGCACGTGAGTTGAATAAGACAATTGTGAATGACAGAACTTCTCCCGGTGAAATAGAAGAAATCTTAAAGCGTTTTCATGGTACTAGATTTATTAGCACCTGGGATACGGTCTGTGGTTATTGGCAGGTAGAGCTGCATCCACAAAGCCGCCAGTATGTAGCGTTCATTTTCGAAGGGCGCAATTACCAGTTCAAGAGACTGCCCTTCGGACTTGTCAATTCTGTCGCCATATTTGTGGCATGCATGGACCAGATTTTGGGACCAGAAGCGCTCCAATTTACCACCGTCTATGTTGACGATTTACTAATTACATCCGGAACCTGGGAAGAGCACTGTTACAGAGTGGAATTTGTACTAAACAAACTAGCGCAGAACAACATAACACTGAAGTTGGAGAAATCCAAGTTCATAGCGCGCGAGGTACAATTCTTAGGCTTCAACCTAGACGACAGAGGTATTACCCCATCAGCAGAAAAAGTGGAGGCAATTCAGAGGTTCCCGCAACCAAGAAACAGGAAACAATTGCAATCTTTCCTCGGACTCTGTAACTATTACAGGAAGTTTCAGAGCCGATATTCCGAGTTGACCGCCAAGTTTCAACCACAGTTATCTGCCAAAAACAAATGGACTTGGGGTGAAGGTCAAGATATTACTTTCCGATTAATAAAAGAGAAATTTCTGGAGAGTGTGATACTTCGTCACCCAGATTTTAAGAAACCGTTCTTTCTAAACTGTGACGCTAGCGATCTAAGCTTAGGAACGACATTATACCAGGAAGATGAGGAGGGACAACATCTGGTAATAAGCTTCGCTAGTCGCACATTGAACCAGTGCGAAAAGAACTACAGTGTGACAGAAAAGGAATTGTTGAGCGTGGTGTTCGCGTGCAGCAAGTTCCGGACGTACATTCTCGGATATCAAGTCACGGTACGAACTGATCATAAATCCATCTCGTTCCTTCGTAGGTGCAAATTGAGTCACGGCCGATTGGCTAGGTGGGTACTCACCCTACAAGAATATGACCTGAAATGGGAATACATTCCAGGAAAGAAGAACGTGGTAGCAGATGTGTTGTCACGTATAAATCTGGAAGATCAGACTTTCGAGGGAGAGAAGGAGAGCTTAGTAAAAATTTATAACATATTCACGACCAGAGCCGATTTACAAGCTTTGTTAATAAATATCCGAATCCATCAGCAGTCTGATCCTAAGCTGAAAAACATTGTGAGTCGTTTGGAAGCCAATGATGAAACCATTTCTAAATACTACCACCTTAACAAGGGAATTTTATTCATAAAAACCGCATTGGACGATGAGACATGGAAGGTGATAATCCCACACCAAATCGAAAAGGAGGTCATCATCGATTACCATGTCAGGTATGGTCACATGGGAGCGTTAAAAGTGATACAAGCTCTAGAGGAAAATTGTAAGATAAAGAATATCAACCGCAAGGTGAGGACATACATCAAGTCCTGTAAGATCTGCCAATGTGCAAAAATAAACAATGAAAAGACAGAGGGTATCATGATACCGATAACTTCCAACGCAAAACTGGAAAAAGTGTTTTTGGATATATGCGGGCCATTTCCCCGTAGCGGTGGTCGACACAGATATAAATACTTGGTAATCATAATGGATCACTACACCAAGTATATAAAGCTATATCCGGTTAATCGGGCAACGACAGCAAAGGTTTTGGCGGTGATTATTGATTTGTATATCCCAGAGATCGGTAGACCATTTTCTATTATTACCGACCATGGTACACAGTTTAAGGGGAGGAGATGGCGAGACACTTTATTAGCACTTGGGGTCAAAACATATAAGACATCAGTCTACCACCCAAGTAGCAATCCGGCTGAGAGAGTACTAAGAGAAGTGGGTAGGATATTGCGCACGTACTGTCACAACCAACAGAAAAAGTGGCAAGAGTACCTAGCAGCGACAGAAACATTCCTAAATTACGCCCACCATCCAGCTATAGGAATTCCACCGTACTCAGCCATGTATGAGAAGCCGACTCCCCGAGACATTGAACAAATCATTGAATTTCCAACGAACAACAATAGGAAATTCAACCAGTTGAAGTTTTACAATAAGGTAGCAGAAGATCAGGAAAAACGGCAAGCCAAATACCAGAAGGCAATAGGGCGAATTGTAACATATAAAGAGGGTGAGAAAGTCCTCCTAAAAAATAGAGAGCTGCCTAGCACCTTAGAAGGCATAACCAAAAAATTATTATTACTTTACACCGGACCATATGTTGTGGTAAATGATAAGCATAACAATACATATGAGTTGAAGGAAATCGTTTCAGGAAAGATCAAAGGAGTGTACAATCAAGCTTCTATGAAGAAATATTATGAAGAATGAGTTGTGAGTTATAGAATTTTGAATTTAAAAAATTCAAAAAATTTTGTAAGTACATCTTACAACCTAATATTTTGAGAAGAACATTTTGGAGAATTATAAGAAGAAGGAATTTAGAATTTATATTTTGAAAAAATCCTAAAATAATGTAAGTACAACTTACAACCTAATAATTTTGGAACAAAACTTTATGGAAGAAAGAGAAAAAGAAAGACTTTTGAATTAAAATATAATTATAAAAATTTAAAATTATGTAAGTACATCTTACTACAACCTAATAATTTTGGAACAAACTTTATGGAAGAAAGAAAAAGAAAGAATTTTGAATATAACTTATTCTATAATAAGTAAGTACTTCTTACTACAACCTGATAATTTAGAACAAAACTTTATGGAAGAAAGAGAAAGAGAGAGAATTTTGAACTTAATTTTAAAAAATTTAAAATTAAGCAAGCACAGCTTACTACCACTGAATTTTGAGAAAAACTTTATGGAAGAATTAAGAAGAATGGAATTTTGAAGTTAATATACAAAAAATTTAAAAATGAAGTAAGACCAACTTACTATAACTAAGTTTATGAGAGAACTTTATGGTAAATAATTAAGAAGAATTTGAATTTGGAAAAATACCAAAATATTCAGAAATAATAGTAAGATCACATTACTATAAACAAGTCTGAATGAAACAATTCTGGGAATAAATGAATTAAACAGAATTTGTATGTTGATAGAACGTCAGAACTTTGAAACAAGATAAGATCAACATATTACAAGGATGTATGAGAAATATTTTTCAATTAAATAAAAAGAATAGTTTGAATTTTATATTAAAACTAACCAAGTTCCAAAAAATAATTATGTTTCAATTATGATTGAATTGAGAAGAAAATAAAGTGGTTAATTCAGAAAAGAGAATTAACGTTAATCCAGAATAAATGCTAACATTCACAATAGAATTTGAAGGAGTAGAGAAGACTAACAAAAAAGAGTGTAATATGCCAGAGAAGGAAAAAATTTGGAAGCAAAGAGACTAATTACCTATGAAACGATAATGAAAACAGTTAATTAAGAGCAAAGAAGAACAACTCATACCAAACATATGGAGAAGATGATTTTGAACCAATGATAATAATAAGACCTATATGAAATGCAAAGAGAAGAAATACCACATGAAATATAATATAAATGAATTAATGCTAATGAATGCGAAGACGGATTAATAACTTTCTAAGAGAAAGGAAAGAACCAAAATGTTTAAATAAAATGATCAATATAACAACCTGTATATCTAATGTAAAGATACAATGTTAAAAAATTAAATATAATATATTAAGACCATTCAAAAAATGAATACGAAAGACTATTTATAAAGACCATGCTAATACTATGAATAACCAGAAGAAAGTATAAAGAGAATTCAGATGAAGAAGAAAGAGAGTTACACTGTAAACAGTAACCAGAATTATTAAAAGAAAGGTTTTCAACCATAATTAAATTAAATATATCAGACAAGTTAAGAGTTTTGAAAAAATATATATGTAATGAGTATAATAATGATTATGAAGATTTATTAAGATAGAAAATGTGAGATAATCTGAGAGACTATGAAGTGGAGAATCCAAAGATATTTTTATTAGTCGAAAATGAGACTACTTTTTATTTATTTATTCGATGACTGACTGAAGATAATTCCAGCAGCATTATGTTTTTTGAGCAGGGATGGATATGCCCCTGTACTCAATTTATAGAAGTGGTGTATGGCCAGCAGAGAAGTAGCGTACAGTGCCCCTCTGATCTGCCCCAGCCCACGTGATAGGGAATGTTAGGGAATTAATATCCCAAGGATACAACACGAAGTTGATATAGAAAGAAAATGTATTACAATTATAATATATCTCAGAAGACACTAACTATCCAAAAAGGATCAGTAGTAAGACAAGTAACCATATATATAAAATTAATAAAACTCTAATATAAAAAAGTCGATATAAAAATGGAGAAGAAAATGAATTATAAGAAATGATGAAATTATAATAAGAAATTATTTCATCCATAAACATGTCTGAAATAATTACTTCTGGAGGAGAGCAATCTGTAGCGTGACAGATGTATGCATAATATTGAATGGCAATTGATCATTAGAATAATGAAGTTATAATATTTAAATTTGGAAGAAAGCACTAAGTTGAATATAAAAAGATTAATTCATAGCAACTGTGGAAAGAAATCATTATTATAAAGAAAATACAAGTTAAAATAAAAGGAGTTACTAGTGATGAGTCATCCAAAACCAGTCTCATAACCAAAGGTTTTCAAGGTATAACCCAGGAAGGTAAAATAGTAAATAACAAAGCAGTACACAATATGACCAAACCCACAACGAGGGAGAATAAATAGAATAGAAACCCTAAAATAAGCCAAGATCAACCAATACAGGTTGTGTATTTCTGAATTAAAGAAGAAGATGGAGAAGATCCCAAGAAACCTGATGGCATCAAGAAGAAGATGGAGAAGATACCAGGCCCAGAAGGCAGGAGAAAAGAAGACTGAAGAAAGAAGAAGAGGGCAGCATCCTGAAGAAGATGTCATGCTCTTATAAAAGACACCCAAATCCCTATATCCCCAAAATAAATATCTAAAAATAAAAGTATAACGAAATAAAAACCACATGTATACAAATTTAAGAGAGAGGAGTGTATAAAGTAAAAGTTTCCTGTGAACTAAGATGAAACAATAATATAGTACCCATGGAACAAATCTCCATTGAAAAAACGCTAACCAATTTATTATGTTAATAAGACTATACGACCATTTAGCATTAACATAATATATAAGTGAAAGTGAACCAGTGATAGTTTTGGGTATTATAAAAAATGAACCTTGTGTTTCATTCTTGGCAATCACAAACATTGGATGCAATGAAATATGCATTTTTCAATGACTTAAAATATGTACTGTGACAATATGTTGTTCATAAGACATGAATCTGTTTAAAATAACATTTTGTTTTACATGAAAAAAGGAAAACAGAGTTCATAATACCTTTTGAACAATTAATACTATTTATTTGTTAATGACAGGGTACAATTCCCCAAAGACAATGTAAAAGACAGTATAAAAACTGTAGAATCCTACTTATAATAATGTTTAGAAATAAGAATATAAATATAAGGTTTTTATGTATATAGTACAAGAATGTTTAAAAATGTATTAGATATAAGGCCATTTGTTTGGGTCTGAAACAACTAACATCAGAACTATAAAAATAGTTACCACTTGTAAATAGTAGAGAGTAATTAAGATGTTAGTTAGTAAAAAAACCTTTTTTGTAAGCCATATTTCCATGTTTAGAAATAAGGATTGTGTTGCAAAATGTCTGACTTGAAGACAACCATTTATTTAAAAAAAAAAATATTCTTTATTTGTTTTAACTATTGTTTGTATTGTAACCAATACTAATTGTTTTTGTGTAATTTAAAAACATGTTTAATTTATAATACTATTTGTAAAAGTCAGAGAGGGTATCACACATCATATATTGTTTGTAAATTATTTTGTAAGAAAAATTGTTAAAAAATCATAGGCCAAAAGAATGGAAACCAAACTTCATCAAAACAGAGAAATTGCTCAATTAAATGCAAATAAACAAAAGGGGTTTAGACAAAATAAACTTGAGATCATGCCATATAATTGCACATACCATTTAGAGAGATTTTAATAAATTATATTCAGAATTATGAATAAAAACGAAAATGACTAAACTCAGAAATTTAGACATGGGAGTCATATATTTCAGAATAATGTTTCAGAATACAACTAATTCAATTAATTACCAGAAAATAAGGGAATAGGAACCTTTTAATACAATATAGGATTATTAATATTAAATATAACTGATAAAATGGCTGAATTTATATAATGACAGGAAGTAAATTTTGATGTTTTGGACTCTTCAGAGTATACCCAAACTGAAAGTAAAATTACTATTTTTTTAGACAGAAAACACTATAAAATGGCATTATTTAATCTGAAAATAACCAGAATGAACTGAAAGATTAATTTAAATCAAATCTAGTGAATAAAATTGACAAATAACCAAAGTATAGGCATTCATATAGTGAAAATGTAAAAGTGCATACAGGATGTGAAAAATATTTGAACAATGTTAAGGATAATATTATATGGGCTAAGAGTTTAATTGAAACTGAAGGAAACAGTTAGTTAATTATTGGTAGTTGAACGGTTAACATGACATACCTTTGATAACGTGAATAACCTAACCTATAATCGTCATACAAAGCGAGTGTATAGTGAGTTATTGTGAAATCGCGAGTGACTTGTAAAATACTTCTGAAACTATCATATTATAACAGAAACGATCAAGTAACACTCCATAACACAGAACAATATAAATCTACTCCGAAAAACACCATAAAACACTAGAAAACTGTATAATACATTAAACCAAATTAGTGACGGAATCGGAGAAAGTGTTTGAACTAATAATTATACAGATACACTAAATACAACCCAGAATCACTACACCAGTCACTACACAACATATAACAAGAGATTTGCGGACACGAGAACAGAAATATTGCGTCAAAATACATTATTTGGAACGCAGCAGGGACGAGTCACATTTTGATCAACTTGACGGCGGCCATTTGCTTTGACAAACCCAGTGCCTCTTCTTGGTTCATCACAGCTGTTTGGTGAAAACAATTATTATATTTACAATTTATTATTCAATGTCTGTGTTTATTAATAACTATTAATTTGATTGTAACGTTATACTTTTTAAATATAAGCCCGATTTCTCTGACTTTGGTAATAACTGGCTGTTTAAAGAACCCTATATAATTTTTATAACATATACTTGTAACTTTTTTCGATATCCTGAGAATCGATACTAATCGATAAGAGTCAATATTGCTGTTACTTAATAAAACATTAATACTTTTCAATACTTAATAGTTCTTTATTTCTTCAATAATACTAATTACCAATAATATAATTCTAATTGATAATCTACAAGGACTTTACCACCCGTAAGTGAAGATAACCTAAAAAAAATAGAAAGGTAAACAAATATCGATTGGTTTACAGACAGTCTTATGAGTGGTGATAGATTATTTAAATTATACTAAAACTTTAATAAAAATTTTCAGAAGAGCATTACACTGTTTAAAACTTCACAGCCCTATATTAATTAATTGATCCTAATTAATTAATTAATAAAATTAAATTTTTTTTTTATTATTTTTTTTTATAAACATAATTTTTTTTTTAATTTTCTTCAAAACAATAATTTTTGTTTTGAAACTTTCGGTGAAGCTGAGCATATCTATTTCTTCATCAACTTTACGCTACTCGACCGGTCTTGCTACCATTGGGACTCGACCAGCTGGGAAACTTAAGGAAGTGTTTCAGGCCAGTAAGACGTCGAGAGCCACACCAATTAAACATATTACATTGGACTTGATTACATCGGAGTCACATACTCCATAATAGCTTATATCATCAACACACATCAAACATAAATAATTTATTTTATTTTATTACACTGTTCATATACAATCAGTGGCGTATCTAGAATTTGCTTTGGGGGGAGGTCCAGGGTCGGGGTCGGATTCATACAAAAGAAAAAACCAATTAAGACTAATCTACATTACTATCTTTAAAGTGGCTGAAAAACAAATGATAACATCCTGAAATCAGTCCCATTAAAGTAAATGGTAATAACACAATAAAAATACATCTTATTGAAACATTGTTAAAGATACTTATTGACTGATTGATTTTCCAGTATTTCATACTTAAAAAGTATACCCTAATGCTGTATAATAAACCTGTTTGTATATTTTAAAAATAGCGACTACTATATTAGCTATACGCTAATACAGCTGAAAAAATAAAATTAAACAGCCTAAAAATTATGAGATTAACAACATTCATCAACTTTTTCGAGCCTCTAGGGAGGGTCCAGTGCCCCCCCCCCGTAAATACACCTCACTATACAATTTCATAATTTTAAGTTAATAAAAAGAAGAGTGGATATAGTTTCTGCTATTAAGATATCAAACTTTATATCAAAAGTATTGTTACGACATTACAAACAATCTACGTGTTTATCGAATGTTCCAGAGGGATCCGGAATGTGTGTGGCGTACATGCTTGTCGACGCATTTGATAGACGGTGCGAGAATTCGTGCGGCCGCTCTCAGTGTCAAGGCCACAATCAATTACGTCATAGTTTAGAGGTAATACATAGTATGTGGAATCGTCTAGATTTTCGGCAGACTATAAATAGCCCATACCTGCTGCTTAGTGCTCAGTTTATTGTCAGGCGGTTAGAAGTGATTATCGGGGGAAGCGATATTACTGTGTGCGTTCAAGTGGTTATTAGTTAAGTGTTTTGTTTTATAATCAGACGTTATATTGTAATACAATTGTGTTTTAATATTAGTTGACATTTATTTGCATGTGAACAATTTTTATTTGATTTGTTATAAGAGACTGTGTTGTTAATTACGAAGTGTTTAACTGTGAAAATTAAAGGTGGTGATTAGTGACTTAATTGGTGTATTGTAATTTGTTTTCCACTGTACCTACGATGATCAAGTACTGTCTGGCCGCAACTGGATGATCGAAGCTGCTCTCCCCCACCATGCGGCCCCTTGTAAGCGAGGTAGGGTGAAATATGTGTACTAGCCGTTTGGTTTACCCCCACTTAGCCTACCGTAGTACCCGGCCATGCTTCTCCTACCTTACACAATGCTCGATCATCGAATCGTGGCCAGACTATAGACCATCGTAACAGTGGTGTCAGAAGTGGGATAGAACAGTTAACAGTGGAAACTTTGTACAAGACGAGTGTAATTCATAATTAATCGGAAAACAATGGATGCCAGTCAGACGATGGAAAATTTACAGGCACTGTTGTTACAGATGGAGAAAAGACAGGATGAGAAGCGCAGGCAGGAGGCGGAAGAAGCAGAAAAACGACAGGATGCAAAACGTAAGCAAGAAGCAGATAAAACGGAAGCTCTCTTTGAAGCTATGCAGAAACAGTTGCAAGAACACAGTACCACAGAATTGGGTCTCCTACGAGGTGAGCTTAATAAGCAAGTTACTAAAATATCAGAGGTACAAGAATCAATGACATTAAAATAGCTGAAGTAGAAAAATCTGTCTCGATTGTTGAAGAATCGATGTCTACAAAAATATCTGTCACAGAAGAATTTGTGTCAAATAAAATATCTGCAGTAGAAAACTCAATGGCAAACAAAAGAGAACAAATTAAAAGTGAAGTAGAGCAGTTCATGAAAATGCAACCAAAACAAATTTCTGAACAGACTGTAACAATGATAAAGACAGAGAAAGACACAGAAGATAAGTCAACAGAGAAGGTCACCTCGAATGCGGTTGGGACAGTTCATGTCAAGGCCCCAACCTTTGATGGAAGCACGCACTGGGCGACGTATTTACGCCAATTCGAACAATTCGAAGCTGCTGCATGCGCAAATAATTGGACAGAGAAAGACAAGGCTGTTTCACTCGTTCTTGCATTAAAAGAACCTGCGGCAGAATTACTACAGAAAGTGCCACCTGACAGCCAAAACACCTACGCCGAATTGATAAACGCTCTGGAATTACGGTATGGTGATAAACATTTACGAGATGTGTACTGCACCCACTTGAGAGCAAGGCGACAGCATGCCGGGGAGAGCCTTTAAGAGTTTGAAGCAAGTATCGACAGACTAATTAGACTGGCCTATCCTGAAGCGCCAGAAGATTTTCGAACGAGTTTTGCGATGCAGACATTTACTGCCGGTGTTCGAGATAACGAACTACAGCAAGTGTTACGAATGACAAGACACCAGAACAGCGCGGACGCCCTGGTACATGCTTTGCAATTTGAGGCCGCCAAATCAGCGTCTGGTTGGACAAGTCATAAAGTGCGCGAGCTAAAAGATCGCGACAGCACAGACAATGAGGAAGATTAACAAGGAACAGAGACTCGACGGTCGGCGCCACAGAATAAAGTAAGAAAGGATGGAAGACCGAAGTGTTATAGATGTGGGAAACCTGGACATCTACAACGAGATTGTCGGGTTAGAATTCAGCAGCAGGGAAAAGAGCAATAGTCGGTACAACAGGGCGTGTGCTGACTAACTGGAGGAAAAAAGCCCCTAGACAATACGCAATTTCTACACTTCAGAAAAAGTGGGAGCTTGGTAGTTACCGGATTTGTTCAAGAAAGGCCAACCTCGATTACAGTTGACACAGGCGCAACAGTTTCTATTGTGCGCCCCGACGTGGTGAAAGATCTCAAGCCAATCTGGTGCTCTTGCAGATTGCGAACAGCTACTGGACGGCCTGTAAAAGTGTTTGGAAAAGTGGAGATACACCTACGCCTCGGTCGACTTGAGTTTAATCATCAAGTACTTGTTGCAGACATTGTGGATGAAGCAATTCTTGGTGTGGACGTTATGAACGCATACCAATTTATAGTCGACTTCAAAAACAATGTCTTGAATCGAAGGTGAAGAGGTAATGCTATCAACAATGACGACAGCAGAAAAATCGATGGACGTCGTAAACCAAGTGGCCGTAACTGTTCCGCCAAACTCTGAAAAGATCATCATGGTTAGAACCGAGGTAGATGCTAGGGGCAACCAGTGCTCTATATTCGAACCCCAGGTAGTCAGCACATCGGACATACTAATTGCCAGAAGTTTAGTAAATCCTGACGAAACCCGAAATGTACCTATTAGAATGGCGAATATTTTGGATCAAGCTGTCACTTTACTAAGCAATACGCTCCTAGGCAAATTGACTCCTGTGGCCTGGGTAGCCGGAATGATGCAATGAAGATCCGGTTGTGCTTCGGATACTTCCAAATTACCAGAGGAACTGCAGGAATTATTGAACAGATCCTCTAACGACCTCTCAAGGGGTGAGATAAAAGAACTCAGACGGTTTTTACATGAATTCAAGGATTCTTTTGCAGTTCGGGGACAGTCACTGGGAAGAACCTCTCTTGTGCAACATCGCATCAATACTGGGGACACAACACCGATACGCTAACCTCCTCGAAGCCTCCGTTATCTAAGCAAGAGGAAATGTCTCGGTTAGTACAGGACATGTTGACAGAGGGAGTAATCGAGCCTTCAAGTGCTTGGTCTTCTCCTGTAGTGCTGGTAGCGAAGAAGGGTGGTGGATTGCGTTTCTGCGTAGACTACCAGAGGTTAAATGACGTTACAAAGAAAGACTGCTATCCATTACCTTGCGTTGACAATACACTCGACACATTGTCCGGAGCACAGTGGTTTTCCACATTGGACCTGAACAGTGGATATTGGCAAGTAGGTCTTCATCAAGAAGACAAGGAAAAGACTGCTTTCTCGACACCAAGTCGCTTATTCCAATTTAACGTCATGCTATTTGGACTCTGTAATGCACCGGCAACATTTGAAAGATTGATGGACCTGGTACTCCAAGGCCTGACATGGAAAACTTGCCTTGTTTACTTAGACGATGTCATAGTCATCGGGAAGACTTTCAAAGACCATTTGGAAAACCTTAAGGAGGTTCTAACTAGAATTCACGGTGCCCAACTGAAGCTGAGCCCGAAGAAGTGTTCTCTATTCCAGAAGGAAGTACAGCATCTGGCCCATCTGGTTTCGGCAGCGGGTGTTAGCATGGATCCTAATAAAGTAGATGCCGTAAGAGACTTGCCAGTGCCAAAGAGTAAACACCAAGTTCGGAGTTTCCTGGGTTATGCTCATATTACAGACGCTTTGTGAAAGGCTTCGCTACTATTGCTAAACCATTACATGAGCTAACGGAAAATAAATGAAATTTCCAGTGGTCGAGAGAGTGTGACCAAGCATTTAGGACTTTGAAGACTGCATTATGTTCGCAGCCAATTCTCGCTTTTCCAGCTTCCGAAGGGAAGTACATCATAGACACAGACGCAAGCAATACTGGTCTAGGAGCAGTTTTGTCTCAAGTGAAGAACTAGTAATAGCGTATTACAGCAAGACGCTTTCTAAACCAGAGAGAAATTATTACCAGAGAGTTTTGGAGCACTTCCATAAATACCTCTCTGGGAGAGAGTTTTCACTACATACCGACCATGCCGCGCCTGCATGGCTCTTGAGATTTAAAAATCCGGAAGGGCAGTTGGCATGGTGGCTCGAACGTCTGCAAGAGTACAACTTCAAGGTACAACATCGACGGGGGGCGCCGGCATGGTAATGCAGATGGCTTATCACGAAGACCGTGCCCGGAAGACTGCCGACATTGCCACAGAAAGCAAGAACAAAACTCAAGAGAACATGTTCAAGCCATCACTGTAGATTTCCTGGCAGACGGATGAACAACACAAGACTGTCGACAAGAACAGATGACTGACAAAGACATCGGACCGATCTTGACAGCAACAGAGGAAGGTCGCCGCCCGGATTGGCAAGATATCTGCCATGGTTCGGAAGTGCTGAAGGGCTACTGGGCACAATGGGAATCTCTTACCATAGAAAACGAATTGCTGAAAAGGGCTTGGGAAAGTGCAGATGGACCAGAAGTGGTCATGCAATTGATAGTTCCCCAAAAGTAAAGTGAAGTCTGTTTTGAAGGAGATGGATGATGGAACATCTGGAGCCCATCTTGGCGTTAACAAAACCCTTGACAAAATACGGAAGCGATTCTATTGGTTTCATCTTCGCCACGACGTAGAGGAATTGGTTCGGACGTGTGAAATATGTGCTGCAAGCAAGCGCTCACAAACCAGAAGCAGGGGAAAAATGACAGTATAATAACGTTGGATTGCCTTTCGAGAGAATTGCCATAGACATTGCTGGACCATTCCCAGTATCTGACGATGGAAACCGATACATCATGGTTGTAGGTGACTACTTTACTAAGTGGGTGGAAGCCTACGCAATTCCAAATCAGGAGGTTACCACTGTGGCAAAGGAGTTAGTTCACAACTTCTGTTGCCGTTATGGAGCCCCTATGGAAATCCATAAGGATCAAGGGAGAAATTTCGAATCACGAGTGTTTAAAGAATTATGCTGTCTACTCGGAATTTGAAAGACCCGGACAACGCCTCTGCATCCTCAGTCGGACGGGATGGTTGAGAGATTCAATAGGACACTTGAGCAGCATCTTTTGAATGTTGTTGATGAGAACCAAACAGACTGGGACCCACCACTAGTATACCACTATTCCTCATGGCGTATAGATCATCAGTACACGACACAACCGGCATGACTCCAACAAAATTGGTGTTTGGGCGGGAGATTCGTCTTCCTGGGGACTTGATGTTCGGATCACCTGAGACTCAGTCCCAAGAGCCACAGAACTATTCCTCGCAATTAGAAAACCAACTGCGAGAAATGAATCGCTTGATAAGAGGACGGCTGAAGATTGCCAGTGATAAAATGAAAACTCGGTATGAAATTACCGAAATCTCCTTCTCGGTTTCCAAGAAGGAGATCAGGTCTGGTTGTTCAACCCAAAGCGCCGTCATGGTCGCTCACCTAAGTTGCAAACTAACTGGGAAGGACCCTATACTGTGAAAAAAAGAATCAAGGATGTTGTTTATCGGATTCAACAGGAAGGGCAGCGAAAGTTCAAGGTCGTCCACCGAGATCGCCTAGCTAAGTATTACTTCAGAGTTTGCCAGTTCGGGATGAACAGGCTTAAGGAGGGGGCAGTGTTACGACATCACAGAACAATCTACGTGTTTATCGAATGTTCCAGAGGGATCCGGAATGTAACGTGTGTGGCGTACGTGCTTGTCGACGCATTTGATAGACGGTGCGAGAATTCGTGCGGCCGCTCTCACTGTGTCAAGGCCACAATCAATTACGTCATAGTTTAGAGTAATACGTAGTATGTGGAATCGTCTAGATTTTCGGCAGGCTATAAATAGCCCGTACCTGCTGCTTAGTGCTCAGTTTATTGTCAGGCGATTAGAAGTGATTATTGGGCGATATTACTGTGTGCGTTCAAGTGGTTATTAGTTAAGTGTTTTGTTTTATAATCGGATGTTATATTGTAATACAATTGTGTTTTAATATTAATTGACATTTATTTGCGTGTGAACAATTTTTATTTGATTTGTTATAAGAGACTGTGTTGTTAATTACGAACTGTTTAACTGTGAAAATTAAAGGTGGTGATTAGTGACTTAATTAGTGTATTGTAATTTGTTTTCCACTGTACCTATAGTAGACCATCGTCGTAACAGTATGATTTTATCACAAGAATTGAACAAATTTTGCCAAAACATTCTTTTGTGGACCATGTTTAAATATTCAGGGTTACATGAACATATTTGTGGATGTTTCATATATAGATTTTCATACCAATGTAAACAAAAGTGACTAAATTTGTAATTTACAGCATCTACATGAAAACCAAACAAACAATATTATTTGCCAACATGATATAAACATTTTTGTTGATTAACAAGATGATGGAAGAACAATGATACTGGCTCGAAGTACAATCCAGAGATTCCTTGCAGATAAAGTGACATCATGGGAGATACTCTGTAACTTCTAGAGACTCTGTACACACCTTACAATTTCTTGCAATATTCATATGATTTTCTGGTGAGCAAGATTCTTTTATTAAGTGACTACTTTTTTATGTAGGTACCTGAAAGTGAGATTCTTCAGTCTATCTGCAGACACAAAATTCAGGCATACAAAAAATCTTTAAGATGTTTTGAATACATGGCTCATCATGTTTAATCTCGCTATAAGAGAATAAAGATAGATTCGAAGAGATCTTTCTATTATTTTATATACAGTATACTGTCAACTTCTAGTACAATAGACACACTGGATAAGACTAATGTTGGGTTTAATCTATTTCAGACATGGTAACATAAAATTTTCAAAGAACACATGTTATATATACAAGAGAGATTTTATTCTGAGTTGTTAGTTGACTGAACATGTGGACATAATTAGGGCACGTAAGTAGGAGCTCAATATGCTATGCTGGAGTAAGTGGTAAGAAAGTTTGAAAGCAGGAGTTACAAAAATCCACCCCAGAATTGCAAAAATATCACATGTACAAATACAATCCAAAGTCTGAGCCAGTGTTTTCTTCTAACCATTGCAACAGCATTTCCTGCAGTATATCTGATTACAAATGGTGAATACACAACTGAATACTTACCATGATTTTTTGAATTATAGCTTGGAATTGTTAATTCATTGTTTGAATTATAAACACAATTGTTATAAAATCTGGAACAAAATTATTGTAATATATCAGATTGTATCCACAAAACATTTGGATATGTTATAAAAAATGAACAACGTACAAACAAAACTACATATAAAAATTCAGTACACAGAAATCTGATATTTATTGTCCAAAATTGTTTTACATTTAAAATAACAATAATTAGAACAAGAAGACAACAACTATCATTACAGACCGTTATATTACCAATAGGCGTTATGTACTGATTATAACAATTCTATAACTTCAACATTTTTATTACTATTACTGTTACTAATATTAAGTGACTAGACAAGCATTAACTTCTTAATACAGTGGAACTTGGTTATTACGGCCTCGGCTGTTACGTCAACTCAGGTGTAGCGTTATTTTGTCATAAGTCCGGTCAAACTGATATCTTTAACATTATAAAAATTCCCGGTTTTAACGTCACTAAATATTGTACTACTCTGTTATAGCGTCAAAAATTTCTGAGATATTTTACTCTAAATTTTATATAAACGTATATATGTGCGCGCGCGTACTTCTAGTTGACAACTGTGCAGCCCATCCAAAGTTAAATTTGACAAACATTAATCTGGTCTTCTTACCGGCCAACTGTACGAGTGTCCTGCAACCTATGGACCAAGGCGTCATTAGAAACCTAAAGTGGCACTACCGCAAGCAACTTTAAAAAAAAATTATTTTCTGTATGGACACGGCGCAACCTGCCACAATTTCACTCTTAGATGCAATACAATTCCTAGACGACTCTTGGAAGAGTGTAACACAGAAGACAATAGCAAAATGCTTTAGTAAAGCACAACTCGTACATGAAAATTTACCCGATGATGACGACTTGCCGCTCTCGGAGTGGATTAAGAAATTCGACGTAAATGAATTTGGAAATGAACTTGATTCCTATGCATCAGTGGACGACCAAGTAGAAACATTCCAAGTGTTGAGTGACGCAGAAATTATCGCGGAAGTAAAAAACACAGAAGCAGAAGATAATGTTGAAGAAGATGCTGAGCAAGAGGAGGATGCCGACATCGTTTGTCCGACAGTACAGGAAGCAATGAGAGCCGCCGAAACTCTTTCACGATTTTACTGCTTTAGAGAGACGTCTGACGACACGTTCAATGCAGCGCAGCATCTCCACAGCACAACAGAAAGAATTTATTTTTCAGAAAGGAGCGTTCAAAAGAAAATTACGGATTACTTTCGACAGTAAGCCTAAATGTAAGTTACATGTACTTTCTTTTTGATCTTTTAAAATATTCTTCATGCTGTTTGTGTAAATGAAATGCAGTTTGTAAACTTTAGAATAAATATCACGAATAATGTTAATAATGCAAAGATCATTTTTTTTATTTCTCCTTCCTTACTAGTGATTAAAAAGGGTCTTTTATAATGACTCTTTTATAACGTCACTCGGACATAACGTCATTATTTTTTTTGGCCCCTTCAATGACGTTATAACAAAGTTCCACTGTAGCAAATTGTTATCTCAAGTGTCACATGCAAACCATAATATCATAATGTTAAATCACAGTAGTTACATAAAGCAGTTACAATTTGATTTCTGGGTAAGGCAGGCCAGAAACATCTAAAATACTCTTTAGAACAATAATGGACAATGTCTAGAATGTAACTGTTGAATAAACGTGGTCTAGATTGTGTTACCTCTTGGCATATTTTGGAACACTTCTAGTTCATTATTAATGCTCTTCAAAGTGTGGTTATTAATGGTTGCATAAAAATAACTGATTAGTTTAACAACAGACTGATACAACTGTATAGTATTTTCATTATTAATATGCTGAATATTAACAGTAATGTTTTCATACATACATTTTCGTATTTTTAGATAATGTAATTGTCAAAAATATTTGAGATGACATTCAACGTTCAACTGGTTTTGTAACTTTTGTATTCAAAAGGTATACGAAATTATCTGTCCTTCCAAGTGCTCAAAAGCTCTTATATAAATAATAATAATTTTTTACAGTTAAGTTTCTACTGTTTTTTCATAAGATTTTAAAATTATTGGGTCATGAATATCCATTCAGAAATAAGAATAAAAACACAGTGCCCAGAAAACTGTCCCTTTACAAAATCCAGACATGCATTCAAGTGTTAGCCCTCTTCTAAATATAAGTTATTATTTAATAATAGAAACAGTAAAAATTACTTTAATAAGTTTTATCACATGAACAGAATATATATCAGAGTTTATTACATCCAACAATCTACTGCCTTACATTAACTCATCACATTCTAAATACCTAAAGAGTTATGGATATGCAGACAATGGAAATCACATTGTCTAATATATATATATATATATTGTAACGCGACGAAATGGAAGACCCAAAATACAATTAAAACCAACATAAAATACCCTTAATAAAATAATTCACTTAGTTATTAAACATAAAATACCAAATGACCACAATGAGTACAATGCAATGTAGGATAAAATAAACTGTACGTTAAACAAGTAAGAAATAACTATTTATATTATTAATGATTATATGTGATCAGGACAATCAGTTATGAAGTGCAAAGATAATTGTGAGATAATAGTCCCTAAATGTACAGATAGGACTGTGAGTATTAGTGGCAGTGTATAGTGAACAGAATATAATCACAACAAATCAAAAACATTGTGTGATTACATAAAAAGAAAAAATGTAGTGTGAAGGGACTGGTATTCAATATACCTTAGGAGTAACCATTCATTTAAAGGTTTCAAAATGTAAAGAACTAAAAGGTAACATTAGTAGTAGATTAAGTACATTGTTTAAGGTTCATAGAATACTCTTAAGTTTTATTATTGTTACTAACGATTCCCTATTTTGTTATTAATGTTAATTAAAGGGAAAATGCTATCGTTGGCTTCACTACAAATAATATGTCCAAACTCGTTTATAGTAATAAGAAGTTATTAAACAAAATAGTTCTACAATTTATACAAAAGCAAATTATTATTGTTGTATAAATTATGTAACATGTTTTATACAATAATTCGTTATTGTTTAGTGTTAATTAGAGTTTTAGCCATAAGGGCATAATATGGTTTCAATATCTGTTTCATGTTTATGTTTTTATGTTATATCATGGAATAATTATAATTAGCCAAAAATGTAAAAGGCCAACAGGCTACATAATGTTATAAATTGAAACACTGTACTATGAGGAAGTATTAAGTAATAGGCCAATGTCTATATAAAAATTATTGTAAATCTAAAGAAAACCACCACATTATTGTAAATTAATAAGAAATGATATAAATACCAAAATAGGCCTTAATTAAATGTTAACAACAACATTTTAATAGTTTAATATAATTGTAATGTAATTTGGGAAGTGTCAGAACTTATGATCTATAAGATAAAATTTTGTAAATTTCTAAATTAACTATTAGGGCACTCACATGTATCATGTGAGATGTCAAAATGTTTGTATTTTTATTAGGAATATCATTCTGTTAACTAATTTAAAGTTTATTAAATACTAAATAGGGAGTAAGTTGGAGTAGAAGATGTAAAAATTGTAAATTTTAAATAATCAGGGTCACATGACACTTGAACCCAACGGTATTGACCAATGGGAATTTTGGTCAAGCCAGTTGAAAGAAAAAGACAAACTGATTATTCTATTGTTAGACACGAAAGTATCCAGGTCATCTCTGTACAGCTAAGAGCCACAAAGTATAACAAAGAATCAAATCTAAGTGGAAGAAAAAAGTGAAAATATTATAAAACAAGAGAATCAAAATTAGATGGAAGAAAGGAAGATATAATAAAATAATAATATGTAAAAAGAAGAATAAGTAAAAAATAATATATTAAAGAAAAAACCAAAAAGTGAATACAATTTGGTGAGACTTAACCTTTTATAATACCACAGTTACAACTTCACAACACCAAGATTAAATCAACTAACACTTTTTTTCAACAGAACACTAATGGAAAGAAAAGAAAACTAACTTGAACACAGTGAACATTTGGTCTAAATTATTTTATTTGAAAAAAACTGGTGGTGAATACGTTTCACATAGAGTTAGTTGAACAAAAAGCTGCCATCTTGTTTTTGTTACTTTGGATGCTGGGTAGGACCACAATGCATTGCATTGACACTGGAAGTAAATTATTATTTTGTCACACTTTATTAAAATAAAATTTATTTGTATTAGTAAATAAGAATTAAATAATTGTAATGTGTAGTACTTCGTTGTGGACATTTTGAACTTTATAACAGTCTAAAGAACCCCGAACTGAGATATTATAAGAAAATAATTTAGAATCAAACTGAAAGCAAGAATCGATACAGTCAATTAATAACTTCGACCATTAGAGTCGTTTAACTGAATTAATGAAAATCAAAATGTTAATAATTATTTCTAATTAATGTTGAATGAGTTTTATTTATAGAATAAGGTAAAGTTAAAGGTTGTGTTCGAGAAAAGAAAAGTGAAATAGTATTGGCGATTCGAACTTCATCGTCAATAAAGGACACGAAAATAACCTACAATAGGCAACTCAAGACTACAATTGAACGCGAAAGTCAACAAAACCAATTCCGCCAAACAATTATTTTACTCATTTTTTTTCAAAAAAACCATCAAACGAATAATTATTTATTTTTTTTTTTTAATAAATAATTTAAATAAAATCTCAGACACAAACCAATCGATATCTAATAAGAATAAATAATTAAAGAATAACCAGTCAGAGAATCAAACGTTACAAATTGGCGCTTCCAACACGAGGCGTAAAACTAATTTAACTTTAATTCATTTCAATTTACAAATCAACAAGCTACAAATTTTGCATAATAAATAATTAATAGAAGAGCAAGAAAAGGTTTTATTACAGATTGGCGCATACAACATGAGGCGCATAACCACATAACAACACATATTATTAAAGAAAAACACCTTGAGAATTTTTTATTACAATAAATATATATATATATATATATTGTAACATGAAAACTATGTTTCCTTTCTGGATTAATTATTGTAAACAATGTTATTCTCAATCTTGAGTCAAGTTGGAGCGTCATTCTGTAACATGAAGAGTACGTTCCGTCTTCTTTCGTTATCAAAAGATAGTGTCATAGTATTTATTGAAAAAAAAATTTTATTTAATTTTTTTTTAAGTATTTTAATTATTTATTTATTAATTATTTAATTTATTCCGTTATTCAAATTATTTGATTCGATATTTAAACGGTTAAGAAATATTAATTAATGTGTATTTGTTCTTCATCTGTTTTGGTAAAATTTTATTAAAAAAAATGTCTTGTGTCAATTCCGTTCGATTGTAAAATCGACTTGTCGCATATAGGTTATCTGCTGGTTCACTTCTTTTTGATGATGTTCCACTTACCAATGTATTCACTCTTCCTTTCCTACTTAAAAAACTTCTATTTTTATTTAATAAATAAAACTTCCTTTACAATCCATTAATTGTATTTATTGGTTATTATTGCTTTGAAAATTAGTAGTACGATTCACAGATCGAAAATATTCGTTTCCCGGATCGACTCTTTATCTCGGGTCGATTGTAACAAAATTAATCTTGTTTTTATTTTATAATATTAATTATAGGATACTTTTTAACTGCTACCAAAAGTCAGAAATGCTATTATGAAGTATAATACTTACAATGTTTATAAAATCTTACTTACTATTATACATAAAGTTAGTTTTGTTTAAGTATTTGAATAATAATTATTTACTTCGCACGTCCAAAGTCAACAAACATGGCCACTTAGAGTTTGAGTTGAAGACAATAAATTCAAAGATGGCCACTTGGATTCCACCTCAAAGACTACGAAAGTTTTGTCACTCTTTCTTTTAAAATAAATGATTTTATTTGAGGGTTTCACTGCAATTATAGTTAATTCTCTGTTTTCCTTCACT
Source organism: Magicicada septendecula (assembly GCA_034769895.1). Lineage (NCBI taxonomy): Eukaryota > Metazoa > Arthropoda > Insecta > Hemiptera > Cicadidae > Magicicada > Magicicada septendecula. The sequence continues at coordinate 333,444,573 of CM068372.1, forward strand.
ATTGTGTAGTTAATAAGTGTTGAAGTTAATCTTGGTGTTGTGTAGTATTAAACTGTGCTTTTAGTATAAGGTTATTTTCTTACCATATCGAGTATGAATATTGCTTTTCACTTTTTTATTTCTTTTAGTTTTATGTTTACTTATTCCTTTCTTGCTTTATACTTATTAGATTTGCTTTATCTTCATTTCTGAATTTAATTTTGTTTTAGATATAATTTTCTTAATTTTCACTCTCAGAATTGATCTTTGTTATACTTTGGCTCCCGGCTTCACAGAGTTGACCTGTACATTTTGCTTCCTAACAATAGAATAATCCGTTTTCTTACTCTTTCAAACGGTCTTGACCAAATTTTGCTAATTCCTCATTGGTCAGTTCAGCTGAACTCTGGGTCACATGACTAGTATTATTACAAATAAATGGTTTTTTCACCTTCCAGTATAAATTACTCCCTAACTATTACCTAATTTTAATTTACATAATGGTTTTCCTTATTTTATTACAAACAATTTGATACCTGATATGACCTGTGTGTGTGACCTAATAAGTATTTTTTGTGATTTACAAAATCATGTTTTATAGGCCATTTAGTCATTTGACTTTCACAAAATCATGTTATAATTCTTTAAACTAATTACTACATTATGATTACTATAAAAAAGAAAATCAATTTAACAATTCTGGCTTACTTTCACTAATTCACAGTGGTTTGACTTTTTCTTAATTAATTTTGATACTACATTTAATGTTTAACATCTGCCTAGGCCCTGTTGTTTCTTTAATTCCTTGTTTTGTTCTTTTACAATCATTATTTGTCCTGTTAATTTAAAGTCTTACGATTAATTACACATTTTCTCTATAATTCTACTACATTGTATTAAAATTTATTATACCCTTATTCTATTACTTCATTTTTATAAACATTTAAATTCCTGCCATGTTTCCATGACTGGTATTCTAACAAATTTTCAACATTTAAATTAACTTTCAACAACTATAAATACTGGTTAACATACCATAACATTTTCTTATTTTTGCAGTTTACCATAATTAGTTATATGGCCAATCCTAAAACACTAGTATTGGCCTATTGCTTGGTATACTGCTTTGACTTTACCAACTGTATTGTTTTTTATTACTTTGTTCCCTTCTGGTGAATTATTTAAGCTATACTCTTCATTACATTCCTATAACCACATTTTAACAAACAAAAGATGTATTCTTATTTTAACAAACAAAAGATACATTATTATATTAACTTACTGTCATGTCCATGTGGCTATGATCCTAATGAACATTTGCATAACTAAACTATTTTTTTCACAATTAAACTATATAATGGTTCTACACATAGTAACCATGTCTCCTTTCAGCCCACTGCTGTGTTTTATTTATTGATCACTCTTTTTGTATGATAATTAAAGGTTGCCCTTTCACTTAAATATAGTCCTGTTTCTATAGTAGTAAGGAATTGGGAACATAAACAATTATTATTAACCTTGTTATTCATTAGGGTGGGTCGAAAAAAGCGAATTTTCGAGTATCGAATTCTAATAGTGCGGAAAAGTTGCGTATTCGCATGCTAATAAACGGAGAAATATTGAAAAAATTCCTATGTTTAATCTTCAGTTCGCGCAAAGGGCCTAAAGTTTGAAAAAATGACAAAAAACACCAAATATTACCTTAACGCTCAAATTTTACAGATTAAGTTTTTCGACTTCTAATAGCGTAAAGTACTTCATTTTAGTTGCCTGATAATAGAAAAAATATTTTAAAAAATCGCGCGTTACATATTGAGTTCGCGCATAAGGCCTAAAGTTTGCGAATTTTGGTGGAAAAATGATATTTTTACAGTTTTACAAACAGACGGACTGTTGTATTAAAAATATATACAAGGCCATTTTTTTTACTAATTGTTCCTATGAGTGATTTTATATATTCAACTTGGATCCGAATACATCACCTTGCAGCTCTTCGCCCATTTCGCAAAATTATTTTTGCTGAAATGACCCAGAACTCAGAAATGTAAGTGTGAAAAAGACAAAAAGATCCAACCCATTGAGAGAAAATTTATATACGATCAACGAACAACCAGGATCGGCTGCTTTTTGCAGTTTGGATAGAAAAGAAACAGTTGAACTTAGACAAAAGAAAACAACTACAATTGTTGCGAGAAACTGTTGCGCCCGACTGTGACACATGTGACACGGAAGCTACTCGGAAATCTTCGCACGAAAGAAGCAGTGAAATCGATTTGTCTTCAGTTCCTTCTACATCTCAAATGAGGTTGAAATTGATGTCTACTGCATTAGTAAGCGATAGATTTGGTGTTTCTGACAGAGCCACAGCTGCTATCGCTTCTAGTGTTTTGCATGATCTTGGAATGATCTCTGAAAAAGATTCGTCGCTAGTGATCGACAAAAGCAAGGTAAGAAGAGAAAAACAGAAGACACGAGAGGCCGTAGTACAAGAAATGCACCGGCTTACAGTAACAAAGGGAATATATTTTTATGGTAGAAAAGACAATACTATCGTTCAAGAAAAAATAGGAGCTAAAATGTACCGCAGAGTAAGGAAAGAGGAACACATTAGCGTGACTCGTGAGCCTGGTGGGCAATATATCGGCCACGTTACACCGGCAAGTGGAACTGGAAGTGAAATAGCCAAGTGCATCCTAAACTACCTACAAAATAATGATTTCGACATTAATGAACTGGAAGCGATCGGTTGCGATGGCACAGTGACAAACAGGGTGAAAAAATGGTGCAATTCACAATATCGAGGTCAAAATTCAGCGCCCATTGCAGTGGTTCATTTGCTTACTTCACTTCAACGAGCTGCCCTTCAGACATTTGTTTTGAGTACTTGGACGGAGAGACGACGGGACCAGCGTCATTCTGTGGGGAAATCGGCAAACAACTGCCTGGCTGTGACAAATTACATGTAGTACATTTCGAAACAATCGAATCCGAGGAAATCAATATAACAAAAACTGATCTCAGTAAAGATGAACAGTACCTTCTGGACATTGTTAAGGCAATCCAGACAGGAGACTGTGCTCCAGATCTGGCTGTAAAAGATCCTGGACCTCTCAGTCATTCCCGATGGTTGACATGTGCAAACCGGGTCTTACGATTGTTCATTTCCCAATCGAGTCCTACGAACGAACTGAAGATACTTGCCAGTTACATTGTGAAGACGTATGCTCCTGTCTGGTTCGACGTTAAGAGATATCACTCAGTAAAATACGGTCCTAAGCATATCTTTAAGGTTGTACAAACAACGAGACATTTGCAGGACAACATTAAAAAAATCATCGATCCTGTGATTCAGAGAAACGCGTTCTTCTGTCATCTAGAGAACATGTTGTTGGCTATGATAGTGGATGAGAGACAACATATACGAGAGTTGGGTTACAGGAGGATACTGAAAGCAAGAAATCAACAGCCGAAGGGAAAATCTGTTAGAACTTTTATGCCTCCTTCAATAAATTTTGGTGCCACGGACTACAGTGAGCTGATTGAGTGGACGAAATGTAAGCTGTCGCCCCCTCCAATGATGGAAAGCTTGACAACAGAGAATATTTCATCATTTCTGCAAAATAACACTCTGCCTGAGTTTGAATTTTTAAACTTTCCCTGCCATACCCAAGCAGTTGAAAGATGCGTAAAACTTGTGACAGAGTCCGCCGGAAAAGTTGCGGACAAGATAACAGAGATGGCTACATTAGAGCAACTTTGCACTCAAGATCTTCGATGCCAAAATTCAACCAAAAATCCGATTTCAAGATAACGCCCTTGACTGATAGTGGCGAACCAACATAATTTACCATGCCCTGAATGGTTGGATGGTTGGGTAGGGCGTGGGTGGAACTCGAATTGCAGCCACCTCCACGTGGTGAGTTCTGGGTCATTTCAGCAAAAATAATTTTGCGAAATGGGCGAAGAGCTGCAAGGTGATGTATTCGGATCCAAGTTGAATATATAAAATCACTCATAGGAACAATTAGTAAAAAAAATGGCCTTGTATATATTTTTAATACAACAGTCCGTCTGTTTGTAAAACTGTAAAAATATCAATTTTTCACAAAAATTCGCAAACTTTAGGCCTTATGCGCGAACTCAATATGTAATGCGCGATTTTTTTAAATATTTTTTCTATTATCAGGCAACTAAAATGAAGTACTTTCACGCTATTAGAAGTCGAAAAACTTAATCTGTAAAATTTGAGCGTTAAGGTAATATTTGGTGTTTTTTGTCATTTTTTTCAAACTTTAGGCCCTTTGCGCGAACTGAAGATTAAACATAGGAATTTTTTCAATATTTTTCTGTTTATTAGCATGCGAATACGCAACTTTTCCGCACTATTAGAATTCGATACTCGAAAATTCGCTTTTTTCGACCCACCCTATTATTCATACACATAATATTATCACTTGATTTGTGATCGTTGTTTGTAAAACACTTAGTTTGCTATGAGCTTTCACCACATATTTGTGGTGATTTTATGGTGATGATTTATCAACTCACTTAAACATTGACACTAATTTTCTCAATCCTGTTTGATTGATTATTACTCATTATTATTCACTGGTTTATGCTTGTTATAACTGCACTCTTATCATTTAATCTTATATAATTTTTTTGTTTATATATTATGGTACAATACTCCATTTACTAAATGCATTGTACTTCATTGTCATTTATTATTGTTTTAGTTCAATTATTTTTTTATAGGTCTTTTTTATTTTCGAGTTTTTACATTTATTTAGTCTTCCTATTTTGTTACATTACAATATATGTGTGTATACACATATAATATGGATAAACTGTGTATAACAATTAAATAATACAAAGCAAATATTTACAGTACGTTTTTCATGAGAGTCCCACATGAGGAACCCTTTTCATGCCCTCTCTTCCTCTAACTACTGTTAATCTGTATACATTTGTTTACTCTAACATTGTATTATAATGGCAACAATACATGTTCGTTGTTTGACACCTACCTTCAGTTTAGAAATATCAGCTGACAGAACAAACAGTCGCTGTACTATACAAGTCCAGTATCTGTTTCAAGTGTACTTACGAATGTTTCAAGGAGACTTGAAAGAGGTATATATTTACCTCAATATCTGTATCTTGGAGATCATACTCAATGAATAATCAAATATAAAAATAATTCAATGGACAGTGACTAGACATATCACAGCTTTTTAACATAAAACAAAAAATAAAACTCAAAATATTATTTAAAAAAAAAAAAAACTTCACAAATTAGGAACACAGTATATAGAAAATTCTATGAACACAGTTGACAATGCACAAAGGAAATATCTGTACATACAAGTTAAAAAAAATGGCCACATGGAATTAATTATTTACAGCCACTTCTGGCAGAGTTATGTAGTCTTCATTATCTGGTACTGCTAACAGAATGGTGCCATTTGTGTTCAGCATTTTAATAATGGAAAGAGTATCAAGGGGAATGATTTTGTTTGTTGTGTCTAAAGTAAACACATGTTGTTCTGCTGAGCCAGTTTCTGCTAAATCCGTATCTGACACAAAACGGTCAGACATCAAACCAAAATTTGAGGGCAGTGAAGTAGCAACATCTTTATCAGAACTGACACTTACTGTTTCAGAATCAGAAAAATTGAAGATTGCAGTATAATTGTTTGCATGAAAAACTTGATTCAACTGATGATCTCTTCTCCGTGCTCCATTCCCATTCTGTTTTCCAGTGTTTGATTCTACACCAAATGTCAGTTTATTCCTAACATTACTGAAATCACTACTGCAAGCTGTGGCAATACTGTTTGTATTATTGTTAATTAATACGTTTTCATAGTGTATCAACTTCTCAGTCGTTACTAACTGCAAACATTCACCATTCTGTTCATTCAATACAGTAACTGTTAGTTCACCGTTTTCAAGATTTTTCAATACTCCGTTAATACTGTTTATATCATTTTGCTCATTAGACATTATTGCAATAGTGTTATTTTGTTGAAGACTACTGCTGCTATGAATCTCATTATTATTATCATTACTTTTGATGCTGTTGTTGCCGTTCTCATCAGCTGGTATGCTGTCAATGCCTTCTTCTGATTTTCCATCATTTAAAAGACTTTCTTGAGATTCAAAAAAACTTCGTAGAGTATTCAGTTTTCTCCCATCACATAGTGTATCATTATTTTCTTGTACATTGTCAGTCAAAATCTCTGATTCCCTGTTTGAAGACTTAACTCCTTTGCCTTTTTCCAAATTCTTTCCAATGTTTTTCACACACTTATTTCCATGATACTGGATCACATGACGTTTTCTATTGCTGCAGTCGGCAAAAAGCTTTCCACATTCTGGACACTGGAAAAAATATGAAATGCTGTAGAAAATATTGAAACACGTAAACACATACACAGAAAAATATTATAGAGAATGGGTGGTGAACATTAGGTAACAAGATGTAATGGACTCCTTAACACAAACTAGCACATATCATGAAGATTTACATTTTAATAGAGTGAATAAGGTTATTATTTGTTGACCGGATTGATGACGATGACAATGAAATAATCAATTCTTGAAGTGTTTGTAGTGACACAAGAATTTATGGTTCCTCTGATACGCAGATATACCAAACTAGATAAGTAATTTTGTCTTGCAACTGGCTTGAAGGATACAATACAGTAGAACTCCATTTGTCCGAACTAATGAGTCCCAGATGTAATTCAGATATGCAGAAATTCGGATAATTGGGACAAACATTAGTAAAAGGTTATGTTGTGAAAGAAAACACGAAAATTGCTCAAAAATCACTTTTGTTTATTTTTATTACATGAATGCAATATCTTAATAAAAACTAGCTCACACGTTTTGCAAAATTTTCACGTTTACTACAAAAAAATTAAAAATAATACTCACACATAATTACAATTTTAGGCAAGCAGTAGGCTAGAAAACATTGTACTGATCAGTACGTAAACTATGATGCATAGCTAACACAGTCTTATATGTATTTCATTTGCTATGGTTTTTTGTTAGTACAGCAACTGCAATTTGAATAATCTTTTTTTTAGAAATTGCTTTTTGTTTAGTTTTCTGACAACGATTTGGATAATTGGCGATTCGGATAACTGGAGTTCGGATAAATGGATTTCTTCTGTACTTGCGAATCATCCATTTGTAATGTTTTCTGTTCACCTTGACTGTAATAATTTCTAAAGGTCAAAAGTAATGCTCCATGACTGTTACAATGACCAACCAACTTATCATATTCAGTGAGCAGTACTTATTTCACTGAGAACTTTGCAGCAACAGCGCAGTTGCAGCATTTGTAAAGTACAGTACATAGTGTATATGAAGATGAATATAAAAAACTTGTTGAAGATTGACATTTCATATATAGACTATCTCATATCATTTCACCCTCTACACATATTTAAAAATCTAAGTCAAAATGTTTTTGAAGAAATCGATATAATAACATGAAAATAATTAGTAAACATGATTGAAATAGTACAGTAGTACAGGTATCAAAAGTTTTAAACTATATATGTAGGAAAGAAAGAAACATAAAATGTGTAGTAACGGGGCAAAATATGTAACATTTTCTGATCAACCTATACTAAAAATTATTAATAAACACCCTATGGCTTAGCCGTACCAGGTACAGTGAGGTACAACGTAGAAATTGAAACAAAGGATAGCTGTGATTTGTAACGGTACAGATTGGGGGATAAAGAATGATTTTGAACAATTTTAAAATGTTGTAATGCAAGCAGCAGTCAACCTCAGGGGAGCCTCGTTTTTAACAAAAGTGAGTACAATGTTATTGAAAGAGACCAGTGTGTTTATGTCTTAGCGTCCGTCTGTCTAGACGCGTTACGCAATCACCTGCAATCCAAGACATCTGTGAATTACAGAGAAGGCGAATGTAACCCGCCGAAGTCATCAGGCGGTAAAAAGTTGTAGTCATCGCTGGCCCAGTTTAAACCAGCCAATCAGAAGGTGCTATGAAACACATACGTTCGCGCGCAGCTGGACCAACGCCTGACGCCTTGCATCAGTTGAATAGCAGTTGTCGCCAGTCCTCCATCAAACAGTGCAGACGTAATTTAAACTTAGCCTCGGACGAGATTTTTGGTAGGCCAAAAACGTTAAGTAGGCCTACCAAAATGTATAAAATGTAATAGTAGCTTTAAAACGGTAACGAGAATAACAGTGACGATGATATAGCTGTTTGATTAGGTCGGTGTGAGTGTATTAACTAAAAGTATAATCAAATATATTGCAACTTACCGTCTGCGGCTTTTTGAATCAAAAAGCCGCAGACGGTAAGTTGCAATATATTTGATTGAACAAATGTGGCTTAGTACTAAAAATTTGGGATTTATTCCTTTTAAACACAAAAGTGTAAAACGACACGTGGTGCAACGTTATGGATACTGAATACAGATAATCAAAAGTGAAAAGACCAATTGGCCACAGTTTGTAAGTAAAACATTAACAGTAAATTCATGAGCTCAATAAAAGGGGGTAAAAAAAAAAATAGAGAAAGTGTATGAGAAAATTACTAGTTGGTAGTAAAAAATTTCTATAATTACCTGTAGTATAATCGTTTAGTATTATTATATAACAAAGAAAAAAAATTATAAAATAAAATCATATTTGTTTAGATCATAAAATGTGTTGAGTAGTTTATTTCGCACTTAAACCTAAATAACCATCTCTGCAACAGTTTCATCTATAGGACCCTGGAGAGAACCCGCAGGTAAGAAAAAGATGTAAATTTTTATAAACTTGTAAACATTTATTAACGCAAAAAATTGTAGTCACAATTGGCACCCAAACAGGGACAGTTTATATAATTTATTTTAATTATATAAACTAGACCTAATTTTAGTTGCAGAGACGGATTATTTGGGAGTGAGGGCGGTTTTGTAGGTTAGAAAGCGATAAAGGATAATTGTATATGTAAATATAATAAGTAAAGATGGAAAATAATAGTGATGAAGTCAACAGAATTGACTTAACTAGCATTAGTACAGACATTCAAGTAAATACGATAGTAACCAAAACGGTAGTAAATGAAAAAAGCTTAACCGAATCAAAAATAATGGATGAACTTGAAATTCATTCAACGCCAATTTCAATTAATCAAAATAAGAAATCTGATGATGATGATATGTTAAAATGTTTGTATAGTATGGTGTGTAGCATGAAAGAAAGTTCAGATGAACTAAGAGGGGATATTAACATAAAATTTTGTGTTAACTCAAATTACTAAGAGACTTATAACATTTAAATTATTATTATTTACCCAGGATAACTCACCTTACAGTTCCAAAGTCCGTCACACGAACGGCGTAATACAAGCAGGGTTTGGGGTTATATCAATAACATACTCGACTCTCATGTAATATAACTCTAATTTTATTTCATTTTCTTTTTACTACTTTTGACTTTACTTGTTTTACAATTTTTCTACTCAAATTGTTACTGTCATTTAATTATTTTCCTTTTCAAATCTGAACCAAAACGAAACATTTACTTAGACATTATTACTTATGCTAATTCTTAATTTAAGGAAGGCTACCCAGCTTGCTCATTCACTCACTCATACAATTTTACATCCCCATTATTTTAGAGCGCTCTTTTAATTTACAATAATTATGTCGGGAAATTAGTAGTCGGTTACTTAACTTTCAGCGTTCCTCTCATCGCCGCGTGCTGCACTAGATATATGTCCGAATGTTTTGTCAGTTCAATACAACTTTTAAATTTTCTTCCTTCACTCCACTTACTCCATTCTGAGATATCGGTTCACTTATTTATCTCTGTTTGTCACCTTCTACAGTTAAAAGAAATATTTGGTGCACACGAGTTCTTTTGTTCACCTGGCCGGGTAAGCGTGGTTAGTCGAACTGCTTCTGAGAGCGCCAACCAACTCCCACTACGTCTGGTTGCTCAACCAGAAATGCACTGCCTTCAGGTTATGAATTGTTCGTCACCGTACAGGTAACGTGGATTTTCAATGTGCCCAAGGTGTTGACGATATTACACTGTGACGATACAGGAGGCTCAGGTAGGTGGAGCCTCTAAGTGATTTCCGCCGTCTACAAAGCACATGGTGAGACAATTGTTCTGCCACGCCATTTTTCGTGGCGTCGGTCGAGGCGGTAAGCGTCGCATCTGCGCTCGTGCCTGTATGTGTGCATACTAGTACGTGACAAACACTTGATTTACCAAAACAGTATTGCGTTCTCTAGCTACACTCCATTCAAAAAGCCATGCCAGCGTTCATTGTTTGAAACCACTATTATTTTACCTGGGACTCGCCGCACTGATAGCAAATAAATTTATGAATTTAATAAAAAATAAAGACCCCCTTTTTGCCCCATTACAATACCCCCCAATGAGAGGTTTTATGCCCAAAAGCATAAAAACTCTCATTGCTAACCTAAGAGGATCGGTGAGAATATGGTGCCAACAACCCCCCGTTAATTTCTAAACACATCATGGGTAAACTACCCCCCTAGCTCGGCGACTATGGCTGCACCTGAACGAGATTACTGGACTTCTCTGTTCGAGATACCAACACCATAAAATCAAACAGATACTCACCATAGTACACCTAACCTTCTATTATTCCACCCAAAAAAAATTAAAACACTGGACTTATACCATACCAGATCCTCAACCGATATGTTCCCCCTTACATGCATACTGGGTTGCCTTTAGCAAGTACTGGGTGCGTACGCATACTCATTATTACTGAATATAATATTTATACACTACTTTGTTGATTTAAAATTTATAAAAATACGTCATACTTGAACTTCAATTACTTCTCTTAATATTTTATCGATTGGACGTTACAGTTTCAACTCAAAATAAATTAAACAAATCCACTTAAATCATTTAAATTCTGTTAACTCAAAGAAATTAATCTAAGTCCAATATCAAAATGTTATATTACCATTAATTTCATCAAAACCCCAAAACCTTTTACATGAATCCACCAATTCTTCTTCACTAGCTACGAACAATCATAAAAAACAAATAAACTGAATACCTTATTAAATCATACATTCACTTATCATTACATTTGTTTACAACACATATAATATGAATAATATAAATCAGTTAACACATTAACATATAATCAGCAATATATCCTGGACACAAAAACACAATCTATACTTCAAGCAAAAAATAATTTTTTTTTTGTTTTCAAAAAAATTTCGATTCCCAAAAAGAATCATTTTGTCAACAAAATTTATTCTTTAATCATTTCAGTATGAATACACAAATAAAATCTACGAATCAATTGTAAAAACCATACTATATCAAACATCAGTCATCAGCTGCTCTCTCTGGGTCAAGTGAATGACCTTGCCCTAGATATATCTCAAAAGTTATACAAGGTAAAATACATCACATGTTTATAATTTTTACATTCAAACATAGTACAACATAATAAAACATAGAACCCTTATCATTAACATTGTTGTTATTACCTCACAATAAACAATTCACATTTGAGTTGACCAAAATTTACACCCCTTACAGCTTTAATTTTATTTTCAAATTCTATTAATTTTTTCACTGGTTTCGTTTATTATTACATTTTACCTTTATTATGAATACACAAATAAAATCTACGAATCAATTGTAAAAACCATACTATATCAAACATCAGTCATCAGCTGATCTCTCTGGGTCAAGTGAATGACCTTGCCCTAGATACATCTCAAAAGTTATACAAGGTAAAATACATCACATGTTTATAATTTTTACATTCAAACATAGTACAACATAATAAAACATAGAACCCTTATCATTAACATTGTTGTTATTACCTCACAATAAACAATTCACATTTGAGTTGACCAAAATTTACACCCCTTACAGCTTTAATTTTATTTTCAAATTCTATTAAATTTTTCACTGGTTTCGTTTATTATTACATTTTACCTATGATTTTCTCTTTAACATTTTCATTATTAATTATTTTGGGTGACTCTTAGTTATTCATAATAATTCGATTTACAAATGGGTGATTAAATATAACCTCAACCCCCTTCTGAGTCTAACACTTACTAACAGATTTACCTAGTATGACACCACTCCCTCAAAATATTTATCTCCACTAACTTGCTACTCTAACTCACTTCGAATCATTATACCCTTATAACAAAATACCCTCTACCCCCTTTGTACTTGGGATGTGTGTCCCCTCCCTATGCTCATTCCCTTATTGGTTCCTGGTACCCCCCAGGTAACCCCGCCAACGCACATATGGTTCACCTCCCGCCACAACGCTTTTCGTTGAGGACTCCTTATCACACCACCCCCCTTACAAAATTCCACCATCAGCTAATTACTCTCCAATTACATCCCTCTCATTACTCTACATATACTCCCTATCGCTACTGTGTCACTATTAATACTCTGTTTTCTATCTTACTTTTATTCCCAAAATCTTATTTCTGTTTAACACCCATTTAAACTTAACTCTGACTGACCTAAATGTCCTATTGAAATACTTGTCACCCAAATTCTAACCTTTATTACCCATTGCAAATTCCATTAGAAAACTCCTAACTACCTCAAATTAGTTTTATCATTTGAACTTACAATATTTTAAACACATTGAAAATTTATTATTCAAACATTTAATTACACTGAAAAAATCTGCAAATCACTTATAAGTGACATACTACATATATATAACCCCAGCAGTCAGCTGATGTCTCACTGTCATGTGAATGACCTTTCTCTCAACACACTTCATATAACTCACACATACACAAGATTATACAGTTATCATTATAAAAGATTCTGGTGGATTTAGAATCCTTACCATTAAACCTAGCACTTAAAATCGTTTGCTCTCATAAGGGAAATACATCACTAATCATCGAGTCATAGTTATAGCAACTGTTACTGAACAGGAAATTGGGTCGTCAACCACCAACTCTCTCTATAGAGGAAGTGAAATTGATCGCCCTCTGTTTACAGATGTCGTCACCCTCTCACTGAATTTTTCAGTTATCCTCCTACTACATCAATTTTCTTAAATTCCCCCTTTACCCAGTTACAATTAGGTAACCACCCGTCGGATAAACCGGATCGAGCGTTTGCCTCATGCACAGATGCGTTATCTGTGCCCCTGGCTTGTAACGGCCAGCTCCTTTTCCACAAACACTATTGTTTCCTGCTGGTGGACTGTAGCGCCCATGTGGATCCCCAAGAACTGAAGTTTATGTAGGGTATAGACGCTGCCTATACCATTCTTGGTTCAACGTTATATAAAAATTCGGCATTACTGATGTCCGAGGACGCCAGTAATCCTACTAAAATGATTCACACACCCTTATTACGGCACTATCACCACCTTCGATGATAGCCGCTGTTCCATAGTTATGTAGTTTCCCCTGAGTTACCCCCCGGTTAACTTCTATGTTCACCAATTTGGAATATATTTACATTATAAATCCACGGTCAGGGTTCGGTGAAGCCGTGACTGCCCGAAAATTGGGGAAACTACCAAAAGACATATAAGGTTCACACTGATACCGTTGCTACAATTCTCGGATGGTAAACTCTTATATGTTTGGTTATATTATTATTCAATTTAACATCTGTGAGCTTCATCTATACTTTACCATTCGAACATTAAACATTTTACTTTATGTACATTGTATTATAAACTTCATACTTAGAGTACATCACTCATATACTGTCATAGACACAAAATATAAACAACTGTTACCACCAAATCATGTACACAACTCCATTTATCTTCTGAAACATTATAGCAAAATATGTCATAATGATGACGAAATGAACATCCTTAATAAAGGCATCAAGTATAACTTGCCTCTTAATAATAAACATCAAATCGTACAAGAAATTATCAATGCAGAAACTGCAGTAAAAACAATTGCTGATCCAAAACTACAAACTGAAGCACGCATTTTAAAAATAATAAATTTAATAATACCATAAAACACCATAATTTTGACAACCATTCACCTCATGGTTTACAGAAACATATAAGATTTTCCAACGAGTTTAAGTTATTGAAAAAAATAAAAGCTAAATTAGTTGATAATAATGCTCTAATTACTAAGGCAGATAAGGGGAATACTCTTGTTATCATGGACTTTGACGTGTATAAAACGAAAGTAAACGACTTTATTTCAAACAATAATATTAGAACCTTGAAATCTGATCCTACTGATATGTATGTCAAGACATTGAATAACAAAATCAATAATTGCGTAAATTTGTTTAGCGAATGCACACGTCGCTTCCTGAAGCCTATTAATGCTAAAGCTCCAGAACTCACTGGCCTACCCAAAATTCATAAACACGACATACCGGTCAGACCACTCGTTAATTTTACCACAGCGCCCGCATACAAAACAGCTAAAAAACTCGTCAAAGTAATCAAAGAAAACATAAATTTAAAGAACAATCATAGTGTCACAAACAACACGGATTTTATTAATAAATGTAAAAATGTTGATATACTACCAAATTATAAGTTAGCATCGTTTGATATAGTAAATTTGTATACCAACATACCAGTAAAGGAAACACTAAATATCTTAAAAGAAAATTTATTAGAGAATAATAAATTAAATATACAGACGATAAACGAGTTAATTGGTTTACTTGAAACTACTTAGAACAAAATTACTTTGCTTTCAATAACCAATTTTTCATTCAGGACGATGGATTGGCCATGGGTTCACCTCTCTCTGGTCTATTGGCTGACGTTTACTTGAATTTTTATGAACACTCTCATTTGCTCTCACATAACAAATACAAAAATGATATAATATTTTATGCACGTTATGTAGACGATACCTTTCTAATTTTCAATGGTACTGTACGACAGATCGAAAACCTAAAACATTATATGAATAATATTAATAAAAACATTCAATTCACGTTGGAAACTGAAGTGGATAATAAATTGAATTTTTTAGATTTGTCTGTCACTAAACACGTAAATAAATTGAAATTTAATATTTATAGAAAACCGACTATCACTGATGTGACAATACATGCTGACTCTTATCATCCATTTTCGCAGAAGTTGGCAGCTTATAATTACTTTATCCGCAGATTGTTGGCAGTACCTCTCAGTGATGATGATTACCGTGAGGAGGTGAATACCATTAAACATATAGCTTTAGCTAATGGTTACCAAAACACGTTGATTGATAATCTCATCAAGAAACATAAAATTCGAAAATCCAAGCCCCCAATAGATAAGGATACAAAAATAACATTTATTTCTACCGCATACACAAATATAATGCCAAAGATTCTAACCTCCACATTTAATAAATTGAATATTACTGCTACCTTCAAAACAAACAATAGTCTATTAAAAATACTACGTCATAGAAAACCCATACCTTTAGAAAAGAAATCCGGCATATATAAATTATCATGTAACGACTGCAACAGTTTTTACATTGGTCAAACGGGGAGAGGTTTCCTCAAACGATTTAAAGAACACACACCAAAACGTCACCTAAATAATCTCACTTTGTTAAATAATATCAAGTCCAACTTTGCCCGCCACTTAATCTTACACAATCATAATTATACTGATTTTAAATCTAATTTAATACCCCTACATGTGTGCAACAAAGGCCGTTACATGGACGCAATAGAGGAGTTCGAAATATACAAAGCATATAATAACATAAACAGCCGAGACTTCATATTGAATGACCACTTAAATTTTAAATCCAACCCGCTATACGATACAGCTTTGAACCTGCTTAGGCGTAATCACTCAGATAATAGTTCAGTGTCCGATCGGCTTCGTCGTGGTGCGCACCATTTAGGAAGCAAGTGAATTAAATAGTGGACAATTATGTGTAACATGTGTTTTTAACGTTTAACGACCTCAATAGAGCGATTTTATCTGATGATGGAACAGATGTTCCGAAACGCGTCATTTTAATCGACGTAACGAAGTCACACGACGGATACAAGGTGATTTATTTATAATAATTTACTATTATAGCAAACATATGATTCCACAACTAAATACATTTTATATTTATTCATTTACTATTTATTATCAAGTTTAAATCATTTAAATTCATTATCAAAATTTATCTATACAGTAATTAATTAATTAATCTCATATTCTTTAATTCAATCAGTTAATGAAAACAAGTTATTTTAATTACTTCACTCCAAAGCAATTACAATTCATTTATTATCACCTTCATAATTATTCTCATTATTTATTTCGTCTGCCAAAATATTATTATTATTATTATTACATCAATCTCTGCTACATACACACATTGTTTACATCAATCTCTGCTACATACACACACTGTTTACATAAAATACCTTTTACAGCACAAACACAATTAATTTCACTAAAATTTATTTACAATTTTATGTCATTATTTTTCTGTTTACCACACCTCATTTCCTAATTTAGCCAGGTCATTACCATAACTAAAATATTTAAAATGTCCATTCACTGAATTTTTATTTAACCCCCGTCATCATGTATTAGTCTGGTGTATTTATAACATAAATCATTTTTATCGACACATATTACATTATAGTTATTATTGTAATGACTATTTTCATCAATTATATTGACATAGTAATTAACTACATTTTTGTCTCCCATTAATTCATAAAGCCCGTCTACATTGGTAATTTTAGTCCAGTCTCCATCAGTATTTTTGGTTAACATGAGGTAAGTTATTTTATCATTATACTCCTCCACTATATCAATTACCTCATTAGGTAAGTGTTTATCATTTACAACAGTATCATCACAATAATCATCCATCTCTATTTCACAAGGTAAGTATTTTATATCATCTATTTCCTTCAATTCTAACCTCTCTTTCAACTTTTTATAACTCCTACTTAACGTAAATAACTCTATTTCCTCATCTACAAACAACTCTCTCTCTAAATATCTTTCACCATAACACTTTGTCTCTCTCACTCCATGCAGAGGGTACTGCTATATTAAAACACCTCCTGGTTCCTCCAGGAACAACACAAAAATTCAAAAGACAATTATTGGTAGAACATTTATCTACCCAATACATTCGTGAAGACCTTTCTTCACCCCCCACAACACCACGGGAAAATTTTACCCTCTGCCACCCTCTGCTACCTGTACACTCTCTTCATACTCTCTCTCTCTAACTGATAAACATTTGTTTCTACCCCTTTATAACCCATTATTCTCTCACTCTCACTAACTATCTCTATATCATCACTATCTATTTTCATTATATCACCTTTAAGTATCTCGTTTTCCACTATCTTATCACTACTACTTATTAATCCATTTTTAGAATTATCGTTATTACTCACCTTATTAATTATTTCTTCACTAATTTTCATCATATTACTACCACTGTTACTTACCATTGTATTAACTATCTGATTTACCTTACTTTTAATCTGTTCCTCTACTGACTCTACCACTTGTTCCTTAAATGACATTAACCTTTCATTTATTTCGTTTACGATCTCACTCTTTATACCACTGACTCTGGTATTTATTTCATTAAATTTGACATCAAACTTATTATTCTGTTCGTTTAATTTACTGTCATTAATATCAAAACGATTATCAAAATCACTACTTAATTTATCAAATTTGTTATTTACTTCATTGTGTTCTTTCTCTGAACTTTCTTTCATACTATATATTAAACTATACAAGTCTTTTAACATACTACTGTCCTCAGCTTTTTTGTTTTGATTAATTGAAATAGGTGTTGAATGAATTATTATTATAATTCATAATGTTTTCGTCATGCATTATTTTTGATTTGTCAAAGTTACTTTCACTTGTTTGAATTCCTGAATCGCTCTTATCAGCCGATTCAGTTGACATACTTTCAAACATCGCTTTATTTTCGGCTTGATCACCTACAATTATTTCAATTTCATTTTCGTTAGTAGCCATTATTTATTCTTTATGAGATTTGTTAATCTTAACACAATTTCAATCTTACATATATTTAATATTTTTTCATTTTGTATGTATTACTTAACTATAGCACACACATCACTTGACTTGTAC
Organism: Magicicada septendecula; assembly: GCA_034769895.1. Classification (NCBI taxonomy): domain Eukaryota; kingdom Metazoa; phylum Arthropoda; class Insecta; order Hemiptera; family Cicadidae; genus Magicicada; species Magicicada septendecula. The sequence continues at coordinate 333,462,682 of CM068372.1, forward strand.
GTAATTTACGTATTTCTACCCAACCTCCAAACCATGCTTGTATTTACCGTAGGTGCGGTTTTTGTTAAATTTTACTTTATAAAACTTGTCCTCAGTTCGTGGCGCCATTTGTGTTAACGCAAATTACTAAGAGACTTATAACATTTAAATTATTATTATTTACCCAGGATAACTCACCTTACAGTTCCAAAGTCCGTCACATGAATGGCGTAATACAAGCAGGGTTTGGGGTTATATCAATAACATACTCGACTTTCATGTAATATAACTCTAATTTTATTTCATTTTCTTTTTACTACTTTTGACTTTACTTGTTTTACAATTTTTCTACTCAAACTGTTACTGTCATTTAATTATTTTCCTTTTCAAATCTGAACCAAAACAAAACACTTACTTAGACATTATTACTTATGCTAATTCTTAATTTAAGGAAGGCTACCCAGCTTGCTCATTCACTCACTCATACAATTTTACATCCCCATTATTTTAGAGCGCTCTTTTAATTTATAATAATTATGTCGGGAAATTAGTAGTCGGTTACTTAACTTTCGGCGTTCCTCTCATCGCCGCGTGCTGCACTAGATATATGTCCGAATGTTTTGTCAGTTCAATACAACTTTTAAATTTTCTTCCTACACTCCACTTACTCCATTCTGAGATATCGGTTCACTTATTTATCTCTGTTTGTCACCTTCTACAGTTAAAAGAAATATTTGGTGCACACGAGTTCTTTTGTTCACCTGGCCGGGTAAGCGTGGTTAGTCGAACTGCTTCTGAGAGTGCCAACCAACTCCCACTACTCTGGTTGCTCAACCGGAAACACACTGCCTTCAGGTTATGAATTGTTCATCACCGTACAGGTAATGTGGATTTTCAATGTGCCCAAGGTCTTGGCGATATTACACTGCGATGATACAGGAGGCTCAGGCAGGTGGAGCCTCTAAGTGATTTCCGCTGTCTACAAAGCACATGGTGAGACAATTGTTCTGCCACGCCATTTTTCGCGGTGTCGGTTGAGGCGGTAAGCGTCGCATCTGCGCTCGTGCCTGTATGTGTGCGTACTAGTACGTGACAAACACTTGATTTACCAAAACAGTATTGCGTTCTCTAGCTACACTCCGTTCAAAAAGCCATGCCAGCATTCATTGTTTGAAACCACTATTATTTTACCTGGGACTTGCCGCACTGATAGCAAATAAATTTATGAATGTAATAAAAAATAAAGACCCCCTTTTTGCCCCATTACAATTTGATGTACAGAATAACAAATTTGGTGAATTAAATAAACGTTTTGATATGAATGACATTAAATTTAATGAACAAAATAATAAGTTCGATGCTAAATTGAATTAATTAAAGGGGGAAATGAAACAACAAAATATTAATATTAATGCAGTAAATGACAAAGTGACCAAATCACAAAAGAATATTGATAGTAAATTAAATGAATATTAAATTGATACAACAGTTAGATAGGGTTGGGAGGAATATTGAAAATACAGTGGAACCCCTCAAATCCGAACTAATTGGGGCTGTAGCCTGTTCGGATTCGGAAAAGTTCGGATTAGCCGAAAAATCTGCATACACTAGTTACGCAGAAAAATCTGAATAGTACTCAACACTAGTTACAGCGTACGCGCCGCCCGGTAATGTTGCGTAGGGGTGAGACGAAGCCGCTGGAGGTTGCTGACCTTGACTGCCCGTGAATCACTGTTGCTATCGGGTGGAAGTGCGCTAAATATAGCCCAGTCCTACTACAATAGGTCTAGAAATCTTTGTATTCCAGTTAGTCCTCTGGCGTTTGTTGTCCTGTGCATTTGTCTGCTGTTACTGTTTCCATCCAGTGTACATAGTTTGTTCGAGTTTTCGTTTAAGGTTTATTGTTTTTGCATTTGAAGTGAGCAGTGTAGATCGGGTTTTTTAGTTTCCTTAAATTATGACAAGCAAACGAAATCATAGTTCTTGTACTTTAAAAGAAAAACTCGAAAGTGTTAATGCGACTAGACAAAGGGGAAAGTTTGATGAAGTTGGCTGTTGAATTTGGTGTTGGTAAGGCAACAATCAGTGACTGGAAAAAGAATCGTGCGAAAATTGAACAGTTTTGCAGTGCAACAAGTGAAAAAACTTTGAAACAACGCCATCACGCAAAAGTTTCTGTAAATGAAGAAAGTGACGAAGCAGTGTTTTTGTGGTTTACACAAGAGAGGCAGAAAGGAGTTCCTATTAGTGGTCCATTAATTCAAGAAAAGGCATTGCGGCTGAACAAACTAATGAACGGAGATTTGGCATTTACTGCTAGCAATGGGTGGTTGGATCGATGGAAGAGAAGGCATGGAATCAGACAAGTGACGATAAGCGGAGAGAAGTTATCAGCTGATAATACTGCTGCAAAAGAATATTTAGATGAATTCGCCGATTTGATTTTGTCAGAAAATTACTCGCCCCAGCAAGTGTATAATGCGGACGAGACTGGATTGAATTTTAAAGCACTTCCCACTAAAAGTCTTGCTTCTAAAGAGGAATCTTCTGCGCCAGGCTTTAAAATGAACAAACAGCGTCTCTCAGTTTTGGCCTGCAGTAATGCCGCGGGAACAACAAGCTACCATTAATGGTGATTGGAAAATCTGCCAAGCCACGAGCCCTTAAAAATATGAACATGAATTCTCTCCCTGTTTATTACAGAAATCAGACTAAGGCGTGGATGACTGGTAATCTCTTTAAGGAGTGGTTTGAAAAGAAATTTGTTCCTTCGGTAACAAGATTTAATGAAGAAAATGGACTGCCACCTCGAGCTCTACTTTTGATAGACAACACTCCGTCACATCCTTCAGACATGCAGTTGGTGTGCAGACATAAAAGCAATTTTTCTACCACCTAACGTGACATCGCTGCTGCAGCCTATGGATCAAGGTGTGCTACCGAACATAAAACTAAGCTACAGAAAAATGCTTCTGCAAACTCTTATTGAAGAAGATTGTTCTCTTTCTATTCTTGAGAAGCTAAAGAAGATAACAATAAAAGATGTGATTTACTGGGTTGCAGAATCCTGGAACAATACCAGTAAAAATTTACTGCAGAGATCTTGGACGAAGCTTTGGCCCAGCCTCGAATTGTGGAAACACCACTTACAACACGAGATGATGAAACTGAGCTCCTTCATCTCTTTCAAAAAGTACCAGGATGTGAGGATGCTGAAAAAGGTTGTCTGGAGGAGTGGGCAGCACTAGACGACAATGAAGAATGCACCGAGCATGACATAGTGTCTGTGGTCCAGGATCAACATGACAATGTATCAGGTAGCGATAGCGAGGGAGAAGATGCCTCAACAAACGTGACTCATTCTGACGCTGCCGTCGCTCTCGACATCGCGTTGCGCTACGTAGAACAACACGCAGCTGCTACACCCAATGATGTCATGTTTATGCGACGCTGGCGCAACATCGCATCCTCGGGAAGGTTTATGTCACTTCGCCAGATGAAGATCACTGATTTTAAGTGAAAAAATGTAGTGTAGTGTTTGTGTGTGTTTCTTTTGTGTTTTTCCTTGGGCATTCAGCTCTGATGTTAATGAAATGCTGTATGACGTTGTTTTTATACAGTGTTAATTCCAATATTTTTTACATTTCAATCCTGTTTTACGTAAGTAGCAATACTTGTACATACTTTATTAATTTTTCAATGATTCTTTACATAAAATTAGGTTACATATGATAGTTTTATGTAATAATAAATGTGTTTCTTATGTCTTTATGTGTTTTTTTCAAATGTTGTTTTTCTTCAAAATCATGTTCGGATTTCACGGGATTTTGGATTTCTGGGGTTCGGATTTGAGGGGTTCTATTGTAATGACGGTACAGACAATAAGGTAAGTGATGACTTTAAAACAAGTGGTAATTATGATGGAGAAATAATTACGAATAATGATCAAGTGATAGACTACAAGGTGAGTAATAATGTGGTTAACACAGTGAATAATATCAGTGATAACGAGAGTAGAAAATCAGTTGAGGTTAGTCATGGAGTGTTAGTGAGTGTCATTGAGTTAGAAAGGGAGTATGGAGAGAGTTTAAATGTAGAGTGTGAGCAGGGGGCAAATTTTTCTGGGGTTAAATGTGGAGTGAAGACTTCACAAGTGGTTTATGAGGATAAGAGATCCTCGCTAGGACATTTGGACGACAGTGGGTCAGCAAATGGTCAAATAAGTTGTTTGTGTGTATCTGGTAAGGCCAGATGGTGTTATAATAATGTGGTATTGCCCTCTGAGTGGAGTGAGAAAGTGAAATGGGTTTGGGAAAGGGATTATAAAGAGAGTGAGAGTGTGATAGAGTTGTTCAAGTTGAAGAGAGTTTATAAAGAGTTTGTGGAGATTTTAATTAGAGAGGGAGGGGATAAAATTAATTTACCTAGTAATGAGACTGAGGTAACTGATGATATTGATGACTTACCTTGTGTAGTAGTAAACGATGATTATATCGATATTGGTGATAATATACACTTACCTGTTGTAAGAATCTGCATACTTGTGACAGCTGATGGCTATAATGATGAGAATATAAACCATTTAATTGTGACAAATATACCAAAGGAGACTTAACCATACCCGATGTGGACATGGCATATGATAAAATAATAAAGGGGGATAACCCTGGGAATTATTATGGTTTAATGGATGAAGTAGATTTAAAGGGACATTATATTAAAAAGTGTAATATAATGTATGGAAATAAAAATGAAAATTGTTATGTGAAAATCACACTAATTTACGACGACGGGGGTTCTAATGAACATTTAATTATTTGAGTTAATGGTAATTACTTGGCTGACTTATACAATGATTTGTGGTAAACAATAACAGGTTATGACAAAAATTGTAAATAAATTTGTAATGGTGTTAAATGTATTGTGTTAAGGTTATGTTGACATTTTGGTAGTGCATCAGCTGATATGTTGTTCACATGTACTTTGTATGTTGTATGACCAATGTTTACAGTTATGATGGAGTTGATAACGACAATAATATTTTATTTTGATGCATCATTGCCATAAATGAATTTTATTATGAAATAAAATAAATACAAGATGTAATTAAATGGAGTTAATTTGTTTTGAATAATGTAATTAAAGTAACTTAAATTGTTTTGATTGGAGTCAGATTAAATTAATATAAAATGTGAATTTTAGTAGTGAACTTAAATTTATTTTATTTTGAATTGGGCAATAGATGATATATAATTGAAGTTTGGTGATCAAAATGTTTAGTAGAAAAGTAAAGTAAACGTTATAATGAAAGGTAAACAATTAAAATGTTTATTTAATGGGCAATTGAGATTAAAATTGTAATGTTCATAAATTTTATTCAAATTTAAAGGTGAAATGTTGGTGTTATATGTAATATGTGTTATATTGTTATTATTCACATGTCTTATATGTAATTAATTTAGGATTTTGGTGGGGAATAGTGTCTTGGTAGGAGAAAATAATTTGTATATAATTTGTATGGGATTTATATGTATTAGATGTAAGTATACAGTAAGGTTATGTTGCTATGTAGACATTGTATTTTATATAATCAATTTACAGGGTTGTTTGAAATTAATGTAAAATGCTTACAAGACAAATCTTGGTAGTCAGTTTGAACGTTTTTGATTGGATGGCTGTATAAAAGGCTAAATGAATTTTATTATGATGTAACTGAAATTGTTGTAAATTAGTTAATTAAATTAAGTTGAGGTAATTAATTTCAGTTATTTGAAAAGAAGAATCAAACCAGTACTTTTTTAACGACTAACCAGTACAACTAAGAGGAGACAAATCAGTAGAGGATATGTAGTAATGAAAGGCAGGTTATGTATATTTTAATTGAATGTTTCAGAGTCAGGTGATACTGTGGTGACGTACCTGTCTGATTTTATGGTGTTGGGATCTCGAGCCGAGAAGTCCAGTAAAGTCGGATAGGTGCAGCCACAATCACTGGACAAGGGGGGTAAATAACCCATGATTTGAGTAAAGATTTAAGGGGGGTTGCGGCGCTATATCCTCACTGATCCTTTTAGGTTTAGGCAATGAGAGTTTTTATGCTTCGGCATAAAACCTCTCGTTGGGGGGGGGGTATTGTAACGGTACAGATTGGGGGATAGAGAATGATTTTGAACAATTTTAAAATGTTGTAATGCAAGCAGCAGTCAACCTCAGGGGAGCCTCGTTTTCACAAAAGTGAGTACAATGTTATTGAAAGAGACCAGTGTGTTTATGTCTTAGCGTCCGTCTGTCTAGACGCGTTACGCAATCACCTGCAATCCAGGACATCTGTGAATTACAGAGAAGGCGAATGTAACCCGCCGAAGTCATCAGGCGGTAAAAAGTTGTAGTCATCGCTGGCCCAGTTTAAACCAGCCAATCAGAAGGTGCAGCAACACACTTCAAATAGTACAGAGCAGTTCAACACAACCCAGCAACGGTAACAAACTTTATAATATTAGCCTCGGCATTTTGGTAGGTCAAAGCGAACACAGTAGCCGAGACCTACCGAAACTGGTAAAAATGTAAAGAGAGTGAGAGTGACATTTAAAAATGAAATTTTAAAGTGAAGAATTAGAACAGTGAGTGGCAGCGAAAGTGAAAGTGATGACGAGTAATGGGGGATAGCATGTGCAGATAAGTGAAACAGAAAATTAACTATTTTGGGGTTGAAGTAAAGTTAAAAACAATAACTATCAGAGAGCGCAATAAGTAAATGGGGGGCGAAAGAGAAAAGTAAAAAGCATGAGAGTGTGTGTGTGTGTGGGAAAACGGGGAAAGTAAAAAGTATAAGTACTGGTTTGTCCATTAAAATGTTGGCCAATTTAAATATTTGATGATAGAATTTTATGCCTTATATTTTTGATGTCAGTAATGAAATAAGTAACAGAGTATAAATTTTGAAATAAACAAAATAGCATTGAAGTTACTATAAGCATGTGTAAGTAAGTTATTACGCCTAGTTTATCATAACCTGTCCAGTATTGAAAAGCACGCCTAAAACGAACCTGGGTAAGTGTTATCTCAAAAGTCAAACCTCCGCTCAACAGTCCCTGAAAGGACCAAGGCGTACAGCGCGCCACCAGCCGCTAGTTGCGTGTGTTATCTAAGGGAATTAAATTATCAAGGTTTCCACATTTTCCTTTAAAGATGTTGGTGGCGACCTGAAATAGTCTGGATCTTCTGGTTGAGTTAAGGAAAGGGGCGACAAACAATGTTCATCAGAAGGGTGGTAAGTAAGAAAGGTAAGTTTGGTAAAAGTTTATAAAGTTACAAGGCCTATGTACTTATTAGTATATGCATGTGTGCTGTCTTCTTCATATTTTGGCTTGCTACAGATGGGAGATGCAATGTTAATTTTTTGTGTATAAAATTATCCATGGACTGTGAAACATGATCTGTAAATCTGCTTTTAAATATAAGGAATGTGAAATCCACCAAGTTTCATCAGCAGATTAGTAGTGAAGTCTACCCTAAAAATGCTATGAGGGATGCAATGATGAGAAAGTGAGTTAGAAAGTTTAAACATGCACGATGAGGCATAGAGTGGGTGGTGATTAAATGCAGACAATTTATGAAACAATTTGTGAGAACAGATGGTTTCTGATTTCTTTACTTTCTTGTGAATTTTCTCAAGTCTTCTGAATGAAACTGTGACAGATTGCTCACACTATGAAGTAGTTATGCTTGTGCAGTTCCCAAAATTTTACTGAGCAGCACAAAATCAAATGACTAGCACTGTTCGATTTCCCTCAGTAGATACAGTAATGAAGGTGATTTTTTTTTTTAAGTCATCATTGGTGATAAGACATAGGTGCCTCAGGCTCCACCAGAATTAAAATAGTCTGTGGAGTGGAGCCAAACCATACACCAGAAAAAGTAGAAATTCAAGCAAAATATTTCTGCCCAGATGAACATGTACATCATTTTTTGGACAAGAAGGAAGTGTTGCTTATGGGTTCTTGCATTGTGAGCCCTAACAATAAATGCTGCATATTACTGTGAGACCTTGAAGAAATTGAGTCATATTATCAAAAATAAAGCGTGAGGCATGCTCAGTAGCAGAATTGTACTCCTTAAAAACAGTGTTCGACTACAAGATGCTATGCAACCCAAGCAGTTTTCACATAATTTTGGAGGGAACAAATGAATCCTACAGCCCACAGCTCATCCCTGTAGCTAAGAAATAGCTCCTAATGACTATCACTTGTTCCTACATTCAAAATGATTTCTTGCCAGTCAGCTTCATTCTTGAAGAGGGAGGGAATGAAGAAATATGTTACAGGTTTCAATACTTTAATATTAATTGAAATTATGTAATGTTAGCCAGCACTGTATACAAACTACTAACCTCAATTAATGAAAGATTTACAGAATTTTCTAAAAATAGTCTAGGTGAATAGCAATGTGAGTTCCGACCAAAAAGAGGTACTTCTGATCAATTGTTTGTTATCAGTCAGGTAACAGAAAAGTGTTATGAGCATGATATAGATCTCCATGAAACTTTATGAAACTGCGTGGGATATAGGAATTCCTTTGAAACTTATAAAGTTAATGAAGATTGCCACAAAATACACGAAAACTAAAATTTTGTATGAGAACAGGCTAAATGAATCATTTACATTTAATAAGGGACAGCCCGTTAGTCACAACAAAAATTAAAATATATAAGACTCTCATTTGACCTGTTGTTGTGTACGATGGTGAAAAGTGTACATTAGCAAAAAAGGAACAAGAAACACTGAGAAGGTTGGAAAGAAAGATTGTACGATGTGTTTATGGCCTAGGTAAGGAAGATAATGAATGGAGAGTAAGAAGGAACCAGATAGGTGAGCTATTGAAGCATGAGGACACTGCAAGATTCATAAAAGCTCAACAAATTCAATGGTTAGGTCACATAGAATGGATGGGTGATCAGCGTATGGCAAAGAAAATCCTGAGGGAACAAGTGTATAAAAGCAGAAGAGGGGTTGACTTAGGATAAGATGTTTATATATGTTGGAAGATCTCAGAACAATGGACATGATGGGTTATGATGAGATGGGAATGGGTAGAGACACTGAAGAAGATTGTAGGCTTAGGCTGTAGGGCTGAAGAAGAAGAAGCTTAAAAATAGTACAAGGTATTGCTTCTCTTGTAAAAGTAAAATTGTTTTAAAACACACTGACTGTATTTTTTAATAACGAAAGAGTATTTACTTTCCAAACGTGCCTTGTACATTTTTTATAGCATCTACCACTATATAAAATAATGTGATCAAGCAGTATTAGAAATAAACTATACACAAACTTTAAGTAGCTGTGTGAAGTATATATTGTACCATAACTATAATATATTCCACAACACAACTTAATTATTTTAAAACTTTCAAATCAGATGTTTGTGATGACTAATATTAATAAAATGGAATTTTCTTCAATACCTCATTAACTGTTAACAAATTTATGTTAATTTTCCTTTCCCAAAATTAAATATTAAATTGTAAAACTACACTTTCTGATTAATTCAGTTTATTTGTAGAATGCTCTACACATTTTTTGTTCTACATTATATACACAAAACTGTGGCTTATGTTTGTTTTTTGAATGGGATCTACACTTGTTCTTAGAAGATATAACTGTAAAATGATTATTTGATACAAATGATACCATAAAGATTGATAGTAGTGTTCTAAGGTAGTAACGCAGTTCAATTCACACCAAAGTTGTTTGCTAACGTGTGAAAGACAGAAAGCACAAAGTTCAATAAATTTGCTACAAGAGAAATAATTGTATGTAACTTAAAAAGAAATGGCCTATTATTGGGAAAAGATGACACACAGTTTTCTGAACTTTCTAGTTAACTTCATGGGAGTTTTCTGAACCATTATTATTCATACACGCACACGCACACACACACACACACACACACATACACACACACACACACACACACACACACACACACACACAATGTTACAAGGACTATAATAGTGGATGTAATAGTTATTACAACACACGATCACCTACTGGAAATGGTTTCTCCCCTGTGTGAAATCTCTGATGTCGAAACAAAGCATTTTTGGTAACAAAACTTTTTTGGCAAATGTTGCATTCCATGTCTTTTTGTCCAGCATGTCGCATCAGATGAGCTGAAATAGAAGAAAAACAACAATAAATTTAATACATATTAATTACATTACAAACTGTTTATAGCTACCTTCACTGGTCTGCCAAAATCAATTTATTCTACAGCTGATGCTTACTAAAATCAGTACCTATTCATGTCAGAAACATTCTACTCTTTTACTTTTTTTGTAAATTGTTCTAATCTTTATTGTTTATTAAACAATAGTGAAATAATACCTATTAATATTAATAGTGATTATTAATAGTTTAATAATCAATTGTGTTGTTTAATAATATGGTGGTGATGTTAGTAAGTGGTAGTTGTAGCACTTTTCATACTAACTCTTAACTTGAAGCAAGAAGCATGAGAATCTGTCTTAATACATGGGGGAAAGAATGTTAGACAGAAAATTTAACTCATTCCAAAGTGGACTTGGTATTCAGCAATTATCTTCAGATAATCATCTACAAAATTTTCTGCAAATTGTGAATAACAAAGCAGCGTTATAGCATTAAAGGAAGCACTAGTTATATTTTTAGAAGTACGATAGTAAAAATAATTTGAAATAATTAAGTAATGATTTATCAGAGTATTCAGTGATACGATGAAAAACAAGATAAGACAAATCAAGCCACAAGTTATATAAAAATTTGGTTCAGTAAGTAAGGTGCTGCACTTAGTTTAGTTAGTGATTGCTATTGGTGCTGACATTCTGTTTATGTGCATGCATAAATGATCGTAAAGTAGAACAAAAGCTGTCTATGTTATCATTTTGATTTGCATCCGTGAGTAGTGTTATGCTCTATTCTTGTTTGTGTTCTGAGTACACAATTTTTCATTTAATTTGTAAAACTGGAGTTTGCAAATTTGTTTGTATTGTGTACTTTCATTACTGGAAATTAAATTGTGACAAATAAATTTTTAACATTTAAGTTTTTAACATTTAAACACTAACATTTAAGTTTGTAATTTAAAAACTACAAAACATTGTGTTAGTAAAAGCTGTGGAAGCGGCTGCCACTTCAGATATTTCTCTGCTAGGACTACAAGAGTACAGGAATTGAAGCTGTATATACATGTTAACAATGGAAACAATTTTTTTTATGACAAAGTATGTAATAAACAAAAATAAAAAAAACTGCTGAGGAACCTAGCTAAACTAAAAATAATAGGATAAAGGCTTTACGCAGTATTGGCATGTATTTAACTTTAAATATACAGTAAATAAACTTTAAGTTACTTTTTGCATAACTATATTGTTTGGTACAAGCTTGAGTAAAAAAAAACATGAAGGTCTTGTAGCAGTTTTCCAAGTTTCAGCCCCATGCCTTGCCACTGAAACAGAGTGTTGTATGTCTACAATAATGCATTAAATCGGGAATGTTACATCATATGATTAGTTAGTTATTTCTAATATATGTATGAAAAGAAAAATGTTATTTTTACTATCAAAACAGTATGTTAATTTTGACTTATTGTATCAGCAGAATATTTCTGATAGACCACAGCGATATATTCCTCTGCTAGTTTCTTATTACTCATACATTGGTTGCATAATTTTTATACTACTTGTAACGGGACGAACTGAAGGGGGTTTATAATTTAAAGATTTTCATGTTAACCATCTGCAGACAACCTTTGAGGTAATCTTTTTATTCACCTAGAGTGTATTTTTTGGTCACTGACTGTAGCTCCGTGGAAGGCACAGCACGGTACAAGAATGTTAATTGTCAGAAGGGTGCGTATTTGTGCGTACGAGCGCACGTGAGTGCCGCCTTTTGCGACGTAGAAATGACACGTGGGAAAATAAAAGGAATTCCATGGTCAAATATGCGATTGAAACAACCAATCACAGAACGAGTTGAGACCGCGCGGCCAACGCCTAACGCCTGGCAGGTAGGCAACCGCGCGCACGATTCACACAGTTGTCGCTGGGCAGTTCGCCACAACTAATCACACAGTACAGTTGTAAATATAACGCAGCCTCGGAATTTCGGTAGACCAACGTGAATTGAGTAGCCGAGTTCTACCGAAACTGGTGTAAATATAAAGAAGCAAACCCGGAAGGAAAGTGACAGTAAAGTCTACATACTACGTAAACGTGAAGTATAAGAACAGTGTTTAGTGATGGAGTGAACGTGCGGTAAGGAAGATGGTGGGATTTAGTGGATAACTCGGACAGGTACAATATAGAAAACAATCAGTTTGATTTGAAATAAAGTAAAGATTAAAGAGCTCATAAATAAAACGGGGGGGGGGGGGTAAAGCAATGTAAAAAGAAAGAGTGAGAGAGTGTATGTAAGTAAAAATAACAGGGGAAAATAAAACATAAAAGTACTGAAATAAATTATATAGACTGGTAATTACCTTTATGTAATTCCTTCCTTGCAACTTTTGATTGTTTGCGTAACGACGCGTTTCAGGAACACAGTCCCATCATCAGGTTATAAAAATGAAATCATGAACTAATCACTCGTCATTAAGTTTAAAATAAAACCACTGCACAACATTCGAATTCACGCGGACACATATGTATTCACACACGTGCGTGTCGTCGTAAGTTAAAAGTCAACTGATTTTGTTATCGCAGACTTACACAGGCAGTCGTCTGCTTTCTTCTTGTTGTGTGCGTATTACTGTGTCGTAGAAGACGTTGGATTTAAATGACAACATATCATTCAATAGCTCGTCATGCTGGAATTTACTTGCTTTGTAAATTATAAATTCTTCCATTGCATCCATGAAGCGTCCTTTCTTACAGTAATGTAAAGGTTTTAAATTTTGTGCAAAACTTGTATAATAATGGTTGTATTCTATTAAGTGCTGCGCGTAACTGGACTTTATATTATTGATATTCTTCTTGGGTAGATGTTCTATATATCTATCTTTAAAACCTCTTCCTGTTTGTCCAATATAGAATTTATCGCAGTCATCACATACCGGAACATGTATACATACATATCATACATACATATCGTAGTTATATATGCCGGAACATGTTTCAGGATTTTTGCTTCTTTTTGTTCGTAATACGTTTTGAATATTATTGTTTGTTTTAAAAGTTACTGTAATGTTATATTTTTTTAATTGATTTTTAATGATTTGTGGTATCAAGTTAGTGTACTCAACGGATATAAATTTATTGTCATGTATCGGTTTGTTTGTTCCTAGATTCTTTTTGCGTCTGTGTTTATCGATCAACTTGTCAACAATCATGCTGCTATATCCATTGGTGATTGCTATACTTTTTATGGTGTCTATTTCTTTGATAAAATCCTCCTTCTCTAGGGGTACATTAAGGAGTCTGTGGACGAACACGTTATAAGCAGCCATTTTTTGTGACCATGGATGGTATGAGTCTGCATGAATGGTAATATTGGTTGTTGTAGGCTTTCTATAGATATTAAACTTAAAGCAATCTTTCTGTTTAATTAAAGTTAAATCTAAGAAATTCAAACAATTATTATCTTCGGTTTCTAGGGTAAATTTGATTTGGGTGTTTATACTGTTCATGTATTTTATCTTGTTTTCAAGTTGTCTTAATGAACCGTTAAAAACACAAAATGTGTCATCAACATATCGATGATAGGCTATAATATTCTAATGATGTATATTGTTGTTCGATAATAGATATTTATTTTCAAAATGGTTGAGATACACTTCTGCTAATATACCACTTAGGGAGAACCCATAGCGAGCCCCTCACTTTGTGAATAAAACTGACCACTGAAGGTGAAATAGTTCTGTTTTAGGATTTTTTGAACCAATATAATGAGTTCATTTATTTCTTGAATGTTCATTGTGCCTTTTCATATTAAATTTTCTTTTAGAATTTCAATAGTAACTGTGACTGGCACATTTGTGTATAAGTTTACTATGTCGAAAGAGGCAATTTTATATTGAGGTAGCAATTTTGTTACCTTTATTTTATTTATGAAATCAACATTATTTTTAATACTACGATCATTTTCAAGAGTAATATTATTTTTTATAATTTGTTGTAGTAACTTAGCTATCTTGTAACTTAGGGCTGTTGTGTAATTAATAAGCGGTCTTATAGGGATATTTTGTTTATGTAATTTGGGTAGGCCTGTAAGCTGTGGGGCTTGTGCGTGTATAGGTTTTATGTATCTGCGTGTTCGTTCATCCAACAAATTAGTGCATTTATTAATTGTTTCGTTCAAAATCTTAACATAACGTTTAGTAGGGTCGTCGACCAATGTCTCAATATTATTACTATCGATAAACTCATGGATTTTATTTATGTATTCTTGCTGTGGTAATAAAACCACTGTGTTGCCTTTATCTGCTTTTGTTATTTTGACATTAGTATCATTTATTTTATCTTTTATATTTCTGACGTGTCTATAGTCGCTGCTGTATTTATCTTTAAGTCTTTGGTTTATATTATTAATTTTCAATAGTCGGTTGAGTTTATTATTTATTATCGTACGGGCTTCGTTTTGTGCATTTGTATCAGATAACATTCTTATGGTAGCTTCTGCATTCACAACCTCATGTACAAGGTGATCTTTATCAAGTCTAGGCAAATTGCACGTTAAACCTTTACTTAGTAATATTTCTTCTGCGTTTGTTAGGTTTATATTAGATAAATTTGCTATGCGTCTATAGAAAGTATGATGACTTCGTATGCTTATATTGTTCTGTTGATTATCGTGTACAGAACGAAACTTTTTATTATGAGTAAATAATATTTTACATGTGATGCGTTTGATCTGTTGTTCGATTACTTCGAACACATTGTTACTAACCGCAGGGTGCATTGAATTAAGCAATTCCAAATGAAGTTTATATAACTCATGATTGAGGTTGATTTTCTTTATATATAAACTATTAGTCTCTTGTTTTATCCATGTTTTTTGCGCTGTTTGCGCTGTTTTTTGCCTTTGATTTGCTACTGATGTTGATAACAGCGTATTTAGGGGTTATGTTGTATCGCAGACACAGTTTGTTAAATTTAATGTTATTAGTGGTTTTTATTAACTTAACTTTGGTGTTCTTGTATTTATAGACCAGTAATGCCGGCTAGGCTTCAAAGTTCATTTTTGGTTTGGTCTCCAAGTTGCGTATTTTAATAAATTATATAGACTGGTAATTACCTTTATCTAATTCCTTCCTTGCAACTTTTGATTGTTTGCGTAACGACGCAACAATCTTTTGATTGTTTATAACCTGATGATGGGCATGTGTTCCTGAAACGTGTCGTTACGACCCTACTAAACGTTATGTTAAGATTTTGAACGAAACAATTAATAAATGCACTAATTTGTTGGACGAACGAACATGCAGATACATAAAACCTATACACGCACAAGCCCCACAGCTTACAGGCCTACCCAAATTACATAAACAAAATATCCCTATAAGACCACTTATTAATTACACAACAGCCCTAAGTTACAAGATAGCTAACTTACTACAACAAATTATAAAAAATAATATTACTCTTGAAAATGATCGTAGTATTAAAAATAATATTGATTTCATAAATAAAATAAAGGTAACAAAATTGCTACCTCAATATAAAATTGCCTCTTTCGACATAGTAAACTTATACACAAATGTGCCAGTCACAGATACTATTGAAATTCTAAAAGAAAATTTAATAAGAAAAGGCACAATGAACATTCAAGAAAAAAATGAACTCATTATATTGGTTCAAAAAAATCGTAAAACAGAACTATTTCACCTTCAGTGGTCAGTTTTATTCACAAAGTGAGGGGCTCGCTATGGGTTCTCCCCTAAGTGGTATATTAGCAGAAGTGTATCTCAACCATTTTGAAAATAAATATCTATTATCGAACAACAATATACATCATTAGAATATTATAGCCTATCATCGATATGTTGATGACACATTTTGTGTTTTTAACGGTTCATTAAGACAACTTGAAAACATGAGAAAATACATGAACAGTATAAACACCCAAATCAAATTTACCCTAGAAACCGAAGATAATTGTTTGAATTTCTTAGATTTAACTTTAATTAAACAGAAAGATTGCTTTAAGTTTAATATCTATAGAAAGCCTACAACAACCAATATTACCATTCATGCAGACTCATACCATCCATGATCACAAAAAATGGCTGCTTATAACGCGTTCGTCCACAGACTCCTTAATGTACCCCTAGAGAAGGAGGATTTTATCAAAGAAATAGACACCATAAAAAGTATAGCAATCACCAACGGATATAGCAGCATGATTGTTGACAAGTTGATCGATAAACACAGACGCAAAAAGAATCTAGGAACAAACAAACCGATACATGACAATAAATTTATATCCATTGAGTACACTAACTTGATACCACAAATCATTAAAAATCAATTAAAAAAATATAACATTACAGTAACTTTTAAAACAAACAATAATATTCAAAACGTATTACGAACAAAAAGAAGCAAAAATCCTGAAACATGTTCCGGCATATATAAAATTGTATGTGATGACTGCGATAAATTCTATATTGGACAAACAGGAAGAGGTTTTAAAGATAGATATATAGAACATCTACCCAAGAAGAATATCAATAATATAAAGTCCAGTTACGCGCAGCACTTAATAGAATACAACCATAATTATACCAGTTTAGCACAAAATTTAAAACCTTTACATTACTGTAAGAAAGGACGCTTCATGGATGCAATGGAAGAATTTATAATTTATAATTTATAAAGCAAGTAAATTCCAGCATGACGAGCTATTGTATGATATGTTGTCATTTAAATCCGACACAGTAATACGCACACAACAAGAAGAAAGCAGACGACTGCCTGTGTAAGTTTGCGATAACAAAATCAGTCGACTTTTAAGTTTACGACGACGCGCACGTGTGTGAATGCACATAGCTATGTGTTCGCGTGAATTCGAATGTTGTGCAGTGGTTTTGTTTTAAACTTAACGACGAGTGATTAGTTCATGATTTCATTTTTATAACCTGATGATGGAACTGTGTTCCTGAAATGCGTCGTTACACAAACAATCAAAAGTTGCAAGGAAGGAATTAGATAAAGGTAATTACCAGTCTATATAATTTATTAAAATACGCAACTTGGAGACCAAACAAAAAATGAAAGAATAAAAGTACTGGTTTAATAGTACGGGTTAGTATAGTAAATACTATGTATTAGAAGTTAGTAGAAAGAAGTATAAAAGTAAGAGAAAGAAAGAAGTGATTAAATAAATACGATTTGTTTCACCAGAATAAATATGTGTTAAGAGTAATTATTTCGCCGTTACCATTTCCTAGTGTTCTGCGCTGTAAAACTCGTCTAAATGTTCCAGGGAATTTTCTGAATTGTCGGAAGTCAGACTGCAAAATTGTCCAGTGTTTTAATTAAGGTAAAGTATAAAGGTCTCCATATCTGTCTGTTGCGTACTGGAAGCTCTTGAAGTCTTCTCGAGTTATTCCACGAAGCGCTGAATGAAGAGGGCTGGTTTAAAGTAAATAGAAGTGGACTGTATAATTTTTATATGAATCTTTTATTGAAAGCTATTGAATTTGGATACTGTTGCTGACACGCACAGACGTTTACATGACATGACGCCCATTAGTTGATTAATAATAGAAGTCGAAAGACATGATGAATAAGCAAAGATCGCCAAGTACAATCAGTGCATGCTGCACATAATAATAGTTAAAAAATGAAAGCCAGTAGCCGCGGCCGGGAATATTACGAGTGATCGACTCGGAGCCTAGTGAAGAACTAACGAAAATATCGCTACAGACAGCTGAGCTGAGCCGGCTGTAGACGATAGATAAGAAAAACGTGACGTCATCTGCGTGTGTCGCAGTGCAGTACTTACAATACAGAGGTTTAACAGTTCAAAGTCTGAACATACTGCCCGCACAAAATCGGGGCAATTTTGTAATTTATGCCTTAAGTTAATAATACATAATAATTGAATTTATATGCTAATCAAAGAACAACATAACAATTGGCGTGTTCAACACAGAGCAATGACAGCTTGATAATTAATAGTAATAATGTGGCTAACATAACGAATTCATAAGATAATTATAAAATACACAATGATTCAAATTTTGCAATCATGAAACATTGACAATGAAATTACCCAACACATAATAATATGGCGTAATGAACAATAAGAAAATAATTAAGTAAACACATTAATTTATCCCCCATAATACCCAATAATGATCACAAAGAATTCAATAATAAGTAACAAGCAATAATACAATAAAACGATGTAATAATTTGCATGCATGATATTAAAACAACAATCCCCTGAAAAATTCAACAATACATAACCATTGGAAAATATAATGACAATACATAATAATTAATACAATAAGATTACAATAATCGTTCCCAAAAAGTTTAAAAATACACAATCATATAATAATACAATGACAAATACATAATGATTGATACAATAATGGCGTAGTAACTATTGCAATAATAGTTACCCAACAATAATAATAATAAATACAATAATAATAAAATTGGATTGTATGATCGGCCGGGGAATGTCCCGGGAGTGATACAAGGCAATGCGACAAGTTCACATCCCTGGTAAGTGCCGTATGATCCTCATGCGACTAGTCTGATGCCACCAGAAGGGGCATAATTTATGGATGGGTCGACGTAGGATACACTGTGCGGTGCGAACTTCAGCAACGCGCACTATTGAGTCCTGACCCGCAAAAACATTAGTAATTACCCCGAGCTTCCATTGAAGGGGGTGGGGAATTATCGTCTAGAATGAGGACGAGCTGTCCGACATTTAAATTCCTTGAAGTGGTGCGCCATTTGTTGCGTTGCTGCAACTGGTGCAAGTAATCTTTGGACCATCGTTTCCAGATGGATTGTGTGAATTTTTGGAGCAGCTGCCATCTGCCCAAACGACTAGTACTGACTTGGGTATAGTCGGGCTCCGGGAGTGCCGTCAGTGGAGAACCGACCAGGAAATGAGCGGGAGTTACGGGTTCAGGGTCCCTAAAATCATTGGATATAGAGAATAAAGGGCGTGAATTAAGGCAGGACTCTATTTGAGTTAAAATGGTAGAGTACTCCTCGAAATTTAAAACGGTACAGCCAATCACGCGGTGTAAGTGAAATTTGACACTTTTTACACCGCTTTCTCACAAACCACCGAAATGAGGGGCAGAGGGTGGAATAAAGGACCACTTGATGCCCTGGGAACTGATAAACTCCTGAGTTGCTTGCTCAAATCCCTCAGATTTCAAAAGCTTGTACAATTCGTGTAATGTGCTGCTAGCACGACGAAAATTCGTACCATTGTCTGAAAATATCTGAGTGGGAATACCTCTACTCGCGATGAACCGTTTTAAGGCCGCTACGAAGGTGTCTGAGGTAAGATCTGATACAAGTTCCAAATGAATGGCCTTAGTGCTCATGCATATGAATAACGCAATATACGCCTTTGACGTCGATTTTGAGCACTACCCGCCATGACGTATAAGTATGGGTCTGGCATAGTCCACCGCCGATTGGGAAAATGGCTTAGCAGGCGTGACCCTGGAAGGGGGTAACTGTCCCAATAATTGGTTCGTGCCTCTAGCACGGTAACAGAAACAGGTGATGCATTTATGTATTACCGAGCGTATATAGGACTTATCGTTAACAATCCAACATTTCTGTCTCAGAGAAAACTGGGTTAATTGTACACCAGAGTGCAATAAACAAAGATGTTCGTATTCTATGATTAACTTGGTGAGATGAGAATGCGGATGCAAAATTATTTGATGTTTGCTCGCGTAGTTAAGCTGGGAGAGCTGCAGACGTCCACCCACTCTCAATATACCTGACTCATCAAGGAAGGGGTTGAGAGAGAGAATTTTACTCCTGTTGGGGATGCAGCGATGTTCCTCAAGCTCCTTAACCTCAATGCTGAAATGCAATTGCTGAGACTGGCGAATAAAAACCAAAAGAGTATCATGCAAGTCCTGGGCTGACAGAAAAGAAGTTCCCCTGTCTGCTACGGGGAGCCTAGAGTTATGAATGAATCTGCGGCAATATGAGAAAACGCGAATAAGTCTTGTAAGGGATGAGTAATTTTCAACATAACTGGAGGTGGATAAAGCGACGATTAGTGAGGTTGGGGCCTGCTTGCGTCGTTCTTGTTCCAGATCGGGATAAGTGCAGGGCGAATGAGTATTGAAGGCACTGATGGGCCATGATGATGACTCATGGGATAACCAGGACGGACTATACCACCATTGAGGGTGATTGTGTAAAATGCAAGGGAGGCAACCGCACGATAAAATGTCGGCGGGGTTGTCCAGTGATGATACATGGTGCCAAGTTCCCCGGGTAGCGAGACGCTGAATTTCAGCGACACGGTTGGCGACAAATGCCTTCCAACGGGAAGATCGCTGATGGATCCAATGCAAGGCTATCATCGAGTCTGAATAAAAATATAATTTGTCGAATTTGTAGTTGACGGCGTCTATTACCTTGGAAGTTAACTGAGACAGTAATAAGCAAGCGCAAAGTTCAAGCCTGGGTAGCGTTATCTGTTTCAGCGGAGCGACCCTAGACTTTGCACATAACAGATTTGACGATATGGTGCCATTTGAATAGACCGACCGCACATAGATACAGCACGCGTAGCCCTTAGCCGACACGTCGGCGAATCCATGCAGCTGTAATGAAACGATTCGGTAATTGTTTAGACTCTTGACAGACCTCGAAATTTTAAAATGAGTGTCGGAGACCAACTGAGAATAGAGTTCTAACCATTGATCAGACAATGAACCTGATAAGGGTTCGTCCCAACTCGTACCCGATAACCACAATCGTTGTACAAAACACTTGCACCAAAATATAATAGGGCCAAGGAGGCCCAAAGGGTCGTAGATCCCTGCAATGACCGATAACACAGTTCTTTTGTTGACCACCGCAACGTTGACATTCCTCTGGACGTTATATAAAAAACTGTCTTCGTTCACGTTCCATTGAATGCCCAATGTACGCACATTTTGGTTTTTGCTAAAGTCATGGGAGACGTGAGCGCGAGAGGCCATAAGGGTCTGGTCATTAGAAAACCATTTATGTAGGGTAAAACCATATCGGCTTAGCAAATTTATGATGTCACATTTCATCTTAGATAGGACGTTCGGGTTGTCTGAGCCCGTCATTAGATCGTCCACGTAAAAGTCATTGGCTATGGCTAAGCAAGCTATAGGCTATTCAGTTTTATTTTCTTGGGCTACTTGAGCCAGACATCTTGTAGCGAGAAAGGAGGCACTTGCAGTCCCATACGTGACTGTCCTCAAGGCGTAATGTTGGAGCTCCTTATGCGGGGCGTCACGCCAAACAATACGCTGCAAATTGGAATCCTTCGGATTAACTAGAATTTGCCGATACATTTTTTCAATGTCAGCGATGAGGACGTATCGGTGAGTTCGGAATCGAGTCATAATGGCGAACAGATCCTGCTGGATCGTGGGACCGACCATCAGTGTATCGTTCAAGGACAAATTATTTGTCGTCTTAGCGGAGCCGTCGAAAACAACCCGTAACTTGGTAGTTATGCTGGAACCTTTAAAGACTGAGTGGTGAGGCAAATAAAAGGTGTCTGAATGGTCAAGCGATAAATCATACTCATTAAGTGAAGACATGTGACCAAGATTTAAATATTCACGCATGAACTCGCTATAGCCTTTGTAAAGGGCAGGGTTCTGCTTGAACTTAAGTTCTAATGACTGAAACCTGCAGATAGCTCTGCGAAGAGAATTACCCAAATGAGACTTGTCTGCCTTTCGAGGTAGGGATACCACAAATCTGCCATCGTCATTACGGACAGTATTGGACACGAAATGTTTCTCGCATGTCGAGTCGTCAGCGGAGGTATCACGAACAGTAACTTCCTCCAACTTCCAAAATTCCTTTAGTTGCGAGGAAATTGCACTATCATTGTCACATACCGTAAAGGATGAAACCGGTTTCGTCATGTCAACATTAAACGGCAAATTACCTGCGAGAATGAATCCTAGCTTTGTCTCCTGAATTATGGAAAAATGTGGGCCACGCATAAATTTAGTAGGTTCAATTAACTGCAAATAATATTGAGTACCGAGCAATAAATCGACTTGCAACGAAAAGTTGAGTTGTGGGTCAGCTAAAAATATGCCCTTGGGTAAATTTAAAGATGCGACATCAAATGATTCTGCCGGGAGATTGTTGGTGATGCTGGGAAGCACAGTGCAATGTATGTTTAAACCAAATTTTTTATAGCGAGACTGTAGCCTGACTCGTACTGAAGTCAGCTTGGGATAACGAATTGTTTATACCCGTTATGGGCAATTGAGATTTGATTAGTTTCAGACCCATACGGCGTGCGAAATCCATGGTACAAAAGTTAGCCTGCGAACCAGAATCCAGTAAAATTCTAACCGGGTGCTTTCTACCTGCACGGTCAGTAGTCAGGCAGACTGCGGTAGATAATAATATGGACTTATTTGTTTGTAATTTCAGTGAAGACTGGTTGTTACTGGAGGATTCGGTTTTGTTAGGCATATGAATCATGGTATGATGACGTTTCGCACACGTTCTACAAGAAAATTTGGATGGGCAGTGGGCTCTATCGTGGCCTGGGCGAAAGCAATTTAGACAGAGTTTGTTTTTGATTATAATGTTTTTTCTCTCGTGTATAGTAAGCGTTGTAAAGTGTGGACAATCAGTAATTCTGTGTTTACCCTTGCACAGCTGACAGATTATTTCCAACATGGGAGTGGAATATTGCCTTGGCCGCATTTACCGTTTTAATTGTCTTGCGATAATGGGTCTTATCGCAAGCGCTTATCTTATTTGTTGAAGTGGTTTCACTGTCCAGATTTTGCAATAACTGTCTACGTGCATTTAGAAATTTCATAAAATTGTTAAAGTTAGGAAATCGTTCTTCTGAGAAACTTTCTTTCCACAAACGAAGCGTGTACCTATCGAGTTTTTGAGCCAAGTAATGAATAAGAATAATTTCGAATGTATTCACGGGTAAGTTTAAGGTGTTTAACGCATTGATATTAGTGGTGATCTCGTCAATAAATCTGGAAATACTAATTTTGGACTCGTGTTGAACCGACTGCACACCCAGGACATTTCCCACATGATGGGCTGAGACAATCAACTTACTGTCATATCTGTTTTTTAGTAGATCAATAGCTACAACATAGTTTTCACGAGTAATTGGCAGCGATTTTATCACATTCAGCGCCTCGTCGCTTAATGACGAGTGCAAGTAGTGTAGCTTTTGAATATTCGTCAGATCGATTCTGGCATGTACCAATTTGAGAAATATGTTATAATAGTGTTGCCACTCAATTACGTTCCCCGAAAACCGAGGTAATTTGATCGGTTCCAACTGTATAGGGGGGGTTTTAAGAGGCGTAATTTCGGTACTAATCAGCAGTTTTTGATTCACTTGTTCCACTTGCTCTAACAAGTGTTGCAATTTACATTCGACACTGCAAAGATCGTCCTCAGTTTGGACTCTATCACTTGCTAATGCGAAATCCGCGTCATCGGATTCAATTTGAGACTGAATGTCATCGTATTTAGTGGATACTTCCATCAAATGCCGCAGCTTTATTTTTAGTGCGTATAGATCGATGGTTTCCGGATCGAAATTATCCGCAAACGTGTTCACGCGGGATATAGAAGCCTTAATAGTGCCCCATTTCTTTACAAAGCTTTGACATCGGCCATGATCGCGAATAAAAAATGTAAATTAAAAGAAATATGCGCAGAGCAGGTGAATAATTGATGTAATTTTGATAAGGCTTGATATAATGCAGGAGCTATTGATCGTCATATAACTTAACACATTAGTTCCTATAACATATACTTATTATCTCTATTAAAAAACAGCCATCAGCGTTATTGAAATTATGAATTTAATAATGATACGTATAGTCTTATCTAGACACTTGAACTCTCAATGAGTTATTAAGCAGTTATGAAAATATGCTCATATTATAATTATATATGTGTACATAAAAGCATCAATAATAGCATATTGAATATAAAATATTACTCAGATTGTATATTCATGTGTTGTATGAACAATTATAAATGAAAAGTTATAAATGAACTGACAAATGAAAGTTTATAATCACGTGGAATCCTGGCGTGTTCCGAACTGCTTTGGTCCTGTTGATTCCGCTTTGATCCCGTTCGTGAATCCTGTGATGTTGGTGCCCCGCCTGTTCGTGCTGGTTGGATGACAGTTGTCATCGTATCTCAGCGTGATTTACCGTTGTGGAATTGCTGCTGTTGAGTAACTGTCTTGCCATTGTCCTGTCCAACAAAGGACATGCTACGGCCAGCAATCTCAATTTGAAAATGTTTTAATTTTTGAAGCTTGTTTGGGACACAGGCTTTTTGTGCCCATTAAATGACATGTTTTGAAATAGTGGAGCAAAAAATGTTGTCGCTTGTGGACGAAAATGCGGTCGCTTGTGGCCCAAGAAATGCCCGTAAGGCAAAAATAACATCCGTCCCGTGAGGACCAAATGTTGCGTACTGGAAGCTCTTGAAGTCTTCTCGAGTTATTCCACGAAGCGCTGAATGAAGAGGGCTGGTTTAAAGTAAACATAAGTGGACTGTATAATTTTTATATGAATCTTTTATTGAAAGCTATTGAATTTGGATACTGTTGCTGACACGCACAGAAGTTTACATGACATGACGCCTGTTTGTTGATTAATAATAGAAGTCGAAAGACATGATGAATAAGCAAAGATCACGAAGTACAATCAGTGCATGCTGCACATAATAATAGTTAAACAATGAAAGCCAGTAGCCGCGGCCGGGAATATTACGAGTGATCGACTCGGAGCCTAGTGGAGAACTAACGAAAATATTGCTACAGACAGCTGAGCTGAGCCGCCTGTAGACGATAGATAAGAAAAACGTGACGTCATCTGTGCGTGTCGCAGTGCAGTAATTACAATACAGAGGTTTAACAGTTCAAAGTCTGAACACTGTCCTTCAAAGATATTGGTGGCGGCCCTGAACTTCTGTTGGTTTTTATAAAAGGTAAGTCAGCGAGAGAAAGATCGCAAGGTGAGATTCTGGCAGAGAATATATTTTTTTAAATTTAAAAATGTTTGTTTCTTAACAACTGGTGACCCTGCCAGGATATTCGTATATATTATATGAATTAGACCTGTTTTGAGGCACAGAAAATAGGATTTGGGTAACGGCGTAAGTTGTGAAATTATTATATATATTTACGTTGAATAAGGTTATGATTTGGTAGCGTTGTTGTGTTTACTTTTACTTTTGGATAACGATTGTGTTACGTGTTTTGATTTTATGTATATAATTATTGAATAATAGAAGGGTAATAGTGTTTTATATATATATATATATATATAAAGGGTATTATAATAAAAAATTTTGTTTAAAATGGCTGAGGCACAAGTAACCGAAACAGATTTTGCGTGGGACGAATGGGAGTACAAATTCAGAAGTATTGTGAATAAAATGACGGGTGATGAATGGTGTAAACTGGATAATAATTTGAGATGAATGGAAGAACAAGAAAAGGGAATATTTGCTGAAATTAAAAAGCATAGTGATGGTACTATTATTGGTAGTGAGATGACAAATAATAAAGGTAAAATAGTTGAAGTGATAGGGGTAGAGAGTAAGACAGTGAATAATGATAATGATGATAGTGTAGTGGTGGTAGAAAATGGTTGAGAGACAGATCAATTTAAAGAGAATAAAGATGATCAGGTGGCAGATAATAAGGTAAGTAATGACGATATGAGGAATTTGTTGCAAATGATTAAGAAAAAATTAGAGGAAAGGGAGGAACTGATGGATAAGGGTTTTAATGAACTAAGGGGTGTTATTAATAAACGGTTTGACAAAAGTGACAAAAAATGGGATAAGTTGATAGATTCAACAAAACAAATGAATAATGATTATAATATTGAGAGTATAGTGGTGATAGAAAATGGTACAGTTACAGGTGAGTGTAATGAGAACAAAAATAACGAAGGTACAGATAAGAAGGTAAGTGACAGTGTTAGCGATATGACGAATAATAACGAGGTAAGTAGTAATAATAGTAATGAGTTTAATAGCGAAATAAAAAGTGATAACGTTGATATAATTAAAAATGTGGTGTTAGAGAGTAAAGTGGTGAATAATGATAGTGGCGATGAAGTTTTAGTGGAAAGAGAGAGTAGTAATGAGATAGTGGTTGATGTGATTGAGAGAGAGTGTGAAGAGAGGTTAGATGAGCAAAATTTCCCTGTTGTTTAAGTGGAGTAAAAACTCCACTAGTGAGTTACGAGGACAGAGTTTCCTCTAGTAGTTGTGTGAGAGACGAGGTGTCTCTAAGTAGGTCCCCTGTGTATCATGAGTTCCCTGGAAAAGCCAGGTTGTTATGATAATGTTGTGTTGCCCTTTGTGTGGATTGAGCGAGAGAAAGGAAAATGGGGTTGTGTAAGCGATTATGAGAGAGTGAGAGAGATAGAATTATTCACGTGGAGAGAGAAAGAGGTGGTGTTATTTGATGTTATTAGAAGTTATGAAGAATTATTCGAGAGAATAAATAGAGAGAGAGTGAACAAAAACTTACCTTGTTGTGAGAGTAGTGCAGCAATGGATGATGATAACGTTGATAATTATATTGAATACTTACCTGTACATAGAATGGCGATATTAATACCAGCTGATTCGGATAGTAAGGAGATGATAAAATGCTTAATTGAGACAGATAATAATACTGACGATGACAAGACCAGAATTACTGATGGAGACAGGTTATATGATAGAATAGTAATGTGGGATAACCCAGTAGGTTATTATGTAGGTATAACAGAACAATTTAAAATATTGAATAGTTATTATAATAATAATAATAATAAGATAAAAGTAATTAAAAATGAATTGTGTTATATTAAGAAAAGATTATTGTTTGCTGATGGAGGGTAAAGAGTATTGTTCATGAACATTTAATTATGTGAGTGTAGTGGTTTTTGAAATGGACTGAATTATGAAATGATTTGTGGTAAATAATAACAGATAACAATGTGGATTGTATATACTTTTGTAGTGATGTTAAATGTATTTGTGTAATAGGTTATGTTGTACTCTGTATGTTAAGTAAACAATGTATGTATGTAGTAGGTAGTACTATTATTATATAATATAATATAATAATAATAAAATTTTACCAGACTAATGAGAGTAATTTACCAAAATAATGAGAGTAATTGTGAATGTTATAATGAAAGTAACTGAATTGAAATTGTTTTAAATAATGCAATAAAAGTAGTTAATTAAAAGAGATGGTAATTAATTTAAAAGAGAAAAATTTGAGGTAATAAATTTGAATTAATTGAAGAGATGTTTTACTTAATTTAAGATGTTGTATAGATGAATTTTGGTAATAAATTTAAATGATTTTCTGAAATTTAGACTTTATAATAAATAGTAAATTGTAACGGGACAGAATGGGGTGATGAGTTTTAATTTAATTGTGAATGCGAGGCACAAGAGTTACCCACACAGGGCCTCAATTTTAACAGTAGACATTCCTGTAGGGAACGCCCATTTACACGTTTGTCCAGAAAGTCTGTCTACATGCACCGTTTTCAGGTGCTCTGGAATGTGCACAAGTGCGCGGATGCTTGCTCGCCCATGTGAATAGTCACGGACAAGGCTCGCTGGTCAGTTAGCGTGAATGTACTGTACATCGGGATAACTAATTACTGTGTCACGTGGTTCCTGTTTGCGCCTATCACAAGCATGCTGGTGCACACAAAAACGCCTTTGGCCATCTTAAAAGCGTCGTTTTGGCGTCTGTCGTCTTACAGCCGCGACTTCGGCCGGGTCAGCACAAAGCCTCGCGAACCAAAAATTTTTGTAAACTTTCAATACCGGTAATGTGTTCTAAAAAATAATAAGTGGTAAAGAATGTGTGTAAACTACAAATCAAAATGTAATACAGTATAAACAGCGAACAGTGAGCAAAATTCTAATCAGTGAAAACATATTTCGGAACAACAGTGAACAAAAATCGGACTGATTTCGACACGTGCCTGAGGTGACCACAGGAAAGTAAACATTATGTAAAACAACAATTTCTATTAAATCAACTCAAAATAACGATTATAATAAATGAAGAGATCTCTTAGTTTAAAGGGGGTAAAATGTGTGAAAGTAAGAGAGTGAGCGGGTACTGGGTTGTCTTATAAAACAAAAAGGTATCTAGTTTAATTATAGTAAATAAATATATGAATTTTAGCAATGTCACATAAGAATCAGTAATTGTTCTAAAAAATGAAAATAAAAAGTAAGAAAGTTAAAAAAGAGTATACAGAGAAATGTTAAATAAAACTGAGCTATTAACAAACACAATGAGAGTCGAGTATATTAATGACATAAACCCTAAGTCATGCTTATAAATCACGAGTTCGTGTGAAGGACCTTGGGAACCCAGAGAAGGTAAGCGATGAGTTTTTATTATTAATAATTATGTGGTAGAGTGATTGTACTATTACATTTGGCGCTCGAACTTGGGCAGTTTTTACAAATTCAATTTTGTTCAAATCACACTTACTCGTGGGTATAAGCGTGATTTGGAGGTAAATGGTAATCCGTACTAATTACGTATAAAGAAGAGATGTTAAGTTATAGTTAAGTGGTACTTATATTATACTATATTGAATAATACTGAATACATTTAAGATTGTTTTTTTGGGTGGAGGAAAATCTCATAAATAAGATAGAAATGGAAAATGAAAATAAAGTCAGTATGATTGATGTAACTGTCACGGGGGAGGTAGAAATGAATTTAGACCCTAATGCGGTCAAAGAAAGCAATTTTAATGAATTAGATGATATAAATGATTCAGGCATAGAGACAACTTCAAGCCAAATAGACGAGAATAATTTAACACAATCTGTAATAATTAGTGAGGCGGGAGCAAATTCCACTCCCGTAACAACTAAAATAAGAGAAAAAGAGTTGTCAATAAATGACTTATTTAATCTTATCAATAATAGATTTGATGTTAACGATATTAAGTTTGAGGTTCAGAATAGTAAGTTCGATAAAATAAGTAATAATTTTGACGAAGTGAATGTCAAACTAAATGAACAGAATAATAAGTTTGATGCTAAACTTAATGAAATAAAGGGTGAGATTGAACAACAAAATATCAAAAGTGAAAGTAATTTGAATGAACATCTGAACAGGATTGACGAACGGTTAATGACATTTACAGAACAAGTGATAGAGTCAGTAGAGGAACAGATTAAAAGTAAAGTAACTCAGATAGTAAATAAGAAGGTAAGTGACAGGGGTAGTATATGATGACAAAAAATAGTGAAGAAATAATTAACAAGGTAAGTTACAGTTGTAAAAATGAATTAATAAGTAATAGTGATAAAATAGTTGAAAACGAGCTGTTTAAGAGTGATATAGTGAAAACAAATAGTGATGCTGAAGTTTGTGGTGAAGTAGAATTTAATAACGAAGTGTTAGCGAGTGTTGATGAAATTGAGAGAAAGTGTGATGAAAGGTTAGGGTGGCAAAGGGCAAAGGGCACGTGATGTAAGTGGAGTAAGGACTCCACTAGTCGTGATGTTTGAGGACAAAGGTTCCTCCAGAGGTTATGTGGAAGACGAGGTGTCTTCGAGTAGTCCCTTAATTTTTTGTGGTGTTCTTGGAAGAGCCAAGAAGTGTAGTAAGTTTGTTGTGCCCTTTGCATGGAATGAAGTAGGTCAGTGGTGTTGTGACCAGTGTTATGATGAGAAATATGTTGAGAGAGATAGAATGATAGAGATATTTAAGTTAAATAGAGGTTATGAGGGGTTAGTTAAGAGATTAGAATTTGAGGGAATAAACCATAGGAAATGCTTACCTTGTGAAATAGATATTGATGATTATTTTGATGATACCGTTGTAGATAATAAACACTTACCTTATGATGTGATGGATATAGTGGAGGAATATGATAATATCACTTAACTTATGTTAACCAAAAATACTGATGGAGACAGGACGAAAATTACCAAGGTAGACGGGTTTTATGAATTAATAGGCAATAATGGTGTCAAAGACTATGCTGATATAATTAATGATAATGATCATTACAATAATAATTATAACGTAAGGAGTGTAATTAAAGATGGTAATTGTTATGTAAAAGTAAGACTAATTTACGATGATGGTGGTTAAACAAACCATGAATGAACATTTAATTATTTTAGTTTATGGGGATGACTTGGCTAACTTAAGAAATGAGGTGTGGTAAACAGAAAAATAATGACAAAAAATTGTAAATAAATTTATAGTGAAGTTAATTGTGTTTATGTAATAGGTTATGTCGTGCTATATAGTTTATGGAAACAATGTGTGTATGTAGTAGAAATTTATATAATAATAATAATAATAATAATATTTTAGCAAACTAAATAAATAACGAGAGTTTGTAATAAATGAATTGTAATTGTTCTGGAGTAAGGTAATTAAAATAAATTGTGTTTTATGTAACTGATTGAATTAAAATAAATTGTAGATGAATTAATTGATTTAAATGTGGTATAAATAAATTTTGATAATGAATTTAAATGATGTTTCTGAGATTTGAACTTGATAATAAATAGTAAAGGAATAAATGTAAAATGTGTTTAGTTGTGGAGTCATATGATTGTAATGATGTTTCAGAAGGTACATGTGGTTGTACGTTATATTTGTGGTGAGAATTGTTTATAGTTTGAGTCTATGACAAGTGATGATGTGTTCATTTGATGGAGTGGTTGACGTATGTAAGTATGAATTTGATAATGACTTGGAAGTAAAGTAAAAGGGTCTTAAAATGGCACTAAATGAGTTTGAAAGAAGTTAACTTAGGTAAGATGTTATTTTGAAATGTTATCTTAACATCTGAATTTTAAATGTTATATATAATGAATGTTGATAATAGATTTGAATTTTGTGAAGAATTTAATGGTACAACAAATGATAAATAATTAAAGGTTCAATTAAAATTAAAACTAAAATGTTTGTAAATTGTATTCAGATGCAAATGAGATGTTTATTTAATGAAATGGGGTTCATGTTCTTTATGAATGTTTATGTTGTATTATGTTTACTAGGTATGTGTGTAGGAATCTAAACATGTAATTGTATTGTATATCACATATTTATATATATGTTTACTGGTGATTCCCCACTTTCGGGCGGTCACGGAGTCACCGAATCCTGACCGTGGATTTGGATTATTGGTAGCAAGTGTGGTTAGGCAGATTGTATCCTAGCCATACTTGTTATTATTTTCAAAATTGGTGAATTTAGAAATTAACCGGGGGGGGGGGGTAAACTCAGGGGAATCACCAAACTACGGAACAGCGGCTATCATCGAAGGGGGTGATAGTGCCATGTTAAGGGTGTATAAATAATATTTAGTAGGATTACTGGTGTCCTCGGACATCAGTAATGCCGAATTTTTCATAACGCTGAAGCAAGAACGGGGTAGGCAGCGTCTATACCCTATATTAACTTCAGTTCTTGGGGATGCCAATGGGCGCTAAAAGTCCACCATCAGGAAATAATAGTGTGTGTGGAAAAGGAGCTGGCCGTTACAAGCCAGGGGCACAGATAACGCACTGTGCATAAGGTAAACGCTCGATCCGGTTTATCCGGCAGGTGGTTACCTAATTGTAACTGGGTATAAGGGGGGAATTAAGAGAATGATGAAGTAGGAGGAGTAGCTGAGAAATCAGTGAGAGGTAACGACCACTGTAACAGCGGGAAAATCAATTTCACTTACTCTAAAGAGAGAGTTGGTGGTTGACGACCCAGTTCCTGTTCAGTAACGGTTACTATAGCTATGATTCAATGATTAGTGATGAATATTCACTTATAAGAACAAACAATTTTAAGTGCTAGGTTCAATATTGTAATGATTGCATGATCAACCAAGACATGCTGAGAGTTAAATTGAATAATGTTGTATATTTGTGTTATTTATAGTTGGGGTGCCTATAGAAAGGTCATTCACCTGACACTGAGATATCAGCTGATGACTGGTGTGGACTGTATGATGTATAATGTAATCAATTCATATGTTCTTTAAGTAATTAATTTAATTTAATAATTTGTTTCTTTTTAGTAATTATCAGAATATATGTTTCTGGAATTTAAATTCATTTAATTATTGAAAAAAAAGTTTTAATTTTTGGTGAAGTACAGATTGTGTCGTGTTTTCATGTGCACGATATATATATGATTGAGTGTATTGATAATGTACTAACTGATTCATAATGTTCATATTATATGTTTTGTAACCAAATGTAGTTATAATGAAATTTATGATAGAGATAAGTTGTTTATTTTATTTTGTTTATTGTGACTGTTAGCATCTAGTTAAGAGGAGTTATAAAGTAAATTCATTTAAAGGACGTTGGAATTTTGAAAATTACGATTAAATTAATTAATTGAAAGAGATGATGTAAATTAACTTCAATGTGAATCTTTGGTAAGGGACTTAGATTTATTTCACTATTTGAACAAAATTTAAATACTTTAATTTGATTTGAAATAGTAACATCAAGCAAACAATTAAAAGTTGAGAAATGGGAATGAACTTTGTTTAGAAGCATATATAAAATATTTATGTGAATTTTATATTAATAATTAATGTGTAGATAGTGTGTTTAATTTGGTAATGAATATGTGTACGCACCCAGTACTTTGCTAAAGGCAATCCAGTATGTATGTAAGGGGAGATATATCGGTTGAGGATCTGGTATGGTATAAGGCTAGTTGTTGATTTTATTTGGAATGTTACACGGTTAGGTGGTACTGTGGTGAATGCCTGTCCGACTTTACAGTGTTGGGATCTCGAACAGAGAAGTCCAGTAATGTCGTGCAGGTGCAGCCATAGTCGCCGAGCTAGGGGGGTAGATTACCCATGATGTGTGGAATTAAAGGGGGGTTGTGGGCACCATATCCTCACTGATCCTCTTAGGGTTAGCAATGAGTTTTTCTGTTTCAGCAGAAAACCTCTCATTGGGGGGGTATTGTAACGGGACAGAATGGGGTGATGAGTTTTAATTTAATTGTGAATGCAACGCACAGGAGTTACCCACACAGGGCCTCAATTTTAACAGTAGACATTCCTGTAGGGAACGCCCATTTGCACGTTTGTCCAGAAAGTCTGTCAACATGCACCGTTTTCAGGTGCTCTGGAATGTGCACAAGTGCGCGGATGCTTGCTCGCCCATGTGAATAGTCACGGACGAGGCTCGCTGGTCAGTTAGCGTCAATGTACTGTACATCGGGATAACTAATTACTGTGTCACGTGGTTCCTGTTTGCGCCTATCACAAGCATGCTGGTGCACACAAAAACGCCTTTGGCCATCTTAAAAGCGTCATTTTGGCATCAATCGTCTTACAGCTGCGGCTTCGGCCGGGTCAGCACAAAGCCTCGCGAACCAAAAAATTTTGTAAACTTTGTAATATATCCTATCGTGTGGGGTATTTAGATTTGTGAATGTTCCCCGTAATATTCGTCTTTGTATCAGTAACGAAAATGTGTAACGGGCGTTTTTATTTCGCTCGTTGCGTTCGTAGTATAAGTGTGTAATTGTGGGTAATAATCTGTCAAATACTCTGTGAAGAGTTAATCGTATGTAATGAGTCGGAATATACTTTTTCTTAATACATACAGGCAAACCGTATCTCTCGTGGTTCGATTCGAATCTTGCCGCCTCGTTACCTGATTGGCCCACGCTGTCTTGCAGTGTCGATTTTGCTAACTACTGTATGTAGGCGTTTTCAGTTTAGTATTTGTTATACTACTTTATTTTCTGTGAATCAAACATACAGCGTTGAGGAACATGAAAATTTATTAACCCTTCTTTCTCATTTATCCCTTCAATTACATTTAATGAATAGAACAGATTTTTATATTAATCCCGGCTTTTACAATTTTCTCAGTTGGTATAGCTCAGTCATATATCGAGACGCCAGCATGGCTTATAATGTTTGTTTACAATTATTATTTCATCTCAAGGTGTTAAGTCCTTTTGACTACAGAAGTTTGGATTATCGGCTAAAATGCACAAAATTATAATATTTCTTAAAACTAGGTACACAATGTTTAATACACTAATACATTCAAGTAAGTTATCGGCAATGAGAATTAGAATAGTGTTTGGTTAGAATTTTGTCAGCAAGTTATGTTCGTTAACAATTTATTATAAATCAATTTCAAAGGTTGTTAATTAATTAAGTTTTATTAATAGTGATATTTTAATTAACTTCAGTTCTTGTTTCAAAATTGTGATCAGTGAAGTGAAAATTTTACCTTGTTATTATGGATAAAGGGGAATTTATTTTTAAGTGAAAATATTAGTTTATACTCATCGGGTTATTGTCGTGGCTTCTTCGATGTTTGTCTACTTCTTCCGGATAGGTCTAGTCGTCTTCTCTTCCTCGGATGGTTCTCAATTCCCGTTCAGATGGTTTCAATTAAAGTTCGGCTTCCCTCTTGTTCCGTAGTCGTTCGTATTCTCAGGTTGAAGTAGGTCGATCCCCTTCTTCCTTCGGGATGAGTCGTCCATTACGTTCCTTCAGAGTATTCTTCTTTTACAGTTATTTTTATTTTTTAAATATTTTATAACTGGTTATTCCATCAGGTGTCGTATGGGATGCTTCTCCAATACTTCTTCCTTCTTGGTTTATAAAAAATTTAAGTTTTTATAGGTAATTTCGGATTGAGAGATGCATACATCCACCCTCCGCGTCAGTCAATAATGAAGTCATTAGAATTCCAACGGTTTTTTTGGTAATAAATCTCAGTTGCTATGGTTACCTATTAGATTACGCTAATTCTCATTGGTCATTATTTTATGTCATTGTTATTTTCTAACGTTTTATTTTGGTTTAAATCTATAAAATATCTTCAAATTAAGATTTCTTTCTTATATTAGTAGTTATACTAATTACATGAATACCATTGTTCTTCTTTTTTGTTAAGGATTATTTTGATACCCCTCATGGTTACTTTTGAATAGTTAATAACATTTTCCTTATTTTCTTATTTATATTTCTTATATATTTAATCTAAAACTGGATATTATTTTTACATTTTTGTATTAGGTATACTTACTTAACTGTTTAAACATTTGGTATACTCATTGATTGATACTGGGCTATTGTTTTGCTTTTAAATTTACAAAGTTCCTTCACTAAATGTTAGGCCTAGAGCCTAGACTTCCCCATACTACTATTTAGCATTCTTTGTAACTTATTAACTTTATATATGGTACAATAAAACAATTTTTATATAAACAGATAATAAAACATTGGTGATTCTAACTACACCCCCTATTATAAAAATATTCCTTGCCAGGTTCAAGCCTGAAATTAAACTTCTAACTAGTTTTCTGTTTTTTACTATTATCTTGCTTATCTTATAGTTTACTACATTCTATGGTTTTTTGAACAATAACAGAACTCTTATAATACTGCTGTTAAACTGTACCTTACACAATATGTCTAACTTACTAATCCCTTTACTTAAATACAGTGTCTGTCCTTCTTATTTTACTATTCATTCTAATAACTTAATTTTTGCCTTATTTTATAATTCTTACTTCCTATTACCTAAATTCATAATAGCACAATCAGTTTAATCTTACTTGCTAACATAAAGTTTATCAAAGATTGTTTAGCTATTTTATTATAGTCTGCTTATAAAACTTTATTCTGCACACCCACTGCACTTTTCCCTTCATAGAAGGTTGCTTTATTATCACTATCACTTTTTTTATTACATGCTATACCTAGCATTTCACCACTTATTTATTTTTATACACTTTTTATTTCACTCACTTATTTATTCACACGGTTTGTCTGATTATTTTGATATCACTGTCTGATTATGGGTCATGAATAATTAGTTTACTTTCAAATCACCTTGATCACTTTTTGTTATTATTTAATTATTGCCTTTGTTTGGCTCAAAGCATCTTTTATTGGCTTTGACTATTATTATCACTATTAATTTGGGTATGGTTAGTTTTTAACTCCCTACCTTACATTTATAAGTACATCTTTCTTCTCCTTTCACACAATATATATACAACATCACTATCTTATTTGAATCACAAATTGCAGAAACGACACATGTGACATTTTTGGCGGTATTGAGTTAAGAATGGAGTTTTATTCAGTATTTCTGGGCGCATCGTTTAGTGCAGAAATGACACATGTGCTATACTTTTAAGGCATTAAAATCTACTTGGAAAAATTCGTCCAATGCAGAAACAACACAAGTGAAATCACATGTGTTCTTTCTGCACTGGATGAATTTTTCTTTGTTCGTAGATTTAATTGGTACAACCTGCTTCCTAACCTGTTTTGACAGCAACATCTGTGATTTATATGCATTATTGCGCAGCTGTTTATTGGAGCAAAAGTCAATGAGGTTAGTGTTTGTTTACCTTTCCAAACATCAAACATCTTGTTACAATGTCGAGTGAAAGTGATTGTGGTGAAATTAGTGATAAGCCTAAAAAGAGGAAAGGAGTGACTAATGAAGAAACTTACAAAAGGAATGTAATAAAAAAAGCCAGAGTAAAAGGTGAATCCTACACGTCTTATAAAGGTAAAAATGTTCATGATAAAATTCAAGATACGTTTAATTGTAAGTATGCTGAAAGATGCTACTCTAATGTATCAGAGGAAAGTAAAAGCGATTTGTGGGAATATTTTTACTCCCTATGCAGCAAGAATGAACAAGATACTTTCCTCCAAAGTTTAATTGAAAGAAGAGAACCAAAGAGAAGACGTAGGCCTAATGGCACTGAAAAACCCGAAGTTGACGAAAACGTTGAGGAAGACATGGAGCAAGAGGAAAGTAGGAATAAGGATAAGAGACAGTCTAAAGAAAAACATAACTTTTTTACTTATCATGTGAAAATTAATGGTCATATCCAAGAGGTATGTAAAAATACCTTTGTGAAACTATATGGCATTACAGTAAGTCATGTTCGTCGTTTGTGTAATCTTTTGATTGCTGGAAAAAGTCCACGTGATCTTAGGGACAAATCGAGAAGCGGAAACGCTATTAACGGTAAAATTTGCCAATTGATCTATAACCACATAGCGAAATACAAGGTAAAAGAAACTCACTATGGCGGAAGGCAAAAAATGTATTTGGACGCTAGATTAAGCATTAAGGTTATGCACAACATGTTTTTGGTCCAGAAGGTAAAAACAAAGTGAAGTATGATGTTTTTAGGGAGTTTTTCAACGAAAATTTTAATTACAGTTTTGGAAGACCACAGATAGACGTTTGTAGTACCTGTGAAGGTTTCTCTATGAAAATGAAAGATAGAAACTTGAGTGACAATGCTAAACGGAATGTAGCAGCTGAGCAAATGTTACATAAAAGGCGTGCGAAAAAGTTTTATAGCGCTCTACAAGTTGCATCGGAAAACGAGGATGACGATACTGTTGCACTTGCCTTTGACTTTATGGCAACACAACCCCTGCCTCGCATTCCAGTACAAGAGGTTTACTACTTGAGGTAACTGTCTGTAAATATTTTTTGTATTCATAACTTAAAAACGGACATAGCTGACTTGTATCTATATCATGAGGGACAAGCAAGTAAGTCACCAAACGAAGTATGTACTTTTTTGTGGCAATATATTCAAACTTTACCAAGTTCGGTGAAAAAACTCCACTTTTTCAGTGATGGCACAGGTGGACAGAACAAAACCACACGGTGGTGCGGTTTCTTCTGAGCCTATGTGACAGGAAGATTTGACTGCATCATTCATTTTTTCCCGGTTCAAGGACACTCGTTCATGCCTTGTGACCGTGATTTCGGTTCTCTAAAACGTTTTTTAAATAAAACAGACAGAATCTACTTGGTAGAACAATATGGTGAACTGTTCTTACGTTCAGGTAAGGAAGGTAGATTCAAATTACATTATGTTGAAACAGAGACAATAATAAACTTCCATACATGGTGGCCTAGATTCTACAAAAAGACAGTTTGCTCAGAAGAAACAGCAGGTCGTGAATTCCAAAAATGGCCAAAGTAACTTTCAAGGTTTCAACTTATAGACAATTTATCTATAAGAATGAAAACAAAGGAACAGTTACAGCTACGGAGTTCATAGGTGGTCTGACATCTAACACATTTTCCCTTGCCAAAACTGAAGCTGCACCTATTCTTCCATCATTAAAAGCTTATCCAATGGGCAAAATTCCAATCAATGCCAAAAAATTGCTGATATAGGAAAGCTAAAAAATTACATTATTGGCTATAAAGATTTTTATGATGAAATTTTGAATTGTCCCTCAACAACAGCAGCTGACTGCAGTGATGACGATGGCAAAGCCCACGACGACTAACTGGTCGGTCTTACTTCATCACAAGGTTGATGATTCACAAAACCTGAGATTCTGTAAATACTTTCTCACTTCTATGTAGTTTGTATTCTATCAATAATACCTTGTAATTTGTAAATAAATATTGTAATATTCATTTATCACGTTTTTCTTTATTTAAAACCATTCAAACACATTCGGAAAATTTGTAGAGTGTATTAACGACACATGTGCAAAATTTTCAAACATAACGTATAGGCTTGTATAATGACAGATTGACATTAAATTTAGTTTGCACAGTGTCAGATAGTTAATTAAATACAAGGTAATTTTTCCAAAATTTTATTCCAAGCAATTTCGAAAAAAAGTTTTTTTTGTTTTTCTCACAACAATGAAAATGTCACATGTGTCGTTTCTGAAATTTGTGATTCATTTGTTATTGTTAATATGGTTATCTCTTAATTATGCCCTACCTATTTTAGTGCATTTTTACATAAATATTATATTCATAATTCGGAGATTACAATGTTCGTTATTACATTCTTGGTTACATTTAGTTTCTTATTCCTCCTTCCTTGTTACATTATATTTTCCTTGTTGTTTTCCAGTCTATTGGGTCAAGTCATTGTCAGTTTCTCAGTCATTTGTTATCATAATTTGGTCATTAATCTTTGATTTATAAGTTTTTGGCCTTTCTTTTAATTTTCAGCTTTTTTGTTTATTATTAAGCATCAGTGTCTTTTCACCATCTTATGTCATGTTACATAATGCATCGCCACCAGAATTGATTATTTCGAAAATACAGATTTATCTTTTCTGAAATTATCAATATAGTTCATTCAATCAAGTTGTTATTGTTAAGTAATTCATGAATCGCTACTTTCTTCTTTATTTTATTTTTATTAAGTCATGGTTCATGATATGGCACGTGGTATTATTCTTCTTCTTTACTCTTTCCTTACGAGTGTTATCCATGTTTTATCTCCCTAAAATTTTCTTCTCTCCTGTTCATATAAATTGGTACTAGCCAGAGGGCGCGTGTGGCTCTATTACTCTGCTATCCATTTATACACATTTTGAGTTCAGAGGTCTTGCCTATCTGCTCAATAACATAAAATAATTGTTCAACGTATCTCAACATAAAATCATCAAATAATAATATTAATAGTAATCATAATAATAGTCGTCTATTTTTCGACTCATATAATATCAATACAATAAAACACTTTTGGGATTAATTATTCTCTCTTTTATACATCTCATGCCCTTTTCTTCTCAGTGACTTATTTGGATTCCTTTTCTATGCTTATGGCGATATTTAATAGAGATTTTAACATTGTTTCATCAACTTACTTCATATGATAGTTATTTTATTTGTTATCACCTTCTTTCTCATTTATAATCAATATTAAGATTGTAGCTGGTTTCTGGCTTACTTATTTTTTTCATCATTGATTGTCCATTTAATATGTCATTGTCATTTTTTATTTGATTGTTTTGTCTTTTCTTTTTGTGAAACGTTAATTCTTTATTCTTCCCTTTTGTAATAGGGTTAGTCAGTGATGTTATGTAGCGTCATCATTGTTTGTTTTATATTTTATTATTTTATGTCACTTTTTTGGTTTTTTATTATATATATTCTTTTTCAAAATTACATTGGTTTACACATTTTGTTTCACACTTGGTTGTAAGTTGTACTTACTTTGCTTTGAATTTAGCTAATCTTTCTTCTAAATTCTTTTTCATTCATTCATTAATTTCAATCAAATATTTATTTGTAAGCTGTACTTACTTTTTTTTTGAATTTAGATAATGTTTACTCTCCAAATTCTTCTCTTCTCATTTATGCATTAATTGGTTCGCATGGTCGGTCTACTTAAACTCAGTCCCATTTCTCAGTGTTC
The DNA here is from genome assembly GCA_034769895.1 of Magicicada septendecula. Classification (NCBI taxonomy): domain Eukaryota; kingdom Metazoa; phylum Arthropoda; class Insecta; order Hemiptera; family Cicadidae; genus Magicicada; species Magicicada septendecula. Next base: position 333,503,103 of record CM068372.1, read on the forward strand.
CTCCGCACTTGGTTTAGCCATGGTCCATGATTATATGAGTTACCCCTGTTGTTAGGATTGCTGTCGTTTTCAGAATGACTTCTGTTCTTGTCCACTCTCTTGCTACTATCTTGTATTTAAATGTTTCTGTCATAAAATTTTCACTTGTTTCCATCCCTATCTCAATCATTTCATTATTTTGTTTATACAACGAATAGGTCAATGCTATTTCCATCGTAGATGCTATTGTTGATATTGGATTATGCATGTCTATTAAGTGTCTTCTCCTTCTTATTCTGTTACACACTGTTTTGTAGTGATTCCTTTCTAAAGTTCCTAGTAAGTTCCTTCTGTTATTTTTAAAATTCATTATTTCATTCTGGCCGTCAATTGGTACATTAAACATCTCAAGTAGTCCATTCTTCATCATCTCCAATTCTTCTCTGGTATTTATTATTTTATTTCTATATATTTTTCTTATTTCCTTGGTTTTCATTTCCAAGTATTTATTATTCTCCTTGTTGCTGTTATTTTTATTTGCTGATAACAGTATACTTTTGTCTTCTTTTAATTCTGTTTCCTCCCTACCATCTTCTATTTTCTTATTTCCCGGTTTCCCGTTCTCATTCAATGTTTCTTTAATACCTTCAGAAACTCTTTCTAGTGTTTCGTTCACCTCCTTGAAACCATTATCTAATGTTTCCTTGATCTGATCGGTTTTGTCATTTGTTTCTTCCCATCTCTGATTCATCTCCATTTTTGTCTGCTTTACTTCTTTACGATACGCTATTAATTGTCATTGTATAGTTTCACTGTTACTATCGATTTTATTGTTCAATTTTTCAATATCCTTTTTCATTAGTCTCAAGGTTTCGCTGGTTTTCTCATTACTTCTCTCTATCTTTTCACTGATCAATTTATTCTCCTCCTTCATTTTCTGTGTCAAGGTTTCATTTAATGCTTCAATATTTCTTTTATTACTCTCCTCATTCCGGTCGAATTTTTCATCTATTTTCTTGAAATTGTCATTTATTGACTCAAACTTCTTATTCATTTCTTCTTTGTCTTCTATTCTCCTTCTCTCACTGTCCTCATTAATTTCTTCCTTCTGCTTCCTGGAGTTTTCTTTAATTAATTCCCATAGTTGTAGTAAGTCCATGTCTCCTCTGGTTCCCTCCTGCTGTGTGTGTTTATCTGGTTCCACGGGAGTTAATAATTCTTCTACATCTTCCACCGAAGTTATTTCCCTTTCTTCCATTCTGACGTCTTTCTCGATCTCCTTTACTAACGTCTCTGCTTCCTTTTCCGCCTCCTTCTTCTTACTCCGGAATCTTGTATCGTGCTTTGCCGGTTCCATTGTCTGCAGTCGCCACTAGAATCTGTAAGGTTTAATAAAATAATTTCTTAATTATTCTAGCCCCATGTTGGGCGCCACTTTGTAATATATCCTATCGTGTGGGGTATTTAGATTTGTGAATGTTCCCTGTAATATTCGTCTTTGTATCAGTAACGAAAATGTGTAACGGGCGTTTTTATTTCGCTCGTTGCGTTGGTAGTATAAGTGTGTAATTGTGGGTAATAATCTGTCAAATACTCTGTGAAGAGTTAATCGTATGTAACGAGTCGGAATATACTTTTTCTTAATACTTACGGGCAAACCGTATCTCTCGTTGTTCAATTCGAATCTTGCCGCCTCGTTACCTGATTGGCCCACGCTGTCTTGCAGTGTCGATTTCGCTAACTACCGTATGTAGGCATTTTCAGTTTAGTATTTGTTTATATTACTTTATTTTCTATGAATCAAACATACACCGCTGAAGAACATGAAAATTTATTAACCCTTCTTTCTCATTTATCCCTTCAATTACATTTAATGAATAGAACAGATTTTTATATTAATCCCGGCTTTTACAATTTTCTCAGTTGGTATAGCTCAGTCATATATCGAGACGCCAGCATGGCTATAATGTTTGTTTACAATTATTATTTTGTCTCAAGGTGTTAAGTCCTTTTGACTACAGAAGTTTGGATTATCGGCTAAAATGCACAAAATTATAATATTTCTTAAAACTAGGTACACAATGTTTAATACACTAATACATTCAAGTAAGTTATCGGCAATGAGAATTAGAATAGTGTTTGGTTAGAATTTTGTCAGCAAGTTATGTTCGTTAACAATTTATTATAAATCAATTTCAAAGGTTGTTAATTAATTAAGTTTTATTAATAGTGATATTTTAATTAACTTCAGTTCTTGTTTCAAAATTGTAATCAGTGAAGTGAAAATTTTACCTCATTATTATGGATAAAGGGGAATTTATTTTTAAGTGAAAATATTAGTTTATACTCATCGGGTTATCGTCGTGGCTTCTTCGATGTTCGTCTACTTCTTCCGGATAGGTCTAGTCGTCTTCTCTTCCTCGGATGGTTCTCAATTCCCGTTCAGATGGTTTCAATTAAAGTTCGGCTTCCCTCTTGTTCCGTAGTCGTTCGTATTCTCAGGTTGAAGTAGGTCGATCCCCTTCTTCCTTCAGGATGAGTCGTCTGTTACGTTCCTTCAGAGTATTCTTCTTTTACAGTTATTTTTATTTTTTAAATATTTTATAACTGGTTATTCCATCAGGTGTCGTATGGGATGCTTCTCCAATACTTCTTCCTTCTTGGTTTATAAAAAATTTAAGTTTTTATAGGTAATTTCGGATTGAGAGATGCATACATCCACCCTCCGCGTCAGTCAATAATGAAGTCATTAGAATTCCAACGGTTTTTTTGGTAATAAATCTCAGTTGCTATGGTTACCTATTAGATTACGCTAATTCTCATTGGTCATTATTTTATGTCATTGTTATTTTCTAACGTTTTATTTTGGTTTAAATCTATAAAATATCTTCAAATTAAGATTTCTTTCTTATATTAGTAGTTATACTAATTACATGAATACCATTGTTCTTCTTTTTTGTTAAGGATTATTTTGATACCCCTCATGGTTACTTTTGAATAGTTAATAACATTTTCCTTATTTTCTTATTTATATTTCTTATATATTTAATCTAAAACTGGATATTATTTTTACATTTTTGTATTAGGTATACTTACTTAACTGTTTAAACATTTGGTATACTCATTGATTGATACTGGGCTATTGTTTTGCTTTTAAATTTACAAAGTTCCTTCACTAAATGTTAGGCCTAGAGCCTAGACTTCCCCATACTACTATTTAGCATTCTTTGTAACTTATTAACTTTATATATGGTACAATAAAACAATTTTTATATAAACAGATAATAAAACATTGGTGATTCTAACTACACCCCCTATTATAAAAATATTCCTTGCCAGGTTCAAGCCTGAAATTAAACTTCTAACTAGTTTTCTGTTTTTTACTATTATCTTGCTTATCTTATAGTTTACTACATTCTATGGTTTTTTGAACAATAACAGAACTCTTATAATACTGCTGTTAAACTGTACCTTACACAATATGTCTAACTTACTAATCCCTTTACTTAAATACAGTGTCTGTCCTTCTTATTTTACTATTCATTCTAATAACTTAATTTTTGCCTTATTTTATAATTCTTACTTCCTATTACCTAAATTCATAATAGCACAATCAGTTTAATCTTACTTGCTAACATAAAGTTTATCAAAGATTGTTTAGCTATTTTATTATAGTCTGCTTATAAAACTTTATTCTGCACACCCACTGCACTTTTCCCTTCATAGAAGGTTGCTTTATTATCACTATCACTTTTTTATTACATGCTATACCTAGCATTTCACCACTTATTTATTTTTATACACTTTTTATTTCACTCACTTATTTATTCACACGGTTTGTCTGATTATTTTGATATCACTGTCTGATTATGGGTCATGAATAATTAGTTTACTTTCAAATCACCTTGATCACTTTTTGTTATTATTTAATTATTGCCTTTGTTTGGCTCAAAGCATCTTTTATTGGCTTTGACTATTATTATCACTATTAATTTGGGTATGGTTAGTTTTTAACTCCCTACCTTACATTTATAAGTACATCTTTCTTCTCCTTTCACACAATATATATACAACATCACTATCTTATTTGAATCACAAATTGCAGAAACGACACATGTGACATTTTTGGCGGTATTGAGTTAAGAATGGAGTTTTATTCAGTATTTCTGGGCGCATCGTTTAGTGCAGAAATGACACATGTGCTATACTTTTAAGGCATTAAAATCTACTTGGAAAAATTCGTCCAATGCAGAAACAACACAAGTGAAATCACATGTGTTCTTTCTGCACTGGATGAATTTTTCTTTGTTCGTAGATTTAATTGGTACGACCTGCTTCCTAACCTGTTTTGACAGCAACAGCTGTGATTTATATGCATTATTGCGCAGCTGTTTATTGGAGCAAAAGTCAATGAGGTTAGTGTTTGTTTACCTTTCCAAACATCAAACATCTTGTTACAATGTCGAGTGAAAGTGATTGTGGTGAAATTAGTGATAAGCCTAAAAAGAGGAAAGGAGTGACTAATGAAGAAACTTACAAAAGGAATGTAATAAAAAAAGCCAGAGTAAAAGGTGAATCCTACACGTCTTATAAAGGTAAAAATGTTCATGATAAAATTCAAGATACGTTTAATTGTAAGTATGCTGAAAGATGCTACTCTAATGTATCAGAGGAAAGTAAAAGCGATTTGTGGGAATATTTTTACTCCCTATGCAGCAAGAATGAACAAGATACTTTCCTCCAAAGTTTAATTGAAAGAAGAGAACCAAAGAGAAGACGTAGGCCTAATGGCACTGAAAAACCCGAAGTTGACGAAAACGTTGAGGAAGACATGGAGCAAGAGGAAAGTAGGAATAAGGATAAGAGACAGTCTAAAGAAAAACATAACTTTTTTACTTATCATGTGAAAATTAATGGTCATATCCAAGAGGTATGTAAAAATACCTTTGTGAAACTATATGGCATTACAGTAAGTCATGTTCGTCGTTTGTGTAATCTTTTGATTGCTGGAAAAAGTCCACGTGATCTTAGGGACAAATCGAGAAGCGGAAACGCTATTAACGGTAAAATTTGCCAATTGATCTATAACCACATAGCGAAATACAAGGTAAAAGAAACTCACTATGGCGGAAGGCAAAAAATGTATTTGGACGCTAGATTAAGCATTAAGGTTATGCACAACATGTTTTTGGTCCAGAAGGTAAAAACAAAGTGAAGTATGATGTTTTTAGGGAGTTTTTCAACGAAAATTTTAATTACAGTTTTGGAAGACCACAGATAGACGTTTGTAGTACCTGTGAAGGTTTCTCTATGAAAATGAAAGATAGAAACTTGAGTGACAATGCTAAACGGAATGTAGCAGCTGAGCAAATGTTACATAAAAGGCGTGCGAAAAAGTTTTATAGCGCTCTACAAGTTGCATCGGAAAACGAGGATGACGATACTGTTGCACTTGCCTTTGACTTTATGGCAACACAACCCCTGCCTCGCATTCCAGTACAAGAGGTTTACTACTTGAGGTAACTGTCTGTAAATATTTTTTGTATTCATAACTTAAAAACGGACATAGCTGACTTGTATCTATATCATGAGGGACAAGCAAGTAAGTCACCAAACGAAGTATGTACTTTTTTGTGGCAATATATTCAAACTTTACCAAGTTCGGTGAAAAAACTCCACTTTTTCAGTGATGGCACAGGTGGACAGAACAAAACCACACGGTGGTGCGGTTTCTTCTGAGCCTATGTGACAGGAAGATTTGACTGCATCATTCATTTTTTCCCGGTTCAAGGACACTCGTTCATGCCTTGTGACCGTGATTTCGGTTCTCTAAAACGTTTTTTAAATAAAACAGACAGAATCTACTTGGTAGAACAATATGGTGAACTGTTCTTACGTTCAGGTAAGGAAGGTAGATTCAAATTACATTATGTTGAAACAGAGACAATAATAAACTTCCATACATGGTGGCCTAGATTCTACAAAAAGACAGTTTGCTCAGAAGAAACAGCAGGTCGTGAATTCCAAAAATGGCCAAAGTAACTTTCAAGGTTTCAACTTATAGACAATTTATCTATAAGAATGAAAACAAAGGAACAGTTACAGCTACGGAGTTCATAGGTGGTCTGACATCTAACACATTTTCCCTTGCCAAAACTGAAGCTGCACCTATTCTTCCATCATTAAAAGCTTATCCAATGGGCAAAATTCCAATCAATGCCAAAAAATTGCTGATATAGGAAAGCTAAAAAATTACATTATTGGCTATAAAGATTTTTATGATGAAATTTTGAATTGTCCCTCAACAACAGCAGCTGACTGCAGTGATGACGATGGCAAAGCCCACGACGACTAACTGGTCGGTCTTACTTCATCACAAGGTTGATGATTCACAAAACCTGAGATTCTGTAAATACTTTCTCACTTCTATGTAGTTTGTATTCTATCAATAATACCTTGTAATTTGTAAATAAATATTGTAATATTCATTTATCACGTTTTTCTTTATTTAAAACCATTCAAACACATTCGGAAAATTTGTAGAGTGTATTAACGACACATGTGCAAAATTTTCAAACATAACGTATAGGCTTGTATAATGACAGATTGACATTAAATTTAGTTTGCACAGTGTCAGATAGTTAATTAAATACAAGGTAATTTTTCCAAAATTTTATTCCAAGCAATTTCGAAAAAAAGTTTTTTTTGTTTTTCTCACAACAATGAAAATGTCACATGTGTCGTTTCTGAAATTTGTGATTCATTTGTTATTGTTAATATGGTTATCTCTTAATTATGCCCTACCTATTTTAGTGCATTTTTACATAAATATTATATTCATAATTCGGAGATTACAATGTTCGTTATTACATTCTTGGTTACATTTAGTTTCTTATTCCTCCTTCCTTGTTACATTATATTTTCCTTGTTGTTTTCCAGTCTATTGGGTCAAGTCATTGTCAGTTTCTCAGTCATTTGTTATCATAATTTGGTCATTAATCTTTGATTTATAAGTTTTTGGCCTTTCTTTTAATTTTCAGCTTTTTTGTTTATTATTAAGCATCAGTGTCTTTTCACCATCTTATGTCATGTTACATAATGCATCGCCACCAGAATTGATTATTTCGAAAATACAGATTTATCTTTTCTGAAATTATCAATATAGTTCATTCAATCAAGTTGTTATTGTTAAGTAATTCATGAATCGCTACTTTCTTCTTTATTTTATTTTTATTAAGTCATGGTTCATGATATGGCACGTGGTATTATTCTTCTTCTTTACTCTTTCCTTACGAGTGTTATCCATGTTTTATCTCCCTAAAATTTTCTTCTCTCCTGTTCATATAAATTGGTACTAGCCAGAGGGCGCGTGTGGCTCTATTACTCTGCTATCCATTTATACACATTTTGAGTTCAGAGGTCTTGCCTATCTGCTCAATAACATAAAATAATTGTTCAACGTATCTCAACATAAAATCATCAAATAATAATATTAATAGTAATCATAATAATAGTCGTCTATTTTTCGACTCATATAATATCAATACAATAAAACACTTTTGGGATTAATTATTCTCTCTTTTATACATCTCATGCCCTTTTCTTCTCAGTGACTTATTTGGATTCCTTTTCTATGCTTATGGCGATATTTAATAGAGATTTTAACATTGTTTCATCAACTTACTTCATATGATAGTTATTTTATTTGTTATCACCTTCTTTCTCATTTATAATCAATATTAAGATTGTAGCTGGTTTCTGGCTTACTTATTTTTTTCATCATTGATTGTCCATTTAATATGTCATTGTCATTTTTTATTTGATTGTTTTGTCTTTTCTTTTTGTGAAACGTTAATTCTTTATTCTTCCCTTTTGTAATAGGGTTAGTCAGTGATGTTATGTAGCGTCATCATTGTTTGTTTTATATTTTATTATTTTATGTCACTTTTTTGGTTTTTTATTATATATATTCTTTTTCAAAATTACATTGGTTTACACATTTTGTTTCACACTTGGTTGTAAGTTGTACTTACTTTGCTTTGAATTTAGCTAATCTTTCTTCTAAATTCTTTTTCATTCATTCATTAATTTCAATCAAATATTTATTTGTAAGCTGTACTTACTTTTTTTTTGAATTTAGATAATGTTTACTCTCCAAATTCTTCTCTTCTCATTTATGCATTAATTGGTTCGCATGGTCGGTCTACTTAAAATCAGTCCCATTTCTCAGTGTTCCTCCGCACTTGGTTTAGCCATGGTCCATGATTATATGAGTTACCCCTGTTGTTAGGATTGCTGTCGTTTTCAGAATGACTTCTGTTCTTGTCCACTCTCTTGCTACTATCTTGTATTTAAATGTTTCTGTCATAAAATTTTCACTTGTTTCCATCCCTATCTCAATCATTTCATTATTTTGTTTATACAACGAATAGGTCAATGCTATTTCCATCGTAGATGCTATTGTTGATATTGGATTATGCATGTCTATTAAGTGTCTTCTCCTTCTTATTCTGTTACACACTGTTTTGTAGTGATTCCTTTCTAAAGTTCCTAGTAAGTTCCTTCTGTTATTTTTAAAATTCATTATTTCATTCTGGCCGTCAATTGGTACATTAAACATCTCAAGTAGTCCATTCTTCATCATCTCCAATTCTTCTCTGGTATTTATTATTTTATTTCTATATATTTTTCTTATTTCCTTGGTTTTCATTTCCAAGTATTTATTATTCTCCTTGTTGCTGTTATTTTTATTTGCTGATAACAGTATACTTTTGTCTTCTTTTAATTCTGTTTCCTCCCTACCATCTTCTATTTTCTTATTTCCCGGTTTCCCGTTCTCATTCAATGTTTCTTTAATACCTTCAGAAACTCTTTCTAGTGTTTCGTTCACCTCCTTGAAACCATTATCTAATGTTTCCTTGATCTGATCGGTTTTGTCATTTGTTTCTTCCCATCTCTGATTCATCTCCATTTTTGTCTGCTTTACTTCTTTACGATACGCTATTAATTGTCATTGTATAGTTTCACTGTTACTATCGATTTTATTGTTCAATTTTTCAATATCCTTTTTCATTAGTCTCAAGGTTTCGCTGGTTTTCTCATTACTTCTCTCTATCTTTTCACTGATCAATTTATTCTCCTCCTTCATTTTCTGTGTCAAGGTTTCATTTAATGCTTCAATATTTCTTTTATTACTCTCCTCATTCCGGTCGAATTTTTCATCTATTTTCTTGAAATTGTCATTTATTGACTCAAACTTCTTATTCATTTCTTCTTTGTCTTCTATTCTCCTTCTCTCACTGTCCTCATTAATTTCTTCCTTCTGCTTCCTGGAGTTTTCTTTAATTAATTCCCATAGTTGTAGTAAGTCCATGTCTCCTCTGGTTCCCTCCTGCTGTGTGTGTTTATCTGGTTCCACGGGAGTTAATAATTCTTCTACATCTTCCACCGAAGTTATTTCCCTTTCTTCCATTCTGACGTCTTTCTCGATCTCCTTTACTAACGTCTCTGCTTCCTTTTCCGCCTCCTTCTTCTTACTCCGGAATCTTGTACCGTGCTTTGCCGGTTCCATTGTCTGCAGTCGCCACTAGAATCTGTAAGGTTTAATAAAATAATTTCTTAATTATTCTAGCCCCATGTTGGGCGCCACTTTGTAATATATCCTATCGTGTGGGGTATTTAGATTTGTGAATGTTCCCTGTAATATTCGTCTTTGTATCAGTAACGAAAATGTGTAACGGGCGTTTTTATTTCGCTCGTTGCGTTGGTAGTATAAGTGTGTAATTGTGGGTAATAATCTGTCAAATACTCTGTGAAGAGTTAATCATATGTAACGAGTCGGAATATACTTTTTCTTAATACTTACGGGCAAACCGTATCTCTCGTTGTTCGATTCGAATCTTGCCGCCTCGTTACCTGATTGGCCCACGCTGTCTTGCAGTGTCGATTTCGCTAACTACCGTATGTAGGCATTTTCAGTTTAGTATTTGTTTATATTACTTTATTTTCTATGAATCAAACATACAGCGCTGAAGAACATGAAAATTTATTAACCCTTCTTTCTCATTTATCCCTTCAATTACATTTAATGAATAGAACAGATTTTTATATTAATCCCGGCTTTTACAATTTTCTCAGTTGGTATAGCTCAGTCATATATCGAGACGCCAGCATGGCTATAATGTTTGTTTACAATTATTATTTTGTCTCAAGGTGTTAAGTCCTTTTGACTACAGAAGTTTGGATTATCGGCTAAAATGCACAAAATTATAATATTTCTTAAAACTAGGTACACAATGTTTAATACACTAATACATTCAAGTAAGTTATCGGCAATGAGAATTAGAATAGTGTTTGGTTAGAATTTTGTCAGCAAGTTATGTTCGTTAACAATTTATTATAAATCAATTTCAAAGGTTGTTAATTAATTAAGTTTTATTAATAGTGATATTTTAATTAACTTCAGTTCTTGTTTCAAAATTGTAATCAGTGAAGTGAAAATTTTACCTCATTATTATGGATAAAGGGGAATTTATTTTTAAGTGAAAATATTAGTTTATACTCATCGGGTTATCGTCGTGGCTTCTTCGATGTTCGTCTACTTCTTCCGGATAGGTCTAGTCGTCTTCTCTTCCTCGGATGGTTCTCAATTCCCGTTCAGATGGTTTCAATTAAAGTTCGGCTTCCCTCTTGTTCCGTAGTCGTTCGTATTCTCAGGTTGAAGTAGGTCGATCCCCTTCTTCCTTCAGGATGAGTCGTCTGTTACGTTCCTTCAGAGTATTCTTCTTTTACAGTTATTTTTATTTTTTAAATATTTTATAACTGGTTATTCCATCAGGTGTCGTATGGGATGCTTCTCCAATACTTCTTCCTTCTTGGTTTATAAAAAATTTAAGTTTTTATAGGTAATTTCGGATTGAGAGATGCATACATCCACCCTCCGCGTCAGTCAATAATGAAGTCATTAGAATTCCAACGGTTTTTTTGGTAATAAATCTCAGTTGCTATGGTTACCTATTAGATTATGCTAATTCTCATTGGTCGTTATTTTATGTCATTGTTATTTTCTAACGTTTTATTTTGGTTTAAATCTATAAAATATCTTCAAATTAAGATTTCTTTCTTATATTAGTAGTTATACTAATTACATGAATACCATTGTTCTTCTTTTTTGTTAAGGATTATTTTGATACCCCTCATGGTTACTTTTGAATAGTTAATAACATTTTCCTTATTTTCTTATTTATATTTCTTATATATTTAATCTAAAACTGGATATTATTTTTACATTTTTGTATTAGGTATACTTACTTAACTGTTTAAACATTTGGTATACTCATTGATTGATACTGGGCTATTGTTTTGCTTTTAAATTTACAAAGTTCCTTCACTAAATGTTAGGCCTAGAGCCTAGACTTCCCCATACTACTATTTAACATTCTTTGTAACTTATTAACTTTTTATATGGTACAATAAAACAATTTTTATATAAACAGATAATAAAACATTGGTGATTCTAACTACACCCCCTATTATAAAAATTTTCCTTGCCAGGTTCAAGCCTGAAATTAAACTTCTAACTAGTTTTCTGTTTTTTACTATTATCTTGCTTATCTTATAATTTACTACATTCTATGGTTTTTTGAACAATAACAAAACTCTTATAATACTACTGTTAAACTGTACCTTACACAATAAGGTAGTACTTATGATCTCATAATCTCTGTCTTACTTACTAATCCCTTCACTTAAATACAGTGTCTGTCCTTCTTATTTTACTATTAATTCTAATAACTTAATTTTTACCTTATTTTATAATTCTTACTTCCTATTACCTAAATTCATAATAGCACAATCAGTTTAATCTTACTTGCTAACATAAAGTTTATCAAAGATTGTTTAGCTATTTTATTATAGTCTGCTTATAAAACTTTATTCTGCACACCCACTGCACTTTTCCCTTCATAGAAGGTTTCTTTATTTATTATCACTATCACTTTTTCATTACATGCTGTAACCTCTCTATGCGTTTAGTATTTATTTTATTTCTTTTTAAATTTCTATCTCCTTGCTTGTTGGTTTTGAAAGAGAGGTTACAAGCTATTTAGAACTAGGCAAGAGCCTAGAGAAGCAAAAATTATGCTGGGTCCAGTAGGATGGGACTTGCAATAAAACTCAGCTGTAACAGAACGATAACAATTTATTTTATTTCATGCCCTTCTTCTATGCCCAATCACAAGTATGAATATGGTAAAACATAACAAGTGTGTAAAATCTTAGTCATAACAAATGTGTGCAAATATAAACGATCACAAGTGTGTATAAATCTTCAAATCTTCAGCATAACAAATATGTATAATATTAAGCACAACAATATATATATATAAATCAATGAACACCCAACATATATATACATATACATATATATAAAACGTACGTATATATATATTTTATATTATATATTTTATATATATATATATAATTATAAAATTTTCTCCCATCTCGTGGCTAGCTAGACACATAACAACACACACAGAACACAAGGTACACCAACTCACAATTACATTAATTTTTAACACGCATGCCCCTGGAATGCACCCACCCAACAGGTAGAGTAACTACAATCTTATAACTCAGCAGTGATAAAATATACGCCCTTCGGCAACCCGTTCAGTAGAATAACATAAGGCCAAAACCCCAGGAAGAATGATAATAATTCATGAGGCATAAATAACCGGACCACCCCTTTATCTAGCATTCCATTGCTCAATGACCCATGTTGAGCGTGTGAACCTTAAGTTCCTTTCACATCATTAATTGAAACTGACAAACTACGTCACCTACTTTCAGACAGTGTTTATAAAATTCGAGACAGTTATTTGACTTCAAAAAAAAATTCCAAAAAGGAATCAAATCTTTATGTACCTTACTAAACAGAAATTAATTGCTTGAGGCATTACTATTTCAGAAGATTTTGACAATATATAATTTACTCAAAAAGAAAATGATGAATACATGTTTTATAATCAAAAATTAAACAGCAAATGCTATAAGTGGGAAGTCAACCCATATGTGTTTGCCAGTTAAGAAAACAATCAGTTTAGCCCTTGTGCAAGGGGCAAAAATCAGCTAAAATATTTCCATTACATTAGTAAATTATTTCTATTAGCCTCAAATAAATATATAGAATAATTAAAGGAAAAGAATACAGTAAGGTGGTTGTGCTCTGGCATCTGTGGGAGCGCGCCCACATGTAGTTGACAAAAGTTGACAGGCATTCAACCTGTCTGAAGTTGCACCAGCGTGTCAGAAAAACTAAGTCCCATTTTGTAACCCCAGAAAAGTCCCCAGCCCTTAAATATGAAACCCATAGTCAAATTAAAATTTATACACAGCTGTTCCAGCCGGAACAGAGCTACTGAGCAATAATTAAATTTTGTAAGGAGTAAAATGAAAATGAGATGCAACAATAAAATGGTACAAGATTAAAATCTCTCTGGCGCGCTCCCGCAGTGCAGCACGCACTTACAGCCATTGCATATAGTGTTATGTAACTGAGTTATAAAAAAAAGGTTTATGAAATTTAAGTTATAGTGTTCAGAGTCATGATCACAGCTCAACTTCCCGGTAAACAGTCTAGACACGTGGTCCCATGGCTTCTAGGCTATTTGCAGTAAACGGGCACACTGCCGGCCCGGCCCCCAAAAAAAATGAAATAAAGCATAAATATCACCTCATAAGTGCTGGCGAGTGCAACATAGGAATTCAGTCTCCATCTCCCTCTTTGTATGCGATCTTGACATGGTTCACAGCTTAGGCGGATGTTCAGCCATCAGCAAGCCAGGAACCCGGCTTAGTGCGAGAACCCGGGAGTCAATTTACGTCTAGCCAAGCATATAGAAACAGCAAACTTCGTCGAACAATACGTAGAGCGGAGACGGGACAATTCTCTGATCGAGGCCAAGCGTGGACTGGCCACCGCGGCACATAATAGTCACAGCTCAAGCCGAGTTGCGCGCGCAACCGCACACAGTGCCGCTCCCCTCATACCGCGGACCAAAGTTCGCCCCCTCTGCCTCGGCTCACGTTATGTTACAATTACGAAAACTTTCTAGAATTTTGTAACCGCCGGCATCAAACCGGCACACCCCCACCCCGAAATGGCAACCCGGTTGCCCCCCCAAAAAACTCGGGAAAGAACCCTGCAGTGTACTCCTATCTGAAAACTCCGGTGGACATCGTGGGTGAGTTGGCCCGGTGGCACTTGATCTCAGGAGAACAGAGGCTCAGAAGGGAAAACGAAATAGACGAAAGAAGACGTGTATAGTGTAAGTGTGCGGTTGCTGCACACTGACCTGATCAGGGCCAGCCCACAGCAAAGAGGGACAGAGAAGAAAGACAAAAGTAAAGTTCGGGAGCTCCCTGAGTTCCGACCTCCTGAGGCTTGTCCACCCAAGCCAGAACACGATAGCCACCTAAACAGGGCATCTGCCCCCCATGTAATTACGGGATAATTCCCTCATACTATTTCCCATTTTACACACTACCATACTGCACGGGCCAAGGGGAAAGGGGGCGATGACAGTCCCCATGATGCGGTGATCCCACTGGGACCTCACGGAAAACCATGTCAACTGTGACTATGGCACCTTTCCAATATATATATATATGTGTTTTACCAGTGTGCTCCAAGGGCATGCCCAAAATTTACCGTGTAGATGAAGTGCACGTCCGACCTCATCGACGCGACAAGTTTCGCTCCTCTCTCTAACTCCTTTTTTTTTCTTTTCTATTTTTTTTTTTTTCTCTCTGGGTAAGGTTAGGAAAATCGGAGGGTGGATGGTCAAGGATGATTACGGTCATGGGCAGGGACTAAAGGTAAGGACTTGGCTCCCTCCAGACATAAGGACAAATGGAGAAAACCAAGGCTCGCGCAGGCAGGGGCGCATCCCTGAAGTAGACGAACCCCACTGGGACTGTGGGAAACATCTACCCGCTACCCTACCATTCTCAATACCGCCCCCGGAGCACACCCTCTTACAATAGACAACGTCCTCACTCACGCAGAGACCGCCACCATTCCCCCCCTTTTCTCTCAGCCCGTTTACCTTTTCTACACAATTTCAATTTGGAGATATGTGTAGTAATCTCTTTAGCATCACCACCTGGCTCCTCCAACCGCGCCGTCACCGGTGACGTAAACCCGAGGATACGGTACGGCCCCGACCAACGATAGCATAATTTGGCGGCTCTTTTATCGGCAGTCGAGCTGATCGGGTGGCTCTGGCAGTAGACCAAATCTCCTACCTCAAAGGGATTTGGAATACGCCCCTGATTATACCGAGCACGGACGCGCTCGTGCGCACGGAGCAAATTCTTCCGGGCCTCTTTCCACCTATCTGCTGTCCTAATGTCTGGGTTACTCGGCAGAAGATCGTCTATATTCCATAAGTTGGCCAAGGGAAGCGTAGGCGAGAAATCAAACATAACTTCAAAAGGAACGGCCTTATGACTGTCATGCAGGGCCGTATTGAAAGCTAGTTGTAACCACTTAAGGTTCTGGTCCCAGGTGGTCTGTTGTTCCGCATGATAGGCGATGAGTGCGGACCGGAGATTCCTGTTGAATCTCTCCGCGTGAGACGGCTGTGGGTAATAGGGGGAAGTGGTTACATGTTTGATGCCATTGGCGAAGCACATTCGCCGAAAGTCGGCAGAAATAAATTGTGGACCATTGTCCGAGACAATGATGGCCGGAAGACCGAAGTGCTGAAATACATGACTCTGGAGCGCGTTTATGGTCAATCTAGCAGTTGCCTGCCGTAAGGGCAGTAGCCAGGCAAACTTCGAAAAAGCATCCACACAGACAAGTAGGTAAGCATTACCTGACTTGCTACGCGGGAAGGGTCCCACGTAGTCGATGAATAGCTTCTCCATCGGTCTGCTCGCCACATCAGATGACAACAGCCCCAACTTTGTGTTTTGGGCAGGCTTGCTTAAGCCACAGAGATGACATGCCTTCACCCGAGTTGCTATGTCCCTATCCATGCCCTTCCAGATGAAGTTTTTCCTAATACTGGAAATGGTCTTCGAAATTCCCTTATGTCCACCTACCGGGGAATTGTGATAGTAGCTGAAGACCATTGACACAAGTTTGCTAGGCAGCACTATCTTCGGGGCCCGTCCTTTCTTCTCTCTGCAACATAGGACGCCCCTGGACAAGAAGTAGGGGACCTGCACGTTACCCTCTTTTAGATTTTGGATGATCGGACCCAACTCTTCATCATTTAACTGATGGGGCAACACATCAGTAAAAGCTAACGGAAAGTCCAGTAGAACAGAACAGGGTTGCTCCGGCTGGGCTTCGCTGGGCTGGGAGAACATACGGGACAAAGCATCTGCAACCACATTTTGGGTTCCCCGAATGTGTTGCACCTTAAATTTAAAGGATGAGATTTTAACCACCCATCGTCCAATCTTACCCAGCTGCCGGGGATGAGCGAGAAGCCAAGAGAGAGCCTGGTTGTCGGTCTCGAGCAGGAACTCAGCGTGTTCCAGAAAACGCCTGAACTTATCTAGAGCGTATACCACAGCCAAACACTCTAGCTCATACACTGAAGACTTCCGTTCTTGTTGGGTCAAAGTTCTAGAAATGAAGGCCACCGGCTGCCTAGCACCATCAACCACTTGGGACAGAACCGCCCCGAGCGCCACCGAACTCGCGTCCGTCTGTAAGATAAACTGTCTCGAGAAGTCTGGCATTCTCAGTACTGGAGGGGAAATAATGGCTTCCTTCAGAGTCTCGAAAGCCTTCTGTTGCTTTTCCCCCCATACAAATTTGGCGCCCTTCTTCCGGAGTTCATTCAGAGGTGCCGCAATCTCTGCCGCGTTTGGGATGAAACGCCGATAGAAATTGACCATCCCCACAAATCTCGCGATGCCTTTGGCATCCTTTGGTGGGGGAAAGTCCCTGATCCCCTGTGTTCACTCAGGATCCACAGTGACACCTCTATGGGAAATCAGGTGGCCCAGAAAAGAAATTTGTGTCTGGGCAAACTTCACCTTTTCAGGATTGACAGTGAGGCTGGCACTCCTCAACCTGCACATCACCTCCTCAAGATGACTCAAATGTTCCTCATACCCCTTGCTGTACACCAGCAAGTCATCAAGATAATTAAAAACGTACTTGAACTTGATATCGTGAAAAACGGTGTCAAGCAAACGGGTGAGTGTTTGGGCCCCTACCGCTAGACCCATAGGAACCCTAGTATACTGATAGAGGTTCCACGGAACACAGAATGCCGTGTAGGGCCTACTTTCTTTCGTCAAGGGAATCTGGTGATATGCAGAGTTGAGGTCAATGATGGTAAAATACCTCGCCTCACTGAACCAATCGAACGCGGAATGAAGGTCAGGAAGTGGGACCGAATCTACCTCGATGTTAGCGTTCAGCTTGCGGTAGTCGATGACCATCCTGTGCTTACCTCCAGGCTTGGGCACTAGGAACGCTGGACTGGCATAACTGGACTGAGAAGGTTCAATCACCCCTTGATCTAATAATTCTTGAACCTTCTCCCTCAAGATGTTCATCTTCGGAGGGGCAAACTTATAAGGGTGGGAGCGCACCACCTTGGAGTCCGTTAGGCGGATCTTATACTCCAAGAGATGTGTGAGCCCAAGGGCCGGAGTTAATACAGTGGGGAAACGCTCACACAACTGATCTAAAGCGGACCGCTGAGACTGGGAGAGGTGGTCTCTAGATGTGTCAGGGCACTTAACCTCTTGGATATCTTGCCTGGTCCCCTGATATCCAAGGAACGGGATTACAACTCCCCGATTGAATTTAAAATAACATTGGTGCTCTTGGATGTCAATAACGAGACCACTTTTGCAGATGAAATCGGCACCAATAATGCATTCAACTCCCAGAGCCGGAGAAACCAGAAAGCTCCACACCCAAGAAAATCCCTCGATTTTAAACTTGAATGAAACTACCCGGGAAATGGGCAGAATTTCCTGGGATGCCGTCCAGCACACTAGGGAAGACTTTTCTGACCGTTTAATTAAACCCTGTCGCTCAAGGTCCTCGCACACTTTAGATGAAATGATGGATCTTGCTGATCCGGAGTCAACTAATGCTCTGAGTTGACTCTTTTTCAACTCCAACAGCAAGAAGGGGCATACGGAAGTGGGTCTAGAGATGGTTTGGAGGACCTTGCTACCCAAAGACTTGGGACCTACAACTGGCCTGGAGGCGCGTACCTTAGAAGACCCGCGACAGGTAGGGGAAGACCTCCGACATATCTTCCCCTCATTGAGCCTTTTCTGAATGACCTTGGGCGCCCTGGGGAGGGACGTTGGACTCGACCCAACCCCGGTACAAAATCGTCTGACGTGGCCCAACCTACCACACTTAAAACAAGTCACATTAGGCGAACGACGGCGCCTCTCGCTACAAGAGTTTGTAATACTATTTTCATTACCACCTGAGGATGGAACAATTCGCCCCCCATGCCTCTCGTGTCTTAACTTATCATGGGTCACGTGCTCACGGGACTCGTCAATCACCTGGATCGTTCTAGAAAACACACACAGCCGTTCGAGGTCCGCAAAACAACGTGGACGGTCCACGAACACCAAACGGGATCTCTCTTGGGGCGTCACCCCTTCTAAAATTCTTCCGACATCCTTCTCGGGCAACCCTAACCTCAAAACCCGAGCACATTTACGGATATCCTGCACAAAATCCCCCAACGCCTCTCCGTTGGCCTGTGCACGATAGAACCGGCTAAGTTCCAAACGCCAACGTCGCCGACGGGGTATGAAAGAGTCCAACACCTCCCCATGGAGAGAGTCGATACTGCCACCACGACGCAGAGTGCGGGTGACCAGCTCAGCCAATAAACCCCGGCAGTACGGATATATAACGGACAAGAGGACCTCATCGGACAGCCCCGGAAAATCCGCCAACTCCAGGACGATGTCCAGAAAACCCAACAATTTGCCCTCATCTTCTCCATCCACTACCGGAAGTCTCTGGAGGATGCCGGAAATAGGATTGGGTAGTCCTTGATACCCTACCCCCACCAGAATCACACAATACACTGAACACAAAACATAACCCACAAAAGCATATTTACAAGAAACGGAAAAACTCAAGTACTGTCCTTCCTTTGAGTAGACCCCCGGGTTCTCTAGCGCTGCGGAAACCTGGCCTATTCTGAACCATGCACTCCACGACGGAAGGAGACAAGAGACAAGCAAGAATACAACACACACCTAACATCAAACAGCAACTCGACACACACACCGTACCAACACATAATTGACAACAACCAACTAACCATCAACTACAAGTCCTAATTCGGGAATTAAAAATACTTTGACATCAACCGGACACAAGTCGGTTCCGGTACCGATTCCCGATCGGGCCATACCGCATCCCGTCAATATACCACGCTAAACACCGACCCTAATGAACATTCCAACTTCCAGGCCACGCTTGAGACTCCCGGCCGTACAAGCTATCAAAATTTTTAAACACCATTAACCGCCTCAGTGGTGCGACCCGACTCACAAATTAAACAACTTATAACTAGCCTACACGGGCCTATATCAACTATGTTACAATAATTGCATTAATATTTCCGAGTCTGCAAGCCCCGTCACACACCAGGACCCAAGGGTTCAAGCCTAGAATGAACCACGCTCTGATCTACCATTTGTGGTAGCTGACTTTCTAAACCACGCTCTGCGGTACCATTTGTAACCTCTCTATGCGTTTAGTATTTACTTTATTTCTTTTTAAATTTCTATCTCCTTGCTTGTTGGTTTTGAAAGGGAGGTTACAAGTTATTTAGAACTAGGCAAGAGCCTAGAGAAGCAAAAATTATGCTGGGTCCAGTAGGATGGGACTTGCAATAAAACTCAGCTGTAACAGAACGATAACAATTTATTTTATTTCATGCCCTTCTTGTATGCCCAATCACAAGTATGAATATGGTAAAACATAACAAGTGTGTAAAATCTTAGTCATAACAAATGTGTGCAAATATAAACGATCACAAGTGTGTATAAATCTTCAAATCTTCAGCATAACAAATATGTATAATATTAAGCACAACAATATATATATATATATATAAATCAATGAACACCCATATATATATATAATTATAAAATTTTCTCCCATCTCGTGGCTAGCTAGACACATAACAACACACACAGAACACAAGGTACACCAACTCACAATTACATTAATTTTTAACACGCATGCCCCTGGAATGCACCCACCCAACAGGTAGAGTAACTACAATCTTATAACTCAGCAGTGATAAAATATATGCCCTTCGGCAACCCGTTCAGTAGAATAACATAAGGCCAAAACCCCAGGAAGAATGATAATAATTCATGAGGCATAAATAACCGGACCACCCCTTTATCTAGCATTCCATTGCTCAATGACCCATGTTGAGCGTGTGAACCTTAAGTTCCTTTCACATCATTAATTGAAACTGACAAACTACGTCACCTACTTTCAGACAGTGTTTATAAAATTTGAGACAGTTATTTGACTTCAAAAAAAAATTCCAAAAAGGAATCAAATCTTTATGTACCTTACTAAACAGAAATTAATTGCTTGAGGCATTGCTATTTCAGAAGATTTTGACAATATATAATTTACTCAAAAAGAAAATGATGAATACATGTTTTATAATCAAAAATTAAACAGCAAATGCTATAAGTGGGAAGTCAACCCATATGTGTTTGCCAGTTAAGAAAACAATCAGTTTAGCCCTTGTGCAAGGGGCAAAAATCAGCTAAAATATTTCCATTACATTAGTAAATTATTTCTATTAGCCTCAAATAAATATATAGAATAATTAAAGGAAAAGAATACAGTAAGGTGGTTGTGCTCTGGCATCTGTGGGAGCGCGCCCACATGTAGTTGACAAAAGTTGACAGGCATTCAACCTGTCTGAAGTTGCACCAGCGTGTCAGAAAAACTAAGTCCCATTTTGTAACCCCAGAAAAGTCCCCAGCCCTTAAATATGAAACCCATAGTCAAATTAAAATTTATACACAGCTGTTCCAGCCGGAACAGAGCTACTGAGCAATAATTAAATTTTGTAAGGAGTAAAATGAAAATGAGATGCAACAATAAAATGGTACAAGATTAAAATCTCTCTGGCGCGCTCCCGCAGTGCAGCACGCACTTACAGCCATTGCATATAGTGTTATGTAACTGAGTTATAAAAAAAAGGTTTATGAAATTTAAGTTATAGTGTTCAGAGTCATGATCACAGCTCAACTTCCCGGTAAACAGTCTAGACATGTGGTCCCATGGCTTCTAGGCTATTTGCAGTAAACGGGCACACTGCCGGCCCGGCCCCCAAAAAAAATGAAATAAAGCATAAATATCACCTCATAAGTGCTGGCGAGTGCAACATAGGAATTCAGTCTCCATCTCCCTCTTCGTATGCGATCTTGACATGGTTCACAGCTTAGGCGGATGTTCAGCCATCAGCAAGCCAGGAACCCGGCTTAGTGCGAGAACCCGGGAGTCAATTTACGTCTAGCCAAGCATATAGAAACAGCAAACTTCGTCGAACAATACGTAGAGCGGAGACGGGACAATTCTCTGATCGAGGCCAAGCGTGGACTGGCCACCGCGGCACACAATAGTCACAGCACAAGCCGAGTTGCGCGCGCAACCGCACACAGTGCCGCTCCCCTCATACCGCGGACCAAAGTTCGCCCCCTCTGCCTCGGCTCACGTTATGTTACAATTACGAAAACTTTCTAGAATTTTGTAACCGCCGGCATCAAACCGGCACAATGCTATACCTAGCATTTCACCACTTATTTATTTTTATACACTTTTTATTTCACTCACTTATTTATTCACACGGTTTGTCTGATTATTTTGATATCACTGTCTGATTATGGGTCATGAATAATTAGTTTACTTTCAAATCACCTTGATCACTTTTTGTTATTATTTAATTATTGCCTTTGTTTGGCTCAAAGCATCTTTTATTGGCTTTGACTATTATTATCACTATTAATTTGGGTATGGTTAGTTATTAACTCCCTACCTTACATTTATAAGTACATCTTTCTTCTCCTTTCACACAATATATATACAACATCACTATCTTACTTGTTATTGTTAATATGGTTATCTCTTAATTATGCCCTACCTATTTTAGTGCATTTTTACATAAATATTATATTCATAATTCGGAGATTACAATGTTCGTTATTACATTCTTGGTTACATTTAGTTTCTTTAGTTTGTTATTTAGTTTCATTTAGTTTTCTTGGTTATTTAGTTCCTCCTTCCTTGTTACATTATATTTTCCTTGTTGTTTTCCAATCTATTGGGTCAAGTCATTGTCAGTTTCTCAGTCATTTGTTATCATAATTTGGTCATTAATCTTTGATTTATAAGTTTTTGGCCTTTCTTTTCATTTTCAGCTTTTTTGTTTATTATTAATCATCAGTGTCTTTTCACCATCTTATGTCATGTTACAACTTTCAATAATGTGTTCTAAAAAATAATAAGTGGTAAAGAATGTGTGTAAACTACAAATCAAAATGTAATACAGTACAAACAGCGAACAGTGAGCAAAATTCTAATCAGTGAAAACATATTTTGGAACAACAGTGAACAAAAACCGGACTGATTTCGACATGTGCCTGAGGCGACCACAGGAAAGTAAACATTATGTAAAACAACAATTTCTATTAAATCAACTCAAAATAACGATTATAATAAATGAAGAGATCTCTTAGTTTAAAGGGGGTAAAATGTGTGAAAGGGAGAGAGTGAGCGGGTACTGGGTTGTCTTATAAAACAAAAAGGTATCTAGTTTAATTATAGTAACTAAATATATGAATTTTAGCAATGTCACATAAGAATCAGTAATTGTTCTAAAAAATGAAAATAGAAAGTAAGAAAGTTAAAAAAGAGTATACAGAGAAATGTTAAATAAAACTGAGCTATTAACAAACATAATGAGAGTCGAGTATATTAATGACGTAAACCCTAAGTCACGCTTATAAATCACGAGTTCGTGTGAAGGACCTTGGGAACCCAGAGAAGGTGAGTGATGAGTTTTATTATTAATTAAAATGTGGTAAGTAAACAGTACAATCACAAAATGATTAAACAAAATGTGTTTAGGTATTGAGTTATATAGTTATTATAAGGTATCAGAAGGTACGTATGGTTATGTATGACAGTAATCATGTTTTTATTCAATTAAATGATTGACCATGTGTAAGTAGGAATTTATAATGAAATTGGAGTAAAGTAAAATGTTTTAATAATGAAATTAGATGAGTTTGAATAAATAAAGGTTGCGATTACGTGATTAAATTAATTTGAGGTAGTTATGAATTTTCTAATGTAATTTTCAATGATTAACTTACTGTAAAATGTGGTAAAAGATGGAATTTGGGTGATGATTGTTTCAATAAGGCATTAAGTCAGTCAGTGTTAAGTTAAAATGGGTATTAGACAAAATAAGAATTTTTGATTAAAAGTAATACAGAAACGGGTCAGTAGTAGGGACACAGTAGCGAGAGTGAATGTGTGTAGAGAGAAAGGGAGTGATGAAAGTGGAGAGTAAATAGGTGAGAGCAGGGTACATAAATTTTGTAGTGAGGGTTAGGTGTAAGGAGTCCTCAACGCAAGGCGTTGAGGCGGGAGGTGAAAAGTTTTAAAGAGGGTTGGCGGAGTTACCTGGAAAGGGCCAGGAACTAATAAAGGCGTGAGTATAAGGGAAGGGAACACACATCCTATGTACAAAAAGGGTATCAGGTGCTTTGTTATAAGAGGAAAATGATTTAAGTAGAGTTAGATAGAGGGTTGGAGGGGGATTTTATTGAGAGATCGGTGTCACCCTATGCAAATCCGTTAGTGGTTGTTAGAAGGAAGAAGGTGAGTAAGGTTATGTCTAAATGCCCATTCAATAAATCAGATCATAATGAATGACTGGGAGTCACCCAAACCAATTGATGATGAAAATGCTTAATAGAAATTCATAATTGAATTTATAATTTAACAAGTGAAAGATTTAATAGAATTTGAAACTAAAGTAAAGCTGTAAAGTGTGTAATTTTTGGTCAAACTTAAATCTGAAAGGTTTGTCTTGATGTAAAAATAGCAATGTTCATTTTGAGTGTTTATTATGTTGATTATGAGAAGCATAAGGTTGTAATGGGGCAAATTAAAAGGTTCTCTTTATTTTATTAATTTTGGTTTTGATTTTATTAAATTGCACAATTCATTTCCTATATGTGTGGCCAGTCACCAGCTTGAATCTAACTCGCAGTCTAAACAATGCAAAAGTACGCTGTAACTGTGTTGAAATATGTGAAAAGAATGTGTCGTCAACTGTAGCACACTTCTGAGAACTTTGCGGTTGTGTGACATCCACTCACAAATGCACAAGCACCCACATCTGCGGAGCACCTAACTTTACATAAACGAAAGTAAAGGCAGTGAAAATTTTGTCGACATCCAACACACAGAAAAACACACGTGTTACCTGTACAGCCACTAAAACTTTGACAACGAAGGCTGTGTGGCGATGAAATTTGTTCGCCGGCAAGGCAGTGATGCCCGCCCGGATGTAACATCGTAAAACAAAGTTCTCTCCCCAGTTGACGACTAATATCGGCCACGCGTGGTCAAACTAAATTTTCTGTCGGGACAGTTTTAAAAGTCGGCCGACTATAACAGTATGTATAAGTGATCAGAAAGTATAAAACAGTGTCAAATAGTGTAAACCGGCGAATCGGTGCAGTGTACAAAATTCATGGAACAGTAACAGTTTTCATCAAAAAGGGAATAGTGCGGGTGACGCGCCATGCGGTCGACTGAAACGCTACGGTAAAATGTATTAAACCAAATAATGATTTTTTCCATAAATAGGGGTCTAAATAAATTAAGGGACTTTTGAATTTGTGTGAATGAGTGGATGGGCAATCTGGGTCGCTTTAATCGAGGTATACATATGGTAGGATAAGTTAACGTGGTGAAATAAATTTTATGTTATATCTGTTTCCTTTTGAAAGAAAGAAAGAGTTTGATATGTGAATTAAAGGAGAAGGAGGAGAGAGGTATGTATTTAAAGAAAGTAAAAATGTAATTAAACTAGATTTGTTCCAAGTGAAAAGCGAGTTGAGTACGTTATTCAGATAACCTGAAGGTCATACTTGTATGCCGCAGTTTCGTGCAACGGACTTTGGGGTAAGAGGTAAGACATAAAATGAATTGAAATTTTAATAATTAAATGTAATAAACGAGTTAACACAATTGGCGCTGCGAACAGAGACTCGATTTGTAAAATAATTATAAATCGGCACCTAAAAGCGAATACAAGTATGGTTGTACGGAATAATGACGTAAAGTACGCAAGACAATGAGTTAAGGTTAGAGTAAATATAAGATGTTGTAGAAATAAGTCTAAGAACAGTATATATAAATTAAGAAAAGTAGTAAATTTACAATATAAAAATGGGAGATAATAATGAAGTCAGCTTCTCTGACAGTCAGACAGAAAGTCAAACAAATACCGACTCCGGTATTCAAACAGAGTCACTATCAATAGATGACCATAATGTAGAAGAGGCTGTAATTAGTACGCCG
This sequence comes from Magicicada septendecula, assembly GCA_034769895.1. NCBI lineage: Eukaryota > Metazoa > Arthropoda > Insecta > Hemiptera > Cicadidae > Magicicada > Magicicada septendecula. Next base: position 333,528,739 of record CM068372.1, read on the forward strand.
GGAGCGATTTCCACTCCCGTAACAATTAAAACAAGAGAAAAAGAGTTGTCATTAAATGACTTATTTGATCTAATTAACAAGAGATTTGATATGAACAATAGCGATTTCAATACAAAATTCAATGAACAGAAAAGTGATTCTGACGCTAAATTCAATATTCAGAATAACAAATTCAACGAATTAAATAATCGTTTAGACAATAACGATATAAAATTGAATGAAATTAAGACCGAAATTAAAAGTGAATTTAATTGTAAATTTGATGTACTTAAATTTGACATTGATGAAGTAAAAATGAAATGCGAAAATAGTTGTAACGAATTGAAACAAGATATCGAGAGAATAGGAGAACAGAGTAAAAGTAAAAATAATAATGATAATAAAAAATTAACAAATGATGACAATAATGTCGAAAATGAGAATATAATCAAAAATGTGGTAGTAGAGAGTAAGATAACAAATGTTAACAATGATATTGAAAATGGTAATGTGATTGAAAGGGTGGTATCAGAGAGTGATACGTTGAAAGTAGATAGTGAAATAGTGAGTGAGAGAGAGAGCGTTATATGTTGTAACGAAGTAGTAATTAGTGTTGATGAATTAGAAAAAGAATGGAAAGAAAGAGTAGATGAATATGGAGTGCAGAGGGTAAATTTTCCCCTTATTTGTGATGAACCAAGGTGTTCAAAAATGTTATTATTGGAGGGCAAGAGACCCTTATTAGTGGAAGATTTGAGTTATATCCCTTTTTTGTATAAATTAGTACCCTCTGTGTGGAATGGGGTTGAAAGTGCGAGATGGTGTTTTGATGAGAAAGATTTAGATGGAGAGTTGTGTGTTGATAAAGATATAGAATTATATAAACTAAAGAGAGATTATAATGAGTTGAAAGAGATGTTAAATGATTTTAAGCACTTACTTGTTAAAATTGAGAGTGAAGATTATTTTGATGATACATGTTTAAATAATAATACTTTACCTTACGATGAAAAATTAACTGACTTGATAATGAATATAACTACTAATGGAGACTGGACAGAAATAAATAATGTTGACCTGGTATATGATTATTATGGTAAAATGAATAAACTGAAATTTTATGGTTACTATACACAAGATAACCGTATGTGGAATGCAAATAAAATTGAAAATTGTTATTTGAAACCCAGACTAATTTTTGACGATGGAGGCTGAGCCTTAAATTCACAAATGGACAATTTTAAATAGTTTGTTTTATGGTTCTGACCCCGCAACCTTGGACAATGAAGTGTGATATAACTGAATGATGAATGATGAAGAATTGTAAATAAACTGATGTGCAATTAATTGTGTGTATTGTAAGATGTTAGGTAAACAATGTGTGCATGTAGTAGAAATTGTTGAGATAATAATAATAACATTTGGCAGTCTAAATAAAGGACAAAATAATTTGGAAGATAATAAATAAATTGTAAGAGTAATTAAAAATGTTGTGTTTTCAATCATTAATTTAATTAAAATAATTGAAATGTTTCAATACTCTGATTAATTTAAAGGTTGTATAATTGAATTTTCCAATGGATTTAAATTGTTTTATGAGATTTGATATTAATAAATAAATGTTAAATTGTTTGATATGAAATAACATTGTTGTTAAATGTTTCAGAGGTTACGCGGAGATATTGGTGTGTGTGTGTGTGTGTGTGTGGTGTGTATTTTGTGTTCATGTCAATAGGTGGATAATGTACTGTAAGTATAAAGTGTACAATACCAAGGAGATAGAATAAAAGGTTTACGGGTGTGAAAAAATTTGGATTCAGTAATAAAAATGAATTGAGATAATGGTATTAAATAGAAACTGTAATTAAAAAGTAATAATAACTGAAAGGTGAATTAAAATTATATTTGGTTTGACTGAAAGGTGAATTAAAATTATATTTGGTTTGAACTGTAATAAATCAACTTTGACAAATATGTTAACATTAAAAGATTTATAGTAATTAAAAGTACAGGTATGAGGGGTGAGGTAACCAGGATGTTTAGACTATGTGAGTGTTTATAACACCAGTCTGGCAGACTATTGTTAATGTAAACAGGTGTGTTGTATGTTGTGACTAATGTCTACAGTCATGCTAAATTGACAATAACAAAAATGTTGTAGTCTGCTGAATCATTGCCAGCAGCAAAATCTTACTGTGAAATAAAAGAAACACCAGATGTGATGGAATGTGGGGAATATTTTTTTGTAGGGTCCTTTTGTAAAATGTAATTAATACAAATGAAATTGTTTCGAACAAATAAGATTGAAATAAGGAACTTAGAGTTTGAGAAATTAAATATAAGTCAATTAATTTGGTAATTAAATTAATAGAGAAGATGATTTTTAATAATGAACTTAACTTTATTTCATTTGAATGTAAACTGGAATATAAAGTAAATGCTAATTGATGTAAATAATGATTAAAATATTTATTTAACACTGACAACTGATGGAAATGTTTGAGCTGAAACGGTGTTTGGAAAATAAGATGTGTATATTACTGCCCAAGTAACTTGTATCAATGACAACCTAGGTTTTATGTTTGTAACTGTAGATTCCCCACTTAAGTGCGGCCATGACCTCACCGGACCATGACCGTGAAAGTAGTTAATTGTGGCAAATCATAAATTTTACTTGATATAACCGGCTTGTGGTTTGTTTTATTTTGTCAACCCGGTGGTCTGTTAGATTTAGTAGGGGGGTTATATTTTTTGGGGAATCTACCAAATTTTGAAACAGGGCTATTTTCACCCAGATAGGGTGGTAGCCATTAGGGGTGTATAAATAAAAAAAAAAAATAGTAGGTGTAATACCGAATTTTATTGTAACGCCGAAGCAAGGATGGGGGTGGAATAAAAGAAAAAAATGTCCACCCCTTCCGCATCAGTCCTTGTGAAAGCAGCTGGGCGCTACAGTCCAGGGGGGTAATAGTGAGTGTGGATGGGCGGTGACTCAGTTACAGGTCACGAGGGAGATGTGGTTTACGGCTAGGATGAGGCTGGAAAAAGCAAGCCACGAAGCCTAGCGCAGAACACATTAATATGTAACGGGTATCAGAGGTTAAGGGATTAAAAGGGGGGTAGTAGAAAAAACAATATATATATATATATATATTTGTATATACTTTTTGTGCCTGCCATTAAATTGATGTTTTGCATTTTTGGTTGTATTATTGTTTATGTGTATTAATAGTGTTATTGAATTACAGTAAACCCTCGATTTAACGGACCTCGGTTTAACGGACTTCGGATTTAACGGACAGAATTTGACAGACAAAACAATCCCAAAAAAAAAAAATTGAAACATCAAAGCATGATAATGTTATTAGGTTTTTGAAACGTATAATGTGCATAAACTGCAGACTCTCCTGTTCTGGCGATATTGCTTGCCTATCGCAGCATACTTTCGTTTCTTTTCTTCTTGTTTCTTGTTTTGAAACATGCAAATTTTCTCATCTTCAATTGTATTTGATGAGAACGCATCAAGAATTCATTTAATTCTTCACGATTCCTGTCTTTGCGTTGTCGTTGACGCAGGCGTCGCACACGCTCAGTGGAAGACATCACGACGACTAACACTGAACAATATAATATCTTATTTTACTGTGAAATATTCATCCATCGGCTAATACAGCAAGCATTACACTGGCACGTAATTTTTCATTTCCCGTAATCTTAATTGTTACAGATTTGGTTCCCTTTTGGTCCACCGTAAATATACGTAAATAAAAAATACGGGCGTTTCATCGGCATTTCCCATGTGTTCAAGTGAATAATTATGCTTCTTGCATAAATGAATGACAAATCGCTGATACTGTAGGAGTTTTTCGTCGTAGTCACTCGGTAGTTTTAGCGCGAGTGATGTACGTCATTTAAGCACAAATCCATTTCGCCACATCATTCGTCTTATACACCCGAAGCTGGCTTTGAAACCGGAGACTTTTAATTCTTCTGCGATTTCTAAAGCTTTTAATTTTAAAACATGTCTAGTGACAGGGAGTCCTTGCCTTCTTAAAAGCCGTACGTATTCACAGACGCTGGACTCTACTGCTACAAAACGCCCAACTTGAGGTCCCGCGAATGCTCGTCACTCAGTATTTGCATTTAAAAGTCGTTCCTTCTGTTTTCTCCATCGTCGAATACAGGATTCATCAATATCGAATTTCCTTGCGGCTTCGTGATTGCATGTTTTTTCTACATTTTCTGTCACAATTAATTTATAATTCGCATCGTACGGGTTACGTTTAATTTGATTTGACTGCGTGCCTTTAGTCTCCACAATATCACTCATACCGCAAACGCACTACAAAAACGCCGAATGAAAACAAAGTACAGATAAGCGATGTTGTTGCTGTTACAATAGAAAACCACACTGGCAGTTTACCCGTTATTTAGAAACATGTTACTCACACCCCCTCTACTCATCCTTTGTCTTGCTGCCTACAGAAGGTTGCGAGCACGCGCGCATGCGCATGCACTTACACTTTATCTTCCTATTCTTTCTTCAGTTTGCTGTTAAAACATTTTGTTGTAGTCATAAATCATAACGCCAGAGTTAACTACAGCCGGGCAAACTGCTGTTGCTTAGGCAGTAAACAACTCATAGATACCAAAAGCGTTCGTCCCGCCAGAAGTCAGGTATAACTTCGAATTTCGTTAGCGCGCGAATGCAAGCCGCAGGTCAAATTAGCGACCATGTTTTTAGGAGAAAAAGTGCGGCTTGTATTCGGAACAATACGGTATTGGCATGATATTAATAGTATTAAAATTTCAAGTGTTATAGGCCTATTTGATTTAAATATATCCTCAAAAAACAAAATTTGCGATTTAACGGACTTTCAATTTTACGGACACCCCTCAGCCCCAATTAGTCCGTTAAATCGAGGGTTTACTGTATATTGTTTAGGATATATGTATAATCAAATGTTAGGATAAGGCAGTCCATGGTTTAATTAAATATTCAATTTATTTGGTTTTTTTATCAGTAATAATAACAAAGAGAATTAATCTATTCAGATAAGAGATTTTTTTTGTTTTGATACAATCTGATTTTGAACTTATTTTAAATGATGAGTTTGTTTAAAAATATTATAGGTGTATGTATGCGCCCAGTATTTGCCAAAGGCGACCCAGTTTGCATACAAGGGGAAACATATCGGTTGAGGATCTGGCATGATCTAAGCCAGGGATGTAGGATTTTTGGGATAGCATGATAGAAGGTGAGGTGCGCTGTGGTGCGTATCTGTTCGATTTTTCGGTGTTGGGATCTCGCACAGAGAAGTCCAGTGATCTCGTTCAGATGCGTCCATAGTCGCCGAGCCAGGGGGGTTGTTTACCCATGAGGTATAAGAACAAATGGGGGGTTGTTGGCACCATATCCTCACCGGTCCTCTTAGGGGTTTTAGCAATGAGATTTCTTCTGTTTCGACAGAAGATTTCTTATTGGGGGGGTATTGTAATGGGGCAAATTAAAAGGTTCTCTTTATTTTATTAATTTTGGTTTTGATTTTATTAAATTGCACAATTCATTTCCTATATGTGTGGCCAGTCACCAGCTTGAATCTAACTCGCAGTCTAAACAATGCAAAAGTACGCTGTAACTGTGTTGAAATATGTGAAAAGAATGTGTCATCAACTGTAGCACACTTCCGAGAACTTTGCGGTTGTGTGACGTCCACTCACAAATGCACAAGCACCCACATCTGCGGAGCGCCTAACTTTACATAAACGAAAGTAAAGGCAGTGAAAATTTTGTCGACATCCAACACACAGAAAAACACACGTGTTACCTGTACAGCCACTAAAACTTCAACAACAAAGGCTGTGCGGCGACGAAATTTGTTCGCCGGCAAGGCAGTGATGCCCGCCCGGATGTAACATCGTAAAACAAAGTTCTCTCCCCAGTTGACGAATAATATCGGCCACGCGTGGTCAAACTAAATTTTCTGTCTGGACAGTTTTAAAAGTCGGCCGACTATAACAGTATGTATAAGTGATCAGAAAGTATAAAACAGTGTCAAATAGTGTAAACCGGCGAATCGGTGCAGTGTACAAAATGCATGGAACAGTAACAGTTTTCAAAAAGGGAATAGTGTGGGTGACGCGCCATGCGGTCGACTGAAACGCTACGGTAAAATGTATTAAACCAAATAATGATTTTTTCCATAAATAGGGGTCTAAATAAATTAAGGGATTTTTGAATTTGTGTGAATGAGTGGATGGGCAATCTGGGTCGCTTTAATCGAGGTATACATATGGTAGGATAAGTTAACGTGGTGAAATAAATTTTATGTTATATCTGTTTCCTTCTGAAAGAAAGAAAGAGTTTGATATGTGAATTAAAGGAGAAGGAGGAGAGAGGTATGTATTTAAAGAAAGTAAAAATATAATTAAACTAGATTTGTTCCAAGTGAAAAGTGAGTTGAGTACGTTATTCAGATAACCTGAAGGTCATACTTGTATGCCGCAGTTTCGTGCAACGGACTTTGGGGTAAGAGGTAAGACATAAAATGAATTGAAATTTTAATAATTAAATGTAATAAAAGAGATAACACAAGGTGTCTAGTTGAGTAGTATGTAATTAAGTATAGATGCGTAACATGTGTTATATATTTTAAATGTGATTCCCCACTTTCGGGCGGTCATGGCCTCACCGAACCCTGACCGTGGAATTGGCTCACCTTTAACCGGCTATGGTCAGGGCACATTACATTACGCGCTGCCTAAGTTTGGCCATAGCTTGTTATCGTTGTAAAGGTGAATTTAGAAATTAACAGGGGGTGAATCAGGGGAATCACCATAATTATGGAACAGCAGCTATCCATCCAAATGGGATGGTAGACCGTATAAGGGCATATAACTAAATTTTAGTTGGATTACTGGTGTCCTCGGACATCAGTAATGCTGAATGTTTTGTAACGCCGAAGCAAGAACGGTGTAGGCAGCGTCTACACCCTAAAAAACTTAAGTTCTTGTGGAGGCAACTGCGCGCTACAGTCCGGGGGGGGGGCCATAGTGTGTGTGGAAGAAGGTTGTCAAATTGTTAAAAAGAAGCTCTGATTGAATAAAGAGAAGATAAAGTTGGTGATTATTGTAATTATGCTAATAGTATAATACAACGAATATACAGAGGTGTGTTCAATCAATCAATCAAGCCCCGCGATGGAGCGCCACTCTATAACTAGACGAGTTAGATGAGTATAAATTTCCTCTGTTCAATGGTGTAATAAGTCACACGTTGTAATGCTATGAGTTGATGTGTAAAGATGTTTTAATTATAGGTTTATAATTATTATTATTGATTTACGATGTCTCAAAAAGGTTTAGAAAGCTGAAAAAATGTTCAAGTTCTCTTCTCGAAGCACTGGTTAGTTTACCTGTCACTTACCACTTACTTACTGGTGTCAACCTTCCGAAGTAGATTCCTTCTCCTGTGATACACTAAAAATAACATAACATAGTTCATGCAACATTTATCACTGGTGTGTATGTGGATATAAAGTAAATAAAGTTGTTTGCATTTGATTCTGTTTTGAAATTATTCAAATCTTGGCCGCTTGTTCGCCGTACTGCCACTTTGTAAAATAAATGCTCTGTTATTGTTGTTTTTATAATCTACTTTGAAATGACGGACCGACTCGATTATAAGTAAAATGGTAGTTTATTAACAATAATTAAATTTCATTTAAAACCTTTTAAAACATATCATAAAACATCAAAAACAATTTAACTCGTTACAGAGATTCTTAAAGCTCAGGGCTGGTAACATTGATTCTTTATATCGTACTATTCTAACCTGATTTGGTTAGAGTTTTATTTATAATTACCAAAAATCGTGAATTCTATTAGTATACAAGATACTTGCTACAAAAATGCTTAAATACGACAATAACGTATTATGGAGAGTGATTACAAAATTAGAAAAAAGTTTAATTATAATATTGGAAACTATCGTATCAGGCACGCCTGCTATCAACTTTGCAGGTTATGGTATAGTATGTGCGATACGATTAAAATTGTTGTGTATCGGAATTAAATTCCTTTAATGGTTATAAAGAATAAAATATAATGATTAATTTATCATCTTAGTGCAATTAAGAATATTTAGGCTTTCTTGATTTGAAAGCATGGCACTGCATTATCTGTGTACCTTTTAATAGCAGGTAGGTTAGAGTGACAATTCCTCTAGGTTAATTATTAAAAATATTTAAATTGACTTCATTAAAATCTTATAATTACACATAATATTCGTTAATGATACATTTATTATTCATTAACCTTATTGACAGTTCTCAATTATTGTTGATAATCGAATTGTCTTTCGTTATAGTTATAGTCAAATCAGAATGTATTTATGTTTACATCAGTATTGGTTAAGTAATAATTTAATTTGCAACTCTTTTTTAAAATTAATAATATTTTATATAATAAATAAAACTGAGAACTTTTGTTCAATAATTTGTTAATTAATAATCATTATTGAGTCACGTATAAATGTACTTGACTAACGTGGTATCAACACAAAAATTTATTATTTGATAATCATTTAAAATTCATTAAAATGTTGCTAATTCTAATACTCCCTTATTATTTCACTCATCATTGCCGATATTATGCACTGGCAATGGTATGTTTCACTATTTCATATCACTGGTTACACTTCACACGTATAAGGTTATTAATATATAAGTTAGGTTAGATGCAATTGTTTACTAACTGGGGAATGCGCACATTTAAAAAAAAAATACTCTCGTCGAAGAGATGTTCCGTCGGCATTGATGATCAGTTTCTTAATAATGCTCTCCTTCGCTGCCTCAATCGGCGTCTGCTGAAATCAGCATTTTTTCTTATTGGCTGGAAATCGATTAATCTCATACCCAAACGTCATAATAAATTAAGAAATTTTATTTCCAAGCATCTGGTTTTGGGTTTGAGAGTACAAAACTGACGCTATCAATTCTTTTGGAATTGATTGAAAAATTATGATTGTTTATAACTTTGTTAATACATCTCTGATTTGGAAACTAAGGGTATCACGCTATTTCGGATGCTCTGCTCTTTATTTGAGTCCACTCAAGCACTAATTCCGTCCATGATTAACCTACTTACCCTTCTGTCGATGCACTTTTTGTGGTTCTTATTTAAATATAAGTTTTTTCCACTTTACAGTATCACATGATACTTATATCACTCACTGTTAATAGTTAAAGTCATATCTTATCAACTATTCCTTAAATACTAAATATTTACAATATTTCATAATGCATTTTCAGGTGAGTAGGCCTTAAATGTCCTTGCATTATTTCTTATCAGTTCTAACATATATATTATTCTAACACAATTCTTTTGTCCTTGGTTTGTACATCAAATAATACTACACCTTTTGTGCAGCTTTGTATTTATTAATATAGCTTTGTTTATTTACATTGAATGGTTTTATTACACCATGTTATGTGTCCTGTCACATTGACACTCTTATTTTATTATTAGTTTTGTATTAGGGATGTGTTTTCATCCATTAACTTGTCTTTAGACTTTGTCTATAGCTTATCTTGGGTATCTAATATTCCCTGCTATGCTACTTATTCACAATTTTCTGTTGGATTGTTATTTACATCTAGTTCCATCTGACATGTATTATTGTTTATTATTATTATTACATAAATTCATGTATTTAATGTTTGTTAATGGTTCTCAAAGAGGTAATGAGTATTCTTGTAACTACTGTTACGCTATTTTCCTCTTCCTGATTAGTTTTAACTGAGTTATTTATGTAATTCTGTCAGTCACCCTGTGGTTTGGTAATTTGGCTATGATTTGTTTAAACAATATAAGGTATATATTTGTGTTCCTTAGTTCATACTGGGTTTATTCTGTTTATTCTAGTTTGGTTGTTGCATCATGTAAATACTTTTGTCAGTGTTTTTCTAAAGTTATTTATGATTCTGTGTTGCAGATTCTGTTCAGTTGAGGTTATGTGTATATTATTGAATGAGAACAATGCTTATATGTATTAGTTTAGTTTCTTGCTTATTTCCATATATATTTACTATGATTATTATTACTATTATCTAGTACAATAGTTTTCTTTATTTTACTTCTATTATATACTATTTGTTCACATATTGTTATCTAATTCTAACTGGTTATTGACATACACATTGGGTGGTTACACTTGGTTTGGGTTTCTTGTTTTTTCATCTAATACATCCTGCCTTATTTCTTATATACTACGGATTACATTCTGTATTGACTTTACTTTTCACTCTCCTGATATTTAAATGTATGATTTTGTAGAGATTCTATATTGAATTGTAACGGGACTAAAAGGGAGGGGTTTTTATTTTATTAAAATATTTTTAAAATTCATTTCATCCGCACGATCAGTCCCATGGCAATATAAATCGTAGCTAACAAAGAACAGTGAGGTGAACTAAGTACAATGGAATGTGTCGTGTTGCACACAACTTCGTAATTCTCAGAACTGTAGTACTGTGTAATGAGCCCAAATGCACTAACATCAGCGGAGCGCATAACCCATGCTAAACAAAAGGCGCACAAGATGGCTTGAAGATGATTTTTCCCAACATGTGCTCTCGACATGACGGAAACATAATTGTAAGTCACGCCCATCTGTGTGACAAAACCAGTGGACACCAGATTTCGTCGACGTCCAACACACGGGAGTTGCATGTGTTGCCTGAACAGTAACAATGACTTTAACGCACAAGGCATTGCTTTCCGTCTTGTCCAGAAAATCTAAGTAGTGGGGACTAGGCAGAGCTTCTTCCCAGTTTCCTCACCGACGCTTACCTGGCCAGGTAGCCGCCAAACGGGGCTCATCAATAAAGTTCAATATCCAGTAAAAGTGATTGCAGTTTTCCAGAAATTCGGTAGTGAGAGCAGTTTCGCAGAAAAAATGAAGTAATAAATTGTTTCGGACAAAATAGCTGAGTTTGGGAGTGATGGGCCATGAAGTCGGGGAGACGCCAAATTGCCGGCAGGGGTATATGTTCAATTTTAACTAAATGGGGTTTATCTAAATAACAGGGATAAATTTAATATAGTGTGAATGTTGAGTATGAGCAGGCTGGGCTGTTTTAATTAAGGTAAGATGTTGAATTAAGTTAGTTGTATCAGATCATGTAATAAATATTACAAGAATGCTATATGTATTTTAAATTTTGGCAAGAAGTAACCGCTTGAGTTAAGAGGCAAAGAAATGAATAAATAATAATTTGAATTTTAAAAATTTAAAGAATAAAATAAAATTTAATTTGTTTCTCTTTATAAATGCGAGTTGCGTCTGTTATTAACACAACCTTGTAATCACTCTTGCATTTCTACGTTCGTGTGATGTAACTCTGGGCAATACAAGGTAAGTGGAATAATTTATGAAATAATTTTTGTGATTTTAATTTATTAATAAAGTAAATAAATATCACAGATGGCGCCATGAACTTGGAACGAATTTTAGAAATTAAATTCCACACCTACAGATGAAATGCAAGTTTGATGTAAGGTTGAGTAACAGTATGCAAAACATACGTAGAAGTACATAATTTATGCATTATTTACATAAGATTGAAATTGTGATGATAAATTAAATTAATTAAAGTAAATTAACAAATATAAATTATAAAGAATAAGAGATGGCTACTAACGAAAATGAAGTTGATGTAATTGTAGGCGATAAAGCCGAACGTAAAGTAATGAACGAAAGTAATGAAAATATGTCAACTGAATCAGCTGATAAAAGCGATTCAGGTATTCAGACAGAGTCACTGTCAATCAGTGACAGTAACGTAGACGGATCTATATTAATTAGTGCGGCGGGAGCAAATTCTACTCCCATTACAACTAATACAAATATAAAAGAAAAAGAAATGTCAATGAATGACCTGTTTAACCTTCTCAGTAACCGTTTTGATAACAATGATATAAAATTCAATGAACTGAAAAGAGATATTAATGAAGTAAAAAATCAGTATGAGAGTAAGTGTAACGAATTGAAACGAGATATTGAGAAAGTGGTAGAGTCAGTAGGGGAACAGATTAAAAGTAATAATAACAATGATAATAAAAAAGTAACAAGTGATAAAAATGATGTTGAAAATGATAATATAATTAAGAATGTGGTATCAGAGAGTGATGCGTTGAAAAGAGTTAGTGAGATAGTGAGTGAGAGTGAGAGAGTAATGGGTTGTAACGGAGTAGTAATTAGTGTTGGTGAATTAGAGAAAGAATGGCAAGAGAGATTAGATGAGTATGTAGGGCAGAGGGTAAATTTTCCCCATATTTATGGTGAACCAAGGTGTTCACAAATGTTGTTGTTGAAGGGTAAGAGTCCCTTGTTATTGAAAGACATGAGGTCTTTGAGTTGTTCGCCGAATTTTTATAAGTTAGTACCCTCTGTGTGGGATGGTGTTGAAAGTGTGATATGGTGTTATGTTGATGAAAGATGTTTTGAGAGAGAGTTGTGTATTGATAGAGAAATAGAACTATATAAGTTAAACAGAAATTATGAAGAGTTGAAAGAGAGGTTAGAATGGAAGGAAATAGATGATATGAAATGCTTACCTGTTGAAAGAGAGATAAATGAATATTTTGATAATACCATTGTAAATGATAAACACTTACCTTATGTTGTGATGAGTGTAGTAGAAGAATATGATGAGAAAATAACTGACTTTAGAATGAATAAAACTACTGATGGAGACCAAACTAAAATCACAGATGTAGACGGGTTTTATGAATTGATAGATAAGAATGATGTCAAATATTATGTCGATAATGGTCATAATAATAATAACAAATTGTGTGTGGATAACAATGAGGTATGTTATAAATATATTCGATATATATTCGATGATGGAGCTGAACATAAACTTAATAAATGGACATTTTAAATATTTTGATTTATGGTTCTGACCTTGCTGAATTTGGAAACGAAGTATGGTAAAATTAAACAATTAATGATGAATAATTGTAAATAATTGATAGTGAAATTAACTGTGTGTATTGTAAGATGTTATGTAAACAATGTGTGTATGTAGTAGAAATTGTTTAATAATAATAATAATATTTTGGCAAATTAAATAAATGATTACGAAGGTGATAATAATGAATGATAAATTGTTTTGGAAGTAATGTAATTAAAAATGTTGTGTTTTCAGTAATTGATTTAATTAAAATAATTGGAGATGTTTAAATATTTTTGATTGATTTAAGATGTTATGATGGATTTAAATTATTTTATGAGATGTGAATTTGACAATAATTAATAAATAAATAAATGTTAAATTGTTTAGTATGGAATAACATTGTTGCTAGAATGTTTCAGAAGGTACAGGGAGTTATTGATGTTTATATTTGTGTGCTTATGACAGGGTATGAGCGATGTACTGTGAGTATAAATTTTATAATACAAGTTATACAGAGTAAAATGTTTACAGGTGTTGAAAAGATTTTAACTCAATGATGAAACTAATTTGAGATAATTGTACTAAATAGAAACCATAATCAAAAGGTAGTAATAACTGAAATATGAGATAAAATAAATGTTAATAATAAATTTGGAATTTTTGAGGAATCTTAATTGTAGTAAGTGATAAATAATGAAATGATGATATATAGAAGAGTTAATAAAGATTTCAAGATATAATGTTTATAATTTTCTATATAAATTATTTAGAAGTGAATTGTTTGTTTAATGTGAATGTAACAATGCTAATGATCAAGGTTAATGTCGATTTGTTTATTATGTTATGTTATGGTATCACACAAGATATGTGGGTAAGTCTGGGGGGTTGAGTGGTGTTAATAGAAGTGCTATACTTAGGGAGTGTAGAAACTGCAAGTGTAGAAGGGTTAATTTAGTTATTAGTATGCTATTGCCGTGGTGGCATGTGCCACGGTAGGTAGCGGTAAGTGTTGGGGGTAACAGAGAGTGTTACCTCCATCGGAGGCCAAAATGGCGTAAAATACACGGCACAACTTTTATATAATTTTATATTATATGCTGATTGATTGCCGTGCCATGTATCATAATGACGAAGAGAACATGCCTGAATTTAGAGTTGATTTCCCCGCCTTTTCGGGCGATTACTGCCTTACCAGCACTAATCGTGGTTTTGGACAGCGGTCAGCTATGGCCAAAAAATTTGGAAACTTGACCATAGCTGGCTTGAAATTGGTGTATATTTGAAATTAAAGGGGGGTGACTTTAGGGGAAATCCCTGGAACTATGGAACAGCGGCTGCCACTCTGTTCGCGTAGGAACAGTAAACCAGGTGGTAGACCCGTTTTAAGGGCATGTTAATATGTAACAAGAGATATGATATCTACTTAATTTTAAAATGTAACGCTGAAGCAAGGACACGGAGATGATAAATTCCTCACCAATGCCGTCCTTGTGGATGCAAATGGGCGCAACAGTCCACCCTCAGAAATCAATAGTGTGTGTGGTTAAGGAGGTTACCCAGTAGGGTGGGTCGAAAAAAGTGAATTTTCGAGTATCGAATTCTAATAGTGCGGAAAAGTTGCGTACTCGCATGCTAATAAACGGAAAAATATTGAAAAAATTCCTATATTTAATCTTCAGTTCGCGCAAAGGGCCTAAAGTTTGAAAAAAATAACAAAAAACACCAACTACTGCCTTAACGCTCAAATTTTACAGATTAAGTTTTTCGACTTCTAATAGCATGAAAGTACTTCATTTTAGTTGCCTGATAATAGAAAAAATATTTAAAAAATCGCGCGTTACATATTGAGTTCACGCATAAGGCCTAAAGTTTGCGAATTTTGGTGAAAAATTGATATTTTTACAGTTTTACAAACAGACGGACTGTTGTATTAAAAATATGTACAAGGCCATTTTTTTTTACTAATTGTTCCTATGAGTGATTTTATATATTCAACTTGGATCCGAATACATCACCTTGCAGCTCTTCACCCATTTCGCAAAATTATTTTTGCTGAAATGACCCAGAACTCAGAAATGTAAGTGTGAAAAAGACAAAAAGATCCAACCCATTGAGAGAAAATTTATATACGATCAACGAACAACCAGGATCGGCTGCTTTTTGCAGTTTGGATAGAAAAGAAACAGTTGAACTTAGACAAAAGAAAACAACTACAATTGTTGCGAGAAACTGTTGCGCCCGACTGTGACACATGTGACACGGAAGCTACTCGGAAATCTTCGCACGAAAGAAGCAGTGAAATCGATTTGTCTTCAGTTCCTTCTACATCTCAAATGAGGTTGAAATTGATGTCTACTGCATTAGTAAGCGATAGATTTGGCGTTTCTGACAGAGCCACAGCTGCTATCGCTTCTAGTGTTTTGCATGATCTTGGAATGATCTCTGAAAAAGATTCGTCGCTAGTGATCGACAAAAGCAAGATAAGAAGAGAAAAACAGAAGACACGAGAGGCCGTAGTACAAGAAATGCACCGGCTTACAGTAACAAAGGGAATATATTTTGATCGTAGAAAAGATAATACTATCGTTCAAGAAAAAATAGGGGCTAAAATGTACCGCAGAGTAAGGAAAGAGGAACACATTAGCGTGACTCGTGAGCCTGGTGGGCAATATATCGGCCACGTTACACCGGCAAATGGAACTGGAAGTGAAATAGCCAAGTGCATCCTAAACTACCTACAAAATAATGATTTCAACATTAATGAACTGGAAGCGATCGGTTGCGATGGCACAGTGACAAACACAGGGTGAAAAAATGGTGCAATTCACAATATCGAGGTCAAAATTCAGCGCCCATTGCAGTGGTTCATTTGCTTACTTCACTTCAATGAGCTGCCCTTCAGACATTTGTTTTGAGTACTTGGACGGAGAGACGACGGGACCAGCGTCATTCTGTGGGGAAATCGGCAAACAACTGCCTGGCTGTGACAAATTACATGTAGTACATTTCGAAACAATCGAATCCGAGGAAATCAATATAACAAAAACTGATCTCAGTAAAGATGAACAGTACCTTCTGGACATTGTCAAGGCAATCCAGACAGGAGACTGTGCTCCAGATCTGGCTGTAAAAGATCCTGGACCTCTCAGTCATTCCCGATGGTTGACATGTGCAAACCGGGTCTTACGATTGTTCATTTCCCAATCGAGTCCTACGAACGAACTGAAGATACTTGCCAGTTACATAGTGAAGACGTATGCTCCTGTCTGGTTCGACGTTAAGAGATATCACTCAGTAAAATACGGTCCTAAGCATATCTTTAAGGTTGTACAAACAACGAGACATTTACCGGACAACATTAAAAAAATCATCGATCCTGTGATTCAGAGAAACGCGTTCTTCTGTCATCTAGAGAACATGTTGTTGGCTATGATAGTGGATGAGAGACAACATATACGAGAGTTGGGTTACAGGAGGATACTGAAAGCAAGAAATCAACAGCCGAAGGGAAAATCTGTTAGAACTTTTATGCCTCCTTCAATAAATTTTGGTGCCACGGACTACAGTGAGCTGATTGAGTGGACGAAATGTAAGCTGTCGCCCCCTCCAATGATGGAAAGCTTGACAACAGAGAATATTTCATCATTTCTGCAAAATAACACTCTGCCTGAGTTTGAATTTTTAAACTTTCCCTGCCATACCCAAACAGTTGAAAGATGTGTAAAACTTGTGACAGAGTCCGCCAGAAAAGTTGCGGACAAGATAACAGAGATGGCTACATTAGAGCAACTTTGCACTCAAGATCTTCGATGCCAAAATTCAACCAAAAATCCGATTTCAAGATAACGCCCTTGACTGATAGTGGCGAACCAACATAATTTACCATGCCCTGAATGGTTGGATGGTTGGGTAGGGCGTGGGTGGAACTCGAATTGCAGCCACCTCCACATGGTGAGTTCTGGGTCATTTCAGCAAAAATAATTTTGCGAAATGGGCGAAGAGCTGCAAGGTGATGTATTCGGATCCAAGTTGAATATATAAAATCACTCATAGGAACAATTAGTAAAAAAAATGGCCTTGTATATATTTTTAATACAACAGTCCGTCTGTTTGTAAAACTGTAAAAAAATCAATTTTTCACCAAAATTCGCAAACTTTAGGCCTTATGCGCGAACTCAATATGTAACGCGCGATTTTTTTAAATATTTTTTCTATTATCAGGCAACTAAAATGAAGTACTTTCACGCTATTAGAAGTCGAAAAACTTAATCTGTAAAATTTGAGCGTTAAGGTAATATTTGGTGTTTTTTGTCATTTTTTTCAAACTTTAGGCCCTTTGCGCGAACTGAAGATTAAACATAGGAATTTTTTAAATATTTTTCCATTTATTAGCATGCGAATACGCAACTTTTCCGCACTATTAGAATTCGATACTCGAAAATTCACTTTTTTCTACCCACCCTATTACCCAGGGGGGTAACGAATCTAATCTAATTAACAAATCTAAAATTTGGTAACTGAATAATGATGACTCGCTCCTGAGCTAATTAAATAATTGTATCATGATTCGAGAAATAGGTGCATTAGATGTTTATTATACTGTGTTTATTCTGTCTTATAGACGTATTAGTTTATTGTGTTAGAGTTAAGGGTTGATAAAATGTGTAATTGGTATAATTTTGAAATGTGTTTATAGTAAGGTCATTCACCTTGCTAAGAAAATCAGCTGATCAGCTGTAGAATATCACTTATGAATGATTTGCCATTTTTTCAATGTAGTTAAATATTTGAATATGAGTAAAATGGAACGTAATTAATGTTTGAATAATAGACTTTCAATGTGTTAAAAGATTTTAAGTTAAATGATGATAAAATAAAGTGAGATAGTTGAGAATTTTAAAGGTAATGTAAAAGGTGAAGTTTGATTTTGGGTGATTATTATTTTGTTAGGACATGTAGATCAGTCCATGTTGAGTTTAAAGGGGTACTAGAGATGAATAAATATTGTTGTGAATAAATGTAAGATAGAGTTTGAATATTGATAGTGACACAGTAGCTAGGGGGAAAATATGTAGAGTATTGATTGATATATTGATGTAAGAAGTAAATGGAGATATTTTGTAGTAGTTGAAAGTGATGTATTGGGAGAGTAATTAGTTGATGGGAATTTTGTAAGGGGGTGGTGTGGTAAGGAGTCCGCAACAAAAGGTGTTGGGACGGGAAGGGACCATTTAGCGCCGGAAAGGGTTGCTTAGGGAAAGTCCAGGAACCAGATAAGTGAATGAGAAATGGGAGGGGAACACACATCCTGAGTACAAAGGGGTAGAGAGTATTTTTTTATATATATAAGGGTAGAATGATGCGATATGTATTGAGTAGTAAGTTGGGTTTAGAGAATGTTTGATAGATGTTTTTGATAGAGGGGTGTCATGTTAGTTAAAGCTGTTAGTGACGTTAGAGTCAGAAGGGGATTAAGAGTATATATAAATGCCAAGTGGTAAATCAAGTCATTATGAATAATTAAATCACCCAAACTAATGGAGATTGAGAATGTGAAAGAAAGTAAATCATAGTTAAAAGAAAAAAAAATAATAATTGAAACAAGTGACAAATTTTAATAGAATTTGAGAAAATGTAAAGCTATAACATGTGTAATTTTTGATTAATTTAAATGTCAGTTTTATTGTTAATTGTAATAATACTATGTTGATTTTAACTGTCTTATTTTATTATGTTTAAAGATAAATAATTGTGAAGATGTTCTATGTACTTTATGATGTAGTTCTGTGTATAACATAGGTATGTCAAGGTCGTTGACTTGACCCAGTTTGATCAGCTGATAGTTGATGTTATAAACTAGACCAGTTTCTGGCAATTGATTGATGCAACCTGGTTACTTAATTGAATTAAATGATTTTGATTTTCCGAAATTGATAAAAATTAATATTTTGATAAATTTAAATTTTTTTTGAAAAAAAAAAAACAAATTTTTTTTTTATTTTTTGTGCCTGCCATCTAATTGATGTTTTGAGTTTTAAGTGTATTATTGTTTATGTGTATTGCGAGGGTTTTATTGAATTATATTGTTTAGAATATGTGTGTAAACAAATGTTAGAGTAAGTGAATTTATGTTTAATAAGGTATTCAATTTGTTTTTTTTAGGATTGTTAGTAGTAGTGAAGAGAATTAGGGATTAATGTAAAAGATTTTCTTATTGCGATTTTTGAGGAAGTACCATTTGAGTTTAACGTAAATGAATTTTGAATATAAAGAGAAATGTTTTGCGAATTTTAAAGGATAATTTTGTTTAGTGAGTAATTATGAGTGTGTGTACGAGCCCAGTAACTGCTAAAGGCAGCCCAGTGTGCATGGTAAGGGGGAACATATCGGTTGAGGATCTGGCAGGGAATAAGGCCAGGGATTTGGAGTTTGGGACGGCATGTTAAAAGGTTAGGTGCGCTGTGGTGCGTGTCTGTTCGATTTTATGGTGTTGGGATCTCGAATAGAGAAGTCCAGTAATCTCGTTCAGTTGCAGCCATGGTCGCCGAGCCAGGGGGTAGTTTACCCATGATGTATAAGAACTAATGGGGGGTTGTTGGCATCATATCCTCACCGATCCTCTTAGGGGTTTAGCAATGAGATTTCTTCTGTTTTGACAGAAAATCTCTCATTGGGGGGGAGGTATTGTAACGGGACTAAAAGGGAGGGGTTTTTATTTTATTAAAATATTTTTAAAATTCATTTCATCCGCATGATCAGTCCATGGCAATATAAATCGTAGCTAACAAAGAACAGTGAGGTGAACTAAGTACAATGGAATGTGTCGTGTTGCACACAACTTCGTAATTCTCAGAACTGTAGTACTGTGTAATGCGCCCAAACGCACTAACATCGGCGGAGCGCATAACCCACGCTAAACAAAAGGCGCACAAGATGGCTTGAAGATGATTTTTCCCAACATGTGCTCTCGACATGACGGAAACATAATTGTAAGTCACGCCCATCTGTGTGACGAAACCAGTGGACACCAGATTTCGTTGATGTCCAACACACGGGAGTTGCATGTGTTGCCTGAACAGTAACAATGACTTTAACGCACAAGGCATTGCTTTTCGTCTTGTCCAGAAAATCTAAGTAGTGGGGACTAGGCAGAGCTTCTTCCCAGTTTCGTCACCGACGCTTACCTGGCCAGGTAGCCGCCAAACGGGGCTCATCAATAAAGTTCAATATCCAGTAAAAGTGATTGCAGTTTTCCAGAAATTCGGTAGTGAGAGCAGTTTCGCAGAAAAAATGAAGTAATAAATTGTTTCAGACAAAATAGCTGAGTTTGGGAGTGATGGGCCATGAAGTCGGGGAGACGCCAAATTGCCGGCAGGGGTATATGCTCAATTTTAACTAAATGGGGTTTATCTAAATAACAGGGATAAATTTAATATAGTGTGAATGTTGAGTATGAGCAGGCTGGGCTGTTTTAATTAAGGTAAGATGTTGAATTAAGTTAGTTGTATCAGATCATGTAATAAATATTACAAGAATGCTATATGTATTTTAAATTTTGGCAAGAAGTAACCGCTTGAGTTAAGAGGCAAAGAAATGAATAAATAATAATTTGAATTTTAAAAATTTAAAGAATAAAATAAAATTTAATTTGTTTCTCTTTATAAATTCGAGTTGCGTCTGTTATTAACACAACCTTGTAATCACTCTTGCATTTCTACGTTCGTGTGATGTAACTCTGGGCAATACAAGGTAAGTGAAATAATTTATGAAATAATTTTTGTGATTTAAATTTATTAATAAAGTAAATAAATATCACAGAATGTCAGTCATGGTATTTATTGGTAAATAGTTCCATTTATTTTCATAATTGAGCAATTATTTTTTGTACTGAATTTCAGTTTACTTGTGATAATTATAATGTTTTACTTTATTATACGTTTTGTCTCATTAATAATACACTTATTGTCTGTGTTGTTTATTTGAGATTGTTGCATATCTTTGTTATTACTTATTATTTTCACTGTCTATAAACACTACACTTTTATTGTTTGTGTTAGTTTGTTTGAGATCGTGGTATTTTGGTATTAATCATTTCACTGTAAGTAACTCACTATTATTGTCTGTGGCTGCTTATTATATTGTCAATACTTTGTTCCTGGTCACTTTGTTTCCCTTCAGGTTCTTCCTTGTTGGGGTATCATTACTCACTTATTTGGTACTCTTCATACTGGTAGTATTATCTTCTTATTTTCCGGGTATTTTCTTCATATATTAAATACTTTCCTTATTTATCGTGTCTTCTTCACACTGGTAATGTCATTTTCTTGTTCATTATTAAATATTTTCATTATTTATTATATATTCTTCCTCTTCTTATATATAGATTTTTTTCCTCTTCTTATATATAGATTTTTCCTCTTCTTATATATATTTTTCCCTCACTTATTGGATATTTTCCCTCACTTATTGGATCTATTGGGTCCTGGTTGCTAACGTAGTTGCTTGGTTCACTCTTCCTCTTGCGATAATATTGATGATTTATTCAATTATAATTTCTTCCTTCTACGGTGCTTATGTCCTTCAACATTATTTATCCATGGATATACGATTGACTTCTACATTTTAGTGTTGTCTTTCATTTTCTTGGTGTGTTTGGCTATATTGGCTTAGATATGTTCATGGTAGATTTTCATTCTGGGTATTTGATATTATATTTATGTAACGATAACTTTGATATGTTACAATAGTAATGAAGTATTATGTTTTCATGTTCTCTGTATGAGGTTATGCTGTTATGATAAGATATCAGCTGATACATGGTGTTATATGTGTATTATTTGTGTAATCAATGTATAGTTGAAATTGATTTTATGATAGTAATACGTTTTTTATTTTTTAATAATTGTCAGTATATAATTATGAATGTGTAAAATGAAAGTTAAATTCATTTAAAAGATAGAAATTTTGGTAGTAAATTTGAAAGTTTTTG
This sequence comes from Magicicada septendecula, assembly GCA_034769895.1. Classification (NCBI taxonomy): domain Eukaryota; kingdom Metazoa; phylum Arthropoda; class Insecta; order Hemiptera; family Cicadidae; genus Magicicada; species Magicicada septendecula. The sequence continues at coordinate 333,550,669 of CM068372.1, forward strand.
TTTTAAGTTTATAAAGTAAAGTAACTCTTAGTGTTTTGATTATGGGTTAATTATTGTAAAAGATGAAAATATGTGTAATAAATTTGAATAGTTTATTTTTTTTATTTAAAATTGATAATAAATAGTAGACAATTAAATTTAAATGATTAAATTATTTAAGAAAAATTCAAATTTGAAATGATAATGCAAGATAAATAGTTAAAATGTTTAATTAATAGAAATTGAGAGGTTAATGATGCATTTTGAGTCTAGGTTTTTTGTGAAATATAAATGTTTATTTGATTAGGAATGTAATACAGAAAAATGTAGTATGGGTAAGGATAGGTACGTTAAGACATGTTGATGTTTAAGTAGATCATTGAGATAAAACCAGTACTTTGCTGAAGGCAAACCAGTACGACTAAGAGGAAACAAGTCAGTTAAGGATATGGTGTGGTGAAAAGCCAGTTATTGATACTTTTTATGGAATGTTACAGAGTTTGGTGATACTGTGGTGACATGCCTGTCTGACTTTGCGGTGTTGGTATCTCGAGAGGGAAGTCCAGTTAGGTCATTCATGTGCGGCCGCAGTCGCCAGACTAGGGGGGGTAAGTTACCCATGATTTTAATAAGGATTTATGGGGGGTCAGTGGCGCCATATCCTAGCTGGTCCTCTTAGGTTTTAGGCACTCAGAGTTTTTCTGTTTCGACAGAAAACCTCTTATTGGGGGAGTATTGTAACGGGACAAACCAAGAGGTTTATTTTAATTTCCTAATAATTGTAAAAATTTGTAACCAACCATGCTAGGCAACAGTCTTGATCACAAAAGCTTGACTTTTTGAACACCTTGTAGTCAGTGCGGTACCAAGCCGTACGAGGCACACAAAAGCTATTAGCGTCTGGGAATGTGTAATAGCGCGCGTGTGTGCCGCTTTTTTGCGACATGTGTTCAGAGGACAAAAGGGCATGGGAAAGTATGTAATCTCCGACCCAAAATTCATAGCGGAGGTGAGGTGAATTATTCCCGCTCGTTACTTTTTAACCTATCACAGTTGAGACCGCGTGGTCAACACCTAATGCCTGGCGGGTAGGCAACTGCGCGCACAATGCACACAGTAGTCACCAGTCAGTTCGCCACAACTAATCACACAGTACAGTTGTAAATCTAACGCAGCCTCAGAATTTCGGTAGACCGACGTGAATTGAGTAGCCGAGGTCTACCGAAACTGGTGTAAATATAAAGAAGCAAACCTGGAAGGAAAGTGGCAGTAAAGTCTACATAATATGTAAACGTGAAGTATAAAAAAAGTGTTTAATGATGGACTGAAAGTGCGGTAAGGAAGATGGCGGGATTTAGTGGGTAACTCGGACAGGTACAATATAGAAAACAATCAGTTTGATCTGAAATAAATATTAAAGAGCTCATAAATAAAACAGGGGGGTAAAGCAATGTAAAAAGAAAGAGTGAGAGAGTGTACGTACATAAAAATAACAGGGGAAAATAAATCATAAAAGTTCTGGTTTAATAGTAGGGGTTAGTATAGTAAATACTATGTAATAGAAGTTAGTAGAAAGAAGTATAAAAGTAAGAGAAAGAAAGAAGTGATTAAATTTGATTAAATAAATAATATGTTTCACCAGAATAAATATGTGTTAGACTAATTATTTCGCTGTAACCATTTCCTAGTGCTCTGTGCTGAAAAACTCGTCTAAACGTTCCGGGGAATTTTCTGAATTGTGGGAAGTCAGATTGCAAAATTGTCCAATGTTTTAATTAAGGTAAAGTATAAAGGTCTCCATATTTGTCCTTCAAAGATATTGGTGGAGGTCCTGAACTTCTGTTGGTGTTTATAAAAGGTAAGTCAGCGAGAGAAAGATCGCAAGGTAAGGTTCTGGCAGAGAATATATTTTTTTTTAATTTATTAAATGTTTGTTTCTTCACATACTTCCTTCTTTTTGTATTGTTCTTACTGTTCCATACTGTTGAGTGTGACTACTTTCTTCATACATACAATTTTATGAGACAAATTCATTATTTGATAAATAAGTGAAATATTTTTACCTATGGTTTACTTAATTATGACTTATCTCCCTACTGTTAAGTAAATTCCTCCCTAGTCATCCCATACTATCTCTTTTCACTTTACTGTAACATAGTACTTGAACAGGACTCAATTCCACCTTGAAAATTACTGTCACAGTCTTTTGGCCTCTAATCTAAATATATTGCTATCTATTATGATACTGTTGCTTTTCTTAGAATGTCATATTATATATCCTCTCTATAATATTTACATATTCTTTCTCTGGAAGTCACACTATCTGTTTAAAATTTTTTAATCATCAACATATATTTAAAGTTATCTTTTCCCTGGTCACATTGAAGTATGTTTCATTCTGTATCATTCATTGTGATCTTCCATGTACACCTTCTGCTATATTTTTGTTTTCAGAATGTGTTAACAACTGATTCAGGTAGCTAATTACAAATATCACTGTTACTCTCTTCTAATATTACCAAGTTTGTAAGTTATAACTACTACTATATTTCTATTTCCAAATATACGCCTTTAACTTCTGGGTAATTTCATTATTACACATCCTTTCCCCAATTCCACTTTTGCATTAAATTTCTTCCAAAACTATTATTAGTTCTCTTCAAATTCATTAAGTCTAAACAAGCCTTTATACCTTCATTTCATTTTGTTTTTTCATGGCCTGTTATTGTTTTATTTTCAACCAGATGTTTCAGTTAGAACTCCTGTTGGCCATTTTAATTGCTGTATAGCAAAGATTAAACTCTAACTATGAAAAATCTATAATAATGTAAATATCTATGCACTGGAAGGAGACGTACAAATATACCAAAGAAAGGTCTCAAATAATTTGTGAGGTCAGATCAAGCAATGGTCTATTCCCTGTAACAAAGATGATGATAATGATTAGTATATTCTCTCACTCATCTTCCTCTCCGGAGTAGAACAACAGGTTTGGATTACTCTCACTGCTATTGTATACATATTCAATACTGGCTGACCCAGTGTTCAAGACCTTGTCAGGTCCAAGTTCATCATCATCATCATCATCTTCACAACATGGCATAGGCAAGGTGATGCCTATACCGCATTCAACGATCCTCCAGCCATCTCTTTCTGGATCTACCCACACACCTCTATCCTATAGGTTTGTATTTCCAGACTTGTATGGCCAGTATGGAATCTGACATTATTTCTAAGCGTTCTTTCCACTGGTTTTTGTAATCTTTTAATTTTTCATTCAAGTTTAAAACTTGTAACTCTTCTCTTATGGCCTCATTGTCCAAGTTCATAATCCTATTAATACACGTTAGTTTGCTTTTTGGAATACCACCTCTATCTGCATCAACCATAAATATAGCAAGATACAAAATCCTAGAAAAAAAAACTTTGCAACTATTTATACAGAAAAATGGTTAAAACCATTTCTATAATAATCTAATGTTAATTCCTTTTATAGATTTTTTTTTTAATATTTGGGTTTATTACACATACCATATGCAATCATTCTTCCCTCGATTTTCCAAAGTAAGAGATTTTTCTACTTACAAGTACTCAAAACGATTATCATGCAACCACTATCGACCAACCCAGCAATGAGAAAGCACACTGATAAAACAAATATATAAAAGAAATGAATGAGTTTAATAGAAATTTTTTTGTCGTTACACTGTGCATTGCTGAACAAATCAATTTTTTAACGCCTCAAATCTAAAAAAATTTATCCGAAAACCTTAGAGACAGTCACATTTAGTATTAGATGAAAAAAGAGATAAAGATGATAAATACCAGTTACAGAAATTGTAACGGTACATTTCTGTCCACATATTGGTTTGGGGGAAAACATATATAAATTTTATTCTTCATTCAAAAGCATAAATAATGATGGTAAAATTTTGTAACGACGCAGACCAGTGCCTGGAATTGTATCAAGGTCAACATTGTAGACGCAAAAACAACAATGATAATTAGCCAAACAAACTTTGACCGATGAAATCACCATTTACATAACAAGCCAAGCCTGCAAATACATCACATGGAATGCAATGCATAATTCGCCTCGCCTTAAAAACTAGTTCGTCATATTTCGAAGACAATGAGATTGGTGACGTGACACCCCTACCACCTCAGAAAAGAACATAATACATTGCTTCCCAGTCTGCAGTCATCTTTAGTGCGAATAGCACGTAAAAGTTACGGAACGTAAATCGCGGGCGCCCGCAAAGTAAAACATGTGAATGTTTTGATATATTTTGATTTAAAACAGTATTATACCAAACAAGTAGAGACAGTGAGGAAATCTAAGTAATATGACAGTTCGGCGATGAGTTAGTGCGTGGTATAAGGGGAATCGTTTGGAGGATGGTCAGATAAGTAACAGACAAATAAATAAAAGCCAAATTCGATAAATAATAAAAATGGTCATTTAAAATACATCTGCTAAAAAAGAAAATATGAGCTCAAAACGGGGAATCAAAAATAGAAAGAATGTACTGTGTGAAATTGCATGAGTGTGTGTAGAGGTACCTAATTAATATCTAAAAAAGCACTGGTTTACGTTAAAAGAAGGTAGTTTAGTAATTTTCAGCATTGGTTTCAATGTTTAACAAGTTAATTTGCAATAATATCTTGAAGAAAGGGTGATGTTAAAGAAAACAATGTATTGTATTCATGCTATAATCGTAAAAGTGTAAGAGATGGAGGGAGTAATTTTGTCATTGTCATCAATATATAATAACAAAACTAATTAATGAATAAACACAAGTTTGCAAAATACAAGTAGATTTGAGGTAAATCATTTCAAAGCAACCATCTTGTTATTTTTCAGCTCGTCTAATTAGAATCCTGGACCCAGTAAGTATATTTTATGTTGGCAATAGACAACATGGCGGCTGCACTAGCTGCAAGTGTAAAATCGTAAATTATTAAATTTGTAAAAGTAAGTAAAACATAACAAATGTCGCCCGAACAGCTGGACCATTTGCATAAATAAAATTTATACAAATGTGGACCTGTTTTGAGAAACAGGATGGTTGTTTGGAATGAGTAAATTGGTATGTACTTAGAAATATAGATGATGATGAGAGTGTCAGATAGGGTTATGTTATAAGATTATTTACATACGTGTATTAGGAATAAGCAAAATGAATACTAATGACGATAAGAACGTAGAAGTCAGCATAACTGACAAAACATTTACGAGTGAGATGGGCGTTCATTCAACCCCAGTTAGCCAGATCGGTGAGTCTAGTGCCACTGAATCAGTCGAATTAAATACAATCCAAGTAACACCCATCTCAACTCGGTATGAAAACAAAACAGATGATGGTAACGACGTGAGGAGTATGATGCAGTTACTGTTAAATAAATTTGATATGCAAAATAAAGAAATAAATAGTAATCTAAACGAAAAGTTGAAAGAACAAAATGAGAATTTTAATAATTTTAAAAATGAAATAAACGGTAAATTTGAAACAATAACTAATAGGATATTAGAATCAATAGATCATGTGTTCGAGGAACAAAACGCAAGAATAGATGACATGATTGATAACTTTACAATGAATAAAATAGATGATAAGTATGAGATTAAAATGGGGGTAGAAAGTGGAGAAAAGTCCGATAAATTTAATGAAAATAAAGACGATCAGTTAACATATAATACGGTAAGTAGGGGTGAGAAAAATGATGATATAATCAAAAATGTGGGGTTAGAGAGTAAGGTTGTGAATATTGAGAGTGCTGATGAAGTTTCAGTGGGAGCAGAATTTGATAATGAAGTGATAGAGAGTGTTGATGAGTTAGAGAGAAAGTGTAGAGAGAGTTTACAGGTAGAGGGGTTGCAGAGGGTAAAATTTTCCCGTGGTGTTGTGGTTTGGGGGTGAAGAAAATCCTTCACGAGTGTATTTGGGAGATGTATGGTCTACAAATAATTGTCCCCTGATTTTTTGTGCATCTGGCGGAGCCAGATGGTGTAGTAATAAAGTTGTATTACCTTCTGCATGGGTTAGTAGAGAAAGTGTGATAGGGAGTTATGGTGAGAGATATTTTGAAATAGAGTTGTGTGTTGATGGGGAGATAGAATTATGTAAGAGGGGTACAAATTATAAAGAATTAGTAGAAAGGTTGGGTATAGAGAGAGTGGAAAATGATACTGAAATCTTACCTTGTGTTGAAGCTGATATAGCAGCAGTAGATGATGATGTTGTTAATGATGAATTTATAACTTACCTAGTGGTGACAGATTATACTAAAGGCGACATGACTATACTCGATGGTGACAAGTTATATGATATAATAATATGGAATAATCCTGTTAATTATAATGATATTGTGGAAAAATATGAGAAATTAAATAGACATTATATTGATAGTAATAATATAATGTATTTAATAAAAAATGATTTGTGTAGACGTAAGACCAGACTATTATTCGATGATGGTGGTTAAACAGTTGTTGTTCATGAACATTTAATTATGTGAATAGTGTGTTTTCGAAATGGATTGTATTATGAAATGATTTGTGGTAAATGATAACAGATAATAATTTGGATTGTATATTCGTTTGTGTGTTGATGTCAAATGTGTTTGTGTATTACATTATGGTGTACTCTGTATTATGTACTATGTAAACAATGTATGTAGGTAATAGGAATTGATTTAATAATAATTATAACATTTTTCAGACTAAATAAATGATGAGAGTAAATGTGAAATTATAAAATGTAATTAAATAACTTAGTGATGTGGAAAAAACTGATTGAATTGAATAATTGGAGATTAATTAATTAATTGACAATGTTGTATAAATGAACTTTGATGATGAATTTAAATGATTTTCTGAGATTTCGATTCTATAATGAATAGTAAATGATTAAACATACAATATGTTTAGGTGTTGAGTTATATTGTTATTATGAGGTGTAAGTGATGTATTTTCTAATGTAATTTTCAATGATCATATTAATGTAAAATGTCGTAAAAGATAGAGTTTGGGTGATGATTATTTCAATAAGGCATTTGAGTCAATCAGAGTTAACTTTAATGGGTATTAGATAAAATAGGAATTTTTGGAATAAAAGTAATACAGAAATGGGTCAGTAGTAAGGACACAGTAGCGGGAGTGCATGTATGTAGAGAAAGCGAGAGTGATATAAATGGAGAGTAAATAGGTGATGGTGAAATTTTGTAGTGAGGGTGGAGGTGTAAGGAGTCCTCAACGCAAGACGTTGTGGCGGGAAGGGGACGTTTTAAAGAGGGTTGCCGGTTACCTGGAAGAAGCCAGGAACGGATAAGGGAATGAGTATAAGGGAAGGGACCACACATCCTAGGTACAAAGAGGGTATCAGGTATTTTATTCTAAGAGGAGAGTGATATAAGTAGAGTAGATAAAGTGTTGAAGGGGGTTATTATTGAGAGATTGGTGTCACCCTATGCAAATCCGTTAGTGGTTGTTAGAAGAAAGAAGGTGAGTAAGGTTATAGATATAAACGCCCATTCAATAAATCGAATCAATGTGAATGACTGAGAGTCACCCAAACCAATTGATAATGAAAGTGTTAAACAGAAAATCATAGTTGAAATGTAAAAAATAAATGTAACAAGTGAACGAGTTAATAGAATTGAAACATAAAATAAAGCTGTAAGTTGTGTAAATTTTGGTCAAATTTGAATTTGAAATGTGATGTAAAAGGAAGGGTGATAATAAATTTGAATTTTTGGAGAATCTAATTGTATAAGAAGTGGTAAATAATTAAAGGTTGAGTATTAACAGGTTTAATTGAAATTAAAGTTTTGGAATGTGTGGAAATTTTATTCAGATGCAACTGAGATGTTTATTTTAATGTAATGAAGTTTATGTTCATTGTGAGTGTTTACTATGTTTTATTATGTATTATTATGTTAAAGTGAATGGAATAAATTTAGTTAGAAGGTAGAAATAAATAACTTTATCTCAACTTTAAATGTAATGTCGAAGCAAGGACAGGAGATGATAAAATTCCTCCTTAATTTCAGTTCTTGTGGAGACAACTGGGCGCTACAGTCCAGGGGGGGGCCATAGTGTGTGTGGAAGGAGGTTACTAAATTATTAGTAACGAATTAATGAATGTTAAATATAGTGTGTTGATGATGTTGATCCGAGGAGACAACTAAATGATTTTGTATTGAATTAAGAAGTATTATGATAATTAAAGATGATTAACAATTTTAAGTAGATAATTTGTTCTGATGTAGTTGATTTAAATGTGTTTTGTTCTATATAGGAATTTTATAAATGAATTTAATTATTTTGAAATATTAATTCTATGAAGGAAGGTATTTGTAATATTGTAATGGGAAATGTTTATTTAAATTCTGATAGAATCAGAGAAATGTTTTGAATTTTGGGGAAATAAGATGTAACAAGAGAAAGGTATGAAGAAAGTCGATATTGAGGCTGGATGTTCATATTTTGTTATAATAAATATCGTATTCATATATAGGTTAGGAGTTAAGGAAAAAACCAGTGCTTCTTAACGCAAACCAGTACACAGCTAAGGGGAACAGATCAGTTAGGGATATGGTATTATACAAGGCCATTATTTGATTTTTAATTTGATGTTTCAGTGTCTGGTGATGCTGTGGCGGCGGTCCTGAGCTGGCCAGCGCGTCAGAGCAGGAGTGTTAAGTGCCTGACTGGCCTTGCGGTGTTGGGATCTCGATAGAGAATTCCAGTAACGTCATTCAGGTGCAGTCACAGTCACTGGACCAAGGGGTAAGTTAACTATTTATTATAAAACGTAAAGGGGGTTGTGGCGTCATATCCTGGCTGATCCCTTTAGGGAGTATGAGTGTGTCAATGAGACTTTTTATGCTTCGGCATAAAACCTCTCAAAGAGGGGGTCTTGTAACGGTACATTTCAGTCCACATATTGGTTTGGGGGAAAACATATATAAATTTTATTGTTCATTCAAAAGCATAAATAATGATGGTAAAATTTTGTAATGACGCAGACCAGTGCCTGGAATTGTATCAAGGTCAACATTGTAGATGCAAAAACAACAATGATAATTAGCCAAACGAACTTTGACTGATGAAATCACCATTTACATAACAAGCCAAGCCTGCAAATATGTCACATGGAATGCAATGCGTAATTCGCCTCGCCTTAAAAACTAGTTCATCATATTTCGAAGACAATGAGATTGGTGACGTGACACCCCTACCACCTCAGAAAAGAACTTAATACATTGCTTCCCAGTCTGCAGTCATCTTTGTTAACTTACACATTTATGTATATTAATTATACAATTATTAGTACTGAATGTATGATAATTAATATTTGTGTAATTTGAATAATAAATCTTATCACCGGAGTAACACGTGTTTTGCTCATTTACTTGCATTAGGCTTTTGGTCCAGAATTGCGTTAAGCAGACAGCGGCGGAAGTCGTTGGGTATAGAAATAACGTACACATTAAATAACGATAACGAATTTTGGTTTTATTTTCCGTAAATACTTTGTAAATTAATATAAGCATAACAATGGTTCATGATTCAAAATTCCAAAATGGCGGCTAGACTATTCCGCCCTTGACTTTACTCAAAGTTAATTGTGCACATTTTATGATGCTATATAACTGACTTCTTTTATGTATGTAATTCTCATCATTGAACAGAATTATAGTTTTGATTTCTTTAGTACTTTACTCTTAATACTGACTAAACATGATCACAAACCAACGACTCATTTTAATATTGGGTTCATCAACACCGGTTACACTCTCGCTTGCACTCTCTCACTCTCTCACCTGAATTTAGACAAATTTTATAGAAATTGAGCTCATCTTTATCTACTTTTTGAAATTTAGTAATGCAATGCAGGGCTTTCCTGAATAGAAGTGGCGTAGTTCCTTCCTTAGCGGCTCCATGCGGTGGGCAGGTGTTTGTCCAGTCTGCTGTTGGCCATTTTCACTGACTCTAATTTGAATACATTTTTAGAAAGTTCACTGATGCTATATAACTGTTAATGTTTACTGTGAGATTATGTAGATCATTTTTTAGCAATAAAATGTTACATTTTCTGGCAGAAAACTGCCCACTACTGTTAGAGCGTGTATGCTCCCTGATTTACTTTTGACGACTGAGAGCGGGTTAGACGTAATTGTTATGTAAGTGGTCGTGCATCTGACGTCATTGTCTATTGTTCTCTACCCACTGTTTTGGTTAATACGTAATGGTTTTATATCGTCATTGTGTTTTTGATGACGATTTACTACAATGGACCAATCGAAAGTCAGTATTGTCAATTTTTAGCGCCTAGCACTGCCATTTTCGTCGTTTCAATTTGCTCGTATGCCGCTGACCTTGGATCGGCTCTCCACCGGTGAATTCACATATGTTGTGGGACTTGGGTCAAAACTAACCTTGTCTGATTTAACTTGATGATTACAATAAAATTTACAATAAAATATATCCCTACATACCATTAATCTGGTACGGTTAATTCTGTACTGTTACAAAACCCCCTCAATGAAAGGTTTTGTGTCGAGACACAAAAACTTTCATTGACTCATTCACACTTTTCTAAAAGGATCAGCTCAGATATGGAGCCACAACCCCTTGTAGTGTTAATAGAATAAAAAAATCTCAATCACTTACCCTTGGTTCCATAGTGTCGATCGTACCCATCTGACCTTACTGGACTTCTCCTGAGAGATCCCTACACCATAAGGCCATGAGGCACTGCACGCTCCTGTTCTGACACGCCGGCCAGCGCAGAACCGCGGTCACAACACCATAAAACTCTGAAACATTCCATACAAATTTTAAAATAGTGGCCTTATTCATTTACATATCCGCAACTGATATGTTTCCTCTTAGATGCATTGGTTTGTGATTTGAGGCGTTGGTTTCATTTATTTATAAAGTACCAAATAACACAATAAAATATAACAAGATTTAGGATAGATAAGCCTTCTACTTGACAACACTTCTACAATTTTGTATCAATTGCTTTGACTCCCGTCAGTATTAAATTGCCTCTTTCATCATAAAATTATATTCTTATACTAAACAAACATAAATTTTTTGATTCTCAAACAACAACTACTATTTTTATTCATTTATTTCAATTACTATCAGTATATTTATCTAGCATGGCAGCATTTTTAACTATCTAAATTTCTTTACTCATTTCTTTATTTTAATTTCAAATCTTTTTCAACAGAATCATTTTTCTTTCAGAGACTGGTCACTACAACACAAAATTTAATCTATTTGTTATGTTCACTACTTTTCTAGTAGTCTCCTAGCCACACACACTATTGCTTCTAGATGAATGAACTGTGACGTTCATTTGCTTCCACAAGGACTGTATTTGTTTCGAGGGATCTATTGCCTCAGTGCCCTTGCTTCGGCATTACATTGGAAAAGTTAGGTATCAACATACCCTTGTAATATATTCACACGCCCTTACTACGGTTCTACCACCGGTCTTTGCTGTTCCTCCTCGAACAGAGTGGTAGCCGTTGTTCCATAGTTTCCGGGGGATTTCCCCTAATTTCACCCCCCATTAATTTCTATTTTAGACCAATTTCAAGCCAGCTATGGTCAAGGGACTTGATATGACCATAGGTAACCGCTAGCCAAAACCACGATTAGTGCTGGTAAGGCAGTAATCGCCCGAAAAGTCGGGGAAATCTAATTATTTTCAACATGTTCTAACTCATTTAGTATTCATACACTGCACGGTCAATAATTACATATAACACAAAATTATATTCAACTTTTTTGTGTAGTGTACTTACGCCTTATGTAGGCCTCCGATGATGGCAACGGTTCTTGCGTTACTCATCAACCCACTTTGCTAGCTACAACAGCATATAACACTACTGCAATATCCAGTTTACTACTAACTTACCTCCATCTACATATACTGTTCATACAGTCCATTTTGACTTACTTTTCTAACAACAAACACTATAAAACACCCTTTTACCTTGCTCAAAAACAAGTTCGTTAATTATTTAAAATTTTGTTCACATAGACACTTTACAAGTTCTAGCTTTCACTTTCACTGACAACTTCTTTTACTGTAAATTAGGAACTACGACAATGGATCACTTTATAAACTTACATAAAACAACACATATTTTCTTTCTCTCTCTCACCCTTTCTCCTTTCTCTCTCTCTTTTTTTTTTTTTTTTTTTTTTTTTTTTTTTTTTTTTTTTTTAAAGCTCTAATGTGACCAATATAATTTTAAGTTTGTGGCATTGTGCGTTCCTACTACATTCCCTGTATCCATGTCCTGCAACACATGAATTTTTCATCTTTATCCCTACTATCTCGTAAGGTCCTTCATAAAGCAGGAAGAATTTCTTTATCTCCTTCTCTTGAGCACTCGACAAATCGTGCCTCCTCACTATCCTATTTGTCCTCAAATACCAACTGTCCTATTTCATACTTTACCCACTTACCTTTTGTGTCGTGTCTAAGTTTCCTTTGCTTAATAAGTTCTCGTTGGCCAGCCGGATCTTAATGCTCACATCCGTCTGCTCGCTCTCCTCTGGATAATCAAACAGCTGCTCCAAAATTCGTGGGGGGCGTGTTCCCTTTATTAACTCGTGAGGTGTATAGCCGGTGGACTCGTGGGTGGTACTGTTCAGCCAATTTTCTACCTTCCTTACGTATAACGGCCACTCGCTGTGTTTAGCGTGACAATAGGCTCTAAAGATCCTGCCTATCTCTCTCATGACACGCTCAGCCTGGTTTGACTGGGGATGATACACAGCCGTATGCTTCGTGAGGATTCCTTCCCATCCTAAGGTCTGGCGCCATTTCCCACTGATGAACTGTGGCCCGTGGTTCGACAAAATTACCCTCGGCTTACCCACGTTAATCATGTAATCCTTAGTCACCTTCTCACTCAATACCTTACTGGTAGCTCTCTTTACGCTATACAATTTCACATACTTCGAAAAGGTGTCAAGTAATACAAAAATATACACAACTCCGCCTCTACCCTTTGGCAATGGTCCAAACAAATCTACCGCAACTAAATCAAATGGTCTCTCTACCCTTATAAAATTCAACTCACCTTCGACTCTATAATTTACCACTTTTGATTTCTGACACAAATCGCAACTCCTCAATAACTTCCTCACTCGTCTCTCCATATTCCTGAAAACACATGACTCCTTCAATACCTTGACACACTTCTTCGCCCCAAAATGACCGTATCTAATATGACAATCCCAAATGACCTTCTCTTCCAATCCTTCCGGTATCACTAACTTCCAATCACGCTCACCCCCTACTACCCTTTTAAACAATAATCCTTTGTAAATTTGGAAAATTTGGCTATACTCTGATTCCTCCAAGTCCGTTTCTAAGCTGTTGATTATCTTACCTGACTTACCATCTGCTCTTTGCATGGTGCTGATATCTTTCAACTCTTCTCCAAATACTTTATCCTCCCTTGTTATCTTGAAAATCTCGATCTCCTTTAGATCTCTACCTGTCCTGTTATTTTCGCTATCTACTCTGGAGAGAGTGTCAGGTACCTTGTTCTCTGTCCCTCGGATGTATTCCCACTCGAAGTTGTATTCCTGTAGTACGAGCACCCATCGTGTGAGACGGCTGTGAGCAAGCTTGCAAGTGTTCAAAAAGGATAACGCCTTGTGGTCCGTTCGTATGATTGTTCGGTTTCCCAGGATATATGTTCTAAATTTTCCTACGGCGAATACAATGCTCAACAACTCCTTTTCTGTTGTTGTATAATTTTTCTCCGCTGGCAGTAAGGATCTACTTGCAAAAGCTATTGTGAGGTGTTCCTTTTCTTTATCCTCCTGGTACAACTCTGCCCCAACGGCTACATTACTGGCGTCTGTTTGTAGATAGAACACTTTCTCAAAATCCGGGTGGTTCATCATGATCATTTCGCTAAATTTCCTTTTAATTTCCTCGAAAACCCCGCGCTCTACTTTGCTCCATTTCCACTGATGACTTTTTTGTAATACGGCGCTTAACCTTGCTGTCACGTGAGCGTAGTTCCTCTGGAATTTTCGGTAGAAGTTGCACAGCCCTAGAAAACTCTGAAGTTGCTTTATATTCCTCGGTTCAGGGAAGCGTATGATTGATTCAACTTTGTCCGGATTTGCAGATATCCCTTGCGGTGTAATAATAAAACCTAAAAATTTAATCTCTGTTCGTAAAAATTCTGATTTCTCCCAATTCACTGTAAGTCCTCCTGCTCCTAATTTCGTTAATACGTATTTTATATGTTCTAAATGCTCTTCGAAAGTCCTGGATGCTATTAAGATGTCGTCCACATAAACGGTCAAGAAATCCAGATCCTTAGGTCGCAGAATTTTGTCTAGACATTTTATGAAGCTTGCCACACTGGTATTTAATCCAAAAGGTAGTCTCCTGAATTGGTAGTTCTTTCCATTGAATAAAAATGCGGTGTATTTTCTGCTTTCTTCAGCTAACGGTACCTGCCAATATCCTGCAGTAAGGTCCAGCGATGTCATAAATTTCACGCCGCTAAATTTTTGGAATATCTCGTTTATCGGTTCTGGTGACTCTCGGTCGGGTATAATTATTTGGTTTATCCTTCTTGCGTCCAAACACAGTCTGACTCTGCCATCCTTCTTGATTACTACCACCAAAGGATTCGAGTAGGGCGATACTGATCTCTCTATTATATTACCTTCCAGCATTTTATCTAACTCCTCTTGCACCGCTCGTCTTTTGGAATAAGGTACGGGATAACTCCGTTGCATGAAGGGGGTATGTTCTCTAATCTGTAAAGTACACTCATAATCCTTTGCCCTTCCCGGTATGTCGGCAAACACTCCCTTAAACTGCTCCACCACCTGCCACAACGCTGCACGCTGGCCATTCCCAACACCGGACCCTTCACTCCGAAACTTATCAGCCCTTATCTCCCATACTGCATCATTAATATTGCTCTTGTCACTATCATCATCAAAAATATACTCAGCCTCTACACACCAATTAATTCTCGTATCGCTATTTTCCTCCTCAACTCGTTTCTTCAATAACTTTACTCCCGTGGTTTGAATTTTATCTAACACCCGTTCAAAATTAACTCTTACCGACCGGTCACCCCCGTCTAATTCTATCACCTTTTCTTTAAAATTTATCACCGCTCTATTCCTTTGTAAAAAATCGTTACCTAAAATAATGTCCAAACTCAAACCCTTAACTACCAAAAATGTACTAATAAAATCTATTCCATTTATCAAAAAGTTCAAATGTATCTGTTTCGTCACCCGTTTACTCCTTACCCCGGTAACTCCTATCACTGTGACCCCTGCTACTGGCAACACTGGAATGTTTTTATTAAATTCTCTCAATTCGGTTAAAATGTTTTCGGCTACCACTGAAATCTCGCTACCTGTGTCCACCAGTGTTCTGTAATTCTTACCTTCTATATTTACCTGAATCTCTGTTAATCCTGCTCTCCCTTCCGTTAAAGTGTGGTTCTCCTCTTCTAATAAATCCTTTACTATGTCTGTTTGAATTACATTGCTGAAGATGTCTTCTGTTGGTGGGACCTCATACGCTTCTCTGAACAGTGGTTGGGTCCTGGCTACCACCGTCGCTTCTAGTTTTCCGGCTGTCTTCTACTATTTCTCATTTCCTGTTGTTGTTGCTGATCGTTAGGTCGTCCTTGCCTGTGGTTGGACGTTCCACTGGTACTTGGTCCTCCTTTATCTGTTGATGTGTACTGTTTCATATGTTCTCTCCTCCTATGTTCTTCTTTAGGCAACAGGCATTTGAAACATTGTCGTCGGTGGGTGAAGTTCCTTCTTCCGCACCTGGAACAGTTCCACTCACCTGTCTGTTGAAAATTATCTCTGGGTCCATACCTATTCTCGTGGTTGCT
The DNA here is from genome assembly GCA_034769895.1 of Magicicada septendecula. NCBI lineage: Eukaryota > Metazoa > Arthropoda > Insecta > Hemiptera > Cicadidae > Magicicada > Magicicada septendecula. Next base: position 333,566,581 of record CM068372.1, read on the forward strand.
ATTTCCTTGATAGTTACTCTTGTGTCGATTAAATTCTATGTTCTTGTCATGGTGATTTGTCAATATAGGCCGCCTAATTATTTCACGGTCCCTAATACTTTGTAAAATATCCAAAATCCGCTCCAACTCACTAAAACTCTCTATCTCCTTCGTCATTAAAGTCACCTGTGCTTCCCTGGGTAGATGTTTGCTTACGTATCTGACGAACGATTGAAATGGTATTTGCGGTTCGAGATATTTGCCTCATTATACAATTGTGTCACGTACATGGTTATGTTACTTTGTCCTACAAAACTACCGACTCCCATAATATGACTTCTCAAACTCTCCTGCTCCTCTTCCGGCCAAAATTTACTTTTAAACGCCCTCTCAAATGTTTCAAAACTGTCCCACTCTCCTCTATGCGCCTCTACCCATATAACAGAATTACCCTTAAAACATCTGACGATTTTCATTAGCTTTCTCTCCCAATTGTGGTTACTAAAACGGCTGTACTCACGCGTCTGGTTTAAAAATCTCATGGGGTGTATTATTTTATTTTCGTAGTCAAAATTTTCTAATTCGATTTCCCCATACGCGTCCCTGGTTACAATTATTCTTTCCGTGACACCGGTACAATTTTTATGGATCTCCCCTCGTAACTCATTCCGCACTTTAATTAAATCATTTTCAATCACATTACATTTAACATGCACATTGTTATCATTTTGTATAACTAGGTTATCTATCTCTTTAATTTTACTCTGTAACATGCTCATTCTCTCGCTTGTGTTATTCTCATTTTTTGATACTATTTTGTCTACTGTCTCAAAATGTTTGGTTATGTTTACTACATCTAATTCGCATTTCTCTATCTTGTTCTGTAAAATATTAGCTTTCTTCTCTATTTGTTTATTTGTTTCAAAATTATCAGTACTCTCTATCTGTTTACTAATTGTAGTTAAACATTGGTTTTCTATTTTTTCACATTGTATTTCTATTTGATTCTGTACTGTCTCATTAATCTGTTTAATTTTATCGTCTAATTGGTTTATTTTATTGGTAAATTGCTCATTATTGTTTTCTGTTTGTCTTTGTATACTATCGCACTGTATTTCTATCTCATTTATTCTCTCGTCAAAATTACAACTCTGTTTTTTAATTTCTTTTTTAATCTCGCCAAATTGTACATCAAATTGGTTTAATTTTTCGTTAAAAGTATCAAATTTGATGCTCTGCTCATTGAAAAGCAGTTTCATCATTCTTATTGTGTCATTTTCCTCAACTCTTTTTGTTGTTGGGGCTGGTGTTGAACAAATACTATCACCCATCATTTCTGATTCTGTTCTACTCGTCTCATTACTATTTGCCATTTCTTTTCTTTTTTATTATTAATATATTAACAATAATAAATTTATTTTAGTTGTGTTGTACTCTATTTGTACCATGCATAACCTATACAGGTAACCTCTATTTTTTCGTATATTTCACTACCCATCTAACCTCTGCTTGTCTGCTTATTTATATATTTTTATTTATATATAAAGTCCAAGTTCGGGCTGCCATCTGTTAACTTACACATTTATGTATATTAATTATACAATTATTAGTACTGAATGTATGATAATTAATATTTGTGTAATTTGAATAATAAATCTTATCACCGGAGTAACACGTGTTTTGCTCATTTACTTGCATTAGGCTTTTGGTCCAGAATTGGGTTAAGCAGACAGCGGCGGAAGTCGTTGGGTATAGAAATAACGTACACATTAAATAACGATAACGAATTTTGGTTTTATTTTCCGTAAATACTTTGTAAATTAATATAAGCATAACAATGGTTCATGATTCAAAATTCCAAAATGGCAGCTAGACTATTCCGCCCTTGACTTTACTCAAAGTTAATTGTGCACATTTTATGATGCTATATAACTGACTTCTTTTATGTATGTAATTCTCATCATTGAACAGAATTATAGTTTTGATTTCTTTAGTACTTTACTCTTAATACTGACTAAACATGATCACAAACCAACGACTCATTTTAATATTGGGTTGTTCAACACCGGTTACACTCTCGCTTGCACTCTCTCACTCTCTCACCTGAATTTAGACAAATTTTATAGAAATTGAGCTCATCTTTATCTACTTTTTGAAATTTAGTAATGCAATGCAGGGCTTTCCTGAATAGAAGTGGCGTAGTTCCTTCCTTAGCGGCTCCATGCGGTGGGCAGGTGTTTGTCCAGTCTGCTGTTGGCCATTTTCACTGACTCTAATTTGAATACATTTTTAGAAAGTTCACTGATGCTATATAACTGTTAATGTTTACTGTGAGATTATGTAGATCATTTTTTAGCAATAAAATGTTACATTTTCTGGCAGAAAACTGCCCACTACTGTTAGAGCGTGTATGCTCCCTGATTTACTTTTGACGACTGAGAGCGGGTTAGACGTAATTGTTATGTAAGTGGTCGTGCATCTGACGTCATTGTCTATTGTTCTCTACCCACTGTTTTGGTTAATACGTAATGGTTTTATATCGTCATTGTGTTTTTGATGACGATTTACTACAATGGACCAATCGAAAGTCAGTATTGTCAATTTTTAGCGCCTAGCACTGCCATTTTCGTCGTTTCAATTTGCTCGTACGCCGCTGACCTTGGATCGGCTCTCCACCGGTGAATTCACATATGTTGTGGGACTTGGGTCAAAACTAACCTTGTCTGATTTAACTTGATGATTACAATAAAATTTACAATAAAATATATCCCTACATACCATTATTCTGGTACGGTTAATTCTGTACTGTTACATCTTTAGTGCGAATAGCACGTAAAAGTTACGGAACGTAAATCGCGGGCGCCCGCAAAGTAAAATATGTGAATGTTTTGATATATTTTGATTTAAAACAGTATTATACCAAACAAGTAGAGACAGTGAGGAAATCTAAGTAATATGACAGTTCGGCGATGAGTTAGTGCGTGGTATAAGGGGAATCGTTTGGAGGATGGTCAGATAAGTAACAGACAAATAAATAAAAGCCAAATTCGATAAGTAATAAAAATGGTCATATAAATTGCATCTGCTAAAAAAGAAAATATGAGCTCAAAACGGGGAATCAAAAATAGAAAGAATGTACTGTGTGAAATTGCGTGAGTATGTGTAGGTACCTAATTAATATCTAAAAAAGCACTGGTTTACATTAAAAGAAGGTAGTTTAGTAATTTTCAGCATTGGTTTCAATGTTTAACAAGTTAATTTGCAATAATATCTTGAAGAAAGGGTGATGTTAAAGAAAACAATGTATTGTATTCATGCTATAATCGTAAAAGTGTAAGAGATGGAGGGAGTAATTTTGTCAATGTCATCAATATATAATAACAAAACTAATTAATGAATAAACACAAGTTTGCAAAATACCAGTAGATTTGAGGTAAATCATTTCAAAGCAACCATCTTGTTATTTTTCAGCTCGTCTAATTAGAATCCTGGACCCGGTAAGTATATTTTATGTTGGCAATAGACAATATGGCGGCTACACTAGCCGCAAGTGTAAAATCGTAAATTATTAAATTTGTAAAAGTAAGTAAAACATAACAAAATAAGAAATTGTTTAGAGCATAAAGAAAGTGTCACGCCATGTAAACACTAACTGCTACCTTTAAAATTGTTGTTGTATAAGAAAGTCTTGCCACAGGTAGAGCATTTATGTTTTTTCACTTTTTTATGAACTCCTTCGATATGCCTGTCGAGTTGAAAACGCTGATTAAACCGTCTTGGGCATTCACTGCAGGCATGTGGTTTTTCACCTGTCAAACACACAATGAATTATTATTATTACTAATTCTTTACAAGCAGTATATCTACATTTAATGAATACCTCTATGGTAAACTATAGTTTGGCAAAACACATTCAATTTAGTACAAGAGACAGCAGACTTTAGCATCCGTCATAAACGTACACTCATATGTACAGTAGCTGCATGCTTTATTATATTTTTTACAACCAATATTTATGCATTGCAACTTTATGACACCAAAATATGAGCGATTCAGCAAATAAATCTATGGAAATTAAGAGTGAAGATATACCAAGCAAAACTACTAAATTAATGGGAATGTATTTCTGTAAACACCGCTTGCATACACAAAGCACAGTGAATTCATAGTTGGAGATCACAGGATGTAACTGCCGCATGCATTTAACATCTCTTATTTTCAATGCCTTCATTGATACTCCACTCAGACACCACAATTATTGTTTACAAGTATTAATTTCTGGCAAACATGAAATAAGTGTCAGCTGACTGTTATATACATGGGACCAGTTGGGTTTTTAACCTGGAGCTGTACGCACTGTCACAATGTGCACTTTTTAGCCCCAGGCAAACTTAGTTTATGAATGAACACAAACAGAACAGGTTAACATCCTGGATGTACAAACAAGCAAGTCACACTACCTTCTTGATGTGGCAAATGGCTAAATGGCTCTCTAAGGTACCCTATTCTATCTGCCTCTCCTAAACTAGTTCAGTGCAAAAAGCTGTCATTATTATTACTAAAATATGGAACTATATAAGTAACGTTCCGATAAAACACAATGACTAAACACTAATATATTTAATGATACTTTAAAATACTTAAATGCTAAGGTCAATGAATTGTTTTTCATACCACAACAAAGTAAAAGAAAATGAATCAGGCATAAAAACAAAGTTTTTAGTGTTATCACTTTTTTAGTCTTGGACAAAAATATTGTTATATTTCAGTGAAATATGATAATTTAAAGTCTCAGGAATGGAAAGAAAATGATGCAAGTATGTACAGAACCATAATTCCAGTAAGGGTTAACAAGATACTTAAGATATACGTCTACAAATTCTATATTAAGATAAGATTTTAAACTGGAGATATAAGTTAATTCAGTCAGCTTATATAATTTGATTTTATAAAGTAATTAATAATTTTAATTTTATTATTGTTCTTGAAAATAAATACAATCTAGCATTTACCTAAATACATCATAATCAAAATGTAAATTTTAACTGAATATGAGACTGTCTGGAAATGTTTTTGTTACTTAAATATACTTCAGAAGAAATTTTGATTTGGTTACTATTGTGTAAACCCATATTTTCTGTAGACTGTGGATTACAACATAGTATTGTTCTATACTATTAACTGTTTTTTGTAATGTTAGTACAAGTACATACAAAATACAAAACACGTTGTTTATATACTGTATTACATTTTGTTATACTGCAGTAAAGGTATACAAAGTAGAACTGGATGAAGAATATTAAACTCTCAGCATTTGGTATAGGTATACAACATTGAAAACAACCTGTGCAGAAAAAACTTTTTGACACACTTGAGACATTTATAGGAGAATGTTACGTGACGGAAGGAAGGCAACTGTGTGGAAGGCACATTCACTCGCCGAACACCGTATGTGAACTATACAGCATGCTGTTAATTAGGAAGGGAAGGGGGACAGTAAGACAGAGAAAGTGGGAGAGGGAGGAGCCTTACTTCTCCACCCTGCATGTACTGAAATCAGTGATGGCTTTTTTCAAAGTTGTCAGGTTATAATATTTTTCCAATGTTATTTACTAATTACAGGGGAATTTGAAGATCAATTTATGATAACTGATCTGTCTGTGATGTGGAAATGTAGTTTACATGATTTAATTTTTAAATAGAATTAACACTGTTGCACACCACTATAGAAAAATTATTCCGATTAGCGCTTTCAAGCTCATCGTCAGATCGGCTTTTTTCAAAGTTGTCAGGTTATAATATGTTTCCAATGTTATTTACTAATTACAGGGGAATTTGAAGATCAATTTATGATAACTGATCTCTCTGTGATATGGAAATGTAGTTTACATGATTTAATTTTTAAACAGAATTAACACTAGTTTAATGAAGAAAGTTGTGTTAGTGGTTAAAATCACAAGCAGAATTATCACTGTTGCACACCACTATATAAAAATTATTCCAATTAGCGCTTTCAAGCTCATCGTCAGATCGGAAATAACAATAATAGGACTAGAAAACTTCTTTATACCCCCACTTGCCCTACCGCCCATACACATTTTCGTAAACAATAGTGGTGTGCAACAGTGTTAATTCTGTTTGTGATTATAACCACTAACACAACTTTCTTAATTAGATTTAATTTTTGTACAAAAATTCACTTATATGAAAATTGAATATAAGGTTTGACAAATACTGGCCATTCTGTGTATATTTCTGTAGAACATTAACACAATTTTTGGTAAAACATCAGTGCTATTGTTTTAACACAACTTATGTATAAACAATGAAACTTTAATAACGTACAGGTTAACACTTCTACATATTATGTAAAATATTTAAATTGTATTAAAATAAAAAAATATATTTTTTTACTGACTGTTACAGAGTGATACACTACATCACTTTAGTTGGCAAAAACAAGGATTTAATTGTGATGAAACTGATATTTAAATTATGATTTGAATGCCTGAAAACACAGTTATTTCAAGGTACCACCTTGTTTTGACCAAATCACAAAATTAAGGATTAAAGTGTCCACAAGCTACAAGAGCATGTGTAACCGTCACTTAAAAGATAAATGAAAGTTATTTTAATTCGGGACAGAAGAGAATATTGGATCGTATGCCATCTGAATTACGGATCAAACTGGATTAATTTTTTTCATTCACTGCCATGAAATTGTTTGTGAAAAGTGAGTTAGAAAGGAAAAACTGAAGAAAAACATTGTTTTGCTATAAGATGGAATCACTAAGGTTGGAGCAAATTACATTTTTAAATACGTTGGTGAAAATAACTTTGTAAAAAACTAAGTGTTATCAAAGAGTATTTTATGACTATAATAATCACCAAATTTACTTTAAAAAAGTATAATGAAGAAAGTTGTGTTAGTGGTTGAAATCACAAACAGAATGATCACTGTTGCACACCACTACATAAAAATTATCCCGATTAGCGCTTTCAAGCTTCACAGCTCATCGTCAGATCGGAATTGAAAGAAATTATATGAAAACAAACCCTTCACCCCACCCTGCTCACACACAACAAGCTATAATTCAAATGTCCCTTCCCCACCCCTGAGCCCTGTCCCTCCATCTGGACAGTTACATATTTTTCTAGCAAATTCCTTGTGTTTCAGTGTTTTGTGTGTGTGTGTGTGTGTGTGTATACATTCCTTTTAAACCTACCCTCTTCCTCTCCACACACGTGGGTCAGTCACACACCCTTATTTTAAAACATCCAATTAGTAATATGCAATTTAATTCTTAAATCTTATCTATCTGTCCTCTATCATTTACTTCTTAATTATGTTATAAAATATTTCTTCATTATCAAATTTAATTTTAATATTAATTAAATTGTCTAACCCTTTTTCTCTTTCTTTCAATATTTCTAACTCCTCTCTAAGCTTCCTTTCAACTGTGTTATTTACTACTTTTACAATTTCGTAGTCTTCCAAAGGTTTAACAAACTTATGGTTGTCTTCTATGAAATGTCTTACATATAACAAATTGGTTGTTCTATTACCTTCTCCACGTTTGTGGTCAGACAACCTGCATACGAATTTTCGTCCTGTCTCACCTAGGTACACTTTGTTGCAGTCTTTACATTTTAATTTATAAATTCCGCTTTTCCTTAATACTGGAATTTTTTCTATATTTTATTCCTTATCTTATCAAATACCGTTTCACATTTTTTAATAGCTACATCTACTCCATATTTATTAAAACATTTTATAATTTTTCTAGTACGTGAACCTATGTATGTCAATGGCCCTGCATAATTCTTTTGTTCTGGTTCTATTTTAGCTTTTTGTATGTTAACCCTTTTCATAACTTTATCCACTATGTTGGTGTTATAATTATTATTCCTTACAATTCCCTTTATCATTTTTAACTCCCTATCTTTTGATTCGGTCTCTTTTAAACACTTCTGAGCTCTGTAACAAAATGAATTGATTACTGCCATTTTATATCTATAAGGGTGGTAAGACTCTCTTGGTATAATTATATCAGAATACGACTCTTTCCTAAATATCCCAAACTGTAGTTTCTCATTATCTTTAATTTCTATGTTTAAATCTAAGTAATTTATTTTCTTACCTCCTATCTCTTCTTTAAATTGTAAGTTTAACACAATTTAATCCTTTAACACAAGGAATTTGCTAGAAAAATATGTAACTGTCCAGATGGAGGGACAGGGCTCAGGTGGTGGGGAAGGGACATTTGAATTATAGCTTGTTGTGTGTGAGCAGGGTGGGGTGAGATAGGGTGAAGGGTTTGTTTTCACATTTCTTTCAAGTCCGATCTGACGATGAGCTGTGAAGCTTGAAAGCGTTAATCGGGATAATTTTTATATAGCGGTGTGCAACAGTGATCATTCTGCTTGTGATTTCAATCACTAACACAACTTTCTTCATTAAACTTCTGTTAAGACGTGCAATCGACGACAGGTAATGGACAACAACAATGATGTAATAAACGACAATAATAAGGTAAGTAAAGTGTTTAAATATCTTAAGTTAAAAGTTAAATTGAAGAGGGTTTTAAGTAAAATATGGTTTAATAAACAATGTCTGGGTAATAATGTCATCCCAAAATATGCTCAAGTTAAAATTAAAAATAAGAACAGTGTAGCCAAAAAAGTAAAAGAACAAAGCGAGAAGTTGTGGATAAAATTAGAAATAAGGTCACTTTACGGCTTAATCAATAGATATAATAGGGAATTATATGACAGACATATAGAATTGTTAAGAATATACTCGTATGTAGAGTTAGAAGAAATATTATATAATTTTGGTTTGGGGTACGTAGAAAAGAAATTGGAAAATAAAAAAAAAAATGGTAGATAAGTTAAATAAATTAATAAGAAAGAACGAAGTAAAAAAGGAACACCTCTCTAAGAATAACTATGAAAAAAGAGTAATAAACCTTACAGAGGTAACTTTCAATACAGAAGAAAAAGAAATGTTAGCAAAAGGCTTAAAATACGTGCCGCCACCAGAATTAAATCAAGAAAAAACGATTATTGAATGCGAAAGCATAATACAAAAACTAGGAAATGAAAATGATAAAAAAAGAATAAGGTGGGAAGTAGGGAATGTAGTAGATAAAATATTTAAGAAAAATTTGTATAATTCAAAAAATGAACAAAAAATCAAATCAACTGTAACTAAACTAAAGAATAAAATAAAAAAGAATGATATTATAGTTACGAAGGCGGACAAAGGAAATACAATGGTACTACTGAGAAAGGACGAATACATAAAGAAAACGGAAGAATTTATAAGTGAAGGACCATATAAGGAAATAAAGTATGATTATATAAGTAAGTACCAGTCAAGGATAAAACAAATGATGAAACAGATAACATTTATAGAAGAAAATAAGAAAAAGTATTTATTGGAAAGTAATCCAACAGCACCAACTTTTAAAAGTCAGGTTAAGATACATAAAGAAGGAAAACCAATTAGACCGATTATTTCTTTTATTAATGCACCTATTTATAAATTATCAAAGGAAGCTAGCAGAGTACTGAAAGAGAAATATGAATTTGGGACAAAATACTACATAGAGAATAATGTAAAATTGATAAAAAAATAGAAAATATTAGAATTAATGTAAATACAAAATTGATATCACTTGATGTTAAGGACATGTTTACCAATATCACAGTAAATAAAGTTATTAAGTTAATAAACGATAATAATATGGGAGAATACAGGTATAAAAAGCAGTTGATTAAAGTAATTAAAGAATGTGTAAATCAGAACTATTTTAGGTTTAATAACAAGTTTTATATACAGAAAAAAGGTTTACCTATGGGGTCTTCATTATCCCCTATATTCTTGCAGAAATATACAAGAATGATTTTGAAAAGCAATTAATAAGTTCCACTAAGTATAAAGACAATATAAAATTATGGTCTAGATATGTTGATGATGTATTAGTAATTTGGGAAGGAAGCATAGAAGAAGTGCATGAGTTTATAAATGAGATAAATAATAAGGATAAAAACTTACAATTTAAAGAAGAGATAGGAGGTAAGAAAATAAATTACTTAGATTTAAACATAGACATTAAAGATAATGAGAAACTACAGTTTGGGATATTTAGGAAAGAGTCATATTCTGATATAATTATACCAAGAGAGTCTTACCACCCTTATAGATATAAAATGGCGGCAATCAATTCATTTTGTTACAGAGCTCAGAAGTGTTTAAAAGAGACCGAATCAAAAGATAGGGAGTTAAAAATGATAAAGGGAATTGTAAGGAATAATAATTATACCACCAACATAGCGGATAAAGTTACGAAAAGGGTTAACATACAAAAAGCTAAAATAGAACCAGAACAAAAGAATTATGCAGGCTCATTGACATACATAGGTTCACATACTAGAAAAATTATAAAATGTTTTAATAAATATGGAGTAGATATAGCTATTAAAAAATGTGAAACGGTATTTGATAAGATAAGGAATAAAAATATAGAAAAAATTCCAGTATTACAGGAAAGCGGAATTTATAAATTAAAATGTAAAGACTGTAACAAAGTGTACCTAGGTGAGACAGGACTAAAATTTGAATGCAGGTTGTCTGACCACAAACGTGGAGAAGGTAATAGAACAACCAAGCTTGAACGTGACATCGTAGCCGCTGTAGTTCGGTAACATTTCTTCCTTTTGGAGTTCATCAAATGTCTGGGTTAGGTTTGAAATGAGCTGAGGGAGTTCTTCAACATCTGTCTCCATAAGATGAGCAGACTGTATAGCAGCGAATCGTTCATTCATAGTTTCCATTGAAGCCAATCTCATTGTCAGTTCTTGATAAAATTTATCTATACATTCAAACATGCATCTTCTTAAATCTTGTTGTACAGAGAGGCCTTCGTCTCTTGCGTTTTCTCCCGGCATCATTTTCTTGAATCTTCTATGTCCACTTTTTCAACTGGTATGTCCAAGTCATTACAAGTGTTTGTTGCAAAATCAAGCGCACTTCCAACCATCTCTTCTCGGTTTTCTTGTAAAAAAAGTTTCAAAGTTTTCAACTTTTGTACACTTTTGTCAAGTGTTATCCCCTTTATCTGAAGATATTTTTGAGCATGGTTGACTTCTTCAAGAACGTGACACCACACATGAAGGTAGGCAAGAAACGTGAAGTTGCAGATGTTCGTCCATAAAATTTCTGCTGAATTTTCAACATTGTGTCAACATTTTCAGTTGGTTCGCACAACTTTTCTACAGCCTTTACCAACTTTTCATAGTATTTCATCACAGGTTTTACTGCCTCATGATGTGCACTCCATCTAGTTTGTGACAACTTTTTTACTGTTACTCCTAAGGTTTCAACTAGTACATCCCATCTGTGAGTTGAACACGAAAAGAAGTTGTAAATGCTTTCTAGTGTACCAAAAAATGTAATACAAGAAGGAACACTTCCAAAAGTGTGAACTCCGCACAAATTGAGCGAATGATTGGCACATGGGACAAACATTGCTTTTGAATTCAACTGGCGAATCCTTATTTGAACACCGGAGTGGACACCTGCCATAGTGGAAGCATTATCGTAGCCTTGACTTCGGCATAGATTCAAGTCCAGTCACTGTTAAGTGCACTCAATATTTCTTCGGTAACATCAAGAGCCTTCTTACCAGCAAGAGGGAAAAATCCTATGAACGACTCTCTCACCTCAACTTTTCCGCCTTCAATATGCACATACCTGATTACTTCGCTCATCTGATCTTGGTGAGATACATCAGATGTACTGTCAAAAAGTATTCCATAGTACATCGCCTTATTTACATCTTCAATGATTTTCTCTTTGACAATTTTCCCCAAAAGTGAAATAAACTCATTTTGAATTTTAGGGGACAAATATGACGTTAAAACTTCCCCTTTTGGTACAGTCTGTTGCTGGATTCTCACCAAATGTTCTTTTAGCATAGGATCATAATGTGAAAGGAGCTCAAATAATTCTAAGAAGATTCCCCTGTTTTCAGAAAGTTGATGCTCCCTATGTCCTCGGAAAGGCAAGTTTTGTTTTGCTAAAAACATAGTGATATCAAGTAGTCTATGTAACATATTGTTCCACTTTGTTTTCTCCTTCTAGAACTTCCTGTTCTATACAATCGATAGTTTTATTGTGCAATAGCCTTGATCCTAAAGTTTTCCATTTTTCGAGATTGGACAAATGTTGGTCCGAGTTTTCATGCAGAGACACCTTAGGATTTAATTTCCACCAGTTTTTAAATCCTGTAATGAATTTTGATGTGTCAGCTGTTTTTTCATCTGTATTAAATAGTTTACAACAAAAGCAAAACAGACTTTTCTTTGATGGAGAATAAACCATCCATTTTCTTAAAACTTTTTCTCCATTCGGAAGGTGCTTGTAAAACCAATTGCTGGTTAGCTGGCGATTTAATCCTTTCAGGTTTGTCCCAGTTCTTTGTACAGATTCAAATGGACCCTCTCGGTTTTGAAAATACTCAGATTCTCTTTTTACTATATCAATTCTTAGACCATCTGTAACAAGGATTGGCCAATTTCCTACGTCAGAGTCAAGAAGCAATGTGTCGATATTGACTCTATCTGTTGAGTCACCATCAGCACTTTCCGTTTGTGGCATAACTAGACCTTCATGTTGTTCGTCAGATTGCTGCGGTGGTGCGTTAACACTGTTTTCTGGGTCTTGTTCACTTAAATAATCTTCCCCTTCTTGGGGAGCTGCTAGCTCTTCTTCTATGGTGGCTGGCACTTCAAGACCAATAGACGTGCTGGTGCTGCACTCTCCCTGACCCTGATCACTAGTGTTCGAAGACTGACGCACAAATTTCAAAATTGATCCTTTGATTGACTTTTCTGCTTGTTCTCTTGATTTTTTTAATTTTTTCGGATTCCACTATAAGCAGTAGGACCCGTCATTATGGGGAGTTATGACCCATAATGACGAGTAGGATTAGGGTTTTAATTGTAAATGGGTATATCCCGTAAAAATGTTAAATAAATAAATAAATTAAATAATAATAATATTCCTTATAGTTAGAAACGCGAACTAGGTTATATGATTTATTTCTTATGTCATAAAAATATATATATTCGAAGGCCTCTTAGAATTTAGAATTACCCGCAATAATCTATGAATAGAATGGGTTGTAAAAAATGTGATTTAAGTTTTTTATGAGACACATTTTAAATTTTAAATACAAATTAGTCTCGTCGTGGGGCCCCTCCCAGGCGGGGGTCTGGGGCGGTACGCCCCCCGCCCCCCTTGGTACGCTACTGGGAAGGGACATTTGAATTATAGCTTGCTGTGTGTGAGCAGGGTGGGGTGAGATGGGGTGAAGGGTTTGTTTTCACATAATTTCTTTCAATTCCGATCTGACGATGAGCTGTGAAGCTTGAAAGCGCTAATCGGGATAATTTTTATATAGTGGTGTGCAACAGTGATCATTCTGCTTTAAAAAAGTAGTTTTAAAAATAACACTTTAATAAAAATATATATATATACATCTATTGTTAGATTTATCATAAGTTAATTATGAGCGTTTCACATTATATTATTATAACTGTTGTACCTGATTAAAAAAGAAATTCTGTTTTAAGCTTCTCTGTATAATTCAAAAATGTGTCCAATCCAGTAATGTTTTGGGTTCAAATGATTCCAATTGTATACGTAAGTTTTACTACACCACCGCCCAGTGGCAAAAGTGTGGATTTTTGAGATTTTGAAGTGGCCAGAAAGCAACCCCCCTCCCCAAATTCACCCAGCAATTTTGACTGAACTCCAGCTACAATGGTCATGTCTTAATACTTGCTTATGCATTTTTACAACAGTACACTTGAATATACAGTTTCTTTATCCTGCTGGGTGAATTATTTTCAATGCCAATATATTTGAAATCAATGAAATCATATAACCTGAAAATAAGCAACACCAGTAAAAAAATAAAATAAACTAGTTACTCTGTGGTTTTAAATTGTTAAGTACAGTAAATGGTGTTAAGAAAATAATGAATCTGGGTACTATACAGTAACTACATGAGTATATTATATGGTAACATAATCCATGGAGCTATAAGAGCTGACACTGCACAAACAGACAACAGTCACAGATTAACACAGTGGTTACTCACTGCAGTACAGTGAATGCACTACAACTGCTGCAGCATATTAAATCCAGTGGCGAAGCGTGACAAAATAATTTGGGTAGATATAAAAATACCAGCCAAAAGCAACCTCTTACTAAGATTGTTGACGTTCTTAGTGAACCAGTAAAACTATGGTAAATAGAGATAATGCTACCTCTATCAGATAACAGCTAAGTGACTGAAACACAAGTATTTCGTTATGTAATTTAGCCTAAATATTGTTATAGAACAGATAATAGATATTGATATAGATGTGTAGATTAGGAGTTAGATACTCAAGTCGAGTATGTGAGGTTATTGTTGATGATTATTATTATAATTGATTATTAAAATTGAATTAGTGTTCACGTTTAAAAGTTTGTGGTTTAAAAGAGTATTTATCACTTCACTGTGTCAACCTCCCCACTTACCATATGTGGATGTCTTCACTATTCTCGATGGCGACTTCTTTTACTGTAAAAACACTTGACATACATACATAGATATTCCCTTTGAATATCACAAAGAATGCACATAAACAATAAAAATAAATTAAATGTTCAATTGCAATTCGAATGATATCAGTCATTCAAATACTACCGCCACCTTATGAGAGAACTGTTCATAAAAAAGTTAAACTACTTCTTCTATTGTATAGAAATCAAAACTCTGTTTCCACTGATAATAAATTGGGGATTTATTGACAATTATTAAATTCAATAAACTCTTTTAAAAACAATTAATAATATCTTTTTACAAACAATAACAAATTTAAACAAATACTGAGATCTCTGTATCTCAAGGCTGGTAACACTGTTGTAAGGTACAATGTTTTTGGTGAACGAGGTTAGGTTCACTTTATTCAATTATATTACCAAATTAGTGAGTTCTTTGAAGATACATGATACCAGATTACAAGATGTGAGTTTAATTAACAATATTTAATTATCTATTACTATGAAAAAGAACAAAAATTTAAAATTATAAAACTCGGTACCATAACCGATAATATCGTACTATCGTACGTTATGCAAAAGTATATAGCAGTTGTGGTCAACACGTGCTCTGAGATTTGCACTGTTAAAAATATTATTATTATTGACTCATTAGCTATTAGAACCATGTACTGGAAAGAGAAAAAAATCTAGAGAAAAAACTCTTGTTATAGCTTTCATTTCAGTAAAATTATTCAAGAACAGAATTGTTTCTTTGTGACAAAATTATATTCTTCGGTTCTAGGTTAGTTTACCTAGTAACATGTAAGTGGCTATTTAGAATAAGTTACGTTATTTATAAAAGTCTTAATGATATGATTACAAACATTTTATTTATAATTCGTTTGATGTGTAATTATCATTCATAAAAATATTCGAACAAGAAAATAATTATTTGTTAATTCAAAAGTCGTAGTCAAGTAAGCGACTATATACTATATACTGATGAGCGGTATCTAAGGTAATTCCGCCTTTCTCAATTATTCTTTAAATGTAAAATAATTATTTTTGAATTAAGTATTGACATTAAACCGTGCTACAAATATTTATTAAGTTCTGATAATTGTCCATCATAGTTTAAGCACTCAAGCGTTATGACTAGTGCAGTCCAAAACAATATTTTTCGTTCATCAACGAAAATTACTATTTTCATTAATTTCTTTAAAATAATTAAAACATAGTACTCCCTGATTGAATACACAAAACATGACCCTTATTATACACTGGTCGTGTTAATTCACTGTTCACTTAATTCACTGGACACTCGGTAATATGTTGTGGTGTACAGGTTAATGTCTGTTTACGTATTACTGTAGGTGACGCGCACATTTCAAAAATATCTTGCTGACTTTTTCGGCATAGACCTCTCGTCGTGAGTGATGCAGAACGAATGATACATTTCGCTAAAGCGTCTCTTTCTCGTCTGGTCATTTTAAGCTATTTGATTGGTTCAAAAGGTCAAACTCTCAACCCCAAAACACTTTGGTCAAATAAAACTTTTAATTTTTGACAACTCTAAGCGTGGGTTCGAGATTATATGTGACGTATGCATGGATACTCAAAATGATTGAAAGACTTATAATTGTCATAACTTTCTTATCTTTTGTCGTATAGTCGGTTGGGTAGTGGCATTAAATCGCGGACACTTGTGGCTTTATTTTAAGTCTAAACAAGCACTAAATCCGTTCATTATTAATTCACTTGGCCATCTCAAAAACTCATATGGTGATTCTTAATATAAGTAAGTCTGTTTCACCATATTTCGTTATAATTACACTGTAATACTTATTACTAAACATCTCGAGTCCATTTCTCCTTCATGTTAGTACATAAAATAGTTATATTTACAGTTTAAACAATATCTGTTAATGGCGTCCATACCGACCATGTTCGATTGTTTATATTTACATGTAACGCTATTATTCCTTATCCTATTACATATGTTTGACATCCTAACACTAATATGTACATTTATTTACATTTGTTCACATTTTATTTTGCTAAAAATGTTATTTTTTATATACTTATAGTATGATCAAAATACTTTCCGTTCTCATTTCTCCGTTTTGTCACTTATTTAATTATTTTATTACACAAGGGATATAATGTTATTAATTAAAATAGTGTACAGTTGTTGTACCTTGTTGGTTCAATGTATTTATTAACTTTTCGTTATCTGAAAGCTCTCCAAGTCATAGTATAGTGTTTATTTACATCTGGTTTTACAATTGCAGTTAGTTAGTTTATAATATTTCAATTACTAAACTACTAGTATTACATTTGTGAGGTGTTCTCATAGCAGTATTAGACATTTCTCTAACTACTGGTAACATTTGTCACAATCTTTTGATAAGTTTTGATAATGCTTTTTGACTAACTATCTTGTCACATTGGGGTTCTGTCCATTTAACTTTATGACATCATATTCAATCTGATTCATTTGCTGTGTCCTTCAGTACATATGGCATTTATTGGTTTGCATTATTATTCTTAACTAGTCTTTGTTTGAAACAATTGTGGATAGTTGCTTGGTTTAACTAATGTACATGATTTTATGTTATAGGTTCACTTTCTGTGAGGTTATGTGTCAGTTGTCTGACAACAATGTGCAACATATTCTTATGCAGTATTTGACTCAACTATTTCCATCTCATTATGGCATTCTACTACAATGGTTTATTATTAAGTTATACACATTTTTAAACTATTCGTTGAAACAATAACACAGGTATTCTTAGTCTAACAATATTACATTTCTTGGTGGGTTGCACCTAGTTTTTGGTACATTGATTGTTTTATACCTAACAAGCTAGCTTATTTGCTACTGTTTGTTCTGGAATTCATTTATATTTTGTCCTGTCTTGCTATGGCATTTAGGCACATTTCATATTAAGGCTTACAAAGCTTTTATTATTAGTACCTATGAACAATTAATTTACTGTTCTGTCTCATATTTCTTTTGGTGGTCTTAATGATTATCTATGTGATGTTACAATCTTGATTAAACTTGTCACACTAATTGTCAGTGCATTTTAACTAGTTAATCTTGGATTCTTTCACTTATAATGGTTAATCATTTTTCTCCGTTATAAACATTTTCACTTGTATTGTTTGTGGTGTTTATTTGGGGATAAAATGGTTATCATATCACAGGTTGTTACATTTATATCAAGTTTTCACTGTTATTGTTCGTGATCACTCAATGATGCTAAACACTGGTTTCTTTGTCATTGATCTTCGAATAATCATTACACTTCTTCCGGTCACTATATTAATTTTAATTCCTTGTATATCTTGTGAATGTTGATGTCTTGTACTGTTCATACATTATCTTCATTCTTCATGGTATGGTTCCTTTCCTCTTCTTCTTCTTTTCTTCTTCTGGTTAGTTGTTGCTCACTATCGGTGTTCTCCTGGGTTATACATTATTTGTGATAATCAATGTTCCCTTAGTCTTGTCATATTCTTCAATATTTTTATTCGTGGTTATGGTAATCATTGTTCCATATTATTTCACACTAATAAACAAATTCGTTTGTTTTATCACCATTGTGGTTGTACTTGATTCGTATCCTTTTTATTTTAGTAATTATTTTCGTCATATCCCCTCACTATTTTGGATCTATTGGGCCTGGATGCTAACATATTATATTGGTGCGTTGTCATTTTCTCTCTCTTTTATACTCGATGATATCCTTATTACTCTTCCTTCTTCTTTGTTGTGCTGTTTCAATAATATCCGTTCGTAGATACACACTTTGTTTATATTCTCCTGTTCCTTCTTTTATGCACGTTGAAATATTTCCATGATATCTTTTTATTTGACGTATTAGATAGTTATCTTATGTAACTGCCAATTTGGTACGTTACAATATCAAGAAAAAGCTATCGTATTGTTATTGGTGTCGTTTATGAATCTTAATTAGAAAATATTGCCAGAAAAAACATAAATTTTATTCACATTTTGTAATGGTGACAAATCAGGATTACTGCAGGCATTACACAAAAGTTTCAAATTTTCTTGTAAATGAGTTCTACACGCCGCGTCTCATTTTTTCTTATTTTTAGTTATAGTATCAGCTCCCAAGAGATTGCCGTGCAGTTTTGAATCACTCTGTATATGTTCTTTCACGAAAGACTCTTCCATTGCCAGTAATTTAAGTTTCTAATAATTGCCCTTTTTAATATACAGTAAACCCTCGATTTAACGAACCTCGGTTTAACGCACTTCGGATTTTTAACGGACAGAATTTGACAGACACAACAGGGCCAAAAAAAACCATGTTTTTAGGCTTTTGAAATGTATAATGTGCATAAACTGCAGACTTTCCTGTTCTGGCGATACTGCTTGGCTAACGGAGCATTCTTTCGTTTCTTTTCTTCTTATTTTGAAACACGCAAATTTTCTCATCTTCAATTCTATTTGATGAGAACGGAGTATTCATCAAGAATTCATTTAATTCTTCACGATCCCTGTCTTTGCGTTGTCGTTGACGCAGGCGTTGCACACGTTCAGTGGAAGACATCACGACAACTAACACTGAACAATTTCACTGTGAAATATTCGTCCATCGGCTAATACAGCAAGCATTACAGTGGCACGTAACTTTTCATTTCCCGTAATCTTTACTGTTACAGATTTGGTTCCCTTTTGGTCCACAGTAAATATACGTAAATAAAAAATAAAAAATATGGGCGTTTCATCGGCATTTACCATGTGTTCAAGTGAATAATTATGCTTCTTAAAGCATAAATTAATGACAAACAGCTTATTATTAAATTTATGCTTATTATGCATAAATGAATGACAAACAGCTGATACTGTAGGAGTTTTTCTTCGTAGTCACTCGGTAGTTTTAGCGCGAGTGATGTACGTCATTTAAGCGCAAATCCATTTCGCCGCATCATTCTTCTTTTACACGCGAAGCAGGCTTTGAAACCGGAAACTTTTAATTCTTCTGCGATTTCTAAAGCTTTTAATTTTAAAACATGTCTAGTGACAGGGAGTCCTTGCCTTCTTAAAAGCCGTGTGTATTCACAGACACTGGACTCTACTGCTACAAAACGCCCCACTTGAGGTCCCGTGAATGCTCGTCGGGCAGTATTTGCATTTAAAAGTCGTTCCTTCTGTTTTCTCCATCGTCGAATACAGGATTCATCAATATCGAATTTCCTTGCGGCTTCGCGATTGTATGTTTTTTCTACATTTTGTATCACAGTTAATTTATAATTCGCATCGTACGGGTTACGTTTAATTTGATTTGACTGCGTGCCTTTAGTCTCCACAATATCACTCATACCGCAAACACACTACAAAAACGCCGAATGAAAAAGTACAGATAAGCGATGTTGTCGCTGTTACAATAGAAAACCACACTGGTAGTTTACCCGTTATTTAGAAACATGTTACTCACACCCCTCTACTCATCCTTTGTCTTGCTGCCTACAGAAGGGTGCAAACACGCGCACGTGTGCACGCACTTACACTTATCTTCCTATTCTTTCTTCAGTTTGCTGTTAAAACATTCGGTTGTAGTCATAAATCATAACGCCAGCGTTAACTACAGCCAGGCAAACTGCTGTTGCTTAGGCAGTAAACAACCCATAAATACCAAAAGCGTTCGTCCCGCCAGACGTCAGGTATAACATCGAATTTTGTTAGCGCGCGAATGCAAGCCACATGCCAAATTAGCGACCATGTTTTTAGGAGAAAAAGTGCAGCTTGTATTCGGAACAATACGGTATTTGCATGATATTAATAGTATTAAAATTTCAAGTGTTATAGGCCTATTTGATTTAAATATATCCTCAAAAAACAAAATTTGCGATTTAATGGACTTTCGATTTTACGGACACCCCTCAGCCCCAATTAGTCCGTTAAATTGACGGTTTACTGTATCACTCATTTTCCTTAAGACTCGTAAAAGGTAACTCTTGTCTCCTTAAATAACAAACAGCATCTACCAAACGGCCTACTATCCTTCATTTCGTGCCACATTTTCATTGTGCTGTACTGCTTGAATTAGAGGTGTTTTGGACAAACAATTTCAATTCTGTTACGTCCTAGCATGTGAAACAGCTCAGAATTTTCCATATGAGTTTTGATACCACCATGTGTAGCGGCTTTAACTTCAAAATTTTTTATAGTGCTCCAACTTTCCTCCATGGTTCCTCTCCATTAAACCATCAAACAGTAATAGCAGTGCAGAGTTTTGTTTCGCTTACAACCAGAGAGCCACCTACCTATATTTACTATACCAAACTTTCTGATAATTTTTCCATCCTTCTGCGACAAATCTAAAGACTCCCGAGATATTTTTGACGTTAGCAATACCTTTTGCTTTAAATGTAAAATACTGATTTCATATTTTAACAAAAATTCGAATGAATCAAAGTTGTCAGAGTTTGTATCAAATACTTCTGCCGTAGAACTGGTACTAACTGTATTTATTTTGCACCTTTTAACCAATTAAACAGTATGCGTAAATACCAACACTTAAAAATATGTATTATTAAATAAGTAGTGCGTAAATGATTACACACTTCTTAATCTATACAACTATATGCAAAATTATAAAATAATCTGTAAACTCAACAAAATCAAATATTCACTATGCTAGCACAATGAAACACAAGCGGCCTGGCGACAATTCGGTGTGGGAGAGACATGTCTTTTGCGTGATGTACGGGACGCACTTTTATGCTGCACACGCAGGTCCCTTCCCGTTGTCGTCCACCGAAGCCCACCTTACCTCCAGTCCTGTTAAAAAGACATTTCAAGTAACGTCTACCCTTACAATTGCATCGCACAGCAAGGTTCCATGGCTCACACTCGCATCACGTCGCATGATATTTACCTTCTTACATTAGTTTTATAACCTTTCTGAGTAAATTATGCAACTTAACGCATAAATAAAAATTAACTATTTTATGAATAAATTATTTCTAAATTTAGAACAATAACCACGGAGCACCCATTACAGAAAATTAATCCAGCAATGAATCAGAAAAGATCCTTTTTATACAAAAGCAAAATCCTGCTTTCGGATGGCAATAACCAACCTCAAAAAATCCCTCCTGTAAATGAAACACCCCCTTGGCAGCGGATGCAACCAACAATAAGAACTACATTAGAAGACAGCGTAACAAAACAAAACACTGACCCATTAGTTCTGCGTGCTATAGCACAACAAATAATAGCGGAAAACTACAATCAATATGTCCATATCTATATGGATGGATCACTAGATACACAAGGAAAGAGGTTGGGGGCAGGATATTTCATTCCTAGTACGCAGGAATCCTTCCTTGTACTGGCCAACTCCTGTTCAAGTGTTGACACTGAGGTTCTGGCAATCAATGCAGCACTGACCTGCTGCCTCACCTTACACAGTAAAAAAGTATGTATCTTCACAGATTCACAGGCAGCGCTACTGTTGCTGCAACAATATAAACCATCAGCATACTATTTCAGAACAGCTCACATATTCCACATAATCAAAAAACTGGAAAGCGGCAAAATTGTACAATGGATACCCAGCCACGTAGATATTGCCGGTAATGAAAAAGCGGACAGGATGGCTAAGGACGCAACTATGCTGTTGCCACTGGAGGAAAGTGTAATATCACTCCCGGCTGCTACTTCAGATTCCAGCAGAAGACTCATGGAGACATGGAAGAACACATTTTTAAACTCCACCAAAGGTTCAACATACAAACAGCAAGTCAGTGCACGGGATGTCTCCATATATAGAAACATCCCTAGGAGCGTTCAAACGTTCGGCTCCAGAGGAAGGCTTGGCCATATTGTGACCCAGTCATACTTATACAGATTCAACCTGACCCAGGCCGCTACCTGTCTGCTGCGTCATCTGCATGAGGAGACCTTACAGCACATATTGGTGGGTTCCGGACGGACATCCCAGGAGTGATGAGACTGAGGGGATTTGGTATGGACGCAATACTGAATGACAACTCATATTGGGCGGTGGCAGAGAAGATCTACAGGAGACATCGTGTCCTCGGAGAACAATCCGGAAACATTAATAAGAAGAAGAAGAGGATGAATAAATTATTTGGGGAGACACTGTCTACATGACGCTTCGCCACTGATTAAATCACTATAGGGATATGGACTTCCCTCTGCACTAAGGCATTTGTATCTATGTTGTACAATGGTACGGAGCGATGAACTTTCTAGGCATGCACTATGCGGCACAGTCAGGCAGCATATATGAACAAGTAGTAATCATGCACGTCACTGCTAACTTATAAACAGTTTCCACTGTCCATTCATTAATATCTCATTTTGTTTATACAGAAAGCTTTAACAATTTAGCACTGATGTACTAATGTAGAAGAGTTAGTGGATTAAAAAAAAGTTTTCTTTTACCATTAAATTTTAAATGTAAGCAGCACTTACACAGCATATTCGGATGCTTTGCCCCTGCTACTGTCCCTTACATTAGTTTCCAGTTTCCTAGAAACACTTACCAGTATGAATGCGTAAATGCTGGTTCAGTTGATTTGTCTGATGAAACCGTTTTGGGCAATATGAACATTTGAATTCCTTACTTCCTCTATCATGTAACTGTATGTGACACTTCAGACAAGCCATAGTCATGAACAGGCTCCCACAAACATGGCAACAATATTTCCTTTGTTCTTCATGTGTCTCTAAATGCTTCCTAAAATATAATACAACACTTCTAAATTACAGATACTGAACATTTTGATGCAACAAAGTCAGACAACCCTTTAATAAAACTATCTGAACAGTATATTATTATAACAACACTACCATAAAATAATTAGCAGAGTCCTTAGTTCTATACATCATTCATTACTTCACTATCTGATTACAATCACAAGTGATAACACCAATAAAATGAATGTGCTGAAAATGCAGTTCAGCTTAGAGTGACAGTAGTGAAATGGAGATGCATATTACCAAGTAGAAGAAAACAGAATTTTTTTTAATAAGTTGTCATGAAATTTCAAAGAAAATATCTTAGATGACTAGCACAGACTGTCATTATATTTTATTTATTGAGAGCTGAGAGCAGAATCATACAAAATAATAATTCTGATTGGCATTAACAACACATTGCTACCTTGAGGAAATAAATGGTACTGCATTGCTGAGTGGGTACGTGATTCTGGGCACATAGTGCGCAACGGTGTTCCAGTCATTTGGAGATTATTCTGTGGAGCAGAATTGTGTAACGGTCTGGGTTTTTGACACATTCTACCCCTTCCAGATATTACTCAACTAGCCCACTGGCATCAAAGCCTGCTATCTCACTATAATGCAAGGCAGCGGAGGTATAAATTCTGGATTTCACAGTGGCCCAGTTCAGTTGCACCTGGCGATTCTACAGTGTGGTTTGCAGTGATTGTTGTGGTTTAGTGAAAAGCGATGATTGTGTTAATTAGTGCAAAACTGTAATAAGGTGACATTTATTGTTGGGCAAACTTAATTTGAATTATTGTATAAAAGTGACTTGTTGATTTATAATGGCTATTTGTATCTAATTAAAGTCTGTAATTAATGTTTTCATTGATGTTAGTTATTCTGTTTCCTGTACAACACACGGTCCGTGGAACATTATAACACTAGTGTCAGAAGTGAGATAGAACCTTTAACAATGGAAACAGAGGACACTTTGTAGTGTGAGTAGAGTAGTGCAAATAGAAATTATAAAAAAATGGATACCAGTAAGTTAATGGAATCTTTCCAAGCACTGCTACTGTCGAAAGAGGAAGAATCAGAAAGATGACAAAAAGAAGAATGCTGAGAGGAAAGAGAAGAGGTAGAAGTGTGGCAAAAAGCTTTCTTGCTCAAGTCAGAGGTGCGATTAAAAAAAGGATGTAGGCAGGATTCAGAGCACATCAACGCATTGATGCAAGATAAAAAGAGATGCAAGACCATACTGCTGCGGAGCTGGGTCTGTTGTGAAGTGAGCTGAATAAACTAGAACATCGGAGGTTCAAGAATCAGTGGAAGAAACAATGTTAAATAAACTAGGTGAAGTAGAAAAATTTGTCTTTAGTGTGAAATAAGTGTCAACAAAAATACAATAGAAGACTCCAGTGGCGAGGCGTGAGTTTTTACAATGTGTATGCGGTTATACCTATCTCAGCCATCAACAAATAAAAACTCCTCTCTCTCCATGTGATAATCAAACCCGGTCAACAATATTAACAACAAATAAGAAAAGAGTAAATATTACAATTTTTCCTTTTTCTAATAGAGACCAATATAATAATATTAATTATATAAATTGTTTTAGTAAATCAAGCAGACTGTATTAGGAATTCACCAGTACGTTGAGTGGCGTCTGGCGTGGTACCAATTCATCTGTTATTTCCACTTTTTTAATCACATACAGCCACAGAATCCATAAATAAAAACACTGCACAATTATTTATTTAAAATAATTTATAATATCTTGTATCTGCTGTTTAATATGTCATACATAAACAACACAGATTCACAATGGTAATTAAAATCGTCCACGACACTAATTCATTCATTGTAACAGTTCACAATAATTTATTATTCACATTACCATTAATTATTAATCCTATTATTGCTCCTATTACATCGTAATTTTGTAACAAATTTAACACCCTTACATAATTTCCTCGATTTGACGATGCCACAGATTTGAAATTGGAGTCAATGAAATGGGAGTTAATTTTCAGCCAAAAAACACACTATGTTAATTAGACAATGAAGAATGTACCTGTTTTGTTTTACCATGTCATTGATGTTAATTTTTTATTTTTATTTTTTTTAAATTTATTTATAAGGTCGCTGCAACAGCAACGGTCATTAGCGACCACAAAAATGAATTTGTACAGATTCTTAAACAGATGTATTAACATATAGTAAATATTTGTTTAAATACCAAATAGTGTAAACAAATGAGATAGATAAAAATATTTAACAAATAACAGTATTAGTTTAACTGATGCAAAATAAAATGAGAAATATTAACCCCCCACAACACAAGCAATATAAATACACATAAATAAATATAACTAAGTATACATTGTTAAAACACAAATAAGCCACCCCAATACCAGGGATAAAAAAGATGATTCTGAATATAAAATAATAATTCATATAAAATAAAATGTTTAATATAAAGAAAATAAAAAGACAATGACACGACAAACGACGACATGACCTAACCCAAGTGATTGACCCAACCAAAGGAAACAAAAGAAGAAGGAAACAACAAAAAACAAACGAGAATAAAACCAAATGAAGAAGAAAGTGATTAACCAAACATGAATGAAACAAATTGAAGGAATTGAATGACTCAATGCCACATATTAAAATGAACCCAAAGGAGAAGGTGGAAGAAACAAAATATAAAGGAAATACACTGAAGGTGAAGAAGGAGGAAAATGAAAAAGAAACAAACCTAAGATAAAGGGAAATAAATAAAAAGGAAATAAAATGATAAGACACAATCAAGTAATAAAGAATATGAGCAGGAGAAATGGTACACTCAAATGTAATATTGGAAAAGAGACTAACAATTAACCTATGTAAAAAAATAAATATTATTATCAATGAATGGATAAAAAAGTAAATGACTATTGAAAGAAACCCAATTAAAGAATGTTAAAAATAAAAGCAAACTAACCCACAAATCAGAGTTAGAAGTAATGTTAAAATCAATAGAGACATAAAATTGTTAATATTATTAATGATATTTGTAATGAAAGAGATAGTATGGTAGTGAGAAAGTAATTATAGGGGTTACCCATTTAGAAACACTTAAAACCAAAAACATTTGAGAAGTGCAAAAGTGGAAGTGTAAAAACCCCAAAGTAAAGTGATAATGAAAAAACACTAAATAAATTATAATAAACAATAAATAATTTAAAAGTGAAGGTGATGATTAAATGAGAATAATGTATAACAAAGAATGTTTGTATTAAGAAAGTTGTTAAGAATAGTATTAAGTGTAAACAGTTAATTTAGATATAATGAACACTGAAAAGTGATGAAAACAGTATTAATTAAGAAACAATATTATTGTTAAGTTTAATCGAATACAATTATAATTAAAAGGGAGAATCCCATGAAAGAGAAAACAGATAGTGTTATCATGGAGTGAAAGTAAAGATTATTTAAAAATTAAGAAGTTAAAACAAATCAATAAACACCCCATGTTACAAGGGATAATTATTAAAGTAAGTTCAAAAAATGTGATGTTGTTTATCACTCAAAAACTAATATAAAATGAGATGAACGGTAAACATATATTACCCAATAATTGTTAAATAATTGTTTAAGCAAGTTTATGAATAGGATATGGCTGGAAGAATTATACAGACCATAGGCCTAGATGTTGTATTTTATGTGAACAAAAAATAGTAAATAATAGCCACATGGTTATTATTGGCAAATTAAATAAGGGAGAAAGTAAAGAAATGTTATGAATTAGAAAACGAGAAAACCAGATAGTAAATAATTAGCGATTCATGGTGTATAGAATAATAGTAACATACTAATAACACAAAAACAGAACCAAAACACATCAAAAAATAACACAACCAGTAATAATAAGAAAACAAAGCTCATTAGGCTAAAATGAGATGTAATTTGTATGAAATAAGTAAATACCATTATGGCTACTTAGGCCTATGAAATGCCTAACTGTCAAAAAACAAACAACTACAAATTGTAACAAATTAACAAAGAAATTAGCAAATCCGAGGCGAATAACTTACCAAGGATAATTTGTAAATCATTTTTAAAGCAGAATATTATAATAAGGATTTAAATTAAAAGAGAAATGTAATTAGTAAATATTAAAATAATTGTAAAATCATAAAACATAAAATAACCCAAACTTGTGGGATACCAAAATAATCTTTGGAAGAAAATACAAATAACAGTGATAATAATACTTAGGAGGGAAGATAGAGGAATAAAAGCAATCAGAAGATATACAGTAGAACTTGGCTAATTCGAACGTGCATAATTCGAATTCGTGGATAATTCGAACTTTTACCGTGGTCCCTTGAATATCCTATGTAAAACCATGCAAAAACATCGTCTGTAATTCGAACTTTTTTTGGTTAATTCGAAATAAAAATTTTGCTCAAACTACAAAAAATCGCCTGCTGTATGGGCTAGACCACGTAACAATACAGACACGACTGGAAACAGACAAGCAGGCATCGCCCTTTGTGAACAGACGCTTGTCCTTTGTGTCAAATTCGTGGAATTGCCGTCAGTATCTGGCGATGACACATGACTGGCTCGTGTAACGGTACCATCCGCCATTGTCCCTGGTTCCACGCCTCATCAGTCAGCCACCCTCACTGTTGCTTTCAGTTCAGTCTGCCTGCATTCGTGGAAGTGTTAAGTCTTTTTGAGTTTCTACTGTGCGAGCTGTGTCCTGTAGTGAGAGACCGTTCCTTTCTTTATACAGTACTGTATATACAGACTGGTGTGTTTTAGTGACGCTTATTGTGCAGTTTTATTGTGTTGTGTGTTCATCATGGCCCTTTCAAAACCAACACGGACCCAATACAAATCATTGACATTTGCTGAAAAAGTTGCCGTTATACGGAAAGTGGAAAAGGGACAAAAAAAAAATCTGAAATTGCCAAGGAATTCGCGATACCGCCAAATACGCTGTCAACATATCTAAAAAATAAAGAGAAGATTTTGAATAGTGTGTGTAAAGCCAGCAACAAAGATAGGAAAAGAGCGCGAGGACCAGAAAATCCTGACATGGATGAATGTGTAGTGAAGTGGTTTAAGCAAGCAAGGGACAAAAAAATTCCAGTCAGTGGGCCCCTCGTCAGAGCCAAAGCTGAGGAATTCGCATCTAGCTTAGGGAAAAATGATTTTAAGGCCAGCACTGGTTGGCTCGATGGTTTTAAAGAAAGGAATTTCTTTCAAAACTGTTTGTGGGGAAAGTGGATCTGTTGACGTTGATGCTGCAATTTCATGGAAAGACGATTTGTTGCAAATGATTTCTGATAGAGACGCTAAAGACATTTTTAACGTAGACGAGACGGGCTTATTCTTCAAATGCACCCCCGACAAAACACTTGCTTTTAAAGGAAAAAGTTGTAGTGGCGGCAAACACAGCAAGGAGCGCATAACACTTTTATTCAGAGCAAACATGGATGGCTCGGAAAAACTGCCTTTGCTAATGATAGGGAAGTCAGCCAACCCACGTTGTTTCAAAAATGTAAAAACGAAACCAGTTGAATACAAATCAAACAATAAAGCTTGGATGACAGGTGAAATTTTTGAAAGATGGCTTTTGAAAATCAACAGGAAATTTTGAAATCAAAACAGAAGAATCGTCTTGTTTATTGACAACTGTACAGCGCACAACACTATTCCTCTGATGGAAAATGTAAAGGATGTGTTTTTCCCTCAAAACATGACTTCAGTAGTTCAACCTATGGACCAAGGTGTAATAAAAAATTTTAAGCATTTTTACAGACGGCTTGTGGCCAAAACATTCTGTCAGGTGCTTATTTAGATGAGCACGAAAATATCAAGATTAACATCCTACAAGCTGCCCGCATGTGCAACAGTGCTTGGGACTAAGTTACGCAAAAAACAATTGCTAATTGTTTTCGTAAAGGTGGTTTCTGCCACATTGAAGGTGAAGAGGAGAATAAAGCTGCTAGAGAAGTCGTACCCACTACGGATAACTGGGAAGATGTTGGACATGATGCAGGCATTCGTTACGAAGAGTTTGTAAACATGGATGAAGACTTGGCGGTGTGCGGTGAACAGACAGATGCGGAGATCGTGGCTGATGTTATGAACATAAGAAATGATGGTACATCTTCAGATGAAGAAGGGGACCAGCTAGAACTTCCAGAGATACCGATTCCAACGGCTTCACAGGCATCAAATTACATTCAAGACTTGAGACGGTTTGTTGAAGGACAGCAGAACGTAAGTGACGCTATTTTCCAAGCACTTAATAAACTTGAAGAGTTTACTACAACTCAGTGTATTAACTGCAAAATGCAATCAAAAGTTTCTAGCTTTTTTAAAAAACTGTGAATGCTATATTTTGTACTGAAACGTGTTTATACGTTTGTAATACATATGTATACGGAAATTGTTTAATAAAATAACATATTGCTTTACTGAATTTCGGTTTTTGATTTGATTTTTCTACCCTTATTAAAAGTTTTCCTAATTCGAATTTTTGGATAATTCGAATTTTTTACTGGTCCCTTCAGCTTCGAATTAGCCAAGTTCTACTGTACAAGGATTTTGAAAAGAATTCAAATTTTGATAACAGTGGATTTATAGCCAGATTAACCAATCAAATTTAATTAGTAACCATAGCAACTGCCGTTAGGGACGGAATTACCGTTGAATATCGTTACTCGTAAAGTGACGCTCTCGCAGAACAGAAGCCGAATTTTGAACGACCAATTTTTAATCAAAAAATGTAAAAATAGTAAACAAAATTCAAAACGATGATCGAATAAGAAGCAGATGAACAACCAGAACAGTTAACTAAAGCCAAGGACCATTTTACCAGGAAATTAAATGAAAATATGACCATCTCTAATATGAAAAGGATGCCAGACCTACTTAAGCCCCAAGATTAATGAAAACTGAAAACTATTGCAGCCCAATCCTCTTCCGAATCAATGATTGATAACACCAAGTCATCTGATGTGTTAAATATCCTTGAATTACCCAATTTCCAAAAATAAACTCACTTTAAATATTTCTAAAAGTAATTTGAACTCTCACTATAAACCGAATATTCTCTTTCAAAGATTAATTAAGAAAAATAACACACTGAAAATTTGTTAACATAAAAGATAACCTGTTGTTTGAATACGAACTGTAGAAACACATTTAACAACGCTACAGAACTGATTATAACCACACACCTTATTAATTAAGTACACATAAAGTAAGGTAATGTACTTTTTATTGTAACCATAGGAATTATTTATCTTGTAATCAAAATAATCCCAGATATTGGAACGAAAATAATTGTAATAACTAAACAACTCAGCAGCCATGCTGATATGAATACCTCATTACAAAATCGATTCGTCATCCTGAGAAAAATTGTTTCATGTAAAATGTTGGTACAAATTTATTAATCAACAAATATAATTTAATTCTCAAACTGAAATTTTTACTTATCAACCATTAAAATAACTAGTACAGGGAGTAACCGTTGTTGTTATTTCATAGGGAGTGTATCATATAATTTGTGTTTGTTAGCGAATTAGCTTTGACAGTACAGTGCTCACGCTGCAAATCAACGCACTACCTGATCGAGTCAGTCGTCTAACCAAGGCGGGAAGTATTTGAATGCCACGGCCATCACAGCTGTGAACTTAGTTATAATATATTATCTAAGAATTTTAATTGTTTTTAATAAACAATTTGGCGCCACCTGGGAATCACAAATCCCTATTTACTAACAGGTAAGGTTACTACCGCGTTGTACTGGTAATTACAGCATCGCTACGGACACCGTTAGCGCAAGAATAGATGTAACAACCCCAGTGCGAGACGAACGCAGACTACATATACAAGATACACGTCGATTATAGAGACGACCCAGTTTCATCGCGTTACAGATTGGCTTCCATTGCGGGGCTTGAATAAGACGTCCCACCCAATCAGTCTATCGTTACAGATTGGCTTCCATCGCGGGGCTTGAATAAGACGCCTAACCCAATCAGTCTATCGTTACAACATATAATAAATATAACAATAAGTCATAATAACATATCAGTCCATTAACTTAATTACACAATTTTTAATGTTCTCCATATTTTCTTCGTTCGTACCTACCTATATTGCTGTTAACAACTGAATCTCCT
Organism: Magicicada septendecula; assembly: GCA_034769895.1. Taxonomy (NCBI): domain Eukaryota; kingdom Metazoa; phylum Arthropoda; class Insecta; order Hemiptera; family Cicadidae; genus Magicicada; species Magicicada septendecula. The sequence goes on from CM068372.1 coordinate 333,598,088, forward strand.
TTAAGAGGAGAAGTATGTTGGCGGCTGCAGTCTTGTCATTTAAACTTTTTCGCACATATGCAGGGATATTAAAATTGCTTCGTAGATGTTGAAGAGCAGGGCACTCTGAAACAAGATGGAAAGCTGACAAAACCATGCTACAGCGATTACATCTTGCAGGAGGCTCTCTTGTGAAAATGTACTTGTGAGTCAGTAGCGTGTGGCCGATGCGGAGTTTTGTTATGACCACTTGATTTCTCCTGGAGTCTGTAGCAAGTGAGTGCCGCTCATAAATATTTTTCCTCATTCGGAATAGCTTGGCGGGTGGTGACTTAAGCCATTCATCATTCCAGTGCTCCAGAAGTTTTAATTGCAGATATTTCTTAAGGTCATTATGGGATAGTTTGTGAGGATGATATTAACTCGATGTAGCAGTTTTTGAATAATGGGTTCTTTGCTGTCCTCCTGCTGCAGACTATCTAAAACACTTCGAGAATCTGAGAAGATAATATATTTGGAGCCCATGGAATTTTTTATGATTTCCAGTGGTGAATGAATTGCATATGCTTCGCAGAAAAACATCGAGCAGACCCTGTCCAACCTGAATAAGTATTCATGTCCAGATAATATTACTGCACATCCATTGTTTCCGTCTGTGCGAGAACCATCCGTGAATACATGAGTGTACTCTGTGTGTGTGTTTATCAAGTTTTTCGTAGAACTTAGACAAGAAAATGTACGGAGTTGTAGTAGCTTTTGGGGATTCTGAGATTATGTTATCAAATTTGAGAGGTTTACGACACCAAGGAGGCTCTGGTGGATGTTGCTTGGTGAAAACAGAAGGAAAATGAGTGTGTAATTTGCGTAGGTAGATATTAATATGTTCATAAAATGGTTTGGGTAGGGTTGGGCGTTTAGCAAATTTGTCGCTGTTCCTATTTGAGATCACATTAAGACTTACATGGTTATCAGGATTTGAAGCTGCTCTTGTGGCAAATGTCAGACAGAGTTTTATTCTTCTTATTCTAAGTGGATATTCATGAGACTCAGCTAGAATGCTGTTAATCGGGCTAGTTCTAAACGCTCCTACAGCCAGGCGTAGGGCGGATGTATGTATAGTCTCCAGAGATTTTAAAATGGTTTGTTTAGCTGAGTCATATATTATTGCTCCGTAATCCATTTTTGACCTTATAAAGGCTTTGTATGTGTTGTAGCATGCCAGAAAATCCACATTGTTCTAATTAAAAAAAAAATCATGTATAAAATAAAAATAAAAAGACCTCAAGGAAAACTACTATAAAAATCAATCAAGGACCACAGTAAAGTGAAATCATAGTTCGAAGAGATAAAATAAATTAAAACCAACCATGCAATATATAATAAATTATAGGAAAATAATGATAGTCCAATGTATAAAGTAATTATACCCAGGTAGTATAGGAGCAGGTCAGGAAATACCCAGGATAAACAAACCTCTATAATAAAAGGACAACTTTTGGAAAAAACATATTATAAAATTAGAAACCCCCAAAAAAGATGAAAATAAATAAGAAAAGTACAATACAATAAAATAAGAGTAAATGTAAAGTATGTGTAAGTAAAGGTTCTAGATATAAAATTAAAAATGTACCAGTGCAATTTATTTTTATAATGAAAAGCATATCCTGCTGATCTCATCTAAGTGATATTCTTTATCATACAATACCAGATAAAATGACAAAAGATAATATAAGAGTATGCAATAAATAGTGAAGTGAACAAGGGGAAATCCCTAAACTAAAACCAAAAACAGGAAAGGACTGCATAAAATTTAATTTAAATAAATAATTTAAATGAAAAAAAACAGTTGTGTTGTGTTGATATTAACAATTCATTGAACTCAAGACTTGAATGTTTGAGATTGAGTATATTTTTTTCGTTATAGAATATATTTATTATGTTTTAAGGATACCAATTAATAATAAACATTACTGTAATTAAATAAGGGTAATTTAGTTAAGATGTTATAAGAATTGTATGTCAGAGAGGGTATTAGCAAGCTGAAATAATAATAAACATTGTATTTGAACTAACATAAAATGTAGGCCAAATGGTAAATATCACCCACCTAATAATTAGTAAATGAGTTAATGAAATTAATTAAATTGATGAAAATTGTTTAATGTAAGTCAATAACTGTGTATTATAACTGTAACAATACTTTGTAAAGGTATTGAAGGAATGTATAAAATATTATCAGAAAAAATGCAAGTGTAATAACACTGTAGTCTAAGAAAAAGCCTAAATTTAAGGTAACATTCAAATCAGTTAACCAAATCATAAAATTACTGAGAATTAAAGAAATCAACCTATCATAAGTCAATCAATGATCTTGTTCAATGTTAATTAGAATCTAACAGAAATTGTAAACCATTTAATATGACAGGAAGTACAGTTTAAAGCCTACATTCAAATATACTGTAAATATGACTTTTTGAGTTAAAAAATACTATAAAGTATACCATGTTTGGTATTAAATTACGCAGAATTAAATAAGGAAATTGATTATGTAATTAGTATTTAATAAAAATAAGTAATAAGCAAAATGTAATTAATCATATAATTTAAAAGTCAATTATTTAGTACAACATATAATTTAGGCGGAAATGCCAGATGATTAAAACAATGTCAATTTAATATTAAATCAGCCAGGACCTTTTGTATGGAGAAGAAAGAGTTAGTTGATTGTTACACGTTGAGATGCACACATCGGAATGATCTCACACAAATTAATTATTTAAAAAAGATAGAAGAAAAATAATGGATATGAACTAAAACTATAAAAATAAAACAGAAAATTTGAAAATAACAGTCGTCAACACCGAGTTCAAATGAAATAAAGCAAATTAACCTATTTATGAAGATTGGAAGGCGTAACCCAGATATTCGAACAGATAAACGTTAATTCAGAATTTTATCGATACGAAATTTGCCATTTTAAACCTTATGAACTACATGGAACAAGAACACATTTGAACACTGATTGCCGAGCCGAATAACTAACCACTAATCCAGGAGAATTACACTGTTATGAAGAGAAATTAATCACTACTGCTTGGATGAGGAAAACCTAGAGAATAAACATTTATTTGAAGAAATTCCGTAGTGAAGACTTCTACTACATACGCAGCACGGGAGCAGCCATATTTGTTGTAACGGACCAAGCCGGCCAGCTGTGGTGATGTCAGAATATCGTCAGATCGTTGGTTCGAGAAATCTAATTTATTAACATTTTTATATTGAATAATCTTTCTATTTTTATAATTAAGAATTTTTTTATTGTAAGTGTTGTACTTTTCAGCTTTGCCCTTTCTCTGACTATTTAAATAACAGCTAAAAGAACCTGTAATTTAACATTAACAATTTATATAATGAAATCAATTGCCCTGAGATATGAGTTTGCGACCTGTCGATTAGCAGATCGATTAGTCTCTATAACATTAATAAATTCATTGAATATTATCATTTTGAGTTTTATTTATTAGTAAACATATAGATAGAAGAATTTCAGATAATATTTGACACCTGGACTCCAAGAAAAGAAGAGAATAACATCATTGAAGGAGTACACTTACACTCATTGAATAACGGAAGGCCACTAAACGATTATTACATTTTATAATCTAGTTAACACGGAAAAACAATTCTTGTTATTCGAACATAATAAATTAATTAAATTAATAATTCAAGGAATTAAGAACAAATAAATAAATAAATAATTAATAAATTAATAAATCATAAAAAAAAGAAAAAATAGATTTTTTTTATTTTCAGACAAAATTTTTTTTACCAAGTTATATTATAATTTTTTTTTGTAACTAACAAAAATTTATTTTGTTACAAAATTGGCGTTTCCAACGTGGAACTTAGTTAAACAACATTCATACAGATAATTTTGTTTTGTTACAAAATTGACGCCAACAACATGTGGCATAAAAATAAACATATACAGAATATTTGTATTGTTACAGTGTTCATGATTACATCTTTGCTGGCACCCCAGTTGCATGATGCGATTGATTTAATAAGGTTCATTCTCCTTAAACATTCACCTTTTAATGTCCTTATGTGAGTACCCCACGTGAGTCGCTGGTCGAACGTGAGACCTAATATTTTGATTTGATTTGATCGTCTAATTTCTTTGGTTCCAAATGACAACTTTATATTTCTTGAATCTGGTCTTCTGATGCGAGAAAAAATTATATATTCAGATTTTGATTCTGAAAATTTAAAACCCGTGTTTTGCGCCCAGTTAGTTAATTTATTGAGTGTTTCCTGAATGCAATCCGTAGTGGACTGGATGTTGATTCCTTTGCACAAAAGCGTTAAATCGTCGGCGAAAAGACATTTTTGGATGGGCTTTGATATTACAGAAGAAATTTGGTTAATGCAATTAAAAAGAAAGTGGCACTAAGTGGAGAACCCTGTGGCACGCCGTTTGAGATTTTATATTTATCTGATAATATGCCATTCACTCTTACCCCGATCTCTCTGTGCTGTAAGAAGTTTATTACAAAGTTAAGTAAATATTCCGTAACTCCAACGTTTTTCATAATGTATACAATTCAGTCCTTCCATACCAGTTCATAAGCTTTTTCCAGATCTAAGCAGACGGCAACAAGATGTTCGTTATTTATTTGTATTCGATGGCCTCGCAGACATTTGTTTCAATATTTATTAAGTGATCTAAACTAGACCGAGCTTTTCGAAAACCGCTCTGATGCGCTGATAAGAACTTAATACTCTCCAAGTACCATTGTAATCTTCTGTTAATAATTTGTTCCATTAACTTACATAAAGTATATGTAAGAGCAATTGGACGATAGTTTTCAGGTTTGCAATGATCTTTATTTGGCTTAGGGAGTGGGATAACTATCGCTTCCCTCAATTTATCAAGGAATGTTCCAGAACACCATATAACATTGAACAAACGTATAAGGAATGTCAGTGCTGCTTCAGGAAGATTTTTAAGAAAGATGTTATGGATACCGTCTGGCCCTGGACTAGAATTTCTACATTTTGACAGAAGATTTTTTAGCTCCTTTAGAGAAATAAGGTGATTAATTTTGAGATCCATAACTGTGCTTGTTTCCGTGATTTTATTTATCGAAATGTTAGATGTTTTTTTGATTTCTTGAAAAACTGGGTCGTAGTTGGTGTTGCAAGAGTTTTTAACAAACTTTGCAGCTAATGTATTAGCAATGTATTCCGGTTGTGAAATTACCTTTAGCAATGTCTTCTGCAATTATTACTTTAGTTCCGTTCGATACTGTGAGGCCTTTTATATTCTTAAGTTTCTTCCACACATTGGTGGTCGGTGTCTGATTAGTGATGGATGAAACATATAAAGTCCACGCCACCCTCTTGCATGATGTTAATTTTATTAAATTGTTCACTAAGGGCATATTTAATTCTGGTTTTACCGAACTGTTTTAAAGCAAGAAGGGAAGCAACATGACTCTGTGAAATCTCATGGCGTTTTTGTTAATTAAACAAATTGTTCAAATCAGAAACTCCTGAATTTGTCCAGACATCGTTTTCAGTTGAAAAAGAATGCATTGCCAATAGTATAATTTTGAAGTTTTTCTATAGCGGCAAAGCCATTTCCTTTAAATGTCGTGTATAATTTTTTGTTTTTGACGTTAACGTGGGAATAAATGGGGTTGGTCTACCGCTAGAAATAATGGTAGGCCTACTAAATTTCTACTACTGTTTGGCTGTATAAATAAACTTTCAATTACTCAATTGCACTCAACTACACATGTCGATGATGTTCCCGCCACAGGCTCTACTACAAACGAACTCATAATTTAAAAACTTTAAACAACACGGTCTGCGTACGCACTAACAGAAACGGTTAGTTTCTACGTATATGCAGAAACAGTAACACATAGCGTTACAGCTATTCACAGACAGTGTACTAATTTAGGGAGTGGGAGCGCAAGTCAAAACGCCTGCCTTGTGAACAACACATGAAAATCTGCTGAATGGGTTAATGACCGCTATCGAGAGAATGTATTCGTTAGCTACAACGCATACTGTGCGCCTGGTTGTAAACCGTAATGCTTTAGTAACTGTCGTTATATCGCTCAAGTGAAAATTAAATTTTGGCTTTTGAGATGACAAACTTTTACGTCTCAAATAATTTAAATTAATTACAAACCTTATACGATTTTACATACAATTTACGCCGCATACACCGCATATATGGACGCTTCGCCACTGGAAGACTCAATTGCAAACACAAGAGAACAAATTAAAAGTTACTTATTTTTTGCGTACCGTATCACTTATTATATAATTACCTTATTATCCACTCTAGTGATACAAAGTTTCGTCAGTTATGACGCGTTTCGGGACTAAGTCCCATCCTCAGATAACACTTAATTCAATAAACTAATACTAACCATAGTAAAACATATCACATGCGATTTGTAATTTTATTTTATTTTATTTTATTTTATTGACTTGACCAGTATCATGGTTGCGATTTTTAATGTATTAGTTTATTGAATTAAGTGTTATCTGAGGATGGGACTTAGTCCCGAAACGCGTCATAACTGACGAAACTTTGTATCACTAGAGTGGATAATAAGGTAATTATAATAAATTAAATTAAAAGTGTTTATGTTACAAGAGAACAAACATAAGAGCATTTCATGAAAATACAACCATGCATTTCAAAGCAAATTCCTGAACAGACTGTACCAATGGTAAAGATAAAAAATGAGATAGAAAATAAGACAACAGAGAAAGTCACTTTGTCTGAAGTTGGGGCAGTTCATGTCAAGGCCCCAACATTTGATGGAAGAATTCATTCGACAAAGACATTCCACCAGTTTGAAAGTGTTCATCTGTTTGTGTCTAATTAGAGTTTGTAATTAGTTATTCTGTACTAAAGTTTGTAGTTTGTTCGTAAAGTTTGGTGTTACTTATTCTGCTTCCACTGTACAACACGATGATCCATGGACTGTCATAACAATATTATGAATAAGATTATCAGGGCCCACATGAGACAAAAACACATGTTGTGTCATGTGAAAATATAAATTATACCTTTTAATGTACAAATTAACTTAAAATAAAATAAATAAATAAATACTGGAGTAACTGTCTCAGATAAGACAGAATGAAAATGAATGAGTATGTAAACAAGCAGTGAGTTAGGTTACATGACAAGCTTAGACATAACACTATATTAATGCACTTGGAATGTTAAGATTCCTGTTAATTTGTTATTTGTTACTCCCAATGTTTGGTAAAGAACCAAGAGTAGAACAGGAGTGATTTACTCCTGCATGTGACAAAGTAAAAGTGCTGCTCAGATGGCTTGCCAAGGGTGAACTATCAGACAATTTCATACAATATATAACAATTTTACATTATTTGCACTTATGGTTGCGCTAGGTTATGACAGACATTTTAACACTTAAAATATGAATTAATACCAACTGATAGCAAAGGTTAATTTTTATAGCTTCAATATGCTTAACTGTACAACACACACACACACACACACACACACACACACACACACACACACACACACACACACACACACACACACACACACAGTTTTACATGCCAGTGGAAAGAATTATATATAAATTAAGATATTTATACGTCACTTCACATGTAGACTCTTATATGACAGTAAAATATATATTTCAAAATTTATACATATTGGTTAAAAAAGTAACCAGTACTAAAGTATCAAAGAAAATTATGAGTTTTAAAAATTAGCTCAGAGTACCTCATATATTTACACTGAATTCTTAGATTAATCAGTAATAAAATGTTCATCCTTAAAAAAAAACTGACTCACCTCAGAGAAAATTTTAATTGGAATTCTTTTGGACACTTATGGCAGAGAAATGCACACCCTTGAATTGAACCTCTGTGAAATATTTGTTCTTCTTTGGTTTTGAAAATAGTTTTACAATACATACATCTTGACACTCGAGCTCTACTTCTTTTTATGTTAACAATAATGCCAAGTTCTTTCTGCCCTGCCAACTTTGTTTTCTTCCGTCCTTTATGACTGATGCGAAACCTACTGATTTCTTCATTTGTCTCTGCTATAGGTATGCCAATTACACTATCTAATTTGTCTTCATTACTTGTTTGGTTTTGGACTCTTACATTTTCGGGTTCTGTATCTGTATCATTCACATAAGCTTCTCTACCAGTTAGCGATCTTTGTACAACAACTGAAGGCACTGTACTTACAGTTAATATTTTAATATCCTTATTGCTACAGTCAGTTGGTGATGTGTAACCATTATTGTCTTTGTTATCAGTTTTCAAGCAGCTGAATATGTACTGCTGTTTTGCACACAGTTTTTGGAACTTCTGCCATGAAGAAAGTTTATTCACACAGTCTGAACATATAGATTTTGGGAGCTGATGATTGTCATTCTCTGTGATCTGAAATACATACAGAACAGTTTTCAGTTACAAGAAAATGTTTTAATATTCTGTTTCTTGCAAATACAATTGAAACTGTAACAGCCAAACCAGAAATAGATGCATGCTTTAATTTCTACATAATAAATGAAGAAAGCAAAAATGTGCATTGTTATTTAAATTTTCCAGAATATTTCTTAAACTTGGAGGAAAAAACATGAAAAACATCCTAAAGAGTAAAACACATTTTAGCTCAGGATACTTGTACTATATCTCATATGATAACTTTATACAATTACTGACTGTCATCTGCTGAATTGGAAAGCCTTGCATATTGGTACCAAATGTACTACTATAAAAGCCTCAATTTTCAGTGAGAAAATTATAAACATTTGGTCAAATTAAAAGCATATTTTTGGTGGACACTAGTTTTCCAAAATATTAAACTTTCCACTGGTAGTGTTATCCATAAAATTAGACATTTCTGGCCTATGAAGTTGTAGTCCCTCATCAAACTCCTCTTGCCAGTCATTGAAAGTACAGGAGCAGGACAAGAATCCACCAGCTGTGGAGTGGGATTTTTCAGCAGTTACTGCAAGATCCACTGTCTGACAAATCATCTAGTGAGTTTGAAAACAGATAAAGACTTCATAGTGTGCAATTTTAGTTTACCCATATCATACAGTATATTGGAATATATGGCATCCCAGTTTATTCTGTCTGTCTACGACATAGTGGTCCAATTTTAGAAACCGACATGTTTATAAATGTTTCTCCCATTTCAAGTAAAATATTGCCACTGACACTATAATACACAATTCATAATTTATGTTCTTAATTCATAAACTGCTGTTATATACATATCCATATATATTTTTTACTTTGGCTTTGTATATATATGTTGGTATTCTTTACATCAATCCGTCCAAAACTGATTTGGAAATATAGTGAACACAAAATTGGACAAAAAGAATATCATATAGTTTAAAAATTTACATTTTTTACATAACTGATGAACTGTTGTTTGAAAACTCAGTGTATACATTAGAGACTGATTATTATCTGTATGAACAAGTGAACGCAAACTCTCAGACCCGTAGTTGTCATACTGTAGTTGTAAGACATGTTAACATTAGACCATGGTCTAACAGCCCAGTAAACATGCCTCACGACTGTTATCTGTATGCTTGAAAGATCTATAAAAATTAAGCACACATACATTTCATCATAATTTATTTCAGAGAGAACTAGGTAATTCTATAAACAATTAACAGACTGAACTGAATAAAAATAACTGAAGAAAGTGTACAAGAAATGAAAATGTTCTCCTCATTTGAAAGTTCACTTGGTCACTAACCAATTATAGGCCTACCATTACCAATTATTATTCAATTATAGGCCTACCATAACTTATTATAAAATCAATATACTGTATTTTAACCCTTTCACTGGATCAAGTTAGTAAGCTGGTTAGCCAATAAATGGAATAAAAGGACTATAGTTGATTTATGCAGCGCAAGGGTTATAAGCACATTTGGTGTCAAGGTCTTTTCATGAAGTTTCTTATTTACATAAAGGTTAAATTCTTGAGATTTATGTGAAAATCAGAGTTCAGTGGGATAGTCAAGGCAGTTACCCGCCTCCACCTGGATAGGTTGCCAATTAGGTCTCATACACTTATAGGTCAACCTACAGGCAGGGAGTACCAACTAGCTAGTGGTTATGATGTAATACACACACTAAGTTCTTACTAAAAAACCCCTTACTGCCGCAGTATTTCTTCTTCTACCATTGTGAATTATCCTGTCTATGTCACTGCCAGATTTTAACATGTTATCAGTATTCGTCACCATCAACTGAAGCTGTGGAAGTATAGCGCACAGCACACACCATAGTCTTTTCTGACTTTATGCAAGATAAAATTGTATATCTGTATTGTCTTACTCAAGTGATATTATGCATTTTTAAAATTTATAGGCCTAGTACAATTGCAATAAACACACTGTCCACAATTGTGCACAGCCACCTATACTATTTCCATTCTTAGTTCAATCCTAACACAGCCACCTATACTATTTCTGTTCTTAGTTCAAGCCTAATGTAAACAACCCCATGTGTGGCAAATCTGAAACACTATTGGTCAGGGGTGTTGACACTGTTTACACAGTACTGTATTACGCACATGTGCAGAATGCCTGTACAGCCATGTGAGAGTTATCTTACCACTTAAATCGAGGCACTCGTTTTATAACTTCCTCCTTATCACTGTATTCTGAATCCTACTGCATTAATATGGGGGCAGTTGAAAGGATATGATGCCCGTCACAACACAACATATACAAGCTGCCTGATATAAAACAATATATAGAGAAGAGTTAAATGAAACAAAGGTGGACAAGTGGCGTTATTGTATCGAGCATATCATCAAGAAGATAAGCTCTGGGAACTGGCCCAACTGACGTCATTGTGGACAGTCTTATCAATAATACCACTGACTCAAGCGATAACACAAGTTCTGACACAGATATGGTAGGGATTGAATTACTCTCTGCCAGCAACTGATAATATAAGAGTACACTGGTAATTATCACAGCTTCTACTTTCGTTTTAAATAAACTTTACTTTTTTGTTTTGTTGTGATTTTTAAATGGTAACTAAAATAGCCATTAACTGGTGTTATAAAATATTTCACTGTCGGTCTGACACAGTCACACAAATTTTACTTTGTTCAGGACAAATTATTACAAATTACATGTGTTTATACAGTGTCAATGTTACATGTACCTTGTCTGTAATCCTTCTGTCAGAGCGACACGTCTCTAATTCAAGCAGCAAATAGCATTTTTGATGTGCCATGTCTTTTGTTTACATGAGGACTAAACTAAAAACGGAAATAGTATACATTTATTCCTCAAAATTTTCCATTAAATTTAAAATTTTCAAATTTGCTTGCATCTGAGTGGAATTTTCAAATTGCATACCAAGGAACATGAGTAATTTTGACTCACTCAGTTCTTTACAACTATAGTTTATCTCAAATAAGTTGATAGAAAGGGTACAGCTGAATAAAACAAAGTCTACAAACACAGACCACAGTTTACACTGGTCTCCCCAACAAGCATGTTTTATTGTTGTTATTTTCAAGACAGAAAAATATATGTTATGCCTACTATGAATTAATATGAGGTACCGGTATAGTCCATTGCCCATAATACTGTATAAATACTCATAAGTTTATAAAATTCTAAGAGTATTAATCTGCTCACAACTGTTGTGTGTCATCTAACTGTACTACACAAAGAAGAGCTTAACTTATTATTTTAAATTTCAACATCTGTATCTAAAAAAAAATTAAACTTGTTATAATATGCTTAACTACTTGTATAACCACCTTTCCTGTGACTATGTCTTAAATGTATCACAGCATTACGGTTCTGGAATTTCTGAATCACACCACAGGCATAATACAAAATTTGAAGTTAGCTATTTTCATGAGTATTTGAAATTATCATCTGAGCACTGAATGTAATATACTAAAAGTGGATGGCATTATTTATTTTATGATACATTATCTTTTTATTCGCATTTTACTCATTTATATAATAACAGACACTCGTGTCTTACGCTATAGTCAATGTCAGTAATTTATGTTTAGAAGAACTTGTTTAAATTGGTATACTATTACTGACATACAAATTTTGAGTCTGACAATACAAGATGTTGTGAGTGGCTTTCATTACCATTGTTTTACCCAATATTTTAATATTTTTCTACAAAATAGCCCTCCTGGACTCTAAACACACAAAACCCGTAGACAAATTACATTCATTATTTTTCAGTAAATTGTGTAACTACAAATATACATACTAAATATATGTAGTATATATGGTATTTCTCATGAGTCTAAAGCCTTATTATCAAAATATTTACTACTTTGTTCTGTATCAAAACTACAAAATGTATCATTTTGATGAATATGTAGATTATACTCCAACTGGCTGAATATGTTGACATGTTCCCTAAACCACCACAGGGTAGAATTAGCTATAATTTTATAATCACATTATGCTCATGTTCAAATCCCTCCTAATGTGGTTAGGATCTGCATTAATTTTATGTAAAACCTGTAAAAGCCAGTTGTAAACACCAGTACAAAAAAAAATTCGAAATTATTGAATAAGTTTCCAGTATCGGTAACAGTAAAAAACTATTTTCTAAACATCAGTATTGACCTAAGGTAGCTAACCTTACTTTATCAGTCTTATTTACAATTGCTACATGATTCCGTTTTCACTGTTGTTTGTATAGAGATTTGGTAATAGTGTACTATACACCCTAACATTCATAGAATTTTGGTAGCACTAGACGTGTTTTACGTTCAATCCTACTTCAGTTGTAAATGCTGACAAACCGAAAGTTATGTTTTAAGGATAATAAAGTTTTTAAAACTTTTTTTCACTTAATCAACACAGTGAGATCATCACAAACCAATTAAAATTTTGGCTTGTTTTCTTCCCATTAAATATAATCTTCAGCTAATATTTATTTAAATTCAAAATGTAGGCAAAGGCAACACGGTATGCCACTGTTTATGTTAGTATTCGGAAGAAATTCTAGTTTTTTATATATACATACGTTTTCTTTTATTATTGTGTAAAAACACCAAACCGTAGTCAAATTAATTAAATTATCAAAATACAGCAATTAACTCTTATATCTAATAAGCAATTAGTCACTTATACCTAATCCGTGTGGTGAATATACTATTCTCACTTTTTCGTTCGACTACATAAATAAGTACTGACCCCTTTCACCTAAAACGATAAGCCCAATAATATATACAGATTACACAATACACAACTGCACACATTTAAATCTTCAATGTTACCTAGGTTCAAGATTACCTAGTAGCATGTCTACAAACAGATAACCTAATATGTGAAAAGGGTGGTTCGTCATTAAGTGAAATCTGACATCACAGAAATACTTATTTATATACAAACGATGTCAACACTTACGTTAAAATTTAAACATTCTTTTATTATGTCACATACAGGTTTTAGTGAAAATCTTTTTCCTCCAGTATTCTGATAAATTTTTATTGTTGTTTTGAATAAATTTTTCCAGTTCCTTACATATTTACCGCACAGCCTGCACTGGTTGATCATTTTATTCATACAATTATTTACAGCTACCATCCTACAATACAAAAATAATAAAGAGTTTTCTTATATTTTGTTTAACCAAAAACTACAAAAACGCGAATCCATTTTGTTTACATCTGTGTACCAATCGCAAAATAAAAATATTTTGTTTACAGTCCAGTTTTTAACAAAGAAAGGCATAATATTATATTATATAAACTTGAATTATACAACAGGAATATACCAGGATCAAAATATGCGTAAATTTAATTATATCAGAAGCTTATATAGGAAAATCATACGAATGTAAAAAAACACTAATAAAAACACAACCTATTGTGAAGTTAAAAAAATTAGGAAGGAGTTTTTAAATATTTTAAAATATCGTTTTCATTTCAGTATGCGGAGATTCATGACACTAACCCAGTACTGTAAGTTAAAACCTCATCACCATAGTAATATATAAGCACAACCACGTGAACCAACTATAATGGAAACAATCAAACTTATTTCAGCCAATCACATTTCTCCATTGTGGTGTGACGATGCTGCTCGTGAGCAAATAGACCATTATTTAAAAAGTAACGTAAATTATTTAACTACTATTTTGCTTTTAATCTGTTTCTGGCCTTGAAGTAAACAAAATTATGTTTATTCTTAAAAGGTAAGTGATATAGTACATCAGTAAATGAAAATTTTTAACAGCGAGAATTCATTGAATAACGCAACAAAAAACAAGGTAAGCCGTGAGCACGAAAAACTCACGAGCAGCTTGCGTCACTGGTCTCAAGTCAATATAAGTTGTCAAGCAGTTGGTGTCTGAGCTTGTTGCAGCTCAGCTGATGTCTGAGAGTGTTTCTGTAGGTGTGGTGGTGTTTAAAGTGTATTAAGTAGAACATATCCCTGCCTGGAATGTTGACTCACGATTTTACGTCAGACATTTTTAACGATAACAGGATAATTTCAAAAAAAATGGAATCCAAAAGGTAAATGAATTTCCTCTATTTTATTATATTTTCATTGGAATTAGATATGTGTATGAGTATGCTGTACGTGTACTATACAATACAAATTTCACGTTAGGTCTATCTTTTTCTGAAAAAAAAACCGATAAAAAACAAGTACATCATACTTTGTAAAAGGTTAGTTTCCCACTCCAAAATTTCACCCAGCAGCAAGAAACTTTCTAGGCCATGGTGTGGACTTGCCACATAACTTGGACGTTATGCAATGTGAATATTTGTTAGAAATTGGTTCTACACAGTTTGCCGTGAGCCTGCTGTGCACCTGTTACAATATTACAGAAATCGTAAATGTGTGCTGCCAATTAGGACGTGTAAGTGTATCCAGATGGTCACTTTCTCATTGGCATTTAAAAGTGGTATTCAACTTTAAAGATATTTGTTTAACGGTATTATATAACTATTATGTGTACATGTTTATTGTGGATTATCGTGTTCTGTGAATTTGGTAATTGTGAATGAAACAATAGTTTTAGACCAACTTAAAAGTTGTAAATACAATCTGAACAGTGAAAGTAACTTTACGATTGTCACATAATAAGCGTTTGTTACATAATATCACGTCCTAAGTAGTAGTGATATCAGTAAGGTATTGCCGGTGTCGAATTTAAGCTTCTGTACTTTATACGAAAGTAATTTTTAATAGATTTATATAGTCGATTATTAAGCAGTAATAGGCTAGTATGGATGTGTTTCAGTCAGTAAAAGTTACGTTGACTAATCAGATGTTAAAATATGAGCTTTAACGAACTCTGTTCGTAGTTTTGTTGTAAATCACCATGTAACGTAAGTATAAACCAATTTCCTTGTTAAAATTGTCAAGAGGGGGTGCATGGCAGGACAGTTTCGTTAGAAATACTATAATTTTTAGAAAAACTTTAATTGGCGATAGTTTGTATACACTTTTTAAGAAATTCGTATATTTCTTGTTCCGTCTGTCATCTTGTTATTGAAGTGGTGAAAAAGAGAGAGTGTAGCAAAGTAGAGAGAATGTTATAAAAATAATTTAATAACAATTTAATCCTATTCGACTTAACTTTAATAAGCATAGTTACATTTGATCGTAAATATGTAGATTTATTTTCGTAGGTACTATTATAAGTTATATGTAGATTTATTTTCTTGCTATTATAAGTTATTCAAGCCATGATAACGTTCTTTTGACGTTAAAAAGGTCTCGGGCCAAGATTAAGTCTTTTATCCGTGAAAATTAAAAAATAGTGAAAATGAAAGCGCCCAAAACGTAAGATACAGGCAAACCAGAAATATTTGCATTCTAAGATAACAGTTAAGTTTGTTGTGGAACATAATTGGTGTTGTGTTTTATAAATTCTTCAAATGACATTTGAATCTGTCTGAATATAGTTAGACTAAACATGAAAATGGTCTGAATAAAGTTTATTGTTTACTGGTCACAATAATTTGTAATATTCGTGTGTTTGAGAGGGAGAGGGAATGAGAGAATAAATAAAATAGAACCACAATATTAAGAGAACCTGAGTAGTAGTAGTAAGCAGCAGCAATAGTTCTTAATTGTGTTTTTACTTTTAAGGCAACTTCAGCACTGATAAATGTAAATTGCATGTTTGTGTTTGTATTGTATTTGTCAGTTGGGACTAGGCTGGTCAAGGTAAAGTACAGTGCTGACCCTCATTTTGTGTGTTTTCTCCTTTAGAGTTTTAATTAGTATTTTGAATCATTGTAGGTGGAAATTAAATTCAAGTCGATTAATAAAAATAATGTAATAATAAAAAGAGTAACAAGAAAATTACAAATCGCTAAAAATTACAAAAATATTATAGATTTTTCTCTTATTTCTTCTTAGCAAGACCATAGTCTAAACATGAAAATGGTCTGAATAAAGTTTATTGTTTACTGGTCACAATAATTTGTAATATTCGTGTGTTTGAGAGGGAGAGGGAATGAGAGAATAAATAAAATAGAACCACAATATTAAGAGAACCTGAGTAGTAGTAGTAAGCAGCAGCAATAGTTCTTAATTGTGTTTTTACTTTTAAGGCAACTTCAGCACTGATAAATGTAAATTGCATGTTGGTATTGTATTTGTCAGTTGGGACTATGCTGGTCAAGGTCAAGTACAGTGCTGACCCTCATTTTGTGTGTTTTCTCCTTTAGAGTTTTAATTAGTATTTTGAATCATTGTAGGTGGAAATTAAATTCAAGTCGATTAATAAAAATAATGTAATAATAAAAAGAGTAACAAGAAAATTACAAATCACTAAAAATTACAAAAATATAGATTTTTCTCTTATTTCTTCTTAGCAAGACGATAGTCTCTTAATGGTCTTTGTAAACACATTTCAGTAGTGATCAATCACATAGAACATAATCAGAAGAGATTTCTTTGCAGGAAGTTCAAACTAAAAATGTTATGATTATTTATTGTTTTAGCCAGCGGATTGCTAGTAAAATGTATGTAAAGTTCAAAAGAAAAAATTGTTAAACTTATTACAAGCTAATTCTCAATACATATAAAGGCAACTCCATTATTACAACAACAAAACAACAATTACAAAGATTCAAAATAAACAAGAAAAATAAAAATCAAATCAATTACAATGAATTAGTACTACATTATTAACATGTAAAACTGTATGTATGTATGTATGCATGATGAAGCTGTTCAACCAATATGTAAGTTAACTCATAATAATAAACACATACAACGATTCAAAATAGATAGACAAGCACAATAACAATAAACACTACAGAGAATCAAAATCAGTGTTATTAACATATTTAATAAACTGTCTAACATATTTTGAAGTCAGTTCACGTCTATTTGGAAGCCATCGTCCACCACTCCTTAGTACACTATTTTTGAAAACCCGTCTTTCTTCATTCAACATATTGCACTCATATATCGAATGTTCCAGTGTTTGGTCACCGTCGTTACAGACACATATTGGATCATCTTTTATTTTGAAACAATAGTAGTAGGCTCTAAGCCTGCCATGACCAGTCACCATTGTGGTAAAATTAGGAGACAGTGCAAACCTTGAGGACAGTCTGTGCTTCACACTAGGGAAAAACAACTTAGTCAGCATTCCATTTGATGTTTGTTCCCACTCACTTTGCCACTCCATTAGGCTCACCTCACGGAATTTGTTAATCATTGCACTTTTTGGTATTCGTTCGTAGCACACCATACTGCTACTGGACGCAGCTTCTTTAGCCAGATTGTTACCCAGTTCATTGCCATAAATACCCACATGTGCCCTAACCCAACCAAAATCAATTGACCAGTTGTCTGCCTTTAAACTTCTTAACTTATTCCTTATTTCTTCTATCAAGTAGTTATGATTCCTCGACCTCCTAAGTAAATCCAGAGTTACTCTGCTGTCGGTGTAAACAGCTACCGTTCTCAAATTAGTTATAATATAAATTAATTCAGCTATCTTTTCCAGGGCCTTCAAGACTGCCAATCGCTCAGCCTGATTATTAGAGCACCCAACACCCAACTTATACTGCATCTCATATTTGAGCTCACCATTAACAAACAAGGCTATACCCGACCCAACCCCATTGTTGTGCTTACTGCCATCTGTATATGCTTGTACTGTGTATACTTTACTTTCATGACCCATGTTTATAATAACTGTATCTGCCGGATGAGGCCATTCCTTGAACGGAATTACTGTGTCCATCAAAATATTAGCAGCATCACAACCTCTAGCAACTCTGTAAGTACTAACGATCTCTCTCAACTTTATTATTATTGGAGTCAGTCCTGTCAAAATGCACAGAGCTTCATGCGACACTGTACGAAAAGCCTTCGCAATTTTAATATTGATGAGACATTGCACTCTTTTGAACTTCATCTGGTTACTTTTCCTTTCTAATGCGTCTATCCATACGGGTGCTCCATATGATAAAAGGGGGAGAATTGCCCCCTTATATATTGTTTTAAGTGCCTCATGTCCCAACCCCCAGTTTAATTTTGTAGATCTTGATAACATATGAATCAGTTTTGTACACCTCTCGACCACATACTGGATATGCTCATTAAAATTGAATTTTTAGTCAATAATGAAACCCAAATATTTGAACTTATTAACTAACTTGTTGAAGTTTTTTAGAATTAAGGTAAATGCTTAATTCTGAACTCTGAAGTCTTTTACAAGAAATCAAGAGTATTTTTGATTTTTTGTTCGTTAAAAGAAACTTTGTTATTTGTAGCCCACTTTGAAATTTTAACCATCTCTAAATTGTCATAATTTTCAGCTTCTAAGAGAGACTTTTTCCACTTGTTAACACAATTAAATCATCTGCAAAAGCTATAAATTTTGTATGTTTAGTGAAGTCTAAATTGAGCAACAAGTTATACTGTATGTTCCAAAATCCTGGCCCACAACAAGATCCCTGAGGACAACCTTTACTGACATCCCTCTCCATTGATGTATTGTGAGTAGATAGAATTGCCGTTCGTCCACCAAAGTAACGTTGTGAGAGACAATACAAGTTCCTAGGAAGATCCCTGAGGACAACCTTTACTGACATCCCTCTCCATTGATGTATTGTGAGTAGATAGAATTGCTGTTCGTCCACCAAAGTAACTTTGTGAGAGACAATACAAGTTCCTAGTGTGTCCTAGGACTGTGTGTGTGTGTGTGTGTGTGTGTGTGTGTGTGTGCATGCACATGCGCGTGTGAGAGAGAGAGAGAGAGAGAGAGAGACTCCTGCTGCCAGACTGTCTCCTTGTAGTAATCTGTTATCTTCAGAAACAGGAAACAATGAAGATCTTGTTGAAAAATTAACCATGACTTGTGGTTGAACTGTCCAAATTAAAATTATTACAATGGAGGTAGTGAGGCTATTTCCAAATGTAGTTCATCCACTGACTTAAGTATTTAGAATTGTATCGTCTGCTAAAAAAGTGGGTTTATGCTTTTAAAATTACTTATGGTGTGTGTGTGTGTGTGTGTGTGTGTGTGTGTGTGTGTGTGTGTGTGTGTGTGTGTGTGTGTGTGTGTGTGTGTGTGTGTGTGTGTGTGTTGTTTACACTCGCACACATTAAGGTGTGATAACATTATGTTTGACCTTGTAACTAACATTATGTTTGACCTTGTAACTGTGTTTATCTTATCAACCATAATTTACTCATCTGTATATAGTTACATGATTAGTAACTTTCATTTTTTTATTTCAGAAATTGTCTTCGTAGAATCACAAGTCACTCGGAGGCAGAATTCTCTAGTCAGAGTATCATGAAGGCGATTGAAAAATTTGTTCAGGCTGTTCAAGAAATGGATGAAACAATTCTGGTGCCTTGTCGACTTATGGATCTTCAGGTTGGTGATGCAACAGACACAGTTGGTGTGAAATCTTCTAAGCGAGGAGGTGATCGTGACGGACTACATTCTACAGATCTGCACAGCCTGTACACTTTGGTGAATCTAGTGAAGACAGAGTTACTGTGGGGTGCTAATGAACAACCGCCAGAAGAGGAACAGCATACACACGTTACATCACCAGCAATTAAGACTCACATTCGACGGCCCTCTACTGCTTCCATGGCGTCTACGAATTCTGCAGGGTCCACAATCAGTGACACAGACTCCGAAGTTGGTATAGAGAACGATTCTGGTGTTGAAGGGGAAACTGAATCTACCACCAAACCTAGTTACACTCAGAAAGTAGAAGAAAGTTTCAGACGACACCTATATGGACTACATCGGTCCCTGGAACAGATGTCTGATGCTGCCAGTTACCTCACGAAACGGTATCAGAATGAAATCGGTGGAGCAGTTTGATCAGTGTATTTATTTTGTGATAAAGACTGATGGTGTGAGGAAAACAATTAAAAAATTATATTCATAAACAGAATATATTTTATTCTCAGGGGGAGAGAGAGGATGTTAATAAGCACACAGGTATGATAAACTCAAGTGTTGTATACGTTTTTGTTTCTACTTAAAAAGTGAAATATATGGAACCTCTTTGTTTTCCCTAAATGTTTGGAATTTGTGATTGTTGATGAGCGAGAGGATATGTATGGATGTTATATTTATATATTAAAAATATTAGTTTGTAATTATTTTGTTGTGATAGTCTATGTTGGTTAGAGATACTTCTCCATTGCATTGTAGTACAACTTTTTTTTATGTCTTTCATTTCAGGTTACAAAACTCATTGGTTTTATAATATCACTTTTTTTTTTTAATTTGTTAAAATAGATACAAGAACTGCATATTACAAGATCAGATTTTACTTCAATGATGACATATTAATAAGCTTAATGCATTTTTGGGTTCAATACCAAAGCTTCAAGAAAATGTTTGTATTACCAAAAACAAATATAAATAAGCAAAATATATTTTGATAGGCTATTGCATAAAAAAATAAATATAGACTTTTGTGGATAATCCTAGTCATGTTTTGTTTAATACACATGGATACTGAATTTCAGTTCACTGTTATTAATGCAGTTTGAACTGCATAATAACTATCAGCTTTATTATTAAATTAATAAAAACCGCTCAAGTTATTAAGTAGTTTCAGTATGCAAACTGTACTGAATCTTGCCCAAAAGTGTAAACTTTAAAAGCACGCTTACGGCCTTTTATTTAGCCACATGAATGTGGAACGATTATTATCTAAATATTTGCTCAAAATTTAAGAAATAATATATGAGTTTAAATGATTTATCATTGATATGAATAATTGTTTTAATAGTAAATTTTACGCTTTTGCTTGGCAAATGTGTAGAATTCATTGGTATATGAAATCTTTTTTTTTCCCAGTGAATTGAAGTGAAAATTGAAAAGTTTTTAAGAGTAAAGAAGTGAAATTTAAAAAAACAATTGAGAATATTGAATACTTTTGTATAATGTATACATTATTACACAACTGTTTTCTTGATTGTTTGTTGTTGAAATGTATAAACATTTAGTTCTTTTTTTTTAATAAGAAAAGATATTTATTCCATAGATACTGATTCAGAACCTATTGTATAAACTTTTTTAATGGTAAGAAATCTGTCATTAAAATTTTTTATTACTTTAATAAACTGCATTCATAAATGTTTACTTGCCTAGTTTATTTGTGGACTGTTGGTAACCAACCTTTCTATAACAGACAATTATGGTAGTGCAGAGGTTATAGGAATGCATATTATTTGTATTTGGAAATTAATACTATTTGAAATGACTTTCATCATCTTAGTATGATATTATTTGGAATGATTTAGTTTAATTCACATGGGAACCATACTGATAGAAGGTTAAAACAAACCTGTCTAAAAATGTTTAGTACATTTATTAGTTATAGGTTCATTCTTTGTTTACAAGACTAACAAAAAGATTTAGCCTTAGTTGTTAAATAAAAATGAATGTAAACTATACAAATTATGATATCATATACCTTATTATTATGATATAGTGCTTCGTAATTGAGGATTATGAAGTATTATGAACATATAAAGATAACTTGTTTTTTATTTTTATATATTGTATAATATATAACCTTAGTTTGAATAGAGGATCCGACATTACATATTAGATTCAAAGTATTTTTATGATTATTTATTTATTAATAAAAAATATTCCAAAAAAAAAACGATTGAAGAGCTTTTTTTCAGTGTCCAGATATATCTCTGTAGGAGTCATTTGTTAAGGAGGGGGGGGGGGGTGAATATAGGTATACTTTACAAGACCACTTCTGTATATGTGTGTACAAAATCAAAACAATGGTGATATTATCGCATTGTTACTTCACTGGCTGATCTTCTGAATGTATGAATCGTACACAGAATACGCATTATTATTATTTACATTTTTTTGTAAGTGACAAAAAGATTTCAACGACGCTAAAGGTTATTTAAGTACAGAAAGTTGTATTTTTGTGAAAGAATCATATGGCGTTAGGGAGTTATACGGTTTGACCTCCATCATAACACAGCTGGTTGGTTATCTTACTTCATCACGCTGTCGGCGATTCAAGTATGTCTCATTCCGTCTTCGATTTCAGCGCGCTTGTGCCGTAGGCGTGACGCCCAGCCAGTCGCCTGCTAGTATCTGCTTTGTGTGATATGAATACGAGGTGTTTAGTAAGTTGTGCTCTTCGTATATAATTGTATTCAGAACCATCGGTACTGTAAATTGTGTGAAATGAAATACATCGTATTTAGGAAAATAGGCTACAAATAACGAGTATCGATGTATTTGTGTTAGTAAATTGAAACCATAATATAGTGTGCGCGCGCGCCAGTACCGTTCACTAGAAAAAGGCTTCTTCACTTTTCTAGTTTTAAGACGACAGTAATAGCTGTATGTATAATATACAGAGGCGTATTTATGCATAGGCAAATTTTGGAAAGGTGAAATCTGACGGTCGTTATGGGGTTTAGTACCTAAGAGATGTTTTAAATGCCGCTCCATTTCGTCCCAATGTGATGAGAAACTTTTAAAAATATATATTGTTTAGTAACTAGGCTTATTACATATTTATACATGCATTATGTGTGTGTGTGTGTGTGTGTGTGTGTTACTTCCGTTTAATTCATTAATTATTTAACTGTTACTTCGTTTACACTCGAATTTCGAACATCGTTTACCGATTATGTAATTTGACTTGAGTGACTGTCGATAGATGGCGCAATCAGTGGCGTACCGCAAAAATGTAATGTGCACTTCCTTAATTTACTTAAGTCTCGTTTAAAATTACAAATTGCATATTTCGGCGGATTTGGACGGGGATATAAATACTAACAAAATAAGTAGTTTATAATAACAATTATTACTTTAGTTATAATTTATAGTTCATTGAGCGGCGTATTACGCTGAGCGTAACATTCAGTAAGCTACCCGTTTTCTCTCGCTCTCATTTGACGGCGCGGAGGTGTGGCCACGCGGACGTCAACCAGTGAATTTTTACTTGAGTATTAAATAATGTTTTTATGAAACTTAAATAAGTATATAAACCTTTTTCATAAAAATATTATGTAGTACTTAAGTTAAAATTCAGCACTTTTTCTATATCAGTCGATAAATATAACGAAAATTTTAATAATGTTCCTAATTTCATATCTTGAATAATGCCACTGTAATAATGAAACAAAATTCCTTTAAAAACACTACATTTATACGAAATTTTTGAATATTTTTTTTACTTAAAAAAATAGAATCGTTATATATATTATTATAAAAAAAATTAATTTCTAGAAACAATAATATTTTATTTAAAATATATCAGGCGTGCAGGCCCTTCGAAGCATGCAAGCACTCCATAGCGTGCGTGCAAAATTTCGAGTTTCAGGCATGCTCGTGCGAACAGAAATTCGCTGCACGGGTGAGAGGTAGCCTCTACAAGCTTGCACATATTCTCTATTTTCTGCAGTGATCGGAGGTAGTCGTTCAGGAGATACACCACTCGTACACACGTTGCTGTCATCATCCGCCATTGTGGCGTTTGTGTTTGTTTGGCAGTACGGTGTTTATTAAATCCGCCGTTTTTGTAGTTTTATTAGTGATTGTTACGTCTAAGATGGAGACTAATAAGTCCAAACTTAATGACAAGACAAAAGTACCAAAAATAAAAGTCAGAACTTTGGGTTTCTTAGTAACAAAAATTAAATTAGCGAAGTGTGATAGTGTAGCAGAAAGGCCTAAATGTTCTTTGTCAACTTCTACATCGTCTCAGCAAGATACTTGTGTTAGTGAGGCTTGTAGCAATAATAACAATGTTTCTGGGTTTGTTTCTGAATTCTCTGAAAATAGTGACACTATAATTTCTCGCTGTTCTGACACAAATGTTCTTTCACAAAACGAGTCTTCATTATTACGTAAAATAACAGACATTAGTAATTTATTATTACAATATAAATCTCAAATTGATGATAACCTGAAGTATGCCGTTATTTGTAAAAATTACACTGAAAGTATGGCTGACCACAAATTTCCTGTAAAAAATAAGGCGCAATTATGCAATCATTCCAGTATTCTTGTTATCACATATCAAGCACATAGAGCAAATTCTGGCCAGGAATTGCGGGTGAAACAACTACAAGCTAAATTTATATATTCCTTTTGTTGATCATTGCGTTGTTGAATTAGAAACTCGTTTCGGACCTGAGTTTGATAAAATTTGTCATCTTCAAGTATTTATGCCTCATTTCATCATTAAGGCTACTACTCAAGAGATCAACCAGTCTGTTGCCTCTATCATTTACCCTGACATTTCCAAGATGGAACTTAAACTTGAGGCAGAAATATGGAAGCAAAAGTGGGTGGATGAAGCAGATATGAATGTTCCAGACACAGCTCTGTCTTCTCTCCAAGCTTGCAACCCAGATATATTTCCCAATGTTCGAAAATTTTAAGAAGTACTGTGTGTACTCCGAGTAACGTCAGCTAAGCCAGAACGCTCCTTCTCTGAGGCGGTTGAAGACATGGCTGAGGTCTACAACATCGGAGACGAGGCTTAATGGGCTAGCTTCGCGCAGTATTCACAGGGAAATCGACATCTCTCCTGAAGATATTGTTGAGCGATTTGCCAATCAAGGAAATAGGAGAATGGACTTGGCTTTTTAAATTGCAAATTGCTTGGCTTGGACACAAATGCTTTACCTATTGTAAATTAATAGTTAACTTGATTCTTATTTACTGTACATTGTTTTTTTTTCATTTTTCAAATACTGCTGCTAATTTTGTAATAATTCAGCCAATATGCACTTGCGTAATTTTTCATTAATAAAGTATTAGTAAAATAGTAGTATAACAGTTCAATGAAAAACTGTTTTTCTTATTGGCACAATTAGTTAATTAGCAAGTCATTTGAAATATATAGTTGTTAAATACCAACGTTGCAAAACTTTATTCCCAGTGCTACTGATATTAATGTATAATATTATAGTATAACTGAAGTAAAATGAATGTGTTGTTAATATTACAATAAACATAAATAATCTATTAAAAATATTTAGTTTTAGAAAGAAAAAAGTATTGTTTTTAAAATTGCTGATTAAAAAACAGAATGAGACATAAGTCCCCCAATCACGAATAATACATTTTTAATATATAAAATGTGAAACCTACTAAAATAATATGCCTACTAATAAATTTTAACCATTAACTGGTATGTGTACTGTACCTTATACTATAAGTTGTAGAAGAGGAGGGTAATATATGGACTGCTAAGGTTCAAGCCCCCCCCCCCCAGACTGATTTCTGCGTACGCCACTGGCCACTATAAAAGAGGCATCATTTCATGACTATAAAAGCCAGACTGTGAGCGTAGCATAATTTCGTACCCAACTCGGACCGGCACCGCGTAAATTTTTGACGTGGTGTGTACTTCTGCGTAAAGTGTAACTCGTTTGATCACTTTTAACCCCGCCACCGCCCCTCTTGTATTTGTTTACTTATTAATATATTTTCCTTCACTTATTATTCTTTAGTTCGTTGATTCAGACTTCAGTTAAAATGTTTTGGAATAAACACGGCTACAGTAATTTAATGTCTTATTGTAGCCTACTCTTCTTAGTAGGTTATGTAAATTGTTTTATAGAAATGTATTAAGAAAAATTGGAAAGAAAGTACATAAAGGACAAATTTTAGGGCAATTGAAAATATGAAGGATTGAATTAAACCTGTGAATGCACCCCCCCCCCTACAAAGATTTGTGGGACGGTGGCAAATTTATACTGCCTACGGGCGGCAACATGGTAAATCCGCCCCTGATAATATATATAGTCCTGTGACTAGTTTTCAGCTTGCACATATTAATTACGTGAAAAAAGTCCGCGTCATTAAATCATACAATCAGTCAGAACTCACGATTAGATGGATGTAGGCCTAAGTGTCTTTACCGGGTGTGTGAAGGAGTCGACGGTAAATCTCAGTCTGACGTTTACTACTGTTAGAAAAAAACTTCCGCTATAAAAGACTTGGTGCTGTAAAATATCAAGTAAGTCATGCCCACTGAGAAATCAAGAAGCCATGGGATTGGATCGCTACAGAAGATTTCACCTTTACGACACCTTTAAATTCATCTTAAAACGAATTTTAAGTTGCTTTAAATGAAAATGAAAAGAAAAAATATCGGTTTGGAGAACCATACATGACTTCCATGTTCTAAGATTTATATTTAAAATCATTTTCGAAATGAAATATTACCATAGAAACTACTTCTTCCTACTTACTGCTTCAGCCTTAACCACAGTACTGTGGTCACTCACGTATACCACTCACGTTATCGCACTCGATTTTCACTGATGGTGGAAGTCGATGGCATTGCCGAAACGTCTGGTTTTGTAGAAAACATTGGACTACGGCCAAATAGCCCGGGAAGGAATTTTAACAAAAAACTACTTCTTTGTTGCCGATAACGTTGTACACATATATATAAAAAATATGCATAAAATTAATGTCAGTTATTTTCTCTATGTTAGCAGTCTTCATAACAACTTTGTCAAATTTTGTTGCTTCCCTGCTACATACACCTTTTCCTCGAACGAGGCCTTTCGGTTTCGCAACCATTATCAAGTTCTTCCTACAACAGGAGTTCCTGTTGTAGGAAGAACTTCATAATGGTTGCGAAACCGAAAGGCCTCGTTCGAGGAAAAAGTGTATATAGCAGGGAAGAAACCAAATTTGACAAAGTTATAAAATTAATGGCTTGTATAAGTTAATGTTTGATCTCCATTAAGTAGTGCTCAAGTTTCCAAAGTTTTAATATTATGATGTCTGTAATTAAAACATCAGAGCAGGTTTAGTGTGTGTGAGGGTACACCGTGGACAAAAATTTTCAACATTCCCTATTGAGCGTTGCTCAGAGTAAAGCTGCGAATCTACAGTGTACGTTTCACAGAACAAACGCGCGGAAAAGAAGGAGCGTCCGAAGTCACTCATGGACCCTCAGCATCTTGCAGAGGGTTCATTCCCTAAAGACGAAAAGTCTGTTTATGAACCATTCCTCTGTAAACACGTGCAGTTACACTGCCTAGCGATCCACAGGAAGCAAATCGCCATCCACGCCGGACATTTTTTCGGCTTGCACGCGTTATGTTAGTGTGGGTTTCGGCACTTTCCATTTAAAAAGCGTGCAAATGTAAGAAAAGAAACATGAGTGAGGCCAGAAAAAACGCGAATTGTGTGTGTGTGTGTGTGTTTTCCCTGCCTTTTTATTGCAGTAGTCATAATAATAAAATGGAAACGTAAACATTACATAATTGAGATATGCTTGCCTGCCACGAACGATATATTTTCTCTCATACATGATTTACATTAAAATGAAAAAATTATAATTTTATTGCCTGGCAACAAAATTATTTTATTTTTACTTCCATGTTCCTTAAGGAAATGGAAGTATGGTGATGGCAAAAAAATCGTGTTCGAGATTATTGCAGATTCTGATTGTACTACACTCAAAACATGAAAAAAAGTCGTTTTTCGAAAAGTGTCTGTGTGTGTGTCTATGTGTACAGATTTTTTTTCTATGGCAAACGATAACAGCCGCAAATTCAAACAGAATCAAATAATTTTTTGCATGCAGTCCTGATTTGTAGAGTACTCACGACCTATTGGTTTTGGTGAAGATCGGTTGAGGGAAAGGGGTAGTTTACCTGCAACGTTTTATGTTTTAACAAGGGTAATTTTTTTCTATGACGAACGATAACTGCCGCATATTCAAACAGAATCAAATAATTTTTTGCATACGTCCCTGAATTGTAGAGATCTCCTGGCCTTTTGATTTTGGTGAAGATCGGTTAAGGGGAAGGGGTAGTTTACCTGCAACCTTTTACGATTTAACAACAGTAAAGTACTTGAAAATTCATTTAAACTTTTTCAAACAATGGTAATTGTTAAAAATAAAATAATTTTGTTGCCAGGCAATAAAATTATAATTTTTTCATTTTAATGTAAATCATGTATGAGAGAAAATATATCGTTCGTGGCAGGCAAGCATATCTCAATTATGTAATGTTTACGTTTCCATTTTATTATTATGACTACTGCAATAAAAAGGCAGGGAAAACACACACACACACACAATTCGCGTTTTTTCTGGCCTCACTCATGTTTCTTTTCTTACATTTGCACGCTTTTTAAATGGAAAGTGCCGAAACCGAAACCCACACCAACATAACGCGTGCAAGCCGAAAAAGTGTCCAGCGTGGATAGCGATTTGCTTCCTGTGAATCGCTGGGCAGTGTAACTGCACGTGTTTACAGAGGAACGGTTCATAGACAGATTTTTCGTCTTTAGGGAATGAACCCTCTGCAAGATGCTGAGGGTCCATGAGTGACTTCGGAGCTCTCCTTCTTTTCCGCGTGTTTGTTCTGTGAAACGTACACTGTAGATTCGCAACTTTACTCTGAGCAACGCTCAATAGGGAATGTTGAAAATTTTTGTCCACGGTGTACCCTCATACACACTAAACCTGCTCTGATGTTTTAATTATGGACATCATAATATTAAAACTTTGAAAACTTGAGCACTACTTAATGGAGATCAAACATTAACTTATACAAGCTATTAATTTTATGCATATTTTTTATATATATGTGTACAACGATATCGGCAACAAAGAAGTAGTTTTTTGTTAAAATTCCTTCCCGGGCTGTTTGGCCGTAGTCCAATGTTTCTACAAAACCAGACGTTTCGGCAATGCCATCGACTTCCATCTTCAGTGAAAATCGAGTGCGATAACGTGAGGTGGTATACGTTAGTGACCACAGTACTGTGGTTAAGGCTGAAGCAGTAAGTAGAAAGAAGTAGTTTCTATGGTAATATTTCATTTCGAAAATGATTTTAAATATAAATCTTAGAACATGGAAGTCATGTATGGTTCTCCATACCGATATTTAACAATTACCATTGTTTGAAAAAGTTTAAATGAATTTTCAAGTACTTTACTGTTGTTAAAAAGTAAAAGGTTGCAGGTAAACTACCCCTTCCCCTTAACCGATCTTCACCAAAATCAAAAGACCTTGAGATCTCTACAATTCAGGGATGTATGCAAAAAATTATTTGATTCTGTTTGAATATGCGGCAGTTATCGTTCGTCATAGAAAAAAATTACCCTTGTTAAAACATAAAACGTTGCAGGTAAACTACCCCTTTCCCTTAACCGATCTTCACCAAAAACAATAGATCTTAAGAACTCTATAATTCAGGGCTGTATGCGAAACATTATTTGATTCTGTGAATTTGCGGCTGTTATCGTTTGCCATAGAAAAAAAATTACCCTTGATAAAAAAAACGTTGCTGGTAAACTACCCCTTTCCCTCAACCAATCTTCACCAAAAACAATAGGTCGTGAGTACTCTACAAATCAGGGCTGTATGCAAAAAATTATTTGATTCTGTTTGAATTTGCGGCTGTTATCGTTTGCCATAGAAAAAAAATCTACAGACACACATACAGACACTTTTCGAAAAACTACTTTTTTTCATGTTTTGAGTGTAGTACAATCAGAATCTGCAATAATCTCGAACACGATTTTTTTGCCACCACCATACTTCCATTTCCTTAAGGAACATGGAAGTAAAAAGGGATTCAGAAAAGTTAATCACTATTATAACTCTAAATATAAACGTTTTTAGGAGTACGTACTATTTATATAAAATACTGTAGTGAAAACACACGCACGTGTATATAAATAAATACTAAGATTTAAACTTGCACACATGTGCCACTGTAACACTGATTTTTAAAAATTTCATTGTACTGTTTGGATTCGATGAAATATGGACTTTTGGGCCCATGTTATACGAACAGCAAACGTCGTTCACTTAACCGGAACAAAGGAGAAAGTACAGATTTTGTGCGTATAGGCTACAAAAAAAAAGCGTTTGCTTCAATAACGAGCGATGAGTAACGCGATCAGCATAGCACTGTTCTACTTTGCTTTTCGTGTGACTCGTACGTTCGTTCTTCAAGCTTACACACACACACACATTGTATCTGAGTTAGGTACAATAATCCAACACTTACTGTCAAAGTGCAAATACAGTTAACCGACTATTGCCCAGTGTAACGGAAGCGACGAGATCCACGATTGATCCAAAACGGAGGATAATCGAACTTTTTTCTAACAATAATATATGGTATAATAAAAATGTGTAACAGATATTTGTAAATAAAACTACAAAAATTAAAAGAAAAAGAAATCGTTATTTACTATTTATTTTGTTGTAATCAAGGTGGTATGAGCGGAAATGTAACTATTAAATTAATAGAAATCTGAATTTTAACAAAGTCATGAAACAATAAATATAACATATTACATTGCAGTATAAATTAAACAAAAGCATAAAAGTGGGACAAGTTTTAAATGTTTTGAACACAGTTTTTAAAACTTCCGTTTAGTGAGAACGTGTCTGTAAACATTTGCACCACGTGGAATAAAACTGGTTAATAAGATTCGTTTTGCTACAGAAATGAATCAGAGCTTTTCATGAAATGGGCGTTACAGGTTCTCAAAAAGAAATATTTAAAAATCGCCCTAAGAAGCGAATGCGCAAATGCCACAAGCGAGTGCGTGGTTGACCGCAAGTTTTTTGAAGTTAGCTTACAAAGTTAAGTTTTGTAACTGCGGAGCACCTGTAGGCCTAAATGGCGCGTATTTCAGAACGCTGCATGTTCCGTCTTAGTTTACGTATATACGGAATACCGGACATGTTTTAAGATTTTAGTTGTTGATTTGTTTTCAGAATGGTAGTGAAGCACTAGGCCTAAATCTAAATATCGGTATGGAGAACCATACATGACTTCCATATTCTAAGATTTATATTTAAAATCATTTTCAGCCAAACAGCCAGGCTGTGTCTTACCTGCCTTTTTATTGCTGTATTAAATGAAAAATATTATATTACATTAAAATGAAAAAATTATAATTTTATTGCCTGGCAACATTATTATTTTATTTTTAACAATTACCATTGTTTCAAAAAGTTTAAATAAATTTTCAAGTACTTTACTCTTGTTAAAACGTAAAAGGTTGCAGGTAAACTACCCCTTCCCCTTAACCGATCTTCACCAAAATCGAAAGGCATTGAGACCTGTACAATTCAGGGACGTATGCTAAAAATTATTTGATTCTGTTTGAATTTGCGGCTGTTATCGTTTGCCATAGAAAATACGCTTGATAAACAAACGTTGCAGGTAAACTACCCCTTCCCCTTAACCGATCTTCACCAAAAACAATAGGTCTTGAGTACTCTACAAATCAGGGCTGTATGCAAAACATTATTTGATTCTGTTTGAAATTGCGGCTGTTATCGTTTGCCATAGAAAATACCCTTGTTAAAAAAACGTTGCAGGTAAACTACCCCTTTCCCTCAACCGATCTTCACCAAAAACAATAGGTCTTGAGAAATCTACAATTCAGGGCTGTATGCGAAACATTATTTGATTCTGTTTGAATTTGCGGCTGTTATCGTTTGCCAAAAAAAAAAAATTTCCCTTGATAAAAAAAACCGTTGCAGGTAAACTACCCCTTCCCCTCAACCGATCTTCACCAAAAACAATAGGTCGCGAGTACTCTACAAATCAGGGCTGTATGCAAAAAATTATTTGATTCTGTTTGAATTTGCGGCAGTTGTCGTTTGCCATAGAAAATACGCATGATAAAAAACGTTGCTGGTAAACTACCCCTTCCCCTCAACCGATCTTCACCAAAAACAATAGGTCTTGAGTACTCTACAAATCAGGGCTGTATGCAGAAAATTATTTGATTCTGTTTGAATTTGCGGCTGTTATCGTTTGCCATAGAAAATACCCTTGTTAAAAAAACGTTGTAGGTAAACTACCCCTTTCCCTTAACCGATCTTCACCAAAAACAAAAGGTCTTGAGAACTCTACAATTTAGGGCTGTATGCAAATAATCTTTTCATTCTGTTTGAATTTGCGGCTGTTATCGTTTGCCATAGGAAATACCCTTGTTAAAACATAAAACGTTACAGGTAAACTACCCCTTTCCCTTAACCGATCTTCTCCAAAAACAATAGGTCTTGAGAACTCTACAATTCAGGGCTGTATGCGAAACATTATTTGATTCTGTTTGAATTTGCGGCTGTTATCGTTTGCCAAACAAACAAAATTACCCTTGCTAAAAAAAAACCGTTGCAGGTAAACTACCCCTTTCCCTCAACCGATCTTCACCAAAAACAATAGGTCGCGAGAACTCTGCAAAACCGGGCTGTATGCAAAAAATTATTTGATTCTGTTTGAATTTGCGGCAGTTATCGTTTGCCATAGAAAAAAAATCTACAGACAGACAGACAGACAGACAGACAGACAGACACACAGACACACAGACAGACACACAGACACTTTTCGGAAAACGACTTTTTTTCATGTTTTGAGTGTAGTAGAATCAGAATCTGCAATAATCTCGAACACGATTTTTTTTGCCATCACCATACTTCCATTCCTTAAGGAATATGGAAGTAAAAGTAAAAAAAAGAAATGATTAAATACGGATTGAAAAAAAACGTGTAGAACCGCAGTGGCGGAAAAGCCGGGCGCAATCATTTCACTTTAAGCATAAACCATTAAACTTAAGTAAAACCATATTTTCCTGTACGTATTTAACATCAAAAACAAATACGCTTATTTTTTCTGTTATTTTACCAGTACCTAATGACATACTTTGAAAGTATAAATTATTTGTTTAACTGCAACGATAGAGTTGTGATCCCAATTAAGAATTCAACGAGCCCAGTTAAGAATTAGGCTACATTTCAAGTAATGTTATGAAATACAAAAAACCTATTTTTGTACAATAAAATGTGTTTATGTCAGAATAGTTTTCTTTAATTCCAATTCTAATATTAGTCCTATACTAAAATTATTGTAATTTATAAAGCTGTAAGCAGATGACAGAAAATTTTAAAGGTGAAACACATTTTTAGTTTGTTTAAAAATATGAGATTAGTTAGTAATGTGTACGATATAAAATTTAAAATAAAAGTTCACTGTCTTCATTAATTTAAATTTAATAAAATTTGTACTTTTTTCAAGATGCACATAAGTTTAAGAAATGACTATTGTAAATTGTTATTAGTGACATGTCTGATAATCAGACATTACTTTGATCGTATATAAAAGATAGTAAATAACACATAAAACAATTAATTGAAACAAAAGTTATATTTTATTAATTGAGTATACATTATAAAGGAAAGAACAGTTGTTGTGTTTACGTTATATAATTTTAGTAGTTGCCACAGCTATAAGGAGGGGGTTAGTATTCAAGCGGGAATCATGTCATGAATTAAGTACGGGTAGTATGGGGTCTGCAAACTATTCCTTCGGGGGGGGGGGGCAGGAAAAAAGTTACGCCACTGTACAACCGTGGACAAGCACATTTGTATGAGATTCGAATTGCAAGCAAAAACTGATAATTTAGAAATTCTTATTCCAAGTTGCTGCGGAATAAATTACTGCGTAACAAATATTTTAAACCAAGTTGGATTCACTATGGTTGGAAATCGGAGGCTACCTCTTTGCTACCCGTTAAGAGGACGAAAATTAAATCAAGTTATCACCAGACAACTAGCGATGTTTACAGCAAGTAATTTTGTACTCGCACGTGACGGCTACAATGTCCGTGCTAACACAACTAACTAGTTTAAGTATTTAATTCGACTTGTACGACTACATTTTTTGTTTTAATTTTTGACATTTCCTTTTTTCTTTATCTAGTGTGGAGGGGTTAAACCACAAAACCCCCTAGTGAGCCACGGACACGCTTTAATATACAATAGTATATAGATTTTTAACTAGTTTAAAGTAATTTGTCACCAACTTTTGTGTTTTGCCTTTCCTGTTGTCTTTCTTAAAATGCACACAATTTTCTCAAAATTAATTAACAAGGTGACTGCCCTGTAAATACTTGTGCCGTAAATACTCGATACTGACTGTCTGCGGACCATTATCGTAACTCGATGCTGTTTCGTGTTTTATACTCGGTTCAGTAAAACTGTTTTTTCATTATTGTTTAGTATTATCAGTTACTTTTTTGATTTTTGATTTTGTTCTGATCTGACCTGGATAATCGGGAGCTGCCTGTACGTACCTTTTCTTACCGTAGTTCCACATTCCGTTAGTGGCTTTCAAAACGTGGTCTACACAGCGGAGTAAAATTATGTATTGATTTAGGAAAATTAATTACTTCCATATTCCTTAAGGAATGGAAGTATGGTGATGGCAAAAAAAATCGTGTTCGAGATTATTGCAGATTCTGATTCTACTACACTCAAAACATGAAAAAAAGTCGTTTTCCGAAAAGTGTCTGTGTGTCTGTCTGTGTGTCTGTGTGTCTGTGTGTCTGTGTGTCTGTCTGTCTGTCTGTCTGTCTGTCTGTAGATTTTTTTTCTATGGCAAACGATAACTGCCGCAAATTCAAACAGAATCAAATAATTTTTTGCATGCAGCCCGGTTTTGCAGAGTTCTCGCGACCTATTGTTTTTGGTGAAGATCGGTTGAGGGAAAGGGGTAGTTTACCTGCAACGGTTTTTTTTTAGCAAGGGAAATTTTGTTTGTTTGGCAAACGATAACAGCCGCAAATTCAAACAGAATCAAATAATGTTTCGCATACAGCCCTGAATTGTAGAGTTCTCAAGACCTATTGTTTTTGGTGAAGATCGGTTAAGGGAAAGGGGTAGTTTACCTGTAACGTTTTATGTTTTAACAAGGGTATTTCCTATGGGAAACGATAACAGCCGCAAATTCAAACAGAATGAAAAGATTATTTGCATACAGCCCTAAATTGTAGAGTTCTCAATACCTTTTGTTTTTGGTGAAGATCGGTTAAGGGAAAGGGGTAGTTTACCTACAACGTTTTTTTAACAAGGGTATTTTCTATGGCAAACGATAACAGCCGCAAATTCAAACAGAATCAAATAATTTTCTGCATACAGCCCTGATTTGTAGAGTACTCAAGACCTATTGTTTTTGGTGAAGATCGGTTGAGGGGAAGGGGTAGTTTACCAGCAACGTTTTTTATCATGCGTATTTTCTATGGCAAACGACAACTGCCGCAAATTCAAACAGAATCAAATAATTTTTTGCATACAGCCCTGATTTGTAGAGTACTCGCGACCTATTGTTTTTGGTGAAGATCGGTTGAGGGGAAGGGGTAGTTTACCTGCAACGGTTTTTTTTATGAAGGGAAATTTTTTTTTTTTTGGCAAACGATAACAGCCGCAAATTCAAACAGAATCAAATAATGTTTCGCATACAGCCCTGAATTGTAGATTTCTCAAGACCTATTGTTTTTGGTGAAGATCGGTTGAGGGAAAGGGGTAGTTTACCTGCAACGTTTTTTTAACAAGGGTATTTTATATGGCAAACGATAACAGCCGCAAATTCAAACAGAATCAAATAATGTTTTGCATGCAGTCCTGATTTGTAGAGTACTCAAGACCTATTGTTTTTGGTGAAGATCGGTTAAGGGGAAGGGGTAGTTTACCTGCAACGTTTTTTTATCAAGCGTATTTTCTATGGCAAACGATAACAGCCGCAAATTCAAACAGAATCAAATAATTTTTTGCATACGTCCCTGAATTGTAGAGGTCTCAATGACTTTCGATTTTGGTGAAGATCGGTTAAGGGGAAGGGGTAGTTTACCTGCAACCTTATACGTTTTAACAAGAGTAAAGTACTTGAAAATTTATTTAAACTTTTTGAAACAATGGTAATTGTTAAAAATAAAATAATTTTGTTGCCAGGCAATAAAATTATAATTTTTTCATTTTAATGTAATATAATATTTTTCATTTAATACAGCAATAAAAAGGCAGGTAAGACACAGCCTGGCTGTTTGGCTGAAAATGATTTTAAATATAAATCTTAGAATATGGAAGTCATGTATGGTTCTCCATACCGATATTTTTTCTGGGGATCTTAACGGTGGTGTAAGTGATCACCAGTAAAACGTCTGCTATTTTCTTTTATGTAAAACGTAAGGCGCAAAGATTGTTTTTATTTGCAGACAACACAATTAAATTTTGAACTGGCTGCACCGTCGAAAGAACAGGAAATTTTACATAAAAACGATGGTTAACTTTTTTTGGAACGAAACTGTAACATTTTTTTAGTACTGGCAGAACGAGGAAGACCTGGATTTGTTGTGGCCTCACTGGTCCGTCGTATTATTTATAAAATATTACACCACAAAATTATTATCATTGTCACGCCATATGTAGAGACAGAGCATACGAAGAGGGCGTATCTGCAAATGCACGTTTCGAGTTGTTTACAGCTGGAAATAACGATTATCTAAGGCCGTCAAATCCACCAGCAGAAAGATTAATGTAATTATCACAGTCTGGCTCTAAAACATGCCGTACAACGTGTGGATATATACAAGGTAATGATAACTCCTTTTTATACTACCGAAGTTTAGGAGAGAACTTAGTGTTGGCTTCCTAAGTATAGTTCGGCTTACGAGGAAGATAGTGTGCATCATACTCCCACTGTCACCGCAGGGTGTTGTCCCATGGATTCATTTGCCCAAGCTGAATCAGCCTGGACACAAGTTTGCCTAATCGTGCACCAGCCAGTGTGACTGATTAGTTAGGCCCAGTCAGTACTTGTTACTTTTTATACATTGTGTTTTTCCGTTTAGCTTTATACTGTGACTGTACAAACCAATGGCTGTAACCGACAAAGATTTGTTGATGAAGGTTAACATTTAATTTATTTTACAACAATGTAAAACAAAATATTTAACTGCACAATATGTAAACGCACATATATAAAATTTCAAATCAATGTATTAACTTTTTTTGCTGTTAGAAGACAAAATTCTAATCGTTGAATATACAGTGACGCGTTTATAAAAAAACTTTGTTTTCTTTTCGGAGATATGTTGTTTATTAAACAGCGGGCTTCCGTTATTCCGTTAGTTTTCTGTGATCATAGCCAATGAGATAATGTCGACGACACGATGCCAGTTTTCGTGTCGTTATAATCGTTTAACATTTAAACAGACTGCAAGCCAAGTCGCAGTGTAGACCTTCGTTTCTATAATCTGTATTAGTTCTCTGACTGGCAAAAGAGCGTCACCCACGTTTATTCAACAGAAAATTGCCACAAATCTGGACAACATATTCCTTTCGTTGCAGGGAAAGCAGTACTCTAGTCGAAAAATCGATGTTAGAATGAACCCAACGTATGACCCGTTCTCCTCTTTCTTCATACACTTCATAGTTTCTGTAACGTTAAAATAAAAATACAAACAGAAATGAACCTCCAAGTGGGTCGCAACTGACCGTTCGGTTGCACCTACCGAACCCCACACGCGGAAATCCAGTTCCATTTAGTAGAGCGATAATTCCAATACGCAATTCAGTATCGTCCAATACGGTTAAAGACTTCGATGGGTCATTCAAGGTCCTGAGTCAAATGCAAATGTCATCAAGTAACTGCTGCGGCACGCACAAATAAGGATAATATTCTCGTGCCAGATGTAAGTCAGGGTTAAGCTAAATGTATCAGCATTCATTTGGAATACAAATTGCGACTGTTCTCTGTAAAAATACAAGTAATACCATTCTTTATAATTGTATAAATAACATCTCTTGTTTTTACTAAGATAGGTTGTAACGTGTAAGTGCTCGCTATACACGGTGACGATAGGTAAGTAAATAACTGAGATAAAGCAACAAACCGTTGTTACAGTACAAAGCTATGTGGATTTCGTACGGGTGAATTCTCTACTCGGATTGCTTTCATCGTAAAATTTTTCTCGATTGACATTTCGATCCCTAGATTCTGGGATCGTCGTCAGAAGGTAAACAACATAAAACAACTTACAATAAAACAAAATATTGGTAAAATATATATAATTACGATTAAAGTCTTTTCATAACAATATAAGTCTTACAAACATTAGGAAGAACTTATAAGAACAGAAATACAAGACTAAACCACAAAATAATGTAAAATAAAATAAACCTTTCTTACCTGTGAGTGACGGTTGACGGCTGAAGGTGCAGGGGGCACAGATATAGACGTGCCCCAGTGGTCGCAGTGTCAGGGTGCTTGTGTAGTGCGTGGTACTCGTTCTCAAAGCTCTTTTTCTTTATTTATTTGGCAGAGGGACAGGATGCAGCGTTGTTGTTGGCTGAATCGCGGAGCGATTCGCAACGGATGGAGAGGGGAGTCTTTCGGGACCCTTCGTATGGGGAAGCAGGATTTGCATGCCCGCAGTGGGTTGTTACGCTTCCGCCAACCCAGTAAGAGTCCCGAGAGGCTGCCGTCTGGCGACGTCGGGGCATGCGAGAGTGTGGAGGAAAAGAAGTCGCCCACAAAAGGCGGCGTTTGGCACACCTAAAGCGGACGCAACCCCCGATCTATCTGTCAGCATGCGGCGGCACGGAGTCTGAGTTTGTGGGATTGCTGGTCAAGTTATGAAAGGTCGGTGATGTGGGCAGAACCGTTCAGTGAGCTTATAGGGAATCGTCAAGCAAACTTCATGGGCGTCTGCGTTTTACGGGAAGTGGTTCTTGGTCCTTGTTGAGGTGACGGAGGTGCGGAAAGGTTGAGTTTGAGGCACGGTTGAAGAGTTTGTATGCAAGAGTACAAACTCGTCAAGCGAAGGAATCTTGAACCCTCTCCTTATAGCTTAACTCCTGACAAACCAGGGAGAGTCTGAGTTGTAGCGGAGGGCGGGACTGGAAAGCTTCCATGCGGTCAACAACGTCGGATTGAAGCAGGGACCAAAATCGGGCCATGAGAGGGTAGCTCTGAGAAAGAGCAGATGGAGAGCTTAGTGCGCACTGGCACTGGCCTTCGATTGGAGAGAAAGGGGAAAAGTTTGACTTTGACGCCGCGGGCTCGCTGGAGTACTTTGGTTGCGTGGGCTCTTGGGGTCTGAAGCTTAGGTGTGGATCAAGAGTGACGCCTAAGTACTTCACAGCAAGTTTCAAAGCGATGGGTACGGCTGGACAGCTGTTATCTTACGTATTTATACCCCCACCTACTTGCTAAAGACCACGCCGTCTCCCCTACTTCTCACTCCTTCTTAAAACGAAAATTGCAAACCCACACGGTAATGTCCAAGCTTTAACTGTAGTTTCCGACCTATCCCCAACGTCACGGCCTTTCATCGCATTCCTCAAAATAGTAAACCAAATTTGAGGAATGTCTTTGCTTGCTTGGCTCTTTGTTCTCATTAACCATGATGAAAGAGCCCTTCTTGAATTTGCATTGTCCAACCTTTAGACTCTTTACCAACTATGCTGTTTGCCGAAATCTTGCTGGTTGTTTGTCCATGTGAATCTGGGACACAATACTTCGGAGAAACGGGCAGCCCTCTGGACCACATGAAGAACGTCCAGTTAGGTGAGATGAATACCTCCAGATTGGCGGAACATGCTTGGAAGATGTAGTGATTTCCAAGACAAGATAGTTTTGTTATGTTTTAACTTAACTTAGGCACCTGTATTTTTCATGATGTTTTGAGCCTGATTTGTTCGAGACTGTTCTGGCAACAAACCTCCTTCAGCCCTCACTTACTGTGTGTGTCCAATCTGTGAAGGGCTGGACACAGATTCGAAGCAATCGCCTTGGCGGTCTGCGCGAGGCGATAACCAGTCCAGTCCAAGATGATTTGGGGCAATGACGTGCCCCAATGATTTCCCGTGTCTAGGCGAAACCTATGACTTCCTTGTCACTATGTTAGACCGTCGAGTAGCATACATGTCCAATTGTACGGATGGGTTCTCGTTTTTTTTATTTTAACCGTATGAGAATTGTTGTATGTGTCCAGTATAAAACCTCTGAACCATGAAGAGATGGCAACGGCAGCCAGGATGACGCTGTGTTCCGAACATGAAGATGAGATCCGGCTACGGGAATTGGACCAATGTTACTTGGGAGTGGCTTGCTATCGGTGGTGAAAGTCTGTAGATAACCGCCATTTGGACTCATTTCAGTGACCAAAGCAAAAATATTCGCTTAAAGTGACAGTTTATCGTGAAGTTATACACGAATTTTTAATATGACGTAATTTCATTGTCAGAGTAAACTACGGTTTTAGAAGAAAAAAACCTAGAAGAAGAGAGGAAGCCTAAAAAAAATCTAGGTAGTAGTGGAACAAGAATTTAACGTTTGTAATTTGGCAATAAGTGCCATTTACGTCTTAAACCAATTGTTCCCTCCTCTATTGGCGATCTCACATTAGCGGGAAAAGCCGAATTCGTGTTTATGGAATCTGGAAGCATTCGTTTGTATTAGGAAGACGAGATGTAATTTTCATTTCGTGATTTAAAAATAAGTAGTGTAAATAGGGAGGAACAGATACTTGACATGGGGGTAGGAAGCGGGAGGGCTTTGCAGTTGAAATCTCCCCGAAATTTCCCGTTCAGCAAAAACCGTAATATTGTGTCTTTTTATTGGCATTTTAAGAAAGGTCTAAATATTATTTGTAGTAAGCAATAATAATTAATTGTGTGTACCTACAGCAATGTTAGGAAATGGGTGACTATAATATGTACCCGCTTCACTTTTTGTTGGACTAGCCCGTTGCAGAACCCGCAACCTGAAGGTCTAAGGAATCGTTTTCAGCGTATAACCCTCGCTTACCATTTTGCAGCAAACTTTACTTATCGCAATAAAACTTGGCCATCACAGTAAACCATATGTTTCGTTAGCTTCCATATCTCCTCTCCTGTCGCTGCTGCAACCAGCATCACCTCCTGCAGGATCGTAAAATTTGACCAGTACCCTTGTTCGTTGCCCTAACCCTCCACGAAATTGGTTATCCCATCTAGGAACAGTCACAAACTTGCTCAGGGCTCACTGTATTAAGGAAAGTAAAACAAATTATTTAGTATGTCTCTGCAGAGA
This sequence comes from Magicicada septendecula, assembly GCA_034769895.1. NCBI lineage: Eukaryota > Metazoa > Arthropoda > Insecta > Hemiptera > Cicadidae > Magicicada > Magicicada septendecula. The sequence goes on from CM068372.1 coordinate 333,639,500, forward strand.
CATCTGCCTGAAGTCTGTGGAAAAGTGAAGTAAACTACAGCAGAACAAATGTAAGCAGCTAATCCTTCCAAGAAGGCGGTGTTGATGATGAACTACAGAAGTAACAATCCGGTTCAGTCTAAGGATGACATAGTAGCGTGTATTGCCAGACAAAACCTTATAAGAACAGCATAAGTTTTTGTTGCGCATTCAAAATGTAGTAATAATGCGCAAGTAACGTGAATAATAATTTCCTGCGTACATTTGAACGAATCGTTTCTTCTTGTAGCATAGGGCGACGATATTCAGTGCGCAAGTTAATCGTCTGATCGAACTGCTGTTTATTTTCTCAATTCATGTTAATATTGACATAACCTTTAGTTATGAGGAAAACGATAGACCGTGAACTCTAAGGTACTGAGTATGTGTTTGTTTTATATCAAAGGACACATGGCATCTATAGCGAACCTTACCCCGGCTCAACGACACAATTATGTAAGCATAAACGTTTGTACTAGGCACAAGGTGTGCTTGCATTATGTTCTGATGTTTACATGGACTCTCGTTTGTGTCAACATCAAGTTTTTCGTTATCATCTAGATGGAGGGCTGTGGAGAGTCGGACACATTTCATTTGCAGCTGCAATTCTACAATTATTTTTTCCGTAAGTCTGTATGTACGCCGTATACATTACAAACACATTTGTAAGGCCACGGTTCCTCTAGTAGTTCTTGCTATTTTTGTTTGTTTCTTGCACCATACGGTAACATAGTTTGTGTGTAAGTGCATTATCCGTTTTTTCTATTTATTATTTAATTAATGCTTGATGCCTTTACTTGGTGAAAATCCATTTTGTAAATTATAGTAAAAAATAAAACAATAAAATAGTTTTAGTGATTTTCACTCGTCAATTTATTAAAACTAATGGTCGCCCAGTGGTCGAAATTCGACCGTAATTCATTAAATTTTTAAGTTTGAACGTTATTGAGGTTCTTTTGTCAAAGAGTATACCTCTATAATCATTGCATATAATTTTTTTGAATTTTGTTCTATTACGTCAGCTGCGAGCATGTACAAATACGTCATTAGCGTGTGTGTTGTTTGCCTTAATTCCCTGCAATACCTATGAAATTTAAAATTTAATGTTAGTAACAGTTGAAAAAAAAAACACAATTACACCTTGTATTCGTATTTATTTTTTGATATAATTCATTGGCAGTTTTAATTTTTTCATGTTATTATTGAATCAAATAAACGCTAATAAAAATGAGACTTGACATTCATAGAAGTATAAGATACATTGTTTTCAATTCGAGTGGATTACATTTCATTTTTGGTAAGGTACAAAATTCGAAAACAGTTTGAAGATTATCTGCTACAAAGCTTATATAATTTTTTAATTTTTTTTCTATGCATTAATTTTCGAGTTATTTGAAAAATATGAAAGATAGGAAAAATGAGGTTTAGCTTGGCTAAGCCATATTTAAAAAGCAATAACGCGTTTTTTGACATTTCCTTGGGTTTTTTTAATTGCCATACTGACCAGGTTTCGCCAAGGCTACACATTTTGCCTATCTTTTTCGAATTATATAAAATTTAAATAAAAAATTAATACAAAATGAAAAATGAAATAAAAAATACGTGCCTCGTATTTTTTCATATATTTTTCATTAAATCAAAAAAACCGGGCGGTTAAAAAAAATAATGTTGTCCATTGAACTTAAAATAGTTTGAAAGTGAATTTAATGATTCAGAACTTCTGTGTAAACGATGTTTTTTGTAAAAACTCTTTCATTTGCTAAATGCCCTTGGCCATTATATTCGGAAATATAAAATCTCAAACCATCGAATGATCGAACTCTACTTGCTGCGACGTACAACTGACCATGTGTAAAAACTGGCTGCCTCAATAAAATTCCAATTTTTTCGAATGTTTGTCCTTGAGACTTATTTATTGTCATCGCAAATGCAGGTATAATTGGAAATTGAGTTCTTTGAAAGTTAAATGGTAAAACAGTACCGGAATATGTTAAATTTATACGTGGAATCAAAATTCTCTTATTGCGTGCGGTTCCAGTTAAAACTTCGCAATCAATAGCATTACGATGCATACACTTGATGCGCATTCTTGTTCCACTGACTAATGCTTCCTTTGTATTTAAGTTTCTGATCAGTAAAACGATGCAATTAACTTTCAATACTAACTTATGTGGTGGCAAACCACTAATAGTCAAAGAATTCAAAAACTCTACTGGATAGTTATTAATTTCATTGTCATCATCACAAATTATTTTATCGTAGCTATGATATGTTTTCTGTTCACCTGGTATTCGATTAAGTATATCAGTATTAATAAAAGTACAATAATCATTTTTAGGTGCTAAAATAACTGACTTCAATATGTTATCTGAGAGTATGTTTTCGGAAATATTTCCATACACCTCATTAATAATATTATTTTCATCTCCTATTAATTGTTGAGGTATTTCAATAATATTTTCACCAAACTGAGGGAATTGTGGGGCTTCATCATTACCAATTTTTTTCAAGAATTCGACAAATTCTATTTCACTTGGTAAGGCTCTCATATTTTGAGTAAACGTTACTTTATGAAAATAAACAAATTTATGCCAACTCGTGACACAATTTTCAATTAAAGTTGCACGTGATCCATGTGGGACAACTGGTAAGATTTGCCGAAAATCACCGCACAGAGGTATTGTTTTCCCTCCAAATGGTTTATGTTTATCATTTTAATCGCATAGATCCTGCAATAATCTATCTATGATTTTCAACACTTGCAGTGGGCACATAGAAATTTCATCAATAATTATCAATGATGATGAATTTATGTAACGTCCATAGCTACTATTTGGGGTAATATTCGCTACAGAATTTTCCAGAATGGGTGTAGGCAATTTAAACACATTGTGTAAAGTTCTACCTCCAAGTAATAGAGTTGAAGCTATGCCACTGAACGCTGTTGCAATGCAACTAAGATTAAGCGAATTTAATTTGTGAATGATTGCTGTTTGTGTGAATGTTTTTCTACAACCTGCATGAGCGGTTAAACAAAAAACATTAGATCCAGTATCATGATGCAAAACTTCACGAATCACACGATCAATTAGATCACGCTGTTCAATATTTGCAGTTTCATAATGCTCAGAAAACAGAAACTCTTGTTCTATTGGATCAATAGCATTTGCTTCGTCTGTTCTCTGCGAATACGTGGGAATTGGTAAACCAAGTTCTTGACATGACAAATTATGAACATTCAAAATATCTTCAATTTCTAATAGAGCTGTGTTAAAGGATACTTCTTCGTTGTAATCTCTCAAAAAATCATCACTAAGATATACTTTAAATTCATTCCATAACGCCAATGCATTGGCTGGCACATTTAATGCACAAATGTAACCAAATAAATTTCACATTTGTTTTGGTGAATGTAATTCTTTTGCTTCATTTAAACATTCGCGCCATTCATTATCATTTGAAGCAATGCCGCGAGCATGGCACGCTTCAACAAAAGAAGTGTGTATAATACCATTGTATGTTCTAACATCCTCAAATGATTTTGGACCACAGACATGTAATAAAAGCAATCGTAAATGGAAAAGTTCGATGTCTTTTGGTGATACTACATATATGCGTGTAATGATTTTATCACCTCCACGCCTTCTCTTCTTTCATTTTTTTCGGGAATCTTCCCACACATAATGCAAAGGAATTTCAATATACTTATATTCATGCGCTGATGGATCTGATCGATTCAATTCAAAAAATGCTAATAATTTTGTTTGTCTTGCATTTTCAATTGCTTGACGTTCTTGCCCTTCTCGAAAGTAAACATTCTGTCTACGCGGTAAATGAATGTCAAGTCTAACGATGACATGTGATTGAAAATGCATTGGTAATTCATAGATGCGCCTTTAACTTCATCAATTTGTATTTCTTGACCTGGTTCATTTCTCTCTGAACCTAATTCAACAGATGCACTGTCATAGCCTTTATACATGTATTTATAAGTGTATTTAACACTTTTAACTGTAGTGCATACTTCAACATTTATATGGCAATTAAATTTGGCAAGTAAATACGGATTGTATGGTACAACATAACGATTGTCGAGGCAACTACCGCGAACTTCAGCATTTATACCATTATCACGCCTTCTGTATAATGGATATCCATTTAATGATTCACATGTAAATTCATTAAATCGTTTTGGATAATCTTTTGTGCATTTTCCATCTCTCATACATACAGAATTTGGATTAAGTACACCGCATGGACCATGCATCATGTGTTTTACAACATACAGTATTCATGTAATGTAGGATGTGTTTGAATGTTAGGAATCTCCGCAGATACAACTTTATCAATATCGGTAGCGTTAACAATTTTATCTTGCTCATTTAAAGAGAGTAAAATGTGAGCATGAGGAAATCCTCTCTTTTGAAACTCAATTGTATAAATGAGTGCTTCAACTTTACCGAAGATTTTTTTTAGTGTAAGGCCCTCAATTAACGCTTTCAGTTTGGACTGAATACACGCACAACAATATCAGGTCGAAAATTAGCTGACTCACCTACACCAATATTGCTAACTATTTCAGGCCAACTTGGATTGCAAGTCATTGTAATAAACAAAGAAGGCTTTCCGAAATGTTGTACAATTGACATTGCATCTAAATAATTCTGATACATATTTCTTGGAGATCCATTGAACGAAGATGGTAAAATTACTCTACGGCCAACATTATTGGCATTGGGGTTCAATTCTAAATAATCTGTTAAATTGTTGTAAACTTCAGACCTAAGAATTGTTTGAGTTTGTCGAATGAAATGTAACCTTGTGCCCTCTATTCTCACATACATATCAACTATCCACTGCAGAAATAATTTTTGTTAATGATGCAACATGCTAAAATCTTCTCTAATTGCAAGTCGATAGGCTGCATACTGAAGCAGGGTTAATTTATTTCTGGGCGCTCTTGAATTAGATGTAGTTGGTACATTATGAGAAATATTGATATGCCACCCAGTATCACCATTTGGAAAAAGTAATGGATACGCTAAAGGGTCCAATGATGAATCCAAAACAGAGATATTTTTAATGGTACCATTAACTTTTGAAAACGAAACCATATTTCGTTCAAAGGGTGGCTCACCATCAACTGTACTAAATATTACTGCTACATCAGTTTGAACTGCATCATTATAACGGCGTAGATCTAAATCACGATTTACTTTAATGAGCATACAAATTTCTTTATTTTGATTTTCAACTCTCTGACAATGATCTTTCATTGCGATGAATGACCGAACGAAAGGATTAATGCGTTCCAATTCAAGAGAGATTTCGCGCATTATATTGTTATTGCATGTTTGATTATAGTGTTCACGTAATCTATAATTGACAGCAGTGTCAACATCATAAAAATATAATTGCGCATAACATGGTGAGCGACCATATCCAGCAGTCATTGGACCTGATCTGTGATAAAAAACATCATGTATTTTAAAATGATACACTCCACGCGTAACTGTATCCGAAATTTTAGCTTCTGAGCTAACCATAGCAAATGATGAATTGTATTTACGAATGTTTTCAAAATAATTTTTTGACTTTCTTTTTATTGAAGGTTCATTTGAAGTAAGTCCATCATACAATGATTTAAAGTATTCATTTTGACTTAAGGCCGGTAATATTGCTTTACCCTTATGACAACATGAAGTGAGTGCAGTCCTTTCACCTAAAGTGACCTCAGATTCGAAATGTTTTGCATTGCAAAACCTGCATTGTAAATGCATTAATCCACAATCAAAAGTATTAAAATTTCTTGGAATGACATTCAGTGCGAATTTAAATGTATCCCTCAAAATAATTTCATCATTTTGTATACTATTTAAATTTGCATTTGGTCTATTATCATTTTGACTTTCACGCGAATATATATTCCTTCTTCTTTGTCTCTCACTCCGACCCGTCAATGTTATACTATTTACACTGTTTAAATTTGCATTTGGTCTATTATCATTTTGACTTTCACGCGAATATATATTCCTTCTTCTTTGTCTCTCACTCCGACCCGTCAATGTTCTATGTCGAGGCATAATGGAAGTAGGTGCGAATATCTGAATGTAAAAAAAAAACATGTAATGAAATTACTGAAACTGAGATTAGACAGGGTTTAATTTAAAAATAATAAAATGTACTAACTTTTTTGAAACCACCAATAATAATTAGGCGAGAGTAAGTCAATTCAAATTGCTGCTACAAAATTTTCCTTTTGCAACAGGTGTATATTAAGCAAAGTGTATTTCACTTTCAACTGCACATTAATATATAAAACACAGATATCTAATATACAAAATATAAAATAAACGCTTTTTTGCCTTGACATACACTCGACAGACTATTGTTGCCTGGCAACAAGATTATTTTATTTTTAACAATTACCATTGTTTGAAAAAGTTTAAATGAATTTTCAAGTGCAAATGAATGTTTTATTTTATTTTATTTAATGTATTTGTAACACATATTATATATAAATTTTAGCTTTCTGCACTCATTCTCCATATAAACTTTAACTATGCCAAATCTCACACTCCTCCGTGCGCGCAATATTCTTGAAAAGGGGTACAAAGTTTTAACTTTACGTATTAATATATAGAAACTTTAACCAAATCTCACACTCCTCCGTGCGCGCAATATGCTTAAAAAGGGGTACAAAGTTTTCTCTTCACGTATTAATATATAGATTATAAATCCATGACAGCTGTTTCGGCAACACAGTGCCTTCATCAGATGGTGTAAGCTGACATCAGATGGAGTCAGCTTACACCATCTGATGAAGGCACTGTGTTGCCGAAACAACTGTCATGGATTTATAATTTTAATAAATTGACGAGTGAAAATCACTAAAACTATTTTATTGTTTTATTTTTTACTATAATTTATTTATTATTGCCTTAGACCGTGATGTTAAGTTGTCGGATTACGTTTTCCGTAGGAAGATTTTATTAAAAATGTTTTTATCAGTATTACAAAATTATTTATTAACTTGCAAACATTGTTATATTACGTTCCGTGATACCTTTAACAGTCGTGTTGTTTCCGATGCTCTTATGTAGCGCTTAATGCAGTGAAATAATGTTTCTAGAAGATATTGGATTCCCCTACCTAAGACTAGACAATTTTCATTGGAGTGTTCGTCATGAGACTCTTACCTGATTGTTTTTTAGAGCCCAAAGAGATCACTTCTCCCTTGAATATAGAATTTTGAGACTTAATCTCTCAAGAGTGCGGCAAGTCTACTAAGAAACTTCATTATCGACTGGCCCGTTGAAAGGTCATCCGTGTACCGTTTTACGGAAAGAAAATGTAGCCGCTTACAACAAGTATTACAGAGGAAAGTAGAACAGTAGAAATTGATTTCCAGAGAAGGAAACCCTGCTTACTTAAAAACCCCGTGTGAGTAGACAAAAGGACTGGACTAACAAGTTCCGTCATAAGTACCTTGGAAAATAGAACCTTAAAATTTTACGCTTATATTGAACGCTCGTTGGATCGCGGGAGGCAGAAAATAATTCTAGAACGTTCAAGCATCTAGACCAGGGGTCTCCAAACTTTTTCACTTGAGGGCCGAATTGAAAAATCTTGGAAGTCAGGCGGACCAATAACACACACATACCCGTGTGCGTGCTGGAGTCAATGCAAAACGCGCTCGCTCGCACTGAACCCAAACACGCAGACTGCAACGCGGGACATGTCGGCCAAGCGGTGCGGTGTGAGTCTGTACGCGTGGGCGACACATGCTTGCGCGTACCAGAGTACGTGTGAGAGTCGATGCAAGCCGCGCGCTCTCGCATTGACCTCAACGCGCAGACTGCAACCCAGGACATGTGTCTGCCAAACGGGTGTGTGTGAGTGTGATGCCCGTGCCCTAATCGTAGCAGTCAAAGTAGCAAAAAACGCCGTGTACATCGAATATTTCACAATGGGTAAACATACCAGGAGATGGATTTATTTGCAGAGACACCAATGGAATACGTCTGTAGTCGCTGACAATTTGAATTAAAATAAATGAAATCATTAGTTTCGTTCAATTGCTTAGAGACAGACAATTTATTGTTAACAAATTACAACAATTAAACTTTTTATAGCATTTTTTGTAAAACGTAAAAGTTGAAAGTTTTTGTAAATACTGTACTCTCATTTTGAAGAAAAGAATGAAGATAAACTACCCCTCCCCCTTAACCTAACAACCCCGTTTTTGATATTTACACTTTTATTGAATAATAGTTTCATTATATGGGGATTATTATGACCTTCTTTTCAGGATATTTTCTTTACCAAAATTAAGTACTTTACTCTTGTTTAAACGTAAAACGTTGCAGGCAAACTACCCTTCCCTCTTAACCGATCTTCACCAAAATCAATAGGCTTGAGTCCTCTACAACTCGGATACATACGCTAAAAATTATTTGATTCTGTTTGAATTTGAGGCAGTTATCTTTCGCCGTAGAAAAATCACACACACACACACACACACACACACACTTCGGAAAATGATTAAATGACTTTTCTTCATGTTTTGAGGGTAGTACAATCATAATCAGCCCTTATCTTGAACACGATTTTTTTCGCGATCACCATGCTTCCATTTCCTTACGAAACATGGAAGTGAAAATTACTCTTGGGCAGTTAAATTCTTCTTTGCTCGGAGCTGTTCATTTAAATTGTTTCTCTTCGAATATTTAAATGTCTTCTTTTATCTTTTGTTTTTTAACTAGTAGCGTGCTCACAGCGTCTAATCTTGAAGTAGGCCTTTCAACTTTCCCTTCATGCTTCTTATTGATGCAGCTCGACTACTTCGCCGATCTATGCTTATTTCACAAGCTGGATACTTCATCATAGAATTCACTGATGCCGTATCTATTCTCGCGTTTCTTAATTTGTACCTTTTATGCGTTCTACCTGGTGGTAGTAAAATTTTACTATCTTTATCCACGTCTGGATACTCCTCTTCCCACTTCCTCATATACAAAGGAACAAAGTCGTTTTTCTTCTTAATCCATTTGTTTCTTGAACTTACGTTAGCTCGAATAGTTGATAATTTCTTAGTAGCTGATACATCCGTAAAATCAACAGTGTTATCAGTGTCTTGTACTTTCCGTACGTCTTCGTAATTCTCATTCATCACTTCTTCTTGCTTCTTCTGGACTTCGTTTCCATCCACGTTCCAGGTATCCTTGTATTCACGTATTTCTGTGCGAAACAGCGTGAACTGCTCGTTCATAATTTGCGTAATTTCTTTTGCATAGCTATCTAAATTTTTGTTGAATTTGTCACACCCTTCATCGATTACTTCCTTAATTTCTTCTTTATGTTGATCGAATTTCTGATCGAATTTCTGATTCATCATCTTGAAGCTTTCATTATTCGTGCGCATGAAGTCCATCAACAATGAACGTAGCGATGCCTCTTCATGTGATTGCTGGGACTCTTGTGGTTGCTGTGACTCCTGTCCCCGCGCTCTGACCTCTGACGTCTCCTCCGTCATATTTGGTTCGACGACTGATGAGTTTTCTTCGTTGGTGTCGGGTGCGCCTAACTGGTTGTTAACGTCAAAGTCCATGCTATCAGAACTACCGCTAGCCATTTTCGCCTTGCTTCGCGTTATCATTTACCAGTCAAGCTAACCTTACACTTATTTAATAATGTCTTACGTACTATATTATTGTAATTAGTCTAAATACTACTGTCTGCTCTCTTTTGCCATGCGATGGGCGCCATTTATAGTTAGCATAAATGGGGTTTATTTATTATGCTAATCGTGATATAAATGATTTACATTTAGTAAATGGGACTAGTGGTATTTTATGTGAGTTTATCACTTTCTCATATGTATCTCGCCCTAAAGCTGGATGCCATTTACATTTAATGCCAAGCGTTGTGCAGCCATTTACATTTAGTGGTGTAAATATAATTTACATCTGTGGTAATTAATTGTGTAAACCATTTACATCTAGTGAATATTAATCTGTGCTAATTATCTGCGCGGATTAATTACTCAACAATTATGAATCATATTAATTAAAGATTTATGTAATACGTTAAAATTGATATATCTAAAATTATTTCTATTCGTCAGATTTGACTCAACACAGTGTCTGATTAAATACGATTTTATGAGTCTATTAATCAGACGTTTCAATGGTCGAGTTTATTGTATCCATTGATGTTTAGCATAAGTTATGAGATTTTTAGTGTAATACTTAGAATGAAAATACATCAATAACAAAGGTGAAATTTCAATAATGAACGCATGAATACTGTAAATTAACTACTTATTTATTACACATCTTACTGAAGTAAGTAACTATATCCTGCAAATTACATACATATTAAAGCACATGATATAAATACAATTATTCAATTTATACGATGTTTCCTGAAACATAAACACATGGTACATTCAAATGCAGTAAATAATGCACATATATAAAACATACACGAATAATAAACAATCAACAATTATACTTATTCCTACCTAAAATGCGTTCATTATTTCTCAGATAACGAATTACGTTAGTGTTATTTTATAGATTTTATGATTCATATGACTCATATGTAATTATTCTCTTGGGGTTAGTTCTTTGAAAAGAGGCAACAGAACAGTAGTGTAGTATATACTACTAAGATTAAGTAGACATAAAGCTTATCTTTGAGAGTGTTTATCCAATTCCGTCGTCGTGAGAAGACACTTTCTAGATGATTCGTCGAAGATCATAATCACTGTTACGCAGAGCACTGATAATTTCACTTCACTCCACTAAATCTCCACTCCCGTCATGTGTATGGTATTGTGGTAACCCGCTGATGTCGAGTGTCCGGAGTTCAAATAGTGAGGTGTTAATGTTGTCATTAACTTGAATTGTTCTGAAAGTTTGCCATATTTGTGTACATGGTTAACTGTGCCGTCTATTTGGGTGTATCGCGTACTGCGTGCTTAATTGTTTGGTATAGTTTATTCAACTAATTGTTCAACATGGTGATACGTTATGATGTGAGAATGTTTGAGGTGACACTCACTGTTCTACTTTAAGTGTTAATTAGTATATTATTATGTGCGCGTCAGTTGAGATTTCAAGTCCCGTACGCACTCATAGTTTATATTTCCGCACAGAATTGTGTATAAGTGTGACTATACCGATGTCTTTGTTCACTTATGAATTTACAAATTAGTGAATCCGGTCGGTCGACATAATCAATCGTCTGTCTATCGTACGCACTAACTTCTGACTATTAATTGCGACTACCAACTGCTACTATTAACTACATACTCTTGACTACCGACTGACTGTTAACTGCGACTAACTGTTCGATTGAACGACTTGACTACTCGATTGAATACTTGACTATCCGATTGAAAATTACTGACTCTCGATTAACTACTTGACTGCCCGATTGAAAATTACTGACTCTCGATTAACTACTTGACTGCCCGCTCCGCGTCTTCGCCAAACAGTTTTATTGGAACATCTTACCCATGAGTCTAAGTTTCGATCTCTACGCCTTCTCGAACTCTTGATTGGTCGTACAAATTCCTACCCTTCTGTAGATCTCATCCTCTGTTTCACGATTCGTCGGCCGAACCCTTCCTACTCTCTCCACGAGCTCTCTTAGAAGATGCTTGATGCTGGTTGGTCGTCGTCATCCCCGGAGTGTTTCATGTGACGAGCGTAGCACAGATTCTAAGAAATTAGGACAATTTCATGGCCTTCTGTTATCCTTTGTTTAGACTTTCCCTAAGGTTCTGACTGAGCTTTTGTTAACAGACTCCAGGTCTTGGTTAATTGTCTAAGTTCCACGACGTTCGTTCCGCCGATTATCAACCCTTCGTTGTCTTCATTTCGGTGAAATTCTACTTTTCAGTCGTAAATTTCAGTAAACTGTCAAGAATGTGTTTTCACGCTGTGCAGGGTACACTGGCAGTATTCACTGAGTTACGTCTATTGTCTATCTCTCCGTTAAAATTGCTCTGTACTTCCTTTGTAACATAGTAAAGCCTTTCATAATTGAGCAGTTACACTTTGCTTCCACAGCAGGCGTTCCATCTCGATTCCGTGTAACTCGGCAGCTGGACGAAGTCTTTGTTTCAGATTGTTGGGTGCTGTAAATTTTGACAAACGGCTAGCTGTCAGTGACGCCTTGAAATACTCATTGTGTGCAGTGCTCAGACATTTTTTCTTTGTCTTCGCTCTGTCGTCGGGTTTGACGTGCCCTCGATTCGTCATTATTTACGACCTGGGCTTGTGTCCGTCGACTTGAGTGTGGGAACGTGTCACTTGATCGAGGAATTAAAATTTTTTAAAATTTCGATCATTACATTGTCCCCAAATTGGATTGGATGTTGGACTTCGGGAGACATCTGATCCAATTTCTGCGCTCTGTCCCAGTCGTGGATGTCTGCTTCGGAATGGACATGGTTGACTGACATCTATCTCTCATAGGAAGCAATTAATTGTTATTCCCCATCTTAATGTTTTATATGGTCATATGAATTTATTGCCGCACATCTGAGTGAATGAACGCATTTTTACACTTTGTCTGTCCATATGCGGACTGTACAATACGATTTCGAGTAAATAATTGAATTTAAGACATGGACGTTTGTCCATTTGACAGTTTGTCTCGTTACTCTTTATACACAATGTATTAGATAAGCTGTAGATTAGCTACCCATTATATTAATCGATCTTATGTCGATGACCTATATAGCAATAAAATACTTTTAAACTTGTCATTACTGTCTCTAGAATACAGTTGATACTAACAGATATATACATATGGTCAATTCGTAACATATTATAAATGATTACATTGGTAAAAGAAACATACATATTAATTAAATAGTTAAGGAATCAGCATACTTCGTGATGCATACTCTTAAAGTTATAAAACAATCGTCCATTTTGAATTATTATTTACATAACAAATTATTCGAGTCTCTACATTTTAACAAGTTATTATTCATAATTATTAACGTCTTTGGTGTCCTGTGTCATAGTATTACACTGTCCTTCTGACACATGGTACATTTCACAAATCACTTTCTGTATATGTTGATATTTATACGTCTAATTAACATAACGAATGACAATTATGTGCTGATCACAAACACAGTTAGCATTGAAATACAGACTAAACACAACAAGTAAAATGCATATCATTATTTGGTTAGCTGGACTGGCCGCGCGAGCAAATTACCTAAACTATGTCTTCTGCTGGTCGCCGGGAGTCGTCGCTACCACTCGTGTTATCTATACTTCCGTTCGCTGGCTCATGATACGCTTAATGCACTTTAATTTGCCGTATGTTGTACAAGCTCATACGTGGCTTTGTTTGAATTTCATTCATTAATCTTCTACTCTTCATTCATCAATATTCATCTTTAATTACTTTCTTTGGTTTATGTATTCCCATACAACCAATGTATTTAATGTATTTTATTCAGTACTATCTAATTTCATCATTACATTTTCAAACATTCTTAAAATCGTCTTCTTAATACGTTTTCATTATTCATTCTTAATTTACATTTGTGATGACATATTTTTATGTCCCGTCACTATCGTGCTGTTACTAACGCACGCGTTTTTGTTTGTAAACATTAAGGTGTTTGACCTTGGGTTTTGTGTAACATATTTTTTCCAATGGCTGGTTGGCCGTCCCCGTTATTCCGCTACAATGTGCTGCACTTGCGCGCCTAAGATTTATGACCATTCTCCGTCTCGTTCTATGTGAGTGAGTGAGAGGTGTGTCCCACTTTCCTTTTTGTCGGTCTGCCTCAGGCCAGCACGCTTTAAACTGCCTCCCTTGGCTTATACAACCCTTCGCAACCGTACTTCCATTGCTCACATATACAGTGCGTAGTTTTTGCCGCTTTTTCCAGTAGCTTTCACTAAGTAAACACGCGCCGTTCTGCTTTTGCCGCCGTTTCCAAGTCTGTATACAATTCCGTTGTTCGACAGTCAGTTTACTACTCGTGTGTTTACATAATAAAATTTTGTTTCTTAGGTTCCTAAGAGATCTTACCCCGAGTGCTTGGACTCTTCCTCCAGTACTATCACGATCCTTTACAACATTTTTAAGTCGTCTAGTAGAGATTTTTCTTCTCCTCTTCCTCATGACGTTTCTTGTCCATGATGAACATGCATACGGATCTTGTAGGTCCTTCCGTTTCATGTCATCCATGGCTTGTGTAAATTTGCTTTTAGCCTTATAACATGCGGTATTTGTTTCAACTTTAAACTTTCCCTTCATGCTTCTTATTGATGCAGCTCGACTACTTCGCCGATCTATGCTTATTTCACAAGCTGGATACTTCATCATAGAATTCACTGATGCCGTATCTATTCTCGCGTTTCTTAATTTGTACCTTTTATGCGTTCTACCTGGTGGTAGTAAAATTTTACTATCTTTATCCACGTCTGGATACTCCTCTTCCCACTTCCTCATATACAAAGGAACAAAGTCGTTTTTCTTCTTAATCCATTTGTTTCTTGAACTTACGTTAGCTCGAATAGTTGATAATTTCTTAGTAGCTGATACATCCGTAAAATCAACAGTGTTATCAGTGTCTTGTACTTTCCGTACGTCTTCGTAATTCTCATTCATCACTTCTTCTTGCTTCTTCTGGACTTCGTTTCCATCCACGTTCCAGGTATCCTTGTATTCACGTATTTCTGTGCGAAACAGCGTGAACTGCTCGTTCATAATTTGCGTAATTTCTTTTGCATAGCTATCTAAATTTTTGTTGAATTTGTCACACCCTTCATCGATTACTTCCTTAATTTCTTCTTTATGTTGATCGAATTTCTGATCGAATTTCTGATTCATCATCTTGAAGCTTTCATTATTCGTGCGCATGAAGTCCATCAACAATGAACGTAGCGATGCCTCTTCATGTGATTGCTGGGACTCTTGTGGTTGCTGTGACTCCTGTCCCCGCGCTCTGACCTCTGACGTCTCCTCCGTCATATTTGGTTCGACGACTGATGAGTTTTCTTCGTTGGTGTCGGGTGCGCCTAACTGGTTGTTAACGTCAAAGTCCATGCTATCAGAACTACCGCTAGCCATTTTCGCCTTGCTTCGCGTTATCATTTACCAGTCAAGCTAACCTTACACTTATTTAATAATGTCTTACGTACTATATTATTGTAATTAGTCTAAATACTACTGTCTGCTCTCTTTTGCCATGCGATGGGCGCCATTTATAGTTAGCATAAATGGGGTTTATTTATTATGCTAATCGTGATATAAATGATTTACATTTAGTAAATGGGACTAGTGGTATTTTATGTGAGTTTATCACTTTCTCATATGTATCTCGCCCTAAAGCTGGATGCCATTTACATTTAATGCCAAGCGTTGTGCAGCCATTTACATTTAGTGGTGTAAATATAATTTACATCTGTGGTAATTAATTGTGTAAACCATTTACATCTAGTGAATATTAATCTGTGCTAATTATCTGCGCGGATTAATTACTCAACAATTATGAATCATATTAATTAAAGATTTATGTAATACGTTAAATTGATATATCTAAAATTATTTCTATTCGTCAGATTTGACTCAACACAGTGTCTGATTAAATACGATTTTATGAGTCTATTAATCAGACGTTTCAATGGTCGAGTTTATTGTATCCATTGATGTTTAGCATAAGTTATGAGATTTTTAGTGTAATACTTAGAATGAAAATACATCAATAACAAAGGTGAAATTTCAATAATGAACGCATGAATACTGTAAATTAACTACTTATTTATTACACATCTTACTGAAGTAAGTAACTATATCCTGCAAATTACATACATATTAAAGCACATGATATAAATACAATTATTCAATTTATACGATGTTTCCTGAAACATAAACACATGGTACATTCAAATGCAGTAAATAATGCACATATATAAAACATACACGAATAATAAACAATCAACAATTATACTTATTCCTACCTAAAATGCGTTCATTATTTCTCAGATAACGAATTACGTTAGTGTTATTTTATAGATTTTATGATTCATATGACTCATATGTAATTATTCTCTTGGGGTTAGTTCTTTGAAAAGAGGCAACAGAACAGTAGTGTAGTATATACTACTAAGATTAAGTAGACATAAAGCTTATCTTTGAGAGTGTTTATCCAATTCCGTCGTCGTGAGAAGACACTTTCTAGATGATTCGTCGAAGATCATAATCACTGTTACGCAGAGCACTGATAATTTCACTTCACTCCACTAAATCTCCACTCCCGTCATGTGTATGGTATTGTGGTAACCCGCTGATGTCGAGTGTCCGGAGTTCAAATAGTGAGGTGTTAATGTTGTCATTAACTTGAATTGTTCTGAAAGTTTGCCATATTTGTGTACATGGTTAACTGTGCCGTCTATTTGGGTGTATCGCGTACTGCGTGCTTAATTGTTTGGTATAGTTTATTCAACTAATTGTTCAA
This sequence comes from Magicicada septendecula, assembly GCA_034769895.1. Taxonomy (NCBI): domain Eukaryota; kingdom Metazoa; phylum Arthropoda; class Insecta; order Hemiptera; family Cicadidae; genus Magicicada; species Magicicada septendecula. Next base: position 333,656,022 of record CM068372.1, read on the forward strand.
CATGGTGATACGTTATGATGTGAGAATGTTTGAGGTGACACTCACTGTTCTACTTTAAGTGTTAATTAGTATATTATTATGTGCGCGTCAGTTGAGATTTCAAGTCCCGTACGCACTCATAGTTTATATTTCCGCACAGAATTGTGTATAAGTGTGACTATACCGATGTCTTTGTTCACTTATGAATTTACAAATTAGTGAATCCGGTCGGTCGACATAATCAATCGTCTGTCTATCGTACGCACTAACTTCTGACTATTAATTGCGACTACCAACTGCTACTATTAACTACATACTCTTGACTACCGACTGACTGTTAACTGCGACTAACTGTTCGATTGAACGACTTGACTACTCGATTGAATACTTGACTATCCGATTGAAAATTACTGACTCTCGATTAACTACTTGACTGCCCGATTGAAAATTACTGACTCTCGATTAACTACTTGACTGCCCGCTCCGCGTCTTCGCCAAACAGTTTTATTGGAACATCTTACCCATGAGTCTAAGTTTCGATCTCTACGCCTTCTCGAACTCTTGATTGGTCGTACAAATTCCTACCCTTCTGTAGATCTCATCCTCTGTTTCACGATTCGTCAGCCGAACCCTTCCTACTCTCTCCACGAGCTCTCTTAGAAGATGCTTGATGCTGGTTGGTCGTCGTCATCCCCGGAGTGTTTCATGTGACGAGCGTAGCACAGATTCTAAGAAATTAGGACAATTTCATGGCCTTCTGTTATCCTTTGTTTAGACTTTCCCTAAGGTTCTGACTGAGCTTTTGTTAACAGACTCCAGGTCTTGGTTAATTGTCTAAGTTCCACGACGTTCGTTCCGCCGATTATCAACCCTTCGTTGTCTTCATTTCGGTGAAATTCTACTTTTCAGTCGTAAATTTCAGTAAACTGTCAAGAATGTGTTTTCACGCTGTGCAGGGTACACTGGCAGTATTCACTGAGTTACGTCTATTGTCTATCTCTCCGTTAAAATTGCTCTGTACTTCCTTTGTAACATAGTAAAGCCTTTCATAATTGAGCAGTTACACTTTGCTTCCACAGCAGGCGTTCCATCTCGATTCCGTGTAACTCGGCAGCTGGACGAAGTCTTTGTTTCAGATTGTTGGGTGCTGTAAATTTTGACAAACGGCTAGCTGTCAGTGACGCCTTGAAATACTCATTGTGTGCAGTGCTCAGACATTTTTTCTTTGTCTTCGCTCTGTCGTCGGGTTTGACGTGCCCTCGATTCGTCATTATTTACGACCTGGGCTTGTGTCCGTCGACTTGAGTGTGGGAACGTGTCACTTGATCGAGGAATTAAAATTTTTTTAAATTTCGATCATTACACGCCTTGTATTAAGTTTTTGAAGAATCAAAGGTACACATTATGTAGACACACTACAACGTCGATGTGAATATCCCCAGAGTTTGCCAACGCAGGGTCCGGCTTAGTCGCAACGTTCCGTTTCTTGCCAACACCGGGGGCGGGATCAGTTTCAACGCTTGATCTTGTAAAGTCGCTATTCAAGTCTGTATAAATTCGCGCGTGTATGCGTGTGAGGTTCGAGTTGACGGAGTAAACATTATTGGTACGCACGGGAACGCCCGGAGCAATCAGGGGTTCAAGAACACAACTTTCCATTTCTAGAATTGTTTAGAAAATCACATGCCAGAAGGTTATGTACATGGGTGTTGTAAAATCGACAAATACGTTTAAAACCATAAAGACTGACAAGCAATCCCTGCATAACTGTAGTGCTACTTAAACTTTGTAAACACGTATCTTGTTCAACAGCAGTAAACACAAGGATAGACGCGTTACAGAAATGACGTTGTAAACAAACGGAAGTCTTTCATGTTAGAAAATTAATTTTATTCGGAAAGAGGAAATCACACATTTCTCGGAGAGAAATACCGTTTTTTGTTGTTATAATAGTTGTTTTCTTTTTTTTGACTCATTAGTTTTTTTTTTCATTGATATTGTGTTTAATAACAAAATCGATGTTATTCTCTTATTATTAATTCATCCATAACTAAAAATAAATTTTCACATTAAAAAAATATGTCATTAAAAGTAAGGATCGTTTTTACTATGTCCAAATTCCAGCCCTAATGGATTACTAAGTCGGCTGAGAATACAAAAGGCTATCCAGGGATAGTTGTAGCTGCGTTATTGATACACTGTCCAGTGTGTCCAGGTCACAGGCTGCACACAATAAACTGGGACCTGTTGTCTGACCGCGATAATAACTCACTGAATACAGTCCACTAAGATAAATCAAATTTTAATATTATGCATAAATTTGTAATTTTGTTCATTGCATTGATTGCTACGCGTTATTTCGTTGAAAATAAGTCCAAATATGAAGTAAAAAGACTTAGTAAAATCTTACAAAATTAGTAAATACTGACCATCAGATAATTTTCAACTTCTTATGTATGTACACTAATCAACAGATTAGCTTAAAGAATGTATTTTCTGATTGCTAATAAATAAATATAAAATAGATAATTTTTAATAAGAAAACTTGTGTTCATTATTTTAGTTTTAAAACTAAGAGCGCGTGGGTGATAATTAACGCAATTCTCTAATTAAAACTCAGTGAACCAATGCTGTTTTTAAAAGTTAAAATAGTCTCACTTTATATTTTGTTACATATACCCTACATTTTTGACGTTTTTACCTTATAGTAACTCAATGGAAGTTGGTAATCCGTGTCTAAGAAAATATCTGAAATACACATTCGATTCAGTTAAAGTAATAACAAATTTTATTTATAATCCAATTCCATTCCGTGTGAACATTTGTCCTTTTATACCGATTATCAACCACTACTGAGGTGTTTGTAATCTGCAGTTTTACATACATGTATATATAATTTACCTTAATTATTGTAGATCACCAGTTTTTTATTAATTTTTTTTCAGCTTATGTAGCAAATTTTGTCCTACCTGCCTTCATATAATTGTCCAAGCAGAGAAGGTGACTTATATGCACTTATAAGTACCTATTTTAGAATAACGCTCGATGGCCAACCTCAAGGGTATAAACGCTGCTAAGGGTGTAAAATGGAAAATTACGGGAGAGTAACAAGATAAGGATTATAGAGATAAATTCTCTTGTTTCGGACATTTCAATAATTAAAGTTCAATATCGTTTTCAGAAAGAAAACACCGTGTAATGCCTGTTTAAAGTTCAACGGACATTGCACAGTCCACATTAAACAAAATCATAAGACGGTGGTGGACATTCGCTATAAGTGACTAGCGCCGGATCAGTATGAATAATTCAGTGACAATCGGTTAATGATTGTCACTTCCAACTTTTCGAAAACAAAAAGGCACAGAAGAAGGTTTATTTAAGAATGTACAAAATATATTACCTGAAATAATTTAAGAAAGATAACAAAAACAAATATTTCTTAAATACAATACATACATACATATTCCGCACTACAGTCCATGGGCCTTGGCCTCCCAAATGAACCGCCTCCAGATAGTCCGATCATATACCCCGGTCTTCCACGTGCCAACACCCATCTTTGTCAGGTCTTCTTCCACGTCGTCGTGACATTGTTTTCTTGGCCTGCCTCGTCTTCTGCGCCCATCTATGTGGCCATTCATTATCCTTTTGGGGAGTCTTTGGTTGTCCATTCTTTCTACGCGTCCTACCCAGCTGATTCTTCTAGACTTTATAAATCGGACGATATTTCCCTGTTTTAGAATGGAGTCTCTTGGAGTCTCGTGGAGTTTCTTGATTAGATCTAATCCTTCATTCTCCTTTACAACATACTGGTCCGAAGATTCTTCTAATAATTTTTCTTTCAAAAGTGCTCAGAGCCTTCTCATCAACTGCTCTTAATGTCCAGGTTTCGGAACCGTATGTCCCTACAGGCATTGCTCTGTACATTTTCAGTTTAGTCTCTTGGGTGAGAAGATTAGATTCTTAAATACAATATAAGTAGTTAATGTACAATCTTCCAAGTCTTTCTAATGTTATTCTTATGCACCATTACAAAAATATTTGTGTCTTTGAAATTCTGAGTTACCGATTATGATGATTTTCGGTTGGACTTTAAAACTATGGATAAGAACTAAAATGTGCGAATACATGACATGTATTATTCTTGTACGCATAACACGTTGTTCTTGTAATAATGACATCAGTATTATTAAAGATCACTTTCCATTTTTAAGTAAATTATAAATATTATATTTTCTGCAGGCTACGTTTCATTTCTAACGATATTACTTTTTTCAAAGAAAAGAGAGAATATAAGAGAGAAATCCGCCATGTTTCGTCTGAACACTGATTGTCTTCCGACCGTTCCCAAATTTAGTTTTCAATGCTTAATATATTAAACAGTAAATTGTTTTAATGTAATTGATTAATTTTGTCATACTCAATGAAACTACCTTTCTAACTATATGAATTTCATCAGGCTTCCTTGCGTAGATAAAGAAAAAACGGCATCTATAGAATAAATATAATATATATGGTTATAAGAGAATTGGGACAATCAGATAGAAGTTTTGAGAATATGATTGCTAATATTTTTGAAACGTAAGTTTAGCTCATCGTTTCTTTTAATGCGTGCGCGAGATGACGTATTTTGTAGTGCAAGCATATTTTTTCCGTTTTGATGACCTATCTTATTATTGTGCATTTTTTGTAGGCCTACATAGTAATGATAAAGATATGTACTCAAAGCCAAAGACTATGTATCCATTATTATCAACGGAACGGTTTGCAAAAGTTATTTGTCCAAACATAGAATACAGACCTATACGATCCTAATGAAGATCATAAGTAAGTTTTTAGATCATAGATAAGTAACTTCTTAGATCATGAACGGGCTACTAACAGGCGTTACTGCGATAAACGTCGTTTCAAGAAAACGCTGGTTATGTCAGTTGGAGAGTATTTTATCTCAACAGAACGTGCTAAAATGCTGTGATACTTTTTTAAAAAATTATTTGCTTTTTTTTTACTGTATTGAAGTGAGAATATGAGAAATCGCAAAGTTTTGGATATTCTAGATAAAGTAAACAGACGTAGAAAAATGTTTGTCGTAATAAACACTAGCACTTGAAATATCATGCATGAGGTTATGGTAGGCTATATTTGATTTTTATATCAGGACCGCCTGCTCGCGGGAATCAGCCCACAGAAGTTAGTTGGTAACGAAAAATTCATTTTATTGCAGATTACCAAAACTGAAAAGTGAGAAGCAAATTAGAAACTACGGTAAGAATACGTAACCTGAAGGCGAATTGCATGTCTTTCTGAAGGATATCGTACCGTGAGTGTTAATTAATCGTCATTGTCATCATCTTCACTTATTAACCAAGGATGGTTTGTTCTGGTCTCAAATAGGCAAAGATTAGAGCTGGTCACTCCAGCGCTTCCTCGGACATCCCACACCTCTCAGTCCCCTCGGCTTATAGTTCCAGAGTTGTTTGGGGATGCGGGAGTCATCCATTCGGCAAAGATGTTTCCACCAATTCAGCCGATGCTGGGCGATCCTATCGAGTATACTCATAATATTCTGTTCCTGCCGCATATCTGTGTTTCTTGTATGATCATGGAGAGTATACCCTGCCACGTGCCTGAGAAATCTCACTTCAGCCGCTTGGATGCGACTGGCCTGGCCTTTCGTTAAAGTCCAATTCTCAGACCCATAAAGCAGTGTAGGAAGGGAGAGCCATCACCTTGTAGAATTTTAGGCGTGTTCCTTTACTTGCTGACTTAAGGGTTCGCCTAATGGTCCCGCACATAAGGTTGAACTTATGTAAGTTATTCACAACATCGTTGGATGCATTATGAGACAACTGTAGGCCAGGTATTCAAAATTGCTAACTTATTCCAAGACAGTACCATCTATAACAATTTTTGCCCATACGGGATCAGTTCCGCGATAAACCATCACCTTGGTTTTACGTGTTGATATCTGCAATCCAGAGTCTTTGCAGATTCGATTTAACAAATGTATCCCCATCTGCAATCTGTTTTCAGAGTCTGACAGAATAGCGTGATCTGTTAATTAATATAAACGTAATTTTTTAGCAGGTGTAGGACCTAGTGTTCCATTTCTTTACCACGTTGATAGTAACTCAATTTCAGTTAACTGAGCAATAATGGAGAGTCGGCAGCACAACTGTGTATTCACTATAATGCTCTGTGTTGCAGCGCGTGGATTCGATATAAAATCACGCCCACCTCAGCCCGTTTGTGTAAGCCAACCCTAGTTTAATATCACCGTTGATAAGATAATACTTGCGAATAAGTATTTTTGTTTATCCACATTTTATCGTATCAGTTGTTCGTGAAACAGTGTGAATCGATTTTGCAATAAATAATGACGTGAGTGGAAAACACGACGATGTTCGAAAATCTGGCGTAAATAACGGATTACGACTAATCCTGATTGTTTGTACTCTGACAATGACTGCGTTCGATCAGCACTTATTCCCAGCAGCGTACGCGTACCTGGGAAATTTAGATTTTGACGACAGTTGTCAGCAAGACGCAAGTTATATAGGATCTGATGCGTTGTGTTCCGTCCTACAGTTCTGTTGTTTCATGTTCTACAGTAAAATAAATTGGGGAATTTGGGGAAATATATCAGAGTATAGAAAATATAACAGAAACAATGAGAAAAAGAAGACTATTATTTTTGGACATTTGTATAGAATGGACGACAATAAGTTAACAAAGCAGATCTTCAAATATCTGTAGGGGAAGAAGTCAACATCAAGTTGGATTAAAGAAGTCAAAAAGAATTTAGACAAAAATAATATAAACACAGAAGAAGCAATTGAAAGAGAATTTTTTCGGGCAAAAGTGTTAAAAATGGAAGGAGTCCAGGGTAGGAGAGAGAAAAACGCAGGTTCAAAGTGGACTGAAGACAGGAAGAAGAGACACAGTGAAAAGATGAAAGAAAATTGGAGAAAAAGAAAAGAACAAAGAATTAAGAATTAAAATTGGCATGTGGTCCTTAGATGGCCGATACAAAAAAAAAAAAAAAAAATTGGGGAATTTCAATATTGACGGACATCACCAAACGAAAGTAGTAAAATACCAAATGTAAAGCTTTTTTTGTTTTCTGTCTGATATCACAACTACACATCAAACGTTTCGCCCATCTTAACGGTACCATTGCATCCTCAATGATAAACGACATCACCGAGAATGCCACATCACACGGTATAATGGGCGAAATGTTCGTTTTATCAATAACATTAAAAATCATGGTTATCAGCCGAAAATGTATGTCACTACCACCATCACCGCAGCGTCTATTGACTCTGTTAAGAACTCTCGTTTAACGTTATTTATGGTTGAAATATTTTGACAAGTCATGGTTCCAACTTGTACGAAAGCCAAGTTGCGTGTCGTTTACACAATAGATTGTGTTCTCCCAGACGCATCCTCCTAGTACAACTAGTCAGTGTTACAACTAACAACGGTAGTTGTACAATTTTCAGTTCCTTTTAATGTACGTTTTTAGCAGGCATCCTATTTTTGCGTTCGGTTTCAGAGTTTGCCACAGTATTCATTTCTTTTCCCATATTAATTTTGTTTTTTCTCCAAGTTCTCGTTATCTTTCTTCCCAGTCGTCGTCGTAGTATTACTTGAGGCAGGGGTGTTTAAAAGGGGGGACGAACGGGACCCCCCCCAGAGGGTCGAAAAAGGTTTACGAATTTTGTTAATCTCTTAATTTTAGACGGTTTTATTATTTTTGCAGCTTTGTGCGCTAATATAGTAGTAATTCTTTTTTAAATATACAAACAGACTTATTACACAACATTTGCGTATACGTTCGTTTGAAATATGAAATATAGGAAATCAATTCAGTCAATAAGTATCTTCAATAACGCGTATTTGTATCGTGTTATTGCCGTTTACTTATAATCGGATTGATTTCAGGATGTTATCACACGTTTTTCAACCACTTCAAAGACAGTAATGTTGATTAGTCTTAACTTGTTTTTTCTTTTGATGAAGCCGACTCGACCGGACCTCCCTCCCCAAGCCAAATTAAATACGCCACTGACTTCTAGTCGTCTTCACGAAATAACCTGTACATTTACTCGCTTTCGTTTACCCTGTTGCCCTCTCTTGTCGACTTGTCGTGTTGCCTGACTCTTCTTCTTCATTTTGCCAGTTGTAAGTAAACGCATAATTATATCTTTCCCTTCTGATTGATCTACTGTTTTCTCTTTCCGTTTCCCCGGTTATGTCCAGCTATACTACTACAGATTCTTCGTTTAGCTCAGTGGCTTCCAATGTAAAAGCACCTGAGGGCTACAGTTAATATCAGGAATCTATCGGCGGACTGCATCATAAACGATCAATTTTCGACAAGTAACGTAAAATTAAAAAGGTAGTATTTAATTGTAAATAAGTAAAAAGAGATAATTTACACATTTAACGTATACTACTACACATCTTCAACGGTAGGCCTACAATCTTAACTACGTCAGTATAATAATGAAGATATAAGAATGATATTAAACACTGTACATTTAGATAAAATCTTCAGTGTGAAAAGTAAGATCGATCTGGTGAAGCCACTGAAGTAGGAATGTCCGCACGGAATTGAGTTGTTGCTACCTTAGTAGGTGAAGCAGAGAAGAATCTGTGACTTCTGCTGTGACTCTTGTGGAGAACACACTGTCACAGATGTACGTACTACAGCCCAACATAGATGTCCAAAATTTCGCAGATTTGGAAATCATTTATTAGGTAGCAGCTCAAATAAATCCGACCAGGGATTCTTTCATATTCTCCAGGAAGGAATCGGTTTGTAAATGACACAATTCTAGTTGAAAACTTTTAAACGTAACTTTGAATCACTATTGTGACTGACTATGAAAAAAGAAAGAAATATTGGACGTCTCTTTCCTCTACCCGAGGGATGGAAGGAAATAGACTGGGGTTTGTGATCAATTAAAAGAGGACTATCGCAAATACACTTTCAATTAAAGAAAGTGAAATCTACTGTATGTTTATCAGTGAATCAGTGGAACATTTAATCATAGGTTTTTTCTGCAATACCATTCTCAGTTTAAATAATATTTTATTATTCATTTACTTATTAAAGTAAATAGAGTAATTATTAAATAGTTTTTTAAAGATAAGATCGGGAGCGCACAAAAAAGGTATCGTGGACGGCCAGTTGGAAATCACTGGTTTAGCTGTTCGAAGTTTATGCATCGGTTTTGTTTATTTAATCTTGTGGTTACTGTTCACAAACCGCATTAAACAACTGAACAGAAAAATTTCTTTCGTAGACATGTGTGTCACATCTAGTCAGCTTGGGAATATGGAGAAAAAGGTAAAAGAAAGTCTTTAGTAAAGTATGTGTTAAGATAAATACGCTGTTATGCAATACTTCTACGCCCCATACATACAAGTGTAAGTTTATACGAAGTTATAACTTTATTACGTTAGTTTATAGTTTAAACGCGATATTACAATGATATGTTAAAATGATAGAGCTTACAGCTGGAAGCAACATGTAGGCCTATATGAGGTTTGACCAAAACGTTCGTACAATTTTTGTTTATTTGAAAAAATATGCACTGATTCATCTACACTTATACTGCCCTTCTCAAAGTAGTCTCAGTCGCATATAACGCGACTCATAATGTTTTTTGAAGACTATCATGACAGGTGAGACATGAGATGATTGTGATGCGAAACAAAACAAAGTCATATTGGGCGAGGAATTCATTGCTAAGACCAGAAACACAACAAAGTCACTCATTATAAAAGCGGTGGCTGATCATCTTTTTTGATTGGAATAGGTCAAACCATGGAAATGGGTCCCATCTAGTCAAACCATCAACAACGTTTATTATTTGGAAGTAATGTGGCATTTGATGGAGGTAGTGGGAAAGAAGGCAACTGAAGTGTGAACAAATAAAAGTTGGATCTTACACTATAACACTGCTGCCTTATATTCGGCACTCTTATTCAAGAGTTTATGGTGGTGAAATGTAACTATTGTACCAAATTTCCCTTATTCCAGTTGTAACGTTTTTTGCAGCCTTCAAAACACTTCTTGAATGCAATTTTTTGGTAGGCCTATAGCCTTCAGCTCGCTCAGCGATTTTTGCCTTACGTCTTCAACAGTCACGAAACGTTGTCCTTCCGTGATACTCTTCATTACTGAGAATAGGTAAGATCGTATTGGGACATATCCAGCGAATACGGCGGTTGCGGTGTCATTACGATGTTTTATTTTGTCTAAAATTCTTCAACAAGCAACGACGTGCGTCCAGGTGCATCATCGGGGTGCAATGTCTATAATCGGTCCTTCCATATATGTGAAAGTTCGTTTTCTACGAATAGCTACACACAAGTGGTGTATTATCTGTATACACTAAGTTGGCGTCTGGGCCGGCGACTACCTCGCGGCTGGCCCGGGTAATCCCCTGGCATTCACAACCGGCCCAGACGCCAACTTAGTGTATACAGATAATAAAATACCAGAATAGTACAGTATAACACGCCGCTTAGCGCTTGACATACGTTCCGGGATCACAAAGCGGTATACGAAACAGCGCTGTACGGGGTCGATTTTTTCAATGATTATTGTTTACTACTTGTTTTATTATTATTTCTTTGTTGTTTTACTTTTGTTTATTTATGTTTTAATTTAACGCAGCCTGATAATCTGCGCTAGCTGCTTCACCTGTTATTTAAAGTTGTGAAGATCTGAAGTTTCTTAAACCTATCACCTACCATCCTTTACTAGCTCCAAACGTTTCTGATTTGTCTCCTTTTTCGTACTGAATGTAAGCAAAAATGCTTCTCGCTTTCTCCATGATGGTAAGCTGACTGTTACACCTAGTGATGAAAATTAATAGATCACAAAACCACAGTCTAAATCTGACTGTCACGATCTTCAACTCATTCAAGACAGTCTTTGAAGCTTTTATGTACAATTTATAAACGCTTGTTCAAGCGTAGCAGGCATTGCCGGAACCTTCTCCAACACTTTCACCACTGTAGAGCAGTTTGTCATGCTTTAGAGAAAATTTAATGCTTTAAAACACAACCTACTCAATTAGCTGTCGAATCTAAACTATGCATTCCAATTGGATTAATTTTAGACGATTGTCACTAAGACGTATACTAACAATGTGCAAACAAATTTTTTAATCGAAGACTTGTAGCGTGGGAAATTCAAAAATAGCACGAACTTTTTTTTATCAGACCTCGCGTATTACCATTAAGTTTATGTCTAGTGAATCTTACTGTACGTTGTGTTAATGCGCGACCGGAGAAACAAATCTCAGTGGCAGCGCGGACAGGGCAAGGTGTGTTGTCACTTTCCATTGCATTAAGTAAGGGGTTTCGCAATATCTGTAATAGTCACCGTTTGCGAATGGCGCGCACGCACGCACTATATACGTTAACTGTATTACGTTAGGCGCTAAATATTTTATGGTGCAATGTATTGATAACGGTTTTTTTATTAACGTAATTAAGCGTTCATTAATAAAGACGGAGAGGATGTACCTGCTAATATTTGTCTAAAATTGTGTATAGCTGTAGGTAGCAGTGCGTGTAAAGATTGTAAATGCATGGAGAAATTGTGCCTTTTGTATTGTGGAAGACCGTCCATTTCTGATGTTTCTTATCAGATAGATCTGCGATAGTTGCCTTGAAACGTCTGCCGCTACTGATAGTTGCGATGACAATTGTCATCTGTCGCGATGAGTTGCCTTTTATGTAGGCCTCAATTCTGTCGTCTTTAGGGACCTTAGAATTACCATGATTATACAGCAAGCAGATGGAATATAGGCCGCCTAGTGGTTAAAATTTAAGCACTGAAGACGAATATCGCAGATATAGTCAAAACGTCTAGCTGACAGAAGATATCGCACAGCATTCATCCAGAAGGTTCGAAAAGCCACTATTCATACTTTGAACGCTAAAAAAGCTAGTCGAAGAGAAAATAAACATTAGGCCTACAGGTGAGGTATACGCGATTGTAATGAATATTGTAACGAGCCTTCGTTACCGGTTTTAAATACTTACGAATGTCTACTCACCCGTTCGGTCGTTCAAATTCGAATTTACTGCCTCTACGTCTGGTTGGCCAATTCTCCGTAGTAAACCCACAATCGTAAAGTTTATTATTCTATTTTTTATTGCTCAAATTCTAATATCTCGTAGAATAAAATCAAACATACAGTTTAACGTTTGTACCAAGTTTATTAACAATTATTAATAGGGTTCAGTTTCTACAATTTCCTTCAAAAATATAATTCTTAATTTTGCGCCGGCATGTTTAATTATTCGCGGTTGGCTATTCTGCCCACTCGTGTGTATGTAAACTCACTGCTATGGAATTCAGTTTTCTTCGTTGATTTAATTCTCAGGTCGAGGTTCTTGTGACTACAGAAAATGTTGTTATACACACTAATAAAAGTACAATATCTTACAATATACCTTATCAATATTATAGTACAGGTGATGTACTTAAATTATAGTGGTAAATTACCGATATGGGAACTTGTGTTTTATAGGTTATTTATGGTTAGCAAACTTTCCGTTTTTAAAACATATTTCTTAAAAAATCAAATTTGGATTGATATAGTTATTCAAATTGAGATGTTGGTTAACTAAAATCAAGTTCATGTGTTTACTAAAAGTGATAGGTGATGTGAAAAGTTTAGTTCACTTATGGTTGATTGTCTTGTGTTTTTCAGTGAAGTCGTGTTTAAAATATACTTAACACTCCTTCGTCTCTGCTATCTAGGGTAATACTTCTCTCAAATACTGCTGCTTGTCCTTTCTTGGGTAGTCTGGTTAATTTCAAGTGCAAAATTCGTAGTTCTCGGGTTACGATGTTTAAATTCCCTCAGTCCTACTGGTTAAGGTTGGTTCCAGGGTTCATTTACGTTTTCAGGTATTTTCTTCCTTCAGTGGGTGGTTATTCCTTCACTTGGGCTTCTTCAGCAATTTCTCCTGGTTAATTTTTATTTCCTTTGTAGAATTTATTTATTTGTTTACTATCAGTGTTATTACTGTGATTTAGTTTACCTTCTTAATCAGTACTTTAGATAAAATTGGCTGAATTACTTCTTTTATTCTTTTGTGGGTTTCATACATCCACCCTACTCAAACTCTAATAATGGAATGATACAATTTATTAACGGTTTCCTTGTAACAAAGTTTGGTTGTTATGGCAACCTCCTCTAAAAAACTAATTCCCATCGGTTGATAATTTATAACATTGTTATATCAAACTAACGTTTTTCTATACAAAATCATTAAAACTCTTCACATTATTATAACTTCCTTATACTACCTGTAATATTAAATACAATAACACCATTAGTTTGCTCTTTGTTTACAAATTATTTTGATACCACACAAAGTTACCTTTTGTCAAATTATTACAGATTACTATTTTTTATTTGGTTTTTCTTTTGTTAATTATTTTTAAACTACTTATTATCTATCCAGTTTTGTGTCCTACACTATTATTATAAAACCTAAACAGATTATACACTTTATTTTCTCAATGGCTATTGCTTTATCTTAAATTTCACCAATTTCTGATTATCAGTTATAGGCCTAATGCCTAGAGTTCATGATTCACCTACCCTATACTCATTACAATGGTTTATAGTCATTTATGTTAACTTTACATGCTACTAAACATTATTACTGAAACAAACTAACTTAAATCATAACATTTGATTGTATTTAATCACCATATATCATTATATAACTATTTAATAACTCTTTTTAGGTCCATGCCTGTATCAGAAGTTTTACATGTTTTGAATGGTTTTGTTTAACATAATCCTCAACATAATTACTAACAAAGAAACCTATAACAAAATTGAACAATTAACTATGCCCTAATATTCCCTTATAAACTCATTTTAAAGAATATAAATATAACTTTATTACATTCCTTCATTAAAATTAAAACAATATATTCCTTATCCTACTTATACTGTAATTATTTTGGTTACTAGATGACTTATAATCTATTATTACAAGTTTATTATTTTATTGTTGACTACACTGCACTTTCTTAACTAGTTTTTATGTAGTTCATTCACTATTCTGGGTCATATAATGGTTTATTAATGATTATTAATCATTTATCACTTTTGGTGTTCACCTCCTAACATCTTAATCTATATTTCATATATTTATCTATGCTGGGTCCTATCAATGTTTGTTATCTTCCCAATGAATTATTTTTATTCAATTTTATTTTATTTTAGTGGCTTTTAATAGCTTATTTATTAACATTCTTTCTATATTTTATTAGCATATGTGTTTTTACATTCAATTTCTTTTATCCTTCCTATAGGTTACACTATTTATTTTCCTATCTAATTTTGTACTCTTATTTCTATATCATTCTTGTTAATATTTGGGTTCTTATACTTGTTATTATTAGTGACTTGAATTAATGTTTCTGTCTCACCTTATCCAATCTATTGGGTCTAGTCATCGTCATTGTCTAAGTCTAAATTAGTTAGTGGTGTTGTGCTATCATTCTTCATTTAATAAGTTATTATTTTCCTTTAGTATATAGCTTTTCTTCCATTAATTATACTTGAAAAATCTTGTGCTATTGTATGTCACGTTACAATATGAATAAATTTAAAATATTAACATTTTGAAGAACGAAAGCAACTCACACTAAAGTGTTAAATCTTTTTAAACGGAGTTTGAAAATTATTTGTTTCTTATTTTATGTTATATTTATGCAGTGATGTAGTAAGCTAAAAATTTCTTCTCGCAACGTCAATTTGAATATCGGTGGGTTGCCCTTCTCTGCAGTTATCAGGTATGACGATACTATATTAATCTGCAGCAATCGTCTTTGATGTAAAATGCCAATGAGGTCACAATGTAGCAGGCGAGAGTTGGCAGGGAGATATTCTTCACTTAAAAAGTTTCTTCTACTTTTATCTATTCTTTCATACTTCACTTTATCTATTTAGTAACATCAATCTACGTTATCTCGATAACGTCGTTTCCATTTTCGCTTATTTCGTTCTATTATTTCTACTTTGCCGCAGAAACCTGTAAGCTGTCTGACTGAACAACTTTCCACTGTTGTTCAGTCTTCTAAAGTACAGAAAAAAGTTTAAAACTGTGCTGGTTGTATGAAGCATTCATTATTGCTTATTCTATTAGCAACAGTGTTGTAAAGGTGACAGAGCACCTATATCTACGCGAGCCTAGAGAGTAGACAAAACATTGACACATTTCTGAAACACCAGTTAACCGTTTATGTACACCTCTTAACGGTATACTGCAAATTACTTGTGTCGTCGAGTTAAAAATAACAAGTACACGTTACAGCGCCACGTTTTGAATGGAACCGAAGGTGTGACTGGGCGCCACGTGATCTCTTCACAGTGTCGTCGCCCGTTCCAAACGTCATTTCTCTTTGATATTTACGATTTTTCGCCGAAGTTCGTTTTATATCAGAAGATATTCACGCGCGCCTGTAGGCTATCGCGTGTCTTGTACTTGAACTAATAACTACGCCCCAGTCCACGATGCGCCGGTGCCAAGTAGGCTCATGTTGATGCCAGAACGCGTTTGACTCACTGCGTCTCCCCTCGCAACAGTTTAAGCAACAAGCGGAAGGATTGTGCCCATCGTTGTAGGTGCACACATTAGACATATGTTTCGACAGTTAATGTTCGACACGATTCAAACGAACAACGCACAAAATAAATATTAAATAAAAGTCTCAAGTCGCTAGGATCAAAGGCGTGTTCCGTGTGTCGTACTGGACACGGCAAACAACTTGTTTAGTACACAATAATACACCACCACATGGGCTGTAGTCTTCCAATTCTAATCGTCAGTGAACTCTTCTAATCATGCGTGTTACTCTTTGAGTCTGACTGTACAGTACTTTCCCTGTCTTGATAAAGACGCTAAAATTGATGCATTTGGCACAGAATTTTTACTATCACTTTTAATTGCTTCGAATGAAAAGAAAATTCGAACAAGTCAGTAGGAAATATTTAAAAGACAAGAAAACACTGTTTATTAAGCCAGTGTTTGGCGTCGTTATAGCCTTGTATAGTCCTAGAACATTCTTGTACTTATTAATCGTAAAAACAAATATTGTAAGCTGTCTAACCGCTTTGTGGAAAACTTATCTCGTTGAGCGAAAACAGTAGCGCATTTAAAACCAAAAACTTGCCTTAATTGAATATTGCCTTAGTTGAATATTAATTTAATATTTTTTTAAAATATTTGATTAATATATGGTGATATTTTTACCAGCACAGAAACAACAGCCACTTTCAGATCATTAACATTGTGCCTGATTACACGGACGCGCACGCACACACACGCGTGTTTAGGAATGTCTATTCTTAAAAATAAGCCAAGTCAGAGTAAATTACGACAAAGATGTTCGCCAAATATCTACAAATTCTAAATAGATATTAAATAGTAAGTTAATTAAATAGTTCTTTACAAAAAACTGCAAACGCACACACACAAACACACAAAAACACGAGTGTGCAGCCGTTGCATCTCGTTATTTTCTCTGTTATATGTTAAAATGGAACAAAAATACAGGAATGAGAAACTGTTAGGGGGACTAGTGAGGCAAGAGAGGTTCTCAAAAGTGTAAGAAGCAGGAAGACGAATTGAATGGGGCACTAGGTCTGTTGGAGGGTGGAGTGAGGAAGAGGGAGACTGGCGCAGAACCGAAGCTGTCAGATTCATTCAGCTTACTGTAAACTCAGACAGTTGATCTGTAGTTACTCTCCATAACAATTTTTCTCTGTACGACTATACGAGCGTTGACTTCAAACAATAGGCCATCTTCTTAATCCCGGGTTTTGTTTCATTTTATTTGCTTAATTTAACTTTTTCGTTTTGCTTTTAGAGCTATCTGAAGTGGTTTTTACTTTTTTAATTTTTTTTTTAAAGCGGGACCATTGTGTCCGTATACGTCTATATCGTCGAAAAGTAAGATATTGGGCAATTAGGAATAATAAAACTGACCAACCAACAAGAATAATAGCCTTTGTGCAAAGGCTGTCAGGCCTTCATTTAGTTGGGAAGAGTTTACACTTGTGGCTCAGATTATTGAGCCGCGAGGAATGGATCAGAACCCGTTACTTGTTCCGTACGCAGGATGTAAACCGAAGGCATGAAGAATATGTATGTCAAAAATAAACCACGTTATGATCGAGGTATAACGTTTTCATTAAAGTTTTCATAGTTGACGATTTCCAGGCGGTCGTATACTGGAGAACTTAAGACATTCAACGAGAACAACTATTTGTGAAAGCATGTAGTTACTGTATCCTTACAAATAAAACTTAACTATTTTACCAACGATGTTATGCAACTTCAGTGCTTCGTTGGTTGATTAACATGTTCGAGTCAACTATAGGGACTACAGGGCTGTATTCCTTACAGTTTGACTAAATCGTCATTCAGTAACGTATGTTAATAGGTACAGGCCTAAATGGTGTTTAGACAAGGTACGGAAATGCTATTAGGATATGTTATACAGGTGAAAGTAAAGATAAACTTCATATAAGCATAGGTTTGAAAGTGAGGCCTCTAAAATATATAGGTCAAATATGAATTCAAAAATTTAACTTGGTATTCGAAATTTATGTATGTATATTAATTTCGTTGACAAAATTTTTAACTAAATATCACTATTACATTAACGACTCGGAACACTATGTTTTTTATAAATAAAAGCATAAAGTTTTACCTTACAGCCTGAACCGGTTTTCTCCTTTAAAAGGCTTCTTCAGAGGCTGCCGCTGGTAGCGCTGTCCGTCTTGTTGTTGGTGACGGAATCGAATTTCGAAAGATCGATGCTGTGTGTGTGGGGTGAGATATGTTCGAATAATGCGTGCGATTTGAATTGTGTCTGTTCGTTTAGAATGTCGTTTTTATTTGTTTTTGTGTGTTTGTATATTTCCAATTGTTCTAGAGTCTCTAGTTTTCGGTCTTTTGTGTGTACGTGTAGAATGTTCATGTTATTGTCGATGTTTTTATATGTGTGGTTTGCTTCAATGAGGTGGTTTGCAAAGGTGGATTCTGTAGTGGAGTGGAGTGCCTTTGTATGTTCAATGTATCTCTGTTTGAAGCTACGTCCTGTCTGGCCTATATAGAATTTATTGCAATTTGAGCAATTTAGCTTGTAAACACCGGGTAGATCGAATTTGTTTTGTGCTTTGTGTGTGTGTTTTGATAGTGTGTGTTCTGTTTTGTTAGTAGTTTTGTAAGCGATTCTGTATCCTGCTTTTTTGAATTTGTGGGCTATTTTTTCAGTTTGTTTGTTGATGTATGTTAGTGCTATGAATTTGTTGTTTTCTGTCTTTGTCTGTTGTTTGTTTTGTGTAGGAATTTACTGACTATTGTTCTGTCATATCCGTTAGATTCTGCTAGATATTTTATCGTGTTTAGTTCGTCTTTGTAGTCTTTTTCATCTAAGGGAATGTTGTTACGTCTATGTATCATGGTTCTGAAGGCAGCTAGTTTGTGTTGTATTGGGTGATTGGAGGTGTTGTGTATTAGTGTGTCAGTTGTAGTTGGTTTTCTGTATATACTGAATTTGTGCCTGTGTTCTAGTTTTGTGATGGAGAGGTCTAAGAAGTTTATGGTATTGTTGTGTTCGTATTCGGCAGTAAAGGTTATGTTTTTATGTATTTTGTTTATGTGCGTTAGTAACTGTTCACATTGTCTTTTGTTTCCCCTGTATAGTATTAGAATGTCATCAACGTATCTGTGCCAATATAGTATTTTATGTGAGTGTCTGTCATTGTTTGTGAGTATTTTTGTTTTTTCGAAGTGTTGGAGGAAGACTTCTGCTAGAATGCTGGATATGGGGGAGCCCATGGGTAAGCCATCGTTCTGTGTGTAGTATTTATTGTTATAAGTAAAGTAGTTTTGTTTTGTGATAATGTTCAGAGTTTCTAATGTGTTATTTCGTTTATAAGTTCGTCTGGTGTGTTGTTCTGTTTGAGTTTGTTTTGTAGGATGGTGATTGTTTCAGAGATGGGGATATTTGTGTACAGGTTTTTAATGTCAAAGGAGGCTAATGTGGCATTATGGGGGATGTGTATGTCTTTTATTTTTGTTACTAGGTCTGTGTTGTTTTTTACTGCAATGTTGTTGTCTAGTTGTGTGTGTTGTCTGATAATTTTGTCTAGATATTTTGCGAGTTTGTGTGCAGGGGCATTACGGTAGTTGATAATGGGGCGGATCGGAATGTCTTCTTTATGGATTTTGGGAAGCGCTTGGAGGGTAGGGGCTGATGGTCGGATTTGTTTCCATAGGCCAGACAGGACGTAGCTTCAAACAGAGATACATTGAACACACAAAGGCACTCCACTCCACTACAGAATCCACCTTTGCAAACCACCTCATTGAAGCAAACCACACATAAAAACATCGACAATAACATGAACATTCTACACGTACACACAAAAGGCCGAAAACTAGACACTCTAGAACAATTGGAAATATACAAACACACAAAAACAAATAAAAACGACATCCTAAACGAACAGACACAATTCAAATCGCATGCATTATTCGAACATATCTCACCCCACACACACAGCATCGATCTTTCGAAATTCGATTCCGTCACCCACAACAAGATGGACAGCTCTACCAGCGGCAGCCTCTGAAGAAGCCTTTTAAAGGAGAAAACCGGTTCAGGCTGTAAGGTAAAACTTTATGCTTTTACTTATAAAAAACATAGTGTTCCGAGTCCTTAATGTAATAGTGATATTTATTTAAGTAACGGACACGTCATGGACAACGAAATCCAAGAAAATTTTTAATTTTAGATTTTGAAACGTTTCACAATCTTCCAGCTTCCTCAGATCATCTTCAACTCCATTTATCCATTTCGGTCTGCTTCTGTTCCCATTACAATTTTTCTTGCCGGTTCTCTCTCTTGTAGGCCTATATAGCGCAGTGTGTCCAGTTCACTTAACCTTCACTGATTTTTTTACTTCCATGTTCCATAAGGAA
Organism: Magicicada septendecula; assembly: GCA_034769895.1. Taxonomy (NCBI): domain Eukaryota; kingdom Metazoa; phylum Arthropoda; class Insecta; order Hemiptera; family Cicadidae; genus Magicicada; species Magicicada septendecula. Next base: position 333,676,056 of record CM068372.1, read on the forward strand.
ATGGAAGTATGGTCATGCCGAAAAAAATCGTGTTCGAGATAACGGCAGATTCTGATTGTACTACCATCAAAACATGAAAAAGTCATTAAAGTGTCTGTGTGTGTGTGTGTCTGTGTGTAGAATTTTTTCTATGGCAAACGATAACAGCCGCAAATTCAAACAGAATCAAATAATTTTTTGCATACAGCCATGAATTGTATGTAGAGGACTCAAGGCCTATTGTTTTTGGTGAAGATCGGTTAAGGGAAAGGGGTAGTTTACCTGCAACGTTTTACGTTTTAACAAGAGTAAAGTGCTTAATTCTGATAAATAAAGTATCATGAAAAGAAGGTTGTAATAATCCACTGTAGAAAGGTAGATGAAATATCTATAAATGAAAAGGGTAGTTGAAGGGGGAGGGGGTAATTTTTTTTATAAATTAAAATGGTAGTTGATGATGGAGGAGGTAAATTTTTATAAGTTTTATATGTGTACTACGTTATTGACAACAAAGAAGTAGTTTCTATGGAAACACTTCATTTAATTTTAACAGAATTCTATATTTTTTCATTTTAATTTAAATCATGTATGAGAGAAAATATATCGTTCGTGGCAGGCAAGCATATCTCAATTATGTAGTGTTTACGTTTCCATTTTATTATTATGATTACCGCAATAAAATGGCAGGTAAGACACACACACACACACACACACACACACACACACACACACACACACACACACACACACACACACACACACACACACACACACACACACACAAAATTCGCGTTATTTCTGGCCTCACTCTTGTTTATTTTCTTACATTTGCACGCTTTTTAAATGGAAAGTGCCGAAACCCACACCAACACAACGCATGCAAGCCGAAAAAGTGTCCAGCATGGATAGCGATTTGCTTCCTGTGGATCGCTGGGCAGTGTAACTTCACGTGTTTACAGAGGAACGGTTCATAGACAGACTTTTCGTCTTTAGGAAATGAACCCTCTGCAAGATGCTCAGGGTCCATAAGTGACTTCGGAGCGCTTCGGAGGAGTGATGATTATTTATCTGCGTAGTTCGGTGTCTTTATAAGAATAAAGTAAGCCTACCTAATTTTTATGGATAAAGTGACTGAAAATAACATTATATTAAACGACTACCACATAATAACAACAATATCTATAAATAGTGAAATTAGTTTGAGGGGGGGCGATATTTTTTTAGAAATTACCGAAGCGAATTCAAGTAAATTATTTTAAACATAAATCTTACAACATGGAAGTCATGTATGGTTCTCCATACCGATTTTTATACATTGGATTCCCGGTGGCTTTTATCTTTCTTATAGTTCATAGTTAAAATTATTCCGCCACAGGCCGTTTTCACACGTAGACGGCCTTCAAGATCTTTGAAACGTCATGGAAACTCGTAACTAGGTTATTATTCTTTTCTGACATTGCCAAATCTCGCAGGCATGAGTTAACACGGGGCTTACCACGCTTTTATACGTAGCAAGTTTTGTATACTCAGTTAAATCCTCCTTTTAAACCGATTTAAAAGACCATTGGCCTACTTGCTGCTGTAAGCTCTGCTCTAATTTCCTCCGACCCCAAAATATTGAGGAGAAAGTACCCTGTTAATATCCTATTAATATTTTACCCTGTCGATGCAGTAGTTTGCAGTGTTGATAGCAGATAATTGATATCATAATTGATCTGCGAGTTTTCCAGCCGGCAGGTGCTTCGTTCTAGAGTGAATTAATTTTCTTATCGCCACGAAGGATTCTCTGTGGTGTTCTTACTCCCTACAATAATATCCAAATCATCAACAAAACTCAGTATCTGTATTGATTTATAGAATACTGTACCTCGTGCTTGAATTCGTGATTCCCTAATAACTTTTCCAGTTCAATATTAAACAGGAGATAGGCCGGAACGTCCCCATTTTTAAAGGCTCAACTATTTATCTCCGTCATCGTCATTTTCACTAATCTTATTTCTTTATTTGTTGTAAGTGTAAATATTTGGCTAATGGTAGGCTTTCCAGATAGAAATCCACTTTTGCACTCCTCGACTCTGTCCCCTACATAAGGAACTAGGTGTTTGTTTATAAGAATGTAGAAAACCTTGTTACCACATATTATTAGAGTAATACCAAGGTACTTTTTCACACGTTACAGCGTCTGCTTTTTTGCAGATCATTTATATAATCCTGCTCCACTCCTCTTCCGGGATGTTTCTCTTATTAGAATTTCCATTTGGTTTATATAAATAAAATTAACGAAATAAGAGTAAACCCTAAAAAATAAAATTTTATTTGAACAAATAATAAGGTAAAAAATCGTTTGAGCTAAACAATGCTTCAGTCGTTCATAAAAGCATTTTTACATCATTTATGCTTGTTTCGCAAAATTTGTTTGTATAAACTACACGGATAAAAATTTTGTCGTTATTTAGTAGGGGAGAATTGGATATCTAATATTAAACGTTAAAATTGCCTTTTATAAGGAGAATCGAGTAACCTTATCTTCTCCATATTAATTAGCAAAGTTTTTAGTACTTTTTTTTAAAAACTATAACAGATATAAGTTTATTTTAAAGAAGATAATCTTTTCGATGTTTGAAGCGGATTTATGAAGTATGTTTGTAAAAAATTAATCTTAAATATTAGAATGAAATGTTTCTTTAAAAAATTACAAAAAATTAAATTTACTGTAAAATACTTTTAAAACAAATATAAATGTTACAAAACCCTCTGCTTAATGTGAGACTAGGAATAAAAAACGAAACTAAACGTTGTGGAGATATATTTTATGGTTTTCGAGAAAAATGTGTACTTTATGTTAAAAAAAAAACACGGTCAGAAACGCATTTAAAGATAATACTTGGTATTTAGTATAGTTTGTTTTGGTTTAGTACACCAAAATCTTTTTTTTTTTTTTAGACGACGTATTTTGAAAACAACCCGTTTCCATATATTATATGTTCATATGAACTGCTTTTTTGTTTCACTTTAGTACATGTTCTGCGAGCGTTTTCGTTACTTTGTGAAAGTAATGCGCTTAACTGGACATGTGTGAGTCCACTACCGTTACATTGCGCTGACACATGTAGGTAGCTAATGTTTATAATTGCATACAACGATAGTGATTTTGGCTATTTTACCTGATTAATTGCCATAGAAAGCGACTGTGGACCAGGGGTGCCCACTGCATGGTGCAAGTCGCGCCACTGGAATTTTTTGGGGGGATTTTTCAAATATCCCCTTAAAAGCGTCGTAAATCAAACAAATCAATGAAGAAAAAGAATGAAATTACAAAATAAAATTAGATTATCTTGATAAGGCCTAATGTACTAGGCCTACTAATTATGTTAGGCCAGGTTTTTTTAGGCTTTTACAGTTCTCATAATTTAATTATTAATTAGGTATTCTAGAAAACCTTTTGGTATTGATAAAAAGAATACCATTAGTTTTTTGATTCCAATAATTTCTTAATGGTTTTAGTTTTTCAAAAATTTTAGGGTAAACCCCCAAGATCCACCGTTAACTGGGCGCTATTCCATAGCCCCGTATTGTGATCCCCCTACCCACGAAATCTAATTGGGGGATTTGGAATACTTGGGAGGAGGGGAATTGCACCATTAGTTTTGGGGAGGATGGGCACCTCTGCTGTGGACTACCTCTCTGCCTGACTTACTGCCTGTCATTTCCTGTAGTTCTGCAGAACATAAGTTGGTGACGATAAAGAGGAGTCTGCCGACACTTCGGAAGTAGTCCAAGCTTCTTAGGCACTAGAAGCGGCCTTAGGGGGTATGAGATAGGTGCGCTTTTGGGAGCCTCGCGCTCTATAGAAAAGGAACAAACAAAATGTGTGTGTGTGTGTGTGTGTGTGTGTGTGTGTGTGTGTGTGTGTGAGAGAGAGAGAGAGAGAGAGAGAGAGAGAGAGAGAGAGAGAGAGAGAGAGAGAGAGAGAGAGAGAGAGGGGGGGGCGGAAAGAGAAGCAAAATGTAAGTACTGAAGCAAGCTAGCTGTATTTTTCAATTAGGGCAGCCTGCAGTGCAAAGCGTGAAACAAGGGATTTATCGTATTCAGTATGTATTGAAAGAGTCGGACAAACAGCTGAGGCTTTTGATTACAAGACATAAACAATTAGTGATTACAGAAATATTTATCATTACATTATTGATTTTCGAGCTTGTTCGTATTCCTTTTCTAATAGTGTTCAGAATTTTATCCTAAGATAAGGCAAAGTAAAAAAAATCATTGTGTATTTAAAAACTTCATGATAAGTAAGCTATCTCCCCTGTACAATGCAATAAGTTAAATATAATAGATTATATTAGATTATATATTATAGATTATTATAGAGTATAGATTATATAAGAATAGATTAAATATAAATTTTGTAGCCTATATAATCATTGGTATTGGCTTTGTAAAACCGTCATGCTTGTTACTATAATAAACATCAAAACTCTTCCTCTGCCGCGTGTGTGAATTAACATTCAGTGAAAAGTACCATCATGACGTATCATGGTGTCTGTGTCTGTGTTAGTGAGTTCAGTGTTTGTAAACTGTATGTCATGCGTGTAAACAGTCCGATTGTTACCGTGCGTGTGTCCATTAGCAACGTCCACAGATCGAGACAAGTTTTGTAAATACGAATCAGGATTTAAAAAAAAATAAATAAAATAAAATAAAAAGAGGGAAAACGGAAAGACGTTTTTGACTTTTGTGATGAGTAACATTATATAATAAAAATATCGGTATGAAGAACCATAAATGACTTCCACATTCTAAGATTTATATTTAAAATCATTTTCGAAATGAACTATTTCCATAGAAACCACTTCTTTCTTCAGCCTTAGCCACAGTACTGTGGTCACTAACGTATCCCACCTCACGTTAGCGCACTCGATTTTCACTGATGATGGCAGTCGATTGCACTGCCGAAACGTCTGGTTTTGCAGAAAACATTGGACCACGGCCAAACAGCCCGGGAAAGAATTTTAACAACAAACTACTTCTTTGTTGCCGATAACGTAGTACACATAAAAAATTATCTCCTCCCCTTGTAACATGACATAAAGTAGTGAAGATCCAATTGTATTTAATTATAAAATAAAAAGCTGAAGATAAGAATAAGAGGCAAAAACTTATAAACTTAGAGACCAATAACCCAGTAACCCAAAAATGACAAATGACTATTAAAATGACAATGACCTGACACAATAGATCGGATAAATACCAAAGGAACCAAGAGACAATGAAGAAGCAGCCGAGACCTAAGTGTAATCAAATAATCCCAAATAATGACCATTATATTGTAATTTAAATAATGAACTGATAATTGTAATAGATGAGATTTACCTAGGGTAATAAGATTAATGGAAAGTAATAATGTCATGTATATTTTGTTGATAAAAGAATGTACTTATATAATATAAGGTAGGGAGTTAGAAACTAACCATACCCAAACTAATAGTGATGATAATAGTCAAAGCCAATAAACGATGCTTTGAGCCAAACAAAAGCAATAATTAAATAATAACTAAAAGTGATCAGAGTGATTTGGAAGTAAACTAGTTATTCATGACCCATAATCACACAGTGATATAAAATAATCAGACAAATCGTGTGAATAAACAAGTGAGTAAATTAAAAATGTGTGTAAAAATAAATAAGTGATGAAATGCTAGGTATAGCATATAATGGAACAAAGTGAGAGTGATAATAAATAAAGAAACCTTCTATGAAAGGAAAGGTGCAGTGGGGGTGTAGAATAAAATATTTTATAAGCAGACTATAATAAACAGCTAAACAATTTTTGATAAACTTTATGTTAGCAAGTAAGATTAAACTGATGGTGATATTATGAATTTAGGTAATAGGATGTCAGAATTATATAATAAGGTAAGAACTAAGTTATTAGAATGAGTAGTAAAATAAGAAGGACAGACACTGTATTTAAGTGAAGGGATTTAAGTATTTAAGTGTAGATAAGACATATCAAGTAAGGCACAGTTTAACAGTAGTATTATAAGAGTTTTGTTATTGTTCAAAAAACAATAGAATGTAGTAAATTATAGGATAAGCAAGATAATAGTAAAAGACAGAAAAGGTAGTTAAAAGTTATTTCAGGCTAGAACCTGACAAGGAATATTTTTATAACAAGAGGTGGAGTTAGAAATACTGATGTTTATTGCTTGTTTTGTTTATAAAATTGTATTAGAATTACCAAATATGTTATTAAGAACTGTTAGGTGGGAGTAGAATAAAATCTAGGCTCTAGGCTTAACTGTTGAATATAAATTTAGTAGTTTTGAGAACAAATAATAATCCAAAGTTAAAGCAGAGTATACCAAATGGTTAAACCAATTAAGTGAGTATTCCTAATACCAAAATATATGAATAACAACTAATTTTGAATAAAATATAAGTAAAATATAAATATGGAAAATAGTAAAAATGTAATTAGCTATTCAAAAGTGGGCATGAGGGATATCAAAATGATCATCATGAAAAATTAGGAAGAATGGTACTCATATAATAACTCTAGTTATTAGTATAAGATAGAAATCTTCACTTGAAGATATTTTGGTAAAATTAGACTAAAAAAGACGTTATAACATAACAATGACTTAAGTTAATGACCAATGAAAATTAGCATAATTTATTAGGTAACCATAGCAACCAGAAATTTATTGCCAAAAAACCGTTAGATTTTCATTATGGTATTATTGACCAACGCCGACAGTGGATCGAGCAGCTCTCGCACTAAAATTTTATTATTAAAGTAAATTTTAACTTAATTTAAACCAAACGGAGATAATAACCACAGCCCAGGGAATCCTGAACAAAATTTTGTTTAATAAAAAATAATCAACAAACCATAATTATCTGAAGAAGACGGGAAGACGCAGTGAAGAAGAGAGACGACAACGGACACCGAATGAAGATCATCGGAACATATTAATAGAAGAAGACGGACGATAACCGAAGGAATACGAGGCCTGAGTCAGCGAGGAAAACCGTCGGGACGAGAGGCATAAACTTCTGGAGAATATAAGAAGACGACATCTCAGGAGTAATCCGGAAGAAGAAGACGACATCAGGATCTTCAGCAGGAAAATCGATGAGTATAAACATAACCCCATTATCGAATTCACGATTTTTTGGTCAAAATTAATAAATAACTATTTCACTTCACTGATCATTATTCCGATTCAGAACTAAATGCTTTGTTAAAATCACTAGTCAAACTTTAATCAATTAATAATTATTGAAAGTAAAATGTAATAAATAATTGACAAACCTTTTGATAAATAAAATTGACAAACGAAAACTAACCCAAAATTTCTTTACAAGTTTTCATTGGTAATTACTTACTTGAATATAATGAGATATTAATTTGTTTATGTAACTAATATTAAGAATTGTTATAAATTTGTGTGTGTTAGCCGTAAGTACAGTATATATTTCTGTAGCCGAAAGGACTTATTAACACCCCTGAGAAAAACCATATATAACTATAAATTAACGTTACTGACGAATTGTATACAAACACGGAAACTGAGCAAGTACCAACCGAACAAGTGTAATAGCCGGTGCAGAAAACAAATTTGATGTATCATAAAGTAATTGAAATCTTCTAAAGAGTTAATAAATGTTCTCAATCTGCAATTCTGTATGTTTGATTCAATTAATTTACAATAACAACTAAGGATTTATTGAAGGGAAAGCGTCAAAGCAAAACGTTAGCCGAGTCAACACTGCAGAAAGCCGTGCGCCAATCAGGTGGCGAGGCGGCAACATTTGAATGCAACAGAGCGAAATACGGTTTACCCGTGAATGATAAGAGAAGTTACAGTTTGACAGTATTACACACTAATAAATAATTAATTTTTACAAACAAACCCCACAAACAAGTTTCTTTACACCCTTCATTTTCATTTATAGAAAATTACTCCCTCCCTCTTCAACTACCTTTTTCATTTATAGGCCTATTTCATATACCTTTCTACAATGAATTATTATGACCTTCTTTTCAGGATATCAAAATCAAGTACTTTACTCTTGTTAAAACATAAAACGTTGCAGGTAAACTTCCCCTTAACCGATCTTCACCAAAATCAATAGGTCTTAAGTCCTCTACAACTCGGGCACATGTGTAAAAAATTATTTGATTCTGTATGATTTTGCGGCAGTTATCGTTCGCCATAGAAACAATTCTACACACACACACACACATTTCGGAAAATGACTTTTCTTCATGTTTTGAGGGTAGTACAATGAGAATCTGCCCTTATCTCGAACACGATTTTTTCGCCACCACGCCAGTGAGTCGGCTCACGTGCATTTAAATTATTTTTAACCAATTTTATTTTCTTTCTTTTTATTTACTAATTAGTAGGTAAGGCTTAAATAAAGTTATATATATTGTAAGTACCACCCTCCCCCATCCACCCCCACACAAAATCATGCCTTTATGAATGTGTGTTTTTATTAATATGAGAATGAAATTATTAACTTCCCTTCAAAGGTACTGATATTATTAAAAAGTATTTAGCAACCAGCATCCTTGCATCATTAGAAGGAAATATCGTTAACATATTTGAATTTAATGATAAGTAAACGTAAAATTGGGTTGGAATCGTCTTCTGAAGCATTCTACGATACTAGTGCTAAATCCTACTAATTCCTATCGTTTCGTTCATTTTATTTACAGTTCTGCCCTGTATGAAAGGACATATTTTTACGACCAATGAGAATGGTCATTTACTATCGGTTATGTGGATTTACCACCCTCATAAAACCAGTCCTAATGCCTGGTAGACTACTTAAACAGGAGTCATACCTCACGAGGGAGCTCGAACCCTTCAAATCGATTCAGTTAAGTATTTGCTTCTGATAATACAACACGTCGGCTTTATGTTGTATTAATTTGATTGGAACCAACAATTGAATACGAAAATAACTTATTTCATTACAGTGTTAGTAATTACATACTCTTCGCGTGAAGTGTGTTAACATAGTACAGTTTGATGGGAACTGTTCGGATAAATGTCTCATCATCCATAGTTCATAATAATGATCTGTTATTGGCCCATGGCAAGAGAGAAAATTTCGACGAAACCGAAACATCGAAGCATGATAATGTTTTTAGGCTTTTGAAACGTATAATGTGCATATAACAAATATTTACTATATAACAAATATATTTATTATATAGTAAATATATTAAAAAGACATGTTAAAACTATATTATAGTTATCATGTTAAAACGACAGAGATCGAAGATTTCTAGACTGTGGAAGCGTTATATTTTTCGATGACGTTACATTTTTGTGAAATGACCCCCAGCCTAAAAACATTATCATGTTAAAATAATATAAGCACACATTGATGCTATAGGCTACACATTGCCGTGTTTGGATCAGACCCAAGACCTCCCCCGCTTGTGAAGCAAAGTGTAACATAAATAAAGAACACGCTGTTAGAATGTCCAAGGTCGGTTAAAAATGAGCGGTAATAATAAAAACGGAGAAAGTAACGTATTTTAAAATAAATTTTAGAAGACTGCGTGTAACCGACACCCTTTGTTTGTAAATAAGACTTGATTCTTGTTGTTCAGAGTGACAACAAATATTTTACTTCACAAGAACTCTACTTTTCGTGTTTAAATTTTTAGCAGTCTATCAAAATTAAATGCCGGTTTTAATAATAATCCTTCTAATGTTTTCACTCTTGAAAGAGCAACATACGTTAATCCAACCTGAAATTCATTGTCTCCTAAATTAACAATTGCTTTATCCAATGTTATCCCTTGCGATCGCCATCTATGTATACTAACAGCATATGCATATGCTGCATATGTATTAACGAAAATTGTTTTGAGTACAAGACATTTCATTTTTCTTGAAAGATGCCACTACTGGTAGAATGGGTATTGAATTCTCATACAGAACTGGTCCTGTATATTTTTCGAAAGATACAAGAATACATATTGGCATGTGATTGTTATAATTGTCGCATTCAACTGCCAGGTCATAAATAATATCAGTTACTGTCCAAACTGAACCGTTGGCTAGTCCTTTTGTGACCCAAAGATTTCTTCTAAGGATAACTCGAGCACCTTTACATAAACGTAATTGGGCAAATAATCCCTGAGCATCGTCAGATTTTGCTAGAGAGGCTTGTGGGCAATTATGGATTGCATTGATTTGAGCCACGGGTTGTTTATTGGTTTCTAGTTTTTCATAATTAAAGCGTTCGATTTCAGCATTTTTCGACATTGTACAGACAGTATCTTTGAAATTGTCCCCGATATTGTTTACATAACATCTTTTAGATAAGAGCTGATAATCTTGTTCAGTGATTGTTCCATTTGCGACTCTGTTTAAAGTCTCTCTGAATTTTTTTTTATCATAATCTTGCTGTCTCATAATCTCCGTATAAAAGAAAACTTGTTTGAACTTTTTATATAAAAGATTCGATTGAATGGTCTGAACATTATTACCAATATTGTAAAGACTCGTGTCACAAACCGGTGGAAGTTGGGACGAACCACCGACTAAATACACGCAGAGGCCACCAAAAGGAACAGCTGAAGAACGCTGCTTTGCTTGTTTGAGTCGCATATCCACTTTAAAAAACAAATTCAAACCCAACATACTGGCTTCATCAATAATAACGAACCTCACATCTTTTAATTCTTCTTCAAAAGCAATTTTGAATTCACCTTCTAAATCTTTGAAAGTTCCTCCCCTTCTCTTTGAAGTATTTATTAGAGCTGAATGAATAGTTTGTTCAGCAATATTGTTAGCTGCCACACCAATAGGAGCTATTAAAAGAGTTGGATCGCAGCCAAAGGGGGCAAGGAACTAACAATCTCCGTTATATTTTGACCAATATTTATAATATTTCCCTTATAAGCATATTGACCGGGGAAGCCTCTCGATTTCACCCTGTACACACGCATCACTGATTGTACTCTTGCTATCAAGAGTTGTTCTAAATAAGTGAGATCCATCAGTTCTCTAGGTACATCTTTAGGACCCATACGATTAACTGCAGTAAACTTATTTGGGTTTCGGTTACACTGCGGACACATATCAAAAAATGTTTGCTGCATCAACACTCTAGAACAATTTACACATTCATAGAATTCTAGAGATCGTAAATTATCTTCAAATTCATTCTGAAGAGTCCTATATCCTGTGTTGTTTTGATCATATAACACATGATTCGTGTTATGTTCTGCAGGGCCTTCAACAGTTGCTGCAGCAACATTTTGTCGCTGTCTCATCCGTCTTTGATTTGTAGTTAAACGACCAATAGTTGGACTTCTTCTCCGTCGAGGCAAACTATAAATAATACGTATATATAAATTGATGAATAAGAATGTATAGAATATGCGTATAACAGAAAAAAGTAGACTTAAATAAAAAGTACAAAATTGAATAAGAAGTATAAGAATAATAATTTTAATAGAATTTCGAAAATTGAATAAAGAAGTATAAGAATAATAATTTAAATAGAATTTGGATTTAAATTTACCTGAACTGTGATTCGTTGCAATATGTAATGGAAAGTTGCAGTTGCATCAGCGACTACATAGATTCTCGTCTAAAAATTGACACTTGTTCAACACTTAAGTCCAGTCCGTACATCTGGCTACACCACAGAACAATGCTCTACTACTGTTTGAATTAAACACGTGTGAGACACACTATGTACGAGTACAACGAAGTATATCGAGTAACAGCCAGCGCGGGCGGCGGGAGCTGCACACGCACGCGCGTCACCCAATGTCACTGTTCGACGCACCGGCATTTGTGATACAGCAAAATCTTATCTTATCGGGCGACAGCTAGCACGGGCGGCTGAAGCCGCACACTCACACGCACCGGCACGCGAGTGCCGAAATCGGCCGGTGAGTCGCCTAGCGCCACGTTCTAGCGCGTGAGACAGAGTGCGAATGAGACAGAGCGCAGTAACTGGGCCAAGATATCTCTAGCTCTCTTCCTCTCACACGTTTAATCTAAGATTTTTAAAAATTATAATATCTTTTGAATAAAATAATTTATAGAAATAAAAATTACATGTGTGCACTCTACAATACAGTCCGAATATATATGCACAATTTTATAACATTCGGTTGAGTAGTTTCGGAGGAGTTCGCGGTCTAAATTGTGCTCCGAGTCATGGATAGAGGGCTATGCCTGATTTCGCTACGCTCATCAGACTCCGCCCAATAATACAGTTTCAATTGTTAATTTGTTAAAACCATTCCGTTCTGTGAATTTTAAATGTTACTGTGTTATTATATTTAGTTACAAAGGTTGTAACTTATCAAAAGACGAGTGTAGTTTTCTTTAGAAAATAAACTAAAAACCAAACCAATCTTTTCTAACCTTTTATATGAAATCTGTAGGCCTATTTTCACATGCGTTAAGCATATTTTCATTAGGCGTATTTTCACATGCAGTTAAGGAATTCAAATTTTCACAATGGTACACTTCATCTTCACCCCGTGCAGGGGTGGATCCACCGAGAGGGATGTAGGGAAAGCCCCCCCCCCAATGATCACTTCAGACGAAATTTTTTCGCCGCCTTGTGATTGTAGAATGGTTTGTGATTGTGAATATGATAAAAAATTCAAAACACGTTATGTAGGTTCATGGTTTCACTCTAAAATTATTTTAATTGTAGCCTAACTGTACCTTAACCCCATGTTAATCTCGGACCTTCCGCTACATCTCTAACTCTCCTTGGTTAGTCAGAAAGAACGCTATCAGGCGAGAGCTGAAGATTCTTTTCTTACCGAATTCGTTCGGTCCCTAGCCCTTAAACAATTTACCCAAGGCTCTGCTTCCACCTATCCCCACCCCGTCGCCTGGCACCTAGACACCACAAACGCCCCCGAGCACTGCTCAGAAGTCAGAAATCACCTTCTGACCTCACCCACCGACCTTGCGAGGTTTCGCCCTCCCATCCCTCCCGCCAACAATGTGTCCGTGCCGGAGCACGGCGATAGACGGACAGGGGAGTTGCCTTAGGTGTGATTTGTGCCGCCTTTTGGGAGTGCTTCATCCTTTTCTGCTTTATCCCATGACGCGGCGTTGTTTCTGTAGACTTTTCCCGGGGCGGTTTGAGGCGCTTAGCCCGTTGTGGGAGAGTAATTCCTACCTCCCAATCGAAAGGTCTCTGAAGACTCCCTCATTGCGCTGTTGCAAGTCTCTTCGAAGTCCAGAGTCCAACAAAATTAACATCTATCCATCCCTCCAAAAATAAAATCACAGTCGTTCTTCAGGGTTCTGTCGTCGGCCCCGTTATGTACCTTGCGTACACAACAACCTGCCTGTTCAGCCTGGAGTCACTCTTTCGCGGATGACGCCATGTATCACTGCAGCTCGGCTAACCTCGATTATGCTGCTAGAGTGGTGCAACGTCAGGTCGCCCTTCTTCCGGACTGGCTAAGGAAATGGCAGGTGGCAGTCAATACGGAGAAATCCGAGGCGATTGGTTTCTCCCGTCAACCTACTTCCCGATGTCAGCCCCTCTCCCTAAACGGGAGTCCGATCGAATGGAAACGGTCTAGGAAATATTTGAGCGTCACTCTTGACCGGCGACCTAGCTCCCCAGCCCACGTCTCCCAGTGTCTCCAGCCAGCCCGCGGCGTCAAAGCCAAGCTATTTCCTTTCTTATCTCATCGAAGTTCAGTGCCTGTGCGTACTAAACTCTCTGTTTACCAGCTCTTTGTTAGAGCCGCCCTGACATACGCAGCGCCTAAATTCTAGTACTTGCTTGGACGCTACGTTATTGCACGTTCGGTAGCGTTCAAATCCCGAACCCTCCGTTACATCTCCAATTCTCTTTGGTGATTGACGCTCTCAGGCGAGGGTTGAAGATTCCTTCTATCTATGAGTATATTCGCTCCCTTGCGCTCAAACTGTACCTCATTCTATCCTCATCTCCGCTACTTTAGCCTCATCACAAAGGCACACCTCCACGAAGACATAAGCTCCCCTGCTCGATGACCCCCCCCCTAAACAATCTTTGACTCCCACCGCCGTCCTTCCGTCGCTTGAGCATCCATCCTTATCATAATAAACAATAAATAAACCGTCAATCCATATTTTTTCATAGTAAAAAATATAATTCTTAATCACCGATCCCTTCCTCAGTCTCTCGTTACCACCCACATGCGGATCGCTCTGCGGTTCAGAACCTCTATCCCTCCAACACACAGCCTCCATTCCTCCAAAATATATTCTGGAAGCCTTATCTCAAACAAGCACATAGCTACCCAAGATAGCTATAGGATCAGGTAGTCGTCAGGTTTGCCCGGACACTGCAACCACTGGGGAGCGTCCGGCGGCTGTCCCAACGATTGGTCAGTGGCAGCAGTCCAATGCACACTGCACATCTCGCGTCTCGCGCCTCGTGCGAAACGCGCAATCCACAGTCCGGACAACAGTTCATTCTGTGAATTTGTGTTGCAGCGATTGGTGCGCGATATAGTTTACCAAATGATTTCTGTAGCAGTAGACAATATATTATTTTGGTGAAGGACAATCAAAGTATTTGTTATTGTGTGGATTAATTACTTTAGTTTCGTGACTTTCATTGCTGTATTTGTGTATGCGTGTAAGGAAGCCTGTTGTACTCGAATATGATTATTTTTATGTTTTAGAATTGTAAATAAAGATTCTGGTAACCGATTTGTTTTGCCATTTTATGATTTAATCCGTCCATTACTTTAAGATTACTGCCCTACGATCTTTCTATCAATCCGAACGACACAGTGATAAGAGATAAACGTCAAGTTAGAACTATTTAGAGAAGAATGCATTTGAAGTGTTTAAATAACCCTGTTTAATACTTAACAACAATGTTAAACCTCGTTCGAAAATCTGTGACGTCTACGTAAACAATTCAAATCAAATAACGAGTGTCAGTCAATACGATAACAGTAGCAACATTACATAATACTTTAATAATAATAATAATAATAATAATAATAATAATAGAGAGAGCAATGATCTTTGTAACAAGGACTGAAGCGTAAACCTTATTGACCCTTGCCATTGACCCCATGTGGAACTGATTCCATTGTGTGCGTGT
This sequence comes from Magicicada septendecula, assembly GCA_034769895.1. Lineage (NCBI taxonomy): Eukaryota > Metazoa > Arthropoda > Insecta > Hemiptera > Cicadidae > Magicicada > Magicicada septendecula. Next base: position 333,691,164 of record CM068372.1, read on the forward strand.
GTGTATGAGATTACACATACTTGTCTCGCACACATGTGATTGTTAACGATCGATAATATTGATCGCGATTGTTAACGATATTGTGGCTATGTAAATGTGATATTGGGTTGCCTTTTTATTAATAGTAACGTACACATTCATATCTGCTTTATGGTAGACACATTAATATTATTGAACGTAATCCACAAATTTCTACAGATATTTAATTCATAAAACAAAGAACTCCTTAGACAGACATAAATCTAAGGACCAATTACACAGGACTCTTACAAGGCGGCCCGTCGCCTGTGCCGGGAACCGATTACACAGGCGATTTGGCTATCACTAGATATCTTTTGAATGAAAAACAAAAACAATTCTAGTCTTAGAGGACATTTAGAATTCTCTTATTCAGTTATGTAGGAGTGTCATTTGTGTATTCAGTACAGTAAATCTAGGTGTATATAATTCTTATTGAGTTAAAAACTTGAAAATATTTGAGGATTTTTTTTGGATTCACTCCTCAGCTAGGAACTGTAAATTAATTCTCTTAAAAATAAACTTAAAATGTATTGGGATATTTTTCACATGGAAGCATTCTTTCAAAACACAACTTGCGCAGAATTTATTTTTTGTTTAGTCCGCAGTAGGTTTGTTTAGTGCCCCGCTGCTCATCATTAAGGACAGGGAAGATTGAGAAAATCCTGAAAACAAGAGGTATTAAGGACGGTGAGTACACAACACCGACACGATGGCACGACCGTGTCCCGTGGACGTTAAGGGGACGTTTTGAAGCCGACACAGATCTGTCGTAGTAGTAGGTTAGAATATTTCTTTAGCTTTAGGTTAGTTTTTTTTTTTTTTAATTTATTGGAGATCTGTAATCTGTTCGACAAAGCGAAAATTGAACAAATTGGCTGACAACACACATACAGGATTATGAAGAGCTGACCATTGACAGCTCTTCTTGTTTTTGTTAATAGATTAAAGAGGTACACAAATTACAAAACTAAATGACAAAAACATGTAAACAAATGAACAAAAATCACTTCCACTTGCTGCTGGCATGATACAATAAGTTGAAATGTTAAAGGGCCGACTCGAACACGGCAACTCTAAGTAGGAAAAATAAGGTTGGGAAAAAGGGTCAGTTACTCCCACGCACGAACTCGGCAACTCTCTCCTCAGGTAGCAGAAGCAAGGCCGGTTCTTTGAGGCGACCTTTAGTCATCGCAATGCAGGCAGGAGACAATACCGTTGGATTTTCCAAGTCTTCCTGGAATGCATTAGTCGCTTGTCAAATTGTGGACAGGCGTTTACAGCTCAGTCGGGTGGGTGACACCTAATAGTTAACATTTATGGTAGCATAGATTGTGTCAATTTTATAAACGTGCTGTTAAAGTAATATTTATTTTATTTAGTTATTTATTTGTTAAATATTGAGAAATGGAAGAGAGGCATGTGTTACAGACTATTTTTAGTGAGCGCGGTAATGTTCACCTCATGTGCAATAATTTTAAATTCAAGCCGTATCGCTTTGTTAAAGGGACAGAAGAACGTGGATGGAGGTGCTGTGGGAGAAACTCTAAGTGTAGTGTTAAACCTTTTACTGTAGGTAGTGAAAACTTATTCTCACGCCTAGAAGGTATTCACGATCATGACCCATTTCAAGAAAAAGATATAAATATGAAATCAATCAAAAAGAAAGGTGAAAGCTTAGATGAAAGACCATCTAAGCTTATTCGGAAGGAAATAGGTGACAGTCCGTCAACCCTAGACACACTAACGAGACACGATGTCAGATTGATTAGAAACAATATGACTCATGCTAGGTTAAAGAGCCTGCCAAAACTACCTAAATCTGCAACTGATCTCCAGTTGGCTTTAAATCAAATGGACATAACAACCACAAAAGAAGACAATTTTCTTCTAAAAAATTACATAGAAAATGTTTTTGTAGTTTTTTCAACAGATTCGAATCTAAAATATCTATGTGAACAGGAAACTTTTCTTTTCTGATGGATGGCACTTTTGAATATGCGCCAAAGCATTTTCAGCAGATATTTACTATCCACAGTTATGCGGGGGGTTCTTATATTCCACTTGTATTCAGCCTGCTGAAAGACAAAAAGAAATACACATATTTCAATATTTTGGAGTTTCTAAAAAATGAATGCAAGAAGAGGAAACTTATTTTTAAACCAAATACTATAGTTATTGATTTTGAAATATCAATACATGAAAGCATCAAGGCGGCATTTCCAGAAATCAAGATCGTTGGCTGTCGATTTCATCTGGCTCAAGCCTGGTAAGTTCAACTACTAAATTTTAATACTTTTCTACGGGATTAAAATTTTATAATTTACGCTATGTTCAAGGAGAGTAGCAACAGTTATGCACGTTTATTTTTTGGATTCAACATTTCTGTGAACACCCCTGTTGTTATGATTTTTTTATGGAACATGTAATTAAAACATGTTTTACTCATGGTGTTTTTCTGCCATGAACAGACTAACACGGATCCAACGAGGAACCAACCCGTTTTATAGTTATTGAGATTCAAATATATTTACTATAAACCTGGCCGCCATTTCGTTTAGGTTAAGGAATATCTTAAATCTAGCTTAAAAATATTTATGATATATCTGGGCCTTTAAAATGATACATTACTTGACTGCTTTTGAGAATTTATTTTTCTAAAAATTAAAATTTTGAGTGAAAAACCAATCTTTAAATATTGATTGAAATCTAAATATTGATTGAAAGTTGGAGTTCCTCTATCTTCAACGTGGTAAGGTATGGGAAAAAGATTGGAGACATAAATTAATTTCATTATGATGTGTAACATTTTAATATGACATGCATAGAATTTAGAAAATCATCAATTTATCTGAAGATTATGTTTCAAAGTAATTATTATAAAATACATACGCATAAAAATAACTGGTGTGATGGAAACCGGTAGCATAATGGCCCGGCAAGCCAGAGACATTTATTTTTCTCGACAAAATTATTGAAAAACGTCCATTGTCGAATTTCATAAAAATCGGTCGATTAGTTCCTGAGACCCGAAATGACGGACGGTCGGATGGATGGACGGACAGATCTTCATCACTGAGATTAAAAAAAAAAAAAAAAAAAAGATCTTGTTGCTTAAAATTAAATTTTATTGCATGTAACTATTGCTATTTAATACAAATATGTAACTATTGCTATGTAATTCAAATGAAAATAATAAAAATCAATCTTCCTACTTGATTTATACAACCATCTAACTTACATGTTGGTAAGTGTTTGGATGCAAAATTTAATTAAAAATTTAAAAACAATTAATTTTTTTTATAACAACCATCTACATGCTGGCCACTGTTTAAATGCAAAATTTGGTTCCAATCCGTTCAGCCGTTTGACCGTGATGAGGCCTCGTAGCGCGTTCAAGCTTTGATACGTTCCCTGTTGTTATCGGGAAACAGTATATAATTCAAATTGATATTACATTTATCATTAAACTTAATACAATGATACTACCTATTAAGTACCGTATAGATCATAGTTATTTTTACAAATTTTTAGAAAACGTATAATCAACTAGCTGAAATTGAATTCCGATAGTTTCGGATTTCTTACGAAAAGAATATATCGATTGCTATCAAATATATTGATTCATTTCATTTCACTCAATTTCTTAGTTCACTAAATTTATTTTTTGCGTTTCAGGTGGCGAAAGATACAGAAACTAGGTTTGGCGACCGTATAGAAAAGGAATGATGACGAAAAGGGCCAATGCCTGCACTACATGTTTGGGTTAACTTATTTGAATCCCAAAGACGTCCCTGAAGTCTTCAGTGACTTGATCAGCATTCAACCACAAGATGAAAAACTCACCAAATTTGGTGATTATTGAACCGAAAACTACATTGATGAAGAAGGACCTGCAATATTTCCACCAAACATTTGGGTAGAAGATTCAGCTTCATTGTCGAGGACAACGAACGCCTGTGAAAGTTTTCACTCAAGGTTCAATGCTGCATATTGTAACGTTACATAACCCCTGCCCAAAAATGACAACATAATCACCAGAGTTAAAAACAGTAATCACCCATTTTCTAAAGTCAGAAATGGGGATTAGGTACCAAGCTATGAGAACCTTTGTAATCTAAAAACACTGTAAACAATAATAATAAAAGTGCAGTGTACAAAGTGGAACATAGTGTAGGCCTACTCGGTGAAAGTGTAAAAGAGCATCTCACAGATTTGTGCTGGAGATGAAAAACAATCAATATTGTAGCAGTGGACTATATTGCTGTTGACAAGCTTTGTATTTTTTGTAATTTTATATTGTGTAGGCCACAAAGGTCTTGTACCTAGGAATAATATTTGTGTTTAATATAATTATTTTGTTTAAATGTAAGATAACCCAGGGTTATATATATAAATAATAATAATATATCAAATAATACTATGTTAGCAAGATGGCATGTAAAAAATAGTTTAGAGTAAGGACACATTAAGTGAATTATAAATCATAAATAAATCAAAATAAAAGGGATTAAAATATAAAACAGACGTTTAATGAAGAAATTTGTGTTAGTGGTTGAAATCACAATCAGAATGATCACAGTTGCACACTACTATATAAAAATTATCCCGATTGTATTAAATCATTACGATTATATTAAAATATAAAATACCAGTGTACAAGTTTAAGGAAAAATATAAAGAAAACCCTTAAATAAATTAAATTTGATTATAAATAAAATCTATAAAGGATTATTTTTCTAAAAAGAAGAAATGAAATTATAATAATTATTAATAGCCTATATACTAAAAGGTATATAGATTAGCCAATAAAAAACCATAAAATTCTTGGTTACTAAGAGTAACTAACTAACAAGAATTGAAATTAATTGTTCAAAGATATTGGAAGTGAGCCGTTAAAAAAAGTGTAATGTCTAGAAAAATTTAAGAAATTTATAAATACCATTCGGAAATAATCAGTGACAAATTAATAAAATTAATGAGTGATATCCACTATATCTTAGACATCTTACGAACAGAATAATTCACGCCCGCAAATTGATGAAAACTTGAAAAAATCAGCTTTCCATTTCCAAGCATAGCCTACTGAAATTCGACATTGTTGGTGAGATCGTTACCTATTCAGATTTAACTAAATTACACCTCAACTATAAACTTATAACACTAGAAACAACACGATCCCTTTAAATACTTCTGGAAAGGGAGCGAACATAAACTTTATTATTTGTTAACCAAAAAACCAGCAAAACGTAGTTTTGTTAATAACATTCCAGCAGCCATGATGTTTAGTTTTCGTTGTCATCTGTGAAGAAACGTAATCTGCGCTCTAGCGGTCAACAAATCTACTGCATGATATAAATTATACTAAATTTTAAATAATTCATGTAAAGCTTGGTACTGACCTTTATACATTCCTGACTTTCTCAAAGTACAAAGAACTCTAAAATAACCCTGGGAAATTAATTCATTATTTCTTTCTTGTTATTAAAATTGAAATAAAAATATTTGTTATATGCTATATGTTTGAAAAATAAGATCGAACTAACTCTGTGTTTTATGTAAGAATCGATTATCCCTTTATGTTTTGGGGACCATAAAAAATGCTAAATAAATTCAAGGAATGCCTTGTTGTTTGAATAATAAAAATGTGTATTATTTTCAGTAGATGGTAGTTAGTTACAGATTGTCAGAAGACCGAGAAGAGAACGGACATCCAGAATTTATTACGTACCATTTGGAGTCACTTTAACCTCAAATGGGTTCGTAAACGTAGCAGTCAGCTGGTACCACGAGCGGAAAAATTTGAAATAATTAATGGTATACTAAGAGAGTAATTCTCTTTGCACTCTCTCTCCTAACTACTGTCAAACAACGGTACTGATTTCACATAAATAAAATTTAAGAAAATCTTTGCATAATCACACACACTCGATTTTGAAAGCATATAACATAAAGATAACAAATTCTGTGACGCTTAATTAAGCGAGCGTTCTGAAAAATAACAAATAGACGTAAATTACTAGAGACTTAAGCTCGGCGAGAGACGTTACAAGATGACGTACAAACGTTGGGCTTAACGACTAAGAGAGTTTATTTGGGAAGCTCGGCGAGAGACGCTACAATATGAATCTCCTCATCCCAACATCTATAGGTTCGTCAGAAGTCTGAAGGATGAACAGATCGACACGTACATCAGAATAAACAGCGCAAAAAGAGGCCATATAATAAAAACAGACTCGGACACTAAAAAAGGAAAGAATACATTCAAAATAAATTAGATCATCTCAAAGGTGGTGATATCACTAAACTAGAGTTTGTAAAATGTGTTTCGTACGTAGTAGCTGCGACAAAAAAATAGGACTCCTGTTTATACTTGTGAATAGTTGTTTTTAAAAATATTGTGTGATATTTTAATACGTAATAGTAAGTATTATTATCCATTTACTAATTCTACTGCACCCTTTGTGACTGGTAGCATTATTTATTACGTTTTTTATTACTTTTTACTGTAAAAAAGGTTTTTACTTTGAATCGATTCTTTCTGCTTAACTTAATTTAATAGTGCACTACACTACTAAGTTTTAATAGTGGTTGTAGAATCTTTCATTGTTATGTGCTTACGTTTGTATATTTTTATTACTCAAACTTTTTCGTAATATTTTCATATGTGCTAGTAAATAAGCAGCATTTGTAGTAAACTGATAATACAGTAAAATTATGATTGATCTTCATTAGACATGTTTTAGTACACAACATTTTTGTTTTTCTTTACAAACCAATGAATGACTTAAAATAACTGCAACTTTTTGTTTTTATGTGAGTGCACAAACTCTTTAGACCACGAAGTGCACTTGAGATAACATCTTGGGTACTGCAGGATATCCATTTTTAACACATGTACATATCAATACAGGTGGTACAAATTCAAAGAAAACTATAAAGACACTGTATTGGTACGTGCAATGAACTGGCCTAGATAAGAGAAGAGGTTGCATTGCAGTGTATTTGGCTGTGAACTTCGTGCCGCTGTGATTTTTTAAAGTTGGTACTGCGATGAGGCGTCCAGTCCAGCAAATTTAAATAAAAACGTATTTTAACTTTTGATGGCTAAAACAGAATTAAAAACTATTTTACAAAATATTCGTTTTAATTTAAGCTTTATAAGGACGAGACAAATTTATTCCTAGTATTTTTCTAATATCCTTTGCGCTAGTGATTTTTCTTGGAAGTAGGCCTTTACTCACCTCCCCTCCCACAGTTGCCAAGTTCGTGCGTTTGCTCATGGGACGGTTTTGGGACAGTTGCCGAATTCCTGCGTTTGATTTTACCAGAGCAGGTAAAAGTTGCCGGGTTCGTGCAGCCCGATGTTAAACACTAGGCCCATAAGGCACATATACAGGTTGACATTAACACTTACAAAAAACACTATATGTCCAGTCCCGGAAGGTGGCTAGAGGATTAGGAGACCCTTGGCTCACGCACGCACACTGGCAGGCCGCCTAACAATAGACAGGGGCCGGCACTTGACCTGCGTTGCTGTCTTTTTAAATACAGTTTACTATAATAAATTAAATTTTTTTATTTTGCTTAATCTTATAGTTTTGGTCGTTCCATTTAATTCAGACTGTGATTTCATTTAAAATAAGTCCAAACACGAAGTTTATACGACGATTTTCAAATGTTTTTATTTGTTTATTTTGAAATATTGTGATTGCTAAACTTCCGAGAATTATTTACGCGACTGTTATTAAAAAAATGTTAATATTAAAAACTAAGATTCTGATCATTTAATTTATTTTTCAACTATTTTTCTGAGACACTCCCTTTGGATGCCAGAAGCCGGTTAAATGGCCCTATGGTTCATTGTTGGAACTGCTAGCGGCCGATTAAATCGGCCCGTCAAATGACACTGAGAACTGCCAGCGGCCGATCTCGCTGGCTTTTTGTATATTCATCGTAGCGGATGCATTACTTATACGTAGTATCTTTTTATACTACACGTCAAATTAATGCTAAATAGTTAGGCTACTTTACTTTTTTTTATACAAGGCTTTAAACTCGAGCTCAAAATTCAACTAAGTATATACTCGGAATTTTAAAATTAACTTTCTCTCTGCGTTCAAAGCTCTGATGCTTATTTTGCAGGCTTGAGACTGCCGATGGCCGAATTAAAAGTTATATACAAGTTTTTCAATATTTACAAATTTACAACAATTAAAAATCAAAATTCTAATAAAATATTTACAAAATGTAGCAATTTTGTTGTTTTGCTAAATGTAGCTTGGGTTGAGTGCAACTTTACACTATACGTGCACAACCAAAATCGTCTTCATCAGTGGTGTCGTCATATTCATCCTCATCGGAGTCATCAGGTGCTAAGTTTACAATCAGTTCCTGAACACTTCCTCCAGTCTTCATCAATCAACTTCTCTACATGGTCGACGTATTTAGTCCACATGTCGGAAGTAAAGTTGACAACAGATTCTCTAAATAGGTTTTCAATATCTGCCAGTTTAAAGGTTGTATTCCTAACCTTTACGTATTTTTTTAGATTCGCCCAAACCATTTCAATAGGGTTGTAATAACAGTGATACGAGGGTAGACGAATTACTTTGAAACCCAACTCAGATGCTTTTTTATCGATCACATAGGTAGGCGTTGGTGGCTTATGTAACCGAACTAACGCATATAGTTCCACCTTAAGAAGGTTATCTGGGAAAGGGACGCCTCGAGCTTTCAACCAGCTGATCTTTTCCGCTTTTGTTGATGACGATGTCGGTGGTTTGTTTAGAATTCTGGGATGATACGGAGCATTGTCCTTAACAATAGTTGCTCCTTGAGGAATGGATGGCAGTAATGTATCGAAGAACCATGATTCAAAAACAGTCGCCTTCATGTCACAGAAAAATAGTTGAAAAATAAATAAGATGATCAGTAACTTAGTTTTTAATAATCATCATTTTTAATAATAGTCGCTTAGATGGTGTTCTAAAGTTTAACAATAACAATAGTTCAAAATAAACAAATAAATGTAAAACATTTGAATATCGCCATAAAAACTTCGTGTTTGGACTTATTTTAAATGTAATTACAGTCTGAATTCAATGGAACAATCAAAATTAAAGGTTTAAGCACGACAATAAAATTTAATTTATTGTAGTGGACTGTAACTAAAAAGACAGCAGCGCAGGTCAAAGGCCTGTCCCTGTCTATTGTTAAGCGGCCTGTCAGTGTGTGTGTGTGAGGGTCTCCTAACCTCTAGCCGCCTTCGGGACTGGACATAGTATAATAATGACACGAATACAAAACATACAGAACAGAACAGAATAGAACAGATATCACAGACATTACAATACAGATAATACAGAGAATACATTATTAGTTAAACCTGAATGACAAGTCTAACAGTTTGTGCCTTTTTAGTCTATAAATATCTTCACTGTTATCTAACAAATTAATTGCCAGGTGGTTTGGATGCTTTTCTAATTTGGAGATGTGAGTCCTGCAGAGGCGCATGATTTCTTCTCTCACGGTTGGAACTTTGAGGTCGCGCTGTATAGAGTTGTTGGAGACAAACCATGGAGCGTCGACTGTTGATCTTAAAGTTTTGGACTGAAAGCGCTGGATAATCTCAATATTACTTGTACTAGCAGTACCCCAAAGTTGAATACCATAAGTCCATACCAGTTTAAGAACTGCTTTATACATCAACAGTTTGTTGACGAGACTTAACCGTGATTGTCTGCCTATCAGCCAGTAGATATTTCTGACCTTGTGATTAAGTTCAATCTTCTTAGATGTTATACGTTTTTTCCACGTTAGTCTCCTGTCCAGATGCATCTCAAGGTACTTAGCACTTTCAGCTTGCGGTATTGGTTGACCGTTAAATTGTTAATGGAGGGCAGTTTGCCTTACGTGTGGTGAATGTAACGTGGACTGACTTGGACGAATTGATTTTTATGCGCCATTTATCAAGCCATAATTGAACGCTGTTTAATGATTCTTGTAGTATAAGAGATGCTACTGAGGGGTCGGAGTGTGTCGCTAAGATTGCTGTGTCATCGGCGTAGGTAGCAACAGTGGTTTCACTTGCTGACGGTAAGTCCGAGGTGAACAGGAGGTAGAGCAGAGGACCCATGACACTACCCTGCGGAACACCTGACCCCATTGCTAATAGAGGAGAAGTAGCATCCGAGTACTTGAAACACTCTGCTCACTAAGTAGGAATGTAGAATACGGTATCAATTATGTGGCAGATTTTTCTTTATTTTGTATAAGAGTCCAAGACTTTGTCAAATGCCTGGGAAACGTTGAGAAACACACCTGACCAAAACATCTTCGATTCCAACGATTTATTGATAACATTTGTTTGTCTGTGTATTTAATCTACCGTAGAGTGCTTTTCTCGAAAGCCAAATTGGTGATCCGGAATTAGGTTGTTTTCTACGATTGTTGGCATAAGTCGTTTTACAAACAGCTTCTCAAAGATCTTACCAAGTATCGGTAGAAGGCTTATGGGTCGATAAGAAGAGGGTTCTTGTGGGTTTTTATCAGGTTTTTTAGACCATGATTAACACCGATTTCCAGGGAAGAGGAAAGTATTCAAGTTTGAGTATGGCGTTGAACAACTTACTGACAAATGTATCAACTTAAATGATACACGATTATTTTAAGTTCTGATGATGGGACAAGTGTCCCGAAACATGTCAACTTTGTGAAGACGTTGTTTCTGGAAGCCGCAGACAGTAAGTTGCAATATATTTGATTCATTCTTTAAATTTTCTAACAATAGTTTTAGTTTTCTGGCCGCGGAATTCCACTTTCTTTTATCATCCGGATGATGAGTATGCTGCCAAATTCGTCGCAATCTACGCTTCTCAGCTAATTTCTTTCGGATAACCAGAGGAAGGTTTAAGTACTTACTCATCCCTGTATTGCAAGGTGTAGCTTCCCAGGCTGATTTTTGAAAAGTACTGGTGAGATAATTTACAGCCACATCCAATTCAGCAGGCGTGTGGAGTGGAAGTTCTAGTGAGATATTATCATTTATAAGCTCTCTAAAGTAGTCCCAGTCAGTATTACGATTTGTGGGTGTTGGTAGACTTTCAGACTTAATTATAGTATTGCCAATAGTGGCAATAATTGGAGTGTGGTCAGAGGACAAATCAAGGCAAGATTCAACTTTGTAGTATTTATGAGACAAGCCTCGTATTAAAAAGAAATCAATGAGGTCAGGTATTTTATTTGTATCAGAAGGCCAATAGGTTGGTTGACCAGTGGACAGAAAGGACAGGGATTCTTGTCTAATGACATTATATAAAATTCTACCTCTTGGATTAGCTAATCTCGACCCCCATTGCGGGTGTTTTGCATTGAAGTCACCTCCCACCATAAAACGTGCACCAAGAGTTCTAAGAAAGGAGCTGAAGTCAGTTTAATTGATTCTGTGTTTTGGGGGACAGTAGACTGCAGAAACAATTAGAGGGCCTCTTTGATCTTCAATTAAAGCTTTTGTCGCCTGTAGGTGAGCAGTTTTGACTTTAGAGAAGAGATAATGTTTTATATTGTTTCGGATTAACAGAGCGGTTCCGCCACGAGCTGTACCGTCAGGATGTTGGGTATCATAAACAGTAAATCCTGGAATCCTAATATGGCTTCTGTCTGTGAAATGTGTCTCAGATACATTACGTCTAACCTGTTTTCAATAAGAAAAGCTTTGAGTTCTAGGCTGCGTTGAGAGAGTCCATTGGCGTTCCATAATCCAATCCTGTAATTGTTATTCATTATTAATTAGAAAGTTTATTGACAAGTGTTGTAAGGAGATTAAGCATGACGCTATTTTTCTGTATGAGTTGACTGAACATGGTCTCAAATTTTGTCAGGAAGTGTAAAAGTGTGATGTCCTCATTCGCTGTTTGTTTGGGATTGCTGTCATCAGGGGGCGAGGATTCTGAGTGTCGCTGTAATCCTGCAATTTGAGCGTAAGTAGAAAAAGAGACGTTACGGGTATTCATGTTCTGTTCCCTGTTCATAGTCCTAAAAATTTAAGGGGTTCTCTTATTCAGGTTATTAGCCTATATGGTTTAATTTACTGACAGAGTGCCAAACAGAACAAAATGACACAGATCACTGGTGTGATTGAATTCAGCTCAACGATGAATTACTATAGAGTAGCCTAATTATAAAGCTGAAACAAGATTGACATCAACAACACCCAAAAGATTCAGTGAAGATTAAATATCAAGCCTGTATAAATGAAATAATCATAATTGTAAGGTACAAAATTGGCGGCAGGCATATAAACGCCAGTAGAATATAGAACTGAAAAGCTTTATTAAAACTGACACCTACTAATATTAGAAGACGTAAATGCAAGTGCTGGTAACGTTTCGATACCAGGTAAGGGCGTAGCAGGTAAGTATGGAGAATACTATGTTATTAAGTATGGAGAATACTATGTTATTAAGTATGGAGAATACTATGTTATTAAGTATGGAGAATACTATGTTATTAAGTATGGAGAATACTATGTTATTAAGTATGGAGAATACTATGTTATTAAGTATGGAGAATACTATGTTATTAAGTATGGAGAATACTATGTTATTAAGTATGGAGAATACTATGTTATTAAGTATGGAGAATACTATGTTATTAAGTATGGAGAATACTATGTTATTAAGTATGGAGAATACTATGTTATTAAGAATGAGAAAAATGTAAGAGAATAGGTTGTAAAATTTAAAAACGTTTGTTCAACTTTACTACAACTTTACGTAAATTGACAAACATTTCGTATAGAGTTAAGAATATAAATAACAATAACAAAAAGTAGAGGAAAAGGTGCAAATATGGGCTACCATTTTTTTTCTTTAAATATCTTAAGTTTTAATGGAAGTTAAGAAGTGCCATTGTACAATTACAATCTCATTTATATTTCCTATAAAATATACAGGATAGAACTTAAAAAACAAATTCTAGATTCAGTTAATAAATACTTTCTGTGTATGTGTAAAATCAATGATTTTAAAATGATGGTGCAAATACGGGCTACTATAAAAAAGTGGAAAAAAATAACAAAAAATTACTTGAAAATACCAATTTTTTTTAGCAAATTTTACAAATAGATCTATGACATTTATGAATTACATGTATTATATAAAACCGTTACAGGTAAAACATTTTTTAATATTATTTCAGTTTATCACTTAATATTTTCTAGTCAACACTTAGAATTAAAACACCAAAAATTTGTGATTTTGTTCACTACTTAACCTACTGACAAAAGTCGCACACATAAATGTCTTTCTCAGCTCCTGAACATTCATTGTGTGCCCACATTGAACACATGACGCACTGCACCCATAATTCACCTTTTGTGTCGTCTGAAAATTTACTTTCACAAAAAATGCACATTGCATCTTCATCTTCAGGCTTTTTCATGCCAATAGGCAACTCCAAGTCACTATCACTTTCAGACAAGTTTGAATATGGTTCATTGTTTGATTCTTCTGAATCTAGATTTAATCTCCTAGTAGGTTTAAATTTTTTCTTAAGTCCAGTCTGCGATTTGCCTTTAGTCTGCCTTTTCTCACCTCGAAACTCTAGGATCTTTTTTTCATTCTTTAGACTTGATTTCTCCAAAGAATGTGTAAGCAAATTTTTGTAAGAGCTCCCAGTTATTAGAGCTGCACTGGTGGACTTGCGACCTCTGTTATTTGTCTTTTTTTTTAATGACAGGAGGAGGTGAAATATGGAATGGGCTGATGATTCCCGACGAACCTGCCTGAGAGAGTAGTCCAGAATTGCTTGTTGGCGACTGACTTTCTGTACCTGGGTTATTGGCCTTGGTCTGTTGTTCTAGATTTTGACTTAGTCCATGCTGTGCTGAAGGTGATGGTGGTGAAGTAAAGTTGGGAGTACTGCATGTCTTTAGTGCTTCAGTTTCTGCTGCGATAAAGTCTGCATCGGTGAAAATGTTCCTGTCGAACAGCATAATTCCCGTTACACGAAATCCTTGTACTGCTATGTCAGCTCTCTGAACTTTTAGGTACGCTTTGCCGAAGGGTTCCATGATGTCATACTGACTGAGACAACCGTTTGAATGCAGGAGGGCGGATCTGATTGCACTGCTGTAATAATGTTTTAGAGGGCCCATGAAGGTTTTATCAAGAGGCTGCAATTTGTGTGTACAGTGCGGCGGCAATGAAATTATCTTTATATGATTTGCTCGAGCTATGTCAATGACGTCGAGGTTTCTGACGTGACTATAATGTCCGTCTAATATCAACAACACAGGTGACTCTGCTGTGGGATGAGTGTACTTAACGAAATGTTGGAGCCATTCTGCAAAGAGGTTTGATTGAACCCAACCTGAAGGATGAGCCTTACCAAAGGAACCAACAGGTTTACCTTTCATAAGTAGTTCCGACATATTCTTCCTTGGAAAGATAAACATTGGTGGGACGAAATCGCCTTTTGCACTCATACAAGCTACAACAGTCATCGTTGAACCTCTTTCGGCTGATATCAGAGCTCCGATCTGCCTCTACCCTTTCCTGCCAATGATTTTTGGTATCTTGTTCTGTACAACACTGAGTCCTGTCTCATCAACATTGTATACCCGATCAGGAGAGTACTGGTGTGCAGTGTACGCTTCTTCCAAAATGTCAAAGAACTTCTCAACATTTTCTTTATTGAAGCCGCAAGCCCTGGCATAAGACGTCCCTGTTGGTTTGCGAACAGACAAAACAGCTTTATGCCGTTGCAGAAACAGATCTGCCCACGCTCTACCTGCTTCACCTGTTTTGAAAGGATGAGGCAAAGTATTTTTTATGGCTAACTGGTAAGCAAGACGTCTCAAATCCATTATGGTGAAACCAAAAAAGCAGGATTCCATATACAGCAGATACTGTACTAACATGTCTTCTAAAGTTTCCCCTAAAACAATCTTTCTCCCAAGCTTTTTAGAGGCTGCTAATTGAGGAGTGAGGGATGTTTCCTTACTCAGTGTTTGTAATGTAGTACGAGGAACATTGAACACTTTTGCTGCTTTTAATGTACCCATTTTATTTTCTCTTACAGCAGCAATAGCCTTGGCCATATCTTCTTCACTCCATTGCTTTCTTTTATTTTGTGTCACATACCGTGGTTTGTTCCTAGGCATCCTGAAACAAAAAACAGCGTAATAAGTTTTTTGTAACAGGATGCAAACAGGTGGTGTAAATATGGGCTACTAGTCCATACTTACACCACCTACAGTAGCCCATATTACCACCAACACATCATATGAAAAGTTTAGCTTGTGTTTAAAAGTGCTGTTAATATGTACTAATAAAATATCAACTATCTAAACGCTTATTTCTTTGACTAAACATCTGCTGTAGGACAGACGAAAATATGCACGCATTTCTAAGAAAAAAACATGAAGCAAACATACCTGTAAAAACTTTTGGCGCACGGGTAGACAAAGCAACGACGTAACACACTAACCACGTGGCGGACTGCACACAAACTAAACAGAATGCTTCAGCGAGCTTGGAGAACTATTCACATTACTCCCAGTAGGTTGCAGCACCTTACAGTCGTGTAATCGTGTTTGCCTATATTTACACCCTAGCCCATATTTGCACCTTTTCCTCTAATAAATATTTACTATTCTTATAATTATTATTATTATGTAAGTATATAACTATAATAGTTATTATTAATTAATATAATTGTATAGTAAAATTATTATTTTAAAACAGTAACTGCATTGTTACAAACAAGATCTACAACAAACATATTAATGAAGTGAAGTAGGGGCTCCGTCTTGGGAATTTTCTCACATACCAGAATATACAATTAAAATAGAAATTAAATTTCTTAATGTGAACACAATAAAACTTAAAATTTAAAAACTGATATTACTAAACTGTTACCAAATGTACTTTAGTAAATTTATTCAACTAAAAATATCTGTTTTATTTGTGATTTAATATTGTATATCGGTGCTTAAGGCTCACCGAAACACAGTTGAGTATAAAAACTGTAGCATTATATTGCCTGTCCATGAAAGAATTATCAAATTGTCTCTGGAGTTGAAAAATCATGATAGAAATGAAGTAAAAAAACTGTTGAGAAATATTGCATGAAGGCCTAAAGCTATTTCGAAAACCTTGAAGTCAGCAGTTCTCATTTAGACTTGATTTTAGCTGGGTTTGGTTTAATAATACATTCGTGATCATGGTTTAGTGTTTGCCTATTCGCCTGTAACTTGTGGGTTATATATATATATATATATATATATATATATATATATACTGATAAAAATTAAAATATACTTGTAGAAGTAATCTATTCTTGAATAATAACATAGAAGTACTGCAAGAAACTAACTTGATACACATGTGTACATTCATTTGGGTGTGTGTGCGCGGGAGTGAGTGAGTGAGTGTGAGAGAGAGTGTGGTGTGAGAGAGAGAGAGAGAGAGAGAGAGAGAGAGAGAGAGAGAGAGAGAGAGAGAGAGAAACAATTCGCACTCACGTGGCATGCTTAAGTTTTTAGTCACAAGAGTGGCTTGTGAAGCAAAAAGATAACCAACCTGTACCTGTACTGGTAAGCCTGTAAAGGAATAGTTTTAAGAGTAATTAAAGGGAACAGTTTAGGGGATGTTACGTTCTGTAATTCTTCCAAAAGTACATTTAAAACAACAATTAATAAACCATTTTGTGTAATTAATATCCAAGGGACGTAAAAATTACGAATTGATCTGTAAATGTTGTTTCTTTTTTAGTGAATTTACAGTAAACAGTAGTAAACAAACGCTTAAATGAAAACGAATGCATTTTTTCAATTTTCACATACGAGGGTCATCTCAAAAGTAAGTTTCCATGATTTATATGTAAAAACTAAAAAGAAAACTATACTTTTATTTTAAAACATGTACTTAAAATAATCTCCAGCCTCATCAATACACTTTCTGTAACGTAAAACCAGTTTTTCAGTTCCTTCTTTAAACCACTGCGTGCCCAGATTTCGGAGCCAGTCGTCAACCGCCTGTTCACTTCTGTATCCGTTTCGCAACGTTGTCCTCCCGGGTGTTCTTTGAGATGGAAGAACAGATGGAAATCACTCGGAGCCAAATCGGGTGAATATGAGTGATGTCGAAAATCTTCCATCGAAAGGACTCCAACTAATTCTGCGTGACTCGCGAGGAATGAGGACGTGCGTTGTAGAGCAAAAGAACTTTGTTGCTCAACAAACATTTCTCTTTCAAGAACGATGTATGCTACCAGTGGACCATTTGAATGGTCGTGCACTCAGGTCCGTACACAGAAACTAAGTGACGATGAATTTCAGCCGCCAATTCATTTTTTGTAGCAAAATACCGAATCACACTACCACTTTGCAACCGGACACGCTGGTCAATGGAACGTCATGATTTTAAATTTCGTGTTGTTGTTACGTTGCTACTGAACGGACGAGGCTTTGGCACTACTGCCACTACACGCAAATAAAAGTTCTCCAACCTTTGTCAACCTGCTTGCGCCATTCCCTTTGAAAGGAAAAATAGGGAAACTTACTTCTGAGATGACCCTAGTACGTCGGAATTAGCAGCATGTTGACAACCGATCCACACGTATGGTCGCTCACTTCACATCCAGCTTCAACATACATAAACATTTCTACACACTTACGAAACAGGTTTTCTCTCTCTCTCTCTCTCTCTCTCTCTCTCTCTCTCTCTCTCTCTCTCTCTCTCTCTCTCTCTCTCTCTCTCTCTCTCTCTCACGCGCGCGCGCGCACACACACACACACAATCTTCCCTGAATTTACATTAACTTGTAGGTTTTTAACTAATGAAATCATGTTTTTATAAAAATTTCACACGAACAAAGACGAAAAGGTTATCGAATATTTTAAGGAATTTGGGATACCAGTAACAATAACTGTAATACGATGTATGATACGGCTAAAAGATGCAACAGAAAATACCCCAGTTATCGAAAGAATGGAGATTACAAAATGAAATGTAAAGTAGTATATTTGGAGGAAATAGTTTGCTTGTAGCCACGTTCGAATTTTTCTGTTCCGAAGATCCCAAGTGTCTATTTAGTTCGTGGGAGGACGACAAATTCACTTTCATACTAGACACTTTGTGGAAGAGATTAATAAGTTTGTAAATCTTGAGTTTAAATTACCAATACTTTAAATAACACAAATGAAAGAAAACTTAAAGGAAAACTAGATACATTAAAAAAAGATGTAAGTAAATAATCTGCTAAATACAAAAGTTGATTTGAAAACGTAGATAATATTTTATCATTTTATCAGATATTTAAACACAGGTAGGAATTGTAGAGGTGGACTTTTATCACAGATGTAATGTACAGGGGGTTAGGACCAGTGACGTATCTAGAATTTGGCCTGTGGGGGTCCGGAGTCGGGTCGGCTTCATACAAAAGAAAAAAAAAAGGTTAGGACTAATCAACTTTACTATCTTTAAAGTGGCTGATATCAGTTCCGTTAAAGTAAACGGCAATAATACAATAAAAATACACGTTATTGAAACATTGTTTACAAGATACTTATTGATTGACTGATTGAATTGATTTTCCTAATTAATTTTTCAAACGTATGCGCTAATGCTGTGCAATAACCCTGTTTGAACATTTAAAAAAGAATTATTACTGTAGGCCTATTAGCATACACAGCTGAAAAAAAGTAACAAAAATTAAGGAATTAACGAAATTCGTCATCCTTTCCACTCTCTGGGAGGGTCCGGTCCCATTCGTCCCCTCCCGTAAATACACCCCTGGTAAGGAGAAAAGTGGGAAATACCCAGATAAGGCTCGGTGACTGTTCTATTGATTAGGCGGTTGAAGTGTATGTGCGTTCGTGAACATCCTAACTCGGAATATGTAACTCCTTGGAAGAGGGGAGAGATTATGGTTAGTGTCCACTCTAAAGATGACCTAGGTGTTCGAAAGCGCATCTAGCAAACTTGGTACAGCTCGGGGGGGGGGGGGGGGGTTTCAGCTCAGAAGACGAGCCGTCGTGACGTCCAAAAAGTCAGTTTTAAAAATATTTAGAGACCAGACCGTTGCTTCTGATAATGTCGCATGGCATAAATTTGAAATAGGTCTACTACTGTGGATCTGAATTTTTGTTTCAAACTTACGATATAGAGAACTTCTTTCGATTTTAAGATTTTCTAATTGATTATTAATTTTAATTTGATAATGTTGGTGAAGACGATGATGACAATACGACGACGACGACGACGATGATGATGATGATGACGACGACGACGACGGCGACGACGATGCTTGTGTGCTTTAAAGACAATAGTTGAAGACATATCAGTAGGTACGACTCAAGCTGCATTGTCAGTGACGCACGAAGAATTGTATCGTCATAACAAAAACCTGTACAACGGTGGACTAACATTTGTCTGAAAGAAAACGTTTACATATTCGGATACTTATTCTACATTTGCAGTGTTACTGATTTGGATTAACATGATACTAGGATAGCGCTGACTGACTTTATCCGCGTCACCTCTTTGTGTACATTAATGAAAAATCTAGGCCTACTTGATTTTAATTGTAATATTTAATTGGCCACAGAGTGGGTTGGAATATTAGAAAACTTTAACATTTACTGTTTAGAAATAACCTTTTAACAAGTGAACTCTAGAATCAAGGAACAAAGTTTAGTTTCGTAAACATTCTTTTATTTTGTCTTTCAAGGTCATCAAAGTTTAATTCTGTATTCTAAATGAAATAACAAAGAAGACGTTTGTGACAAATAAGAGGCTGTTAAGCTCAAGAAACAGTGGACTTAAAAAACGAAGAAAATCTCATAAAATCGTTGTGTGTGGTTTATGAACGATAATCAGTTAGGAAGTGATATGGGAAACGATTAGACGTGGTGCCAGAGGGGAAAGCAGAGGGTTCCATGGAAACGTAGACTGAACAATAGTCAGGAAATATGAAAAAAGAGTGGAAATACCCGATGGTCGATGGTTGTGGTATGGGCATTTAATTAGGCACAATAGCTATGTGGTGTCAAAGTTGAAATTGATGCTAGAAATGCTAGCTGAAGGCCAAGAGACTGACGAATCGGTTTGAAAGCATATAGAAATTTTAAACAGAGGAAAATTATAAAAACGGCGTGACGACTTCAGACTTATCCTGCCAGTAATCCTTGGATTAATGTTACAGGATTATTTTTAATAATGCCATAAGCAACATTCATTAATAATATTAGAAACGTAGAAGTATAGGCTTTGTATGTGTGGGTCGAAATTATTAAAAAGTATCCTACTTACCTTATTGTTTTGTTTCTGGATCACTTTCCCTTACTTGTGTGGGGTTTTCCGCTTCGCAAAGATAAACAAAAACATTCATAATTAGCACGAACGAATGATTCGAAACACGTATTGGTGACTTGTTTCCGTTCGATAAGTCGGATAGATATGACGAAATTAGAGTAGAATATGATTCATAAATTTTTTGATCCTTCCTAGTATTTCATGTCAAAGTCAGTGCCTTATATTTATAGTGAAGGTATGTTCTGCGCTATGAACTGTGAATACTGGGCATCAGTTAAGCTACGAGTCTCTTTGGCAGTCTCTTCAGAGGGAAACATGTTAGGCTTCTGTCCTTGTAATTTCAGTGAATATAATTAGACAGAAGAAATTACGTTCATGTGAGTCGCCTACATCAAAGTTCAGCTCTACTCACTACCTTAACTTTTCGCAGCTTGTTCCCCTACGTCTCGTAAGGCAATATTTAAATGACTAAAACATGAAGTCGTTTTTATTTAAATATTGCCACTAAAATCACATAGCAATTCAGAGGTAGAATTGAGAGGTGGAAGATTTCTATAATCTTGGGAATAACTCTGCTTGCTTGCAGGCTTCTGCACTTACATCCGTCACCTGCTGTCGTAAAATACGGTGTCGTCATTGTCAGGTGTGCGTTCATCGTAAAATACGGTGTCGTCATTGTCAGGTGTGCGTTCATTCTTCACTGTCATATTTCTTACACCTTAATCGACTGTATACTTTCTGAGGGTTCTTACTATTGTTTCGAACATTTGATACTATTCTTTCCTGTACATCAGAAAATTTTAATTTTAATTTTAGACTTCAATTACAAAGCTACAATTTATCGATCCGTCTTTGTTTTATCAGTGCCTGAACAGCAGCACTTTGTTATATGTGTCCAGATCGGATTGTTGTCCGAGTAACCGATAAAATTTCTTATTTTTTATAGCAAACTCATGAGTAACTTTTCGTTGAGTTCGTCTTTTATTTAAACATGTACCCACACTCCCTTGTCGTCAGTTTAACTTAGCTTGAGGTACCTCACTTGAATACTTAGCTTCATTTTTTCATAGAATTGCTTTTGAGCACTATATATACACAACTTTTCACTTCCCCTGAAAATTAGACCAGGTATCCCTTGGGGCTACGAGTTCCCAAATTTCGCCTGCTGGACGTCGTTAGAAAAGACCCACCCTGAGGTTCGTGCGATGGCCTCCTGTTTTGTGGTCACTGCGCGACGTGGGCTGTGTGATAGACACCAGTATATTATCACATATCCCCATTAAAGGCAAGAAAATTAGACAAGAAAAGAATTAGATTATAAAAATTAGGTGCTGTGGGAAATAACAAGGAAAACCTTGGGTCAACTGAAAGTAGTTCTCCTATAGAAGAAGTACAATGTGTCCTATTTCCATCTTACAATGTGAAATTTAAAATGCAAACGAAGAAATTATATCAAGAACGGGAGTAAATATACGTATAAATGAAATGATACAGGTGTGAATTTACTTCTTTATATCCCGCACACGAAGTGCTGTGGTCGGAGTAAACATGAACCCAAAAATACTGAATTGGCAGCCAACAAAAAAAAAAAGAGATTTTCGTGTGGGAAACAATAAAGAAAACTACGGACAGCCAACAATTGGAGAAATGGGCAGAAATGGATGCCACGATGAGACAAACATCAGACGATGAAGTTCAACTCTCATACGACGGAATGATAACAATCATGATGTATACATGGAAAAGGTTGACCTGGAAAAGGCACTTAAAAAAATGATAAGGATAAAAATACGATATTAAGTTATTTCTAGATGAAAGGAGCAATACTAAATCAGAGACGAGAGATGACGACTGTTAGAACATGAGACTATATTTCTGTTTCACTGGCAAAGGATCGCTGACTGGAGTTACATTTTCATACGTTAAATCAGATTACCCGTTGGAACCATCTTGGAAAGGCAAAACGGATGTAATCGCTTACGTCTATATTGTCTTGTCTGTATCAAGATTTATCGTGATTCAGAGAATCGTCCATGGATCGTTTCGTGTACTCGTGTACTCTGCTCACTTAGTTGATAAGGACTTACGTAAGGCTTGTTGTACCGAGGGTAGACGTATGACTGCGGTTGAAGAAAAAATGTTTCGGCCGTAGCGTTCAGAACAAAGTTACTCGAATTACGTCACGGACAATACAAATGTTTTAAATTATATAAGTGTGAAATTATATAAGCGTTACGTAAGGGAAGTAACTGTTAGAGTAAATAAAACATTACATTTGTGGAAACAGCTGATTATATTTGTTCTACAACGCTGATTTCGTTATGTCGTGCGTTGTAATTTACTCGACACTTAGTAAAACAACAGGAATATGAAATCTAGTTTTCGTCAAACGAGATCCCTCCGTCGTTCAACAGAAGTATCCTCTGTAATTACAGTATACATTAAAGCACTATTTCAACTACAGTTACACTGTTTGGGTGCGTAGGTCTGTTCGCGTTTAGACTGTTGTACAGTGTTTACATCACAGTTATACCCCTTGTATCCCTCATCTCAAAAGCATCACGTTCAGACTTCAAATACTACCGACCATCGTTTTCACCGTCTGTCACTAACAAAAGCGTGTATTCCTCTGTAGATTTTTTCAAGAATACGTGCATCCGTCAATGTGAGGTTGCTCAACTATATGTTCTACAGGGACGATAGACCTGGACGGAAAGCGGTGGTAGGCACAGCAATAACGGTGAAGAATTGCGTCGCGCATCACCGCGTGGTTCTGCCTCTTCGCCAGAATATAGAGCCCACTGCCGTAAAATTCTCTGGAGTTCTCGGGGGTGTCCTCCTCGTGGTTTCGGCTTGTAGACCGCCGCACGCACCAGTTCTAGACGCCGACCTGTCCACTCTTATAGGAGCGCACAGGAAGGTAATCCTTGCGGGCGAGCTGAACAGCAAACATCCCAAATGCGGTAGTAGTTTGACTACGCCATCCAGGAGGGCGCTAAGCAGGTACCTCCACGACCACCACTCCGAGCCTAGGGACCTGGACAACCGACGTACTACCCCTGCCGTCGAGGCGCCCGACCTGACATACTTGACATTGCTATTGTCAAGGGAGTTGCCACCCAGATTGAGGTGTCCGTGTTAACGGAGCTATCCTTTGATCATGGTCCCATAGAGGTGCACGTGGCTACCCGACACACGATTGGGAGAGCAGCACGACGTGGTCGACTGGGACCGCTTCGGGCCTACCTTCTGTCGAGGAGGTTCCAGCTCGATACCATGCAGCACATCGACGAGGCAGTTGCCTTGTTCGATGATGCTGTGGTATTTTCCGTCGGGGTGTGCTCACGGATGAAACCAAATCTCACGCCAATTTCCATCGGATACCTGAAGAAGTCCGTCTTCTCGTTTTAGAGAAGAACAGACTTCGGAGACGGTGGCAGCGGAAGCGAGATCCGACCGATAAAGCCAGCTTCAATCGGGCGGCGGGGAAGTTATCGTTACTTGCAGGCCTTCCAACGAAGCTGCTGGGAGCTGCGATCGCCCGAATGGCAGACCATTCACCGGTGGAGAGCTTCGTTTACAGGATTCCTTCCGCGTTGACCGGAATGACGGGCCGTATTCCCCTCCCGGCCATCAACGGAGCTAGGGGACATCCCCTTGCCGAAAAATCTGAGTTCCTGCCCGGGCACTTGGAGCTTCAGTTACTTCTAACCCGTCCGGGGACCTAGACTCCGTGAGGAGATAGAAAACGAGGTTGAGGGTAACCTCGGCAACCCGATCACCTCCGAACTCGAACTCACTTCAGTGGAGGAGGTTATGGACAGGCTTTTAGCGCTTCGACCCCGGAAGAGCCCTGGATCGGACGGTGTAACTAACACCGCCCTACAGAGACTTCCGGACCGGGGGTTCGCTTCCTGGTCGACCTGTTCAATGCCTGCTTTCGGTTCGCCTACTTATTAAATTAACAGCGAATAAGATAATGATTCTCACCTGAGGCACTTTATAAAATTACGAACTCATAGTAGTTGAACAAATTATTTGTCACACCATCAGACCTCGAAACGTCCAGTCGAAAGGATGGAGATGAAATGAGGACGAACTGTTCGTGTTGCCAGCCCACCGAGACACAGAAAAGAGACTTGTTACAGATTGTTTAACCTAACTTCGGCCAGCGAGGAATCGGCTGTTCAGACGGCTGACTAACTATATCGCGTCGTCGTTCAAGGTCACGGCATGCTGATCAAGTCAGCGTTGCCTCGCCCAGCGTTGTGCTGGCGGGACGACCTTTCAAACCTCGCCGGGAAAATTAAAATCCCGGCACACTGTTTACCTACCGAGTAGTATTTACTCACTGTTTACCGTTGCACCTAGTGATGAAAATTCATGAAACACAACCTCAATTTCCATCTGACTATTACTATCTTCAACTCCTTCACGACAGTCTTTGAACCTTTTGATCTATTTGTAAAAAACTTCTGCGTCCATAGCAGGCTCGCCTTCTGCATCACTTTCACCACGCTAGAGCATTTTATTCTATTCTTTACACAAAATTTAATCCACGTTCTTCAACCTTGCATTTCAGAATGTCATAAAAAGTTCCCTGATACTGATTTAGGTGTCAAATCTAAACTCTCCATCGAATAGGGCTAAAATTGTAGACGATTGTCACTAAAATGTGTACCAACAGCAGGCCTACATAAAAACAGTTTTTTAATCGTATACCTCTTGTATACAACAGTTTAATAGTAAGTTAAAAGATTTTAAGAACAGTATAGGGTACATAAAAATTAATAGAATAAGAAGTGACGACACGAGGCGAGAATGAAACATACATAACATAATAATAGACTCGAACAATACGAGGAAAGATGGAGAATCTCCATAGAAGGAAACGGATTACCAAAGGAAATGTTACATTCAGACCATTAGGACAGCCTGATATTGAAAACCTTAAAACACGAGATGGGAATTTTCTTAATCCATGAGGCTGAAAAAGAAGAAAAAGGATGGGAGAAACTCGCCAACGAAGTATAAATAAAGGAAAAAAATCAATAACCATTACTTGTAATTATCCGTAGTAATTCACCGGACAGAACCAAGCACAATGCTCGCCACAAACTAATACAATATTTTCGTGAATTTTCATGTTTAATAACTTAAAATCTGATGACCAGGTAATGCGTCAGGAACGTGAGGACGCTCTGCAACGATCACCGCTCTTCACCGCTTGAACTAATTCTGTAGTACATATTATTTTAAAATCTATCTCGTAAGAATACGAGGGTATGTCCTTTAGAGAAAAATTTCAGGTGCGTTCTAAAACAGCAGTTGAGAATAAAATTTTAGAACAGGTATCGCATTTAAAATATCTAGGTTGTGATATAAGTTATGAGTATCACGATTTTAAAAATAAAAATTAAACAGATATCAGATAATGTGTGGAAAGCAACAGATCAGATTTCAGAAAAAGCTAAAAAACAAAACAAGGCCAGTTGCAAAAATGAAATTCTATAAAGTAATGGCCGTGCCTGTGATAGTTAACCCAGGGAAAGGAAAGCACCATATACGTACAAACACCTGAAATGAAGTTTTAAGGTGAGTAAAATGTCGGCTGTGAGATCGGAAGGTACAAAGGCAGAATATGTTTTCTGTGAATAACGGAACAGCGAAAAGAAGACGACAGTAGCTGGAAAACATTTACAGAATGGAAGGTCGGTGGATAGTCAGGTTAACAGTGGGCTACAGACAGATTAGGAGTTGTGTGGGAGGGCCTTGCAGAAATGATTGCCGTGATGACGGATCAAGGTATTTAGCTTATACTATGAAGTGAAGACGACGTTGGTGATGGTGATTATCCACCAAAATGTTCTATAAAACGTTTACTTACCATCGACGTTTAGATTTAAAAATGTACAGTGAAGGAAAGATGTATCATGAACGAGATCATGACTGTTTTTTCGTTGGCGACAGGTGTCACAAGGACCTGTAACGATCGCAAAATGTGTCCCTGTTTTCCCCATAAGTTCAGGTTACCATGGTGTGAGGTAGACATGCACATAAAAACCGGTAAAATTGTATTTATTAGAGATATTCATGTATTGTGATTTTACAAAACAACAGAAAAACATAACTCTGCTTCCAACTAAGTTTTCGTTAAACGTTTAATACATTAAAAGCAATAAGTAACTTATACTTTATTTTTAGAAGTAGATTGTGTTGTGTTTTTGAATTCTTGTTATGGAAGGGAATGGGCATAACAATTTCCATTGCACAGATTTTGGAAAATAGAATGTTGCACGTTTAACTAGCACACAGGCGGACAAGGAGAATTTTGGAATGATAGCTTAGAAGAAAGGAAGAAGAGGAACGTCTTCCCATTTTGGAATGGCAGATGTCATCGAAATGGCGATACAAGTAGGCAGCTCCGACTGACCAATGTGAAACTGAAGCTTGTTGAAGTTGAAAATAGCTAATTCATAAAAATAAAAAGCTTAAAAAAAGCACGGCGTAAAAGGAAAGTACGAAGAAGAAGAAACGAAACGAAACGAAACGTTTAAAAGAATAAACGGGAATGAATAATTAGCGCGAAGAAACCCTTACGAAGATCGCAATGTTGAAAACATACACACACACACGCGCGCGTGTCTTTCTACATTTTTATTTCAATTAATTTCTTCTTACAGGCTACATTCCTCGTTCCCCGTCATTTTGACGTCTGTAAGACGATAAACGTATTCAGACTTGTGTACTGCCAAAAATGTAAACACTGCTGATAAACAATTTCGCAAACTTTCCTAACAATGTTTTTGTTTTTAACTTCTGACGTTTTAACTTAAACAACTTTTATCCAGTTGCAAGTTTTCCCTAGTCTTATGTAATCCGAGCCGATACGTTCTGAAACTAACCTACGGTACAGGAATAATTTTTGTTTCACTCGGGGATTTTCCAGTCCGCTCGAAAACGGATGTGTGTAATTATCACCGCGTAATAATTTTTGAACAGAACAGGAAAACAGAATGGTCAAATGCGACATACTGTCGGCTTGTACCTCTGATTGTAGATGTAACTTTCTCGATAACGTAATGCGATTTTTGCGTCTCGCCATTCGTTACGAGTAAAAATATATGCGATCAAACTTAACCGTAACGTTGTTTTCAAAGTCTATGTAGGCGTGCAAATTACCCTATAACAGGCGCAATACAACATTACACTCAACTTGTCCATTTTCCTGTTAAAAAAATATATCCGTAAACAATTACATAACGTGCGTTCACACAGGTCAAATTAGAAGTCGTACGTAAAACGATTGCCAATAAGGCAGGTTAGTTTCTTGAATGAATCTGGTCCGATTACGTCAGAGACTGAAAACCTTGAAATCGGACGAACTTTGTTTACGATAACAAAGCCCAAATAAACAGTACGTGTTTTGCCTCAGAATATTGATAACTTTTTGCGTTTGTTTAGAAATATTTATAGTTTTTTTTGCAACACCGAAGACTACGGAAAATTCCAGAGACCGGAAAGAACTGGCCCTGGACAATTTTGTCAGGATAAATTATGGTATCGTGGTCTGCAAATGACGTCTGCAGTAACGTCTGACGATCTTTTGAGCTCAGCAAAATTGTGTCACAAACAAAACACTGTGGTTTTTTTGCAGTTCTATGCAGATTTATGCAGATTTTATAAATAATGTAACAGGTAAACAAAAAATATGTATAAAGTAGTGTATCTGATTTCTTTTTTGTGTAATATTGGATTCCTTGAATATAGATAGTGTCGTTTATATCAGACAGCTGATTTACGGGGACATCATTTCCGGACGTAACAAAACGCCCTTAAGGTTTGTGTGAGAAAGCGAGAAAGAAAGGGAGGGAGAGAAAGCGCGCGCGCTTTAATAAGCAAAAACTTGAGACAGTGCCGAATCTTCACTAATTCAAAGGGTGAACGCTCCCAAATATAGGAGTCGTAATACAATGTCATTCAATCATACTTTCATTCATGACGTAATTACTACACACAAAAGTGCGAGTGCACCCACACAAAACATCGTTCGTATCCTTCCCCGGACGCCTTCAATGCCAAGGAAGTTGTCCGTGTCAAGGAAAGTTTGCACATTAAGAAAAACGCATAAAAACCATTAAAATATTATAGGGTAACCTGATCGTTGGAATACCTTTAAAAATCTTTAAAGCAAATCTAGGTTTCTGTAATGCCGATTTCAAATATATTTTGGAGGGCGCAAGATGGATGTAAACTTTACATAACTCATACTGTATTATCCTGCCTAGTACATAAGTCATCCTGCCTAGTAGCCTACTTTTGTTATTGTTTTGTCATAGATTTACCTTGGTTTTCCCCTTTTCTTATTTTTGTCAATTCTTGTTTCCCAAAGTTATTTCACTGGCCTGTCTATTCCATACCCCATAAACTCAATTGTTTTCGTTCTGTAGGCCTATTCAAATAAAGAGTACATTTCCATACGGCTTCCACATTTCTTATATCATCTCTCTTTTTAATTTCATTGACTACTCTGAGATACTTCGTCCCTATAGCTTTATTTTTCTGTTTTGTTCTTCACTCACTATCCAGGATACTGAAGACTTTCGCAAAACGAAGCTCAACACCAAGCTTTGTTTTCGTGTTTTCCCATTCTCTCTTCGACTTCAGCTTCTTGTGTTCCTTCTTCAACTATTTTCACTCCCAGAGAGCGGAACCTTCTCACATTCTCTGAAATTATTCCTTCAGTTTCAATCATCATATCTCTCCATCTACCCTTATAGCCATGAATTTGCTATTTCTTTTATTAATTTTCATTCCATTCTCTTTCAATACGGTGTTCGATCCATCTAAAATTCTCTTGCAATTTCTTTTCATTTTCAACCACCAACACCACTGTGTGGGGTGTTGATAATATTAATAACAGTTATAATTATAACATCAATGACGGTGATTATTACTATTGACAATATTTTTGCAGGTAATAGAGGGTAACAGAGGGTATAGGTTTTATAATCCTATAACTTACGATTATTCCTATTATTTGCTATATATGAGTTGTAACAACATGTGCCGTATATTATAAATGCTACAGCTCAAGTTTACATAACAACTAGCCTTTCTACAAATAACCAGTTTTTATAAATAATATAGAAATTCTTAGAACATTGTGGGTGATGTATTTAGGTGTTCATCGTGATAGTAAACCCAACTGGAGGTAACATATCATAAACTACGTAAACAGGTAGGCCTGAGGAGAAACAATTATATTGCAAACCAGATGTTACGTCTAGATCACGACATCCACGGCTACTTAATGTTGCAGGAAAGACACAAGTTTAGGAAGCAACTCGAGGGACTGGCTCGTAATGAGTTCCAGTCAACTATTTAACAAAATATTGCTATAAAGATCTCAAAATGCATAAAGTACGTTTTCGGCATCGTAATTAACTTTATGCAGATCTGAGCTGGAATCGCCGGATTTAAGATGCACGCCCAGTGAAGTATCACGTACACATCTAACTGCGTTTAACATATGGAGTAAGAAGGTTTTTGTTTTGTAAACAATATTTCGCTGTTGGATCGCAATATTTTTAACTGACGCAAGGGAAAACACCAGTCCAATCAAACTTCAGCCCATGGTAAACAGGTTTCGCGTTGCGGTAGGTTAGTCGTTCACTAAACACAGTAACTACGACGCTAAAAAAACGATGTGGTTTCTTTGATTACACTAAAAGCATTTAGCTATATATTAATACGTGAAGAGAAAACTTTGTACCCCTTTTTAAGCATATTGCGCGCACGGAGGAGTGTGAGATTTGGCATAGTTAAAGTTTATATGGAGAAGGAGTGCAGAAAGCTAAAATTTATATATAATATGTGTCACAAATACATTAAATAAAAAAAATAAAACATTCATTTGCACTTGAAGATTCATTTAAACTTTTTCAAACCATGGTAATTGTTAAAAATAAAATAATTTTGTTGCCAGGCAACAATAGTCTGTGGAGTGTATGTCAAGGCAAAAAAACGTTTATTTTATATTTTGTATATTAGATATTGTAACGAATTATATAAGACGTACCTGCAAAATGTGTACATAAAAAATAATGTGTTTGGATGATTAGTGCGTTCGCCTCGCACCGGGTCGTTACAGTAATTTTGTGGCTAGCGATATTCGTAGCGTAGTTCTGATCACCTGTATATTACGGCAGTAACCTTACCTGTTATTCTTAGGGGGTGTAATAATCCCGGGTGGCGCCAAGTCGTTTTACAAAACAACTAAAAATTGTGTTTGAACAAGTTATCAGCGCAGCGGGTTGGTTTATTCGAATACTTCCCGCTCGCACAGCCGTCTCAATCGTCGCTTCTGACGTATGACTGGCAACTTGCTTACCGCTACAATTTATTCTTCAATACAAGTAATTATTATATAGCACTTCCTATGAAATGATAACGCTGGTTACTCCCTGTAATAAATATCTTTTAATGGGTGATAACTGAAAACATTTACAATTACAACAAAATAATTATCAACTGGTTACATGAGATCTTGTTTTCAGGGCGGCGAATTGATTTAGAAACCATTTAACCTGGCTTCGCTGTTTACGTTAAACGTATTACAATTTCTGGTTTCAAAATCCGTGGATTCTTTTGGCTATGAGTTAAAGAACTACAATGGTTACAATAAAAATACAAATTACCTTAATCTAAGTGTACATGAAAGATAAAGTGTGCTGTTACAATCTGTTGTGCTGTGTTGTAAAAGTGTTCTGTAAGTTCGTGTTCAATTCTTAGGTTATTTTATGTTAACAAAGTTCATTACGTTTTAATTTGCTTAAATACTCTATGAAAGAGAAATATTATTTTTATAGTGTGGTAATTTTACCTTTCAAAATTATTTAAAGTGATTAGGGTTGGTAGAAAATAAATAATTGGATAGTACTTAACAACTCGACGGGTCTAGGCCTTTGTAGTTGGTTCGAGATAGGAATTGGCTGCATAAAATCAGTTTTCTTGGATTTTGGGCTTCTTTAAATGTGGCGTCTTTTTCGTCTTGTGTTTGGACGTTCTATTTATGGATAATTTCCGTTTATTCAGGTCTTGGGTCTTGTAATATTGGTTGTAGTGGTCATCTGCTTCTTTGATGATTGGTTTTCAGCAACTTTATACTATTATTTTCATGATTTTCACTGAAAAAACGCTCTTCCGAATTTTTGCATCTGTATGGCTTGGTGACGCTTCGCTTCTTTTTTTTTCTACTAATTTCCAACGGTATTTTCTGTCAACAACCGCTGTTTCCATAGTAACGGTATTTTTCGAATAGGCTTATTTTGAGTTGATGTATTGTTATCGAAACTTCGAATCCTTCGTATATCTTCTGATTACTGTTATTCCTCCATCTTCCTTCCTGGTTATTAAATATTGTCACTATAGTATTTATTCTCGTTCATAGATTATTTTGATACCCCACAAGCTTGGGTAATGTCAGATTTTAAGTTTTTACAATTATGTTAATGCTTGTTAATTACATTTCTTTTTATATAATAATGCCTATTACAATATTTTGCGTTATTAATGATCTACAATTTATTCTTGGTGATTCCTTCACCTCAGATTTTCTAAATTCATACTCAATTTGTTATAATTTTTGTTTGTTTGGTTCTGACAGTTATGTTTTTTTCTAGGCCTAAGTAGCCATTATAATAATTTACTTATTTCGTTCAAATCACATTTTGGTTCAGCCTATTTGGCCTTACTTTGTTATTTTTATTAGTTGTGTTGTGTTTTGAGTCTGTAGGTATGTTGTTTATTATTCAATATTGCTTTCCCTATTTCAATCTTAAAAATATAACATTAGGCTTATGGACTGCACATTGCATTCAGCCATATCCTCTTATAACAATAACATGAACACAATTTTTTATAAGTTATTAGAGTTATTGTTTTGATTAAGGAATATCATCACTCACTCCTAACTTATCCTTATTTGCTAATTTTTTAGTTTATAACACATATTATTTGTGTTGTGATAAACAACATCACTTGTTATTAAATTAATAATAGTCCTTTATAAATTAGGTATCTTTGTTAGTTTTTTGACTTCTCAATCTCTAAACAATTTTTATATTCCCTCCATGGTAATACTTTCAATTTTTCTATTCTGGAATCCTCCCTTTTTACTTACTACTAGCTACAATTAAACTTAGCTCTATTGAACATCTCTTTTAAATAAAAAGTCATTATCACTTCTAGTGTTTTCTATCCCTCATACTATAATTCACTCTTAATACTACTTATTCATCAGCTATTTATGCACTGTTTATTTCCAACTTTTACCTTACCTTCACTTGTAAATTACTTATTGTTAATTACAATTTCACTAGTGTCACACTTCACTTTGGGGTTCTTACACCTACACTATTGCACTATATCACTGTTTATATCATTTGTTTTCTAGTGGGTGACCCCTATACTTATTTCTCTTTCATGACTTAATCCTAATGACAATTAATACTTAATAACTAATACTTACAAACTAATAACAATTCTAATTTGTGGTTTCTGGTTGCCTTTTTAATGGGTAGTAACCGTTATCTCTCCTTCCTCCTGATAACCCTTGTTTTGGTTTCAATGTTCTTGTTGAGTGCTATTTTACTTATTTTGGTGAACCATTCTTGGTTTTCACTTTTGCTTGTCTCCCTCCTTCTTCATTTTCCTTGTTTGTTTAATATATTAGGTCTTTTCATCCGTTTCTTTGGACATTTTTGGGGTCATTTAAACCCATTAACTTGTTTCCTTGTGGTTTAGGTTTATTATTTTCTTATTCTCGTTGTTTATTTGTGGTTCCCTTCTTGTTTGTTTCTTGATGTTGGGTCAATCACTTGGGTTAGGTTAAAGTCATCGTATTGTCGTGTCATATTCCTGATATTTTATTTAAAATCAATCAGTTTATTTGATAAGAAGTATTTTTACGATTATAAATATATTTTTTATCCCTGGTACTGGGTTGGCTATTTGTGTCGTGACATAATGCCTCTCCTTTAAAATTGATCATTTTGATAAAACACTAGTATAGTTTTTTATGAAATTATCAGTTATACATAATCTTTTTCCTTTTCTTTCTTGGTTGTTTCTCCATTCTTTGTTTCTCTTCTTACTGAATTCATTCCATTTTATGTGGATCTGTTTTTTATTTTATTTACATTGGTGTGTTCTCCCTTATACACAATTTTTCCCTAACTTTAGTAGCTGGTTTCTCCCATTACTACTCATTTTTCTGAGACCAGAGGCACGTCATCTCTGCTCAGTTTATTTGATTGCTGGACTTTTCAACAGTCAATCATAAATACCTTTTTTGTCAACTTGTGACTTAAATTAATAATAATATACTTTGGGATTGTCCACCTTGTGGTTTGTTTTTAGATCACTTTGCCTTTTTACTCATTCTTCCTTCCGCTGTACCTTAACTATATACTATCATTTGCTCATACCATTGATTGTTTTTTATTTATTTATATGTTAATTTCATCATTAACTTTTCATTATTCGGTTTTCAATTCTCATTGTGATCATTTTAATTATCTTAGACATTGGTATACTTTTCTCAGTTATTTAGCAACATTTTGCTTTAGCCATAGCCTGTATATTTGATTCATACATAACTTCTCTCTTTCTTTGTACCAGTTTAGAGTTTTTTTATTTTATAAATAAATATCTTTGATTCATTATAATTTCATGTACTTATCTTATCAGGTTTGGTCTGATTTTATTTTTGTATATTTCAGTTTGTATTAATTCTTTGTAAGTTAATTTTCTTACACCATAGGAATTTGTGTAGCGTATTCCTATTTTGGTACATTTTGTTTAATTATTTCATATACTTCACACATCAACTTTTTAATATATTGTAAGTTGATTTCACTTAGTAGGAATTTTGTAACTCATTCCTTTGTTTTGATATTTTTTATTTTAGGCCTCATAAGTCATTGAAATGTTGTTGCAAGTTGTTCTCACATAATTTTTGAATTTTGGTATCTGTATTTTATTTACAGTTACTTGTCCTTCGTGATGACATATGGCCGTACATTTTATTATATATAATTTTATTTTGTTATCAATTCAATTCTCACGGTTGTGGATTTATCATATTATCATTTCCATTCCATATTATAGCCTTCTCCTTTTTGTTCGACACTTCGTTATTATGCACCTCTTCTCCTTCAAGTGTATGATAGTCACACTTATTCTGGATGAATCTATGGCATTATTATGCGTTCCATCGATCCGCCGTTTCTTCTTCTTCATCTTCTATGGTGATTGATGGTTGATATGTCTGGCAATAATAGCTCTTTAACCCCTTATGATGATTTAGGGTTAGTTGTGTTGGGTTACTGTTGATTATATTGGCTGTCCACACTCCCTTCTCAGAAGTAAGCGCTACTATTCCCTTCTGCATGTCAATAATTGCTGAGTGTTGTCTCAGTGCGTCGCATCCAATTAACATGTTAAATGGTAATCCATTTGCGACAAGGAAAATAATGGGTATTATTGTGTTCTGACTGCTTAGCTCTAAAGAGACCTGTTTTCTGATGGTCTTATTTTGTTTGCCTGTGGCACCAATTATGACGATATTATTTATAGGTAAAGTCGGGATAGGTATATTGGAGTTGGCCTGGATCCGCTCCAATTCAGGTTGGTTTATGAGAGATACATTTGACCCAGTATCGATCATTATGATAGTGTTGATTCCATTAATAATGGCTTTTATATGCACTATTTCACTATTTGTTGTCGACAAGGGGTTATTCTCCTCCTCCAGAAGTTCTTCCCTGATGTCCTTTAAATAATTGGTTGATATTATTGTGATCTTCTTTGTTTCACTTTCCGTCGTGGTTTGTCGATTTAACCCAAGTGATTGGTCATGTGAAGGGTCCTGGTGGTTTCTCACTGACCTCTTTAGTTTACCTGCGCTGTCCGGTGTCCTTCGTCATTACTTGCCGTATCACGAAATATTGAAAAACCCGGATTCTCATGGACTGTCACCCAATTCTCGCTATTATTTTGGTTGGTGTTGGGTTCCTGTCGGCGGTTATTTTCATTTCGAGGTGGTTCTATTGTTCTTGTTCCTGTAGCTTGCTGGTCGTCATTTTGGGGATCGTTGTACACTGTGCTGGTTCTAATGGGACAATATCGTCGATGGTTGTTCTGTCTCCTCCCGCTGATAAAATTGACTTGACGCCTCATGTCACCCCTATTCTGGTTACTCCCGTTTCCCCTGTTATATTGGTAATTCGGGTCATACCGGTTGCCATAGTAATGGTGATTATTTGGGTGACCATTCGAATTCCTACCTTGTTCTATCCCCATGTTGTTATTATTTGGTGGACTAGGGTTTTGTGCATTTCTGTTACTTGGTTGGTTCCCCTGGTTGTAACTCGGATGATCTCTGTTGCTTGGTTGGTTACCATGATTGTAGATGGGTTGATTCCGATGGAATGGTTGGTCCCCTGGGTAACTATTTGGGTTTCGATTCATTATGTTCCGGTTGTTGTTCTGGTTATTACTGTAGGGTAAGTTGTGGCTTGGCACATGGTAATTTTCATTCCCCCGGTTGTACCTTTGGTTGATCATACGATTCTTCTTATACTGGCTGTCGTTTTCATGGTCTTCCAGCAAGTTGGCCATTCCCTGTATGGTCTTTATTTGTCCCTGTCTCCTGGCCCTCTGTATGGCATCTTCGTAGTGATATCCCAGTTGAATGACTAGGGACTCTTCGGGTATTTTTGGTTCGAGATTTCGAGCTAGACAGACCTTGCCCAAGAAGTAAGATGTTAGTGTATGCCCAGCCTGTGGCTCATATCTTCCGTTGCTTATATCGTTCCTTACCACATTTTGGGTCGATTCTGACCAGTACTTTTCATGAAATAATGTTTTAAATTCTTGCGTACAGCTGATTTCTGGTCGTGTGGCTGTCCACCAATTGTCATTCGTGTCTCGAAACATCTCATCGATGAGACTTCTCACCGTTGTCCATCTGGTATCTCTGTTCCTGTCTATGAGTTCCTCCACCCTTTTCAGAAACTCTATGGGGTTTCTTCGGTAACTCTTGAAGTTGATCACTTCCCTATTTTCATTCGTAAATATGTGAGTACTACTGCAAGGCTTCTCCCTCAAAGCGTCCAGTTCCTCTTGCATCTGTTTCTCCTTCTGACTGATTTCTCTAATTTTTTCTTTATTCTCTTGCGTTTTCTCGTCAATCTTGTTTATAGTAGTATATACTCTTTCAACTCGTTCGCTGACATCAGTCTGGATTTCCTTGTGCCTCTCCTTCAGCTCTTGAATCACCTCCTGTTTATTTTTGTTACACTCATCGGTGGTGATCTTCTGTAGTTCTTGGATCCTGAGAATTTCTTCCTCCTGGACTTGGTTTATTTTTTCAGTCAACTCTTCCTGGACCTGTATAACCGTTTCGTTTGTCTCGGTTATAGTTTGTTTGATTTCATCTTTACATTCCGCCAATTGTTGCCTCCATTCCTCCTTTGATTTCTCACCTTCTTCCTTCAATTGTTTTTGGAGTGTCTCACAGTTGTTTTCAATCTTGTCATTTAACACTTCGAGGTCCTTTTTTATTTGTCTTTTCAGCTCCTCACTCTTCTTTTCTAACGTCTCTCGGTTGTTTTCCATTTTGTTATTCAGGATCTCTAAGTCCTCCTTGAATTGCTTCTTCAATTCCTCCTTGTTTTGGTCCAGTTTGTTATTCAATTCTTCCTTGTCTTCTCTCCTTCCCGCTTGCAATGACTCTAATTTTGTATTCAATTCTTCATTGTTTTGGTCCAGTTTTTCTAACTTTTTGTTCAATCCTTCTTGGTTTGACTCTAATTTTTTATTCAAGAATTCTCTGTCTTGTTTCCTTCCCTCTTGCAATGACTCTAATTTTTTATTAAATTCTTCTTTGTTTTGGTACATTTGTTCCATCATCCTCCTGAGCATTTCCTGCGTGCTCAGGTCTTCTTTCTGAGTGGGTTTGCTGGGTTGATCCTCGACCATTACTTCCACTTCCGGTTCTGGTTGAATTGGATTTTCCATTTGGTCCTCCTGTGGGTTTTCTTCTGACAATTCTCCAGTCGTTTCCTCCACTTCTACTTCCTCAACTTCCTCCATTTCTTCTGGGTTTCCTTCTTGGTTTGGTGCTTCCTTCCCTTTGCTCCTCGTAACCATATCGTGTCTATTCATAGCCGCCGTTGACCTTCTTTTACGGCCTCACCGGTTGGTCGCCAATCTATAACGTATAATTAATCGATGACTCCCTCGTCTTCGTTCAAGCCCCACGTTGGGCGCCAATCTGTAACGAATTATATAAGACGTACCTGCAAAATGTGTACATAAAAAATAATATGTTTGGATGATTAGTGCGTTCGCCTCGCACCGGGTCGTTACAGTAATTTTGTGGCTAGCGATATTCGTAGCGTAGTTCTGATCACCTGTATATTACGGCAGTAACCTTACCTGTTATTCTTAGGGGGTGTAATAATCCCGGGTGGCGCCAAGTCGTTTTACAAAACAACTAAAAATTGTGTTTGAACAAGTTATCAGCGCAGCGGGTTGGTGTATTCGAATACTTCCCGCTCGCACAGCCGTCTCAATCGTCGCTTCTGACGTATGACTGGCAACTTGCTTACCGCTACAATTTATTCTTCAATACAAGTAATTATTATATAGCACTTCCTATGAAATGATAACGCTGGTTACTCCCTGTAATAAATATCTTTTAATGGGTGATAACTGAAAACATTTACAATTACAACAAAATAATTATCAACTGATTACATGAGATCTTGTTTTCAGGGCGGCGAATTGATTTAGAAACCATTTAACCTGGCTTCGCTGTTTACGTTAAACGTATTACAATTTCTGGTTTCAAAATCCGTGGATTCTTTTGGCTATGAGTTAAAGAACTACAATGGTTACAATAAAAATACAAATTACCTTAATCTAAGTGTACATGAAAGATAAAGTGTGCTGTTACAATCTGTTGTGCTGTGTTGTAAAAGTGTTCTGTAAGTTCGTGTTCAATTCTTAGGTTATTTTATGTTAACAAAGTTCATTACGTTTTAATTTGCTTAAATACTCTATGAAAGAGAAATATTATTTTTATAGTGTGGTAATTTTACCTTTCAAAATTATTTAAAGTGATTAGGGTTGGTAGAAAATAAATAATTGGATAGTACTTAACAACTCGACGGGTCTAGGCCTTTGTAGTTGGTTCGAGATAGGAATTGGCTGCATAAAATCAGTTTTCTTGGATTTTGGGCTTCTTTAAATGTGGCGTCTTTTTCGTCTTGTGTTTGGACGTTCTATTTATGGATAATTTCCGTTTATTCAGGTCTTGGGTCTTGTAATATTGGTTGTAGTGGTCATCTGCTTCTTTGATGATTGGTTTTCAGCAACTTTATACTATTATTTTCATGATTTTCACTGAAAAAACGCTCTTCCGAATTTTTGCATCTGTATGGCTTGGTGACGCTTCGCTTCTTTTTTTTTTCTACTAATTTCCAACGGTATTTTCTGTCAACAACCGCTGTTTCCATAGTAACGGTATTTTTCGAATAGGCTTATTTTGAGTTGATGTATTGTTATCGAAACTTCGAATCCTTCGTATATCTTCTGATTACTGTTATTCCTCCATCTTCCTTCCTGGTTATTAAATATTGTCACTATAGTATTTATTCTCGTTCATAGATTATTTTGATACCCCACAAGCTTGGGTAATGTCAGATTTTAAGTTTTTACAATTATGTTAATGCTTGTTAATTACATTTCTTTTTATATAATAATGCCTATTACAATATTTTGCGTTATTAATGATCTACTATTTATTCTTGGTGATTCCTTCACATCAGATTTTCTAAATTCATACTCAATTTGTTATAATTTTTGTTTGTTTGGTTCTGACAGTTATGTTTTTTTCTAGGCCTAAGTAGCCATTATAATAATTTACTTATTTCGTTCAAATCACATTTTGGTTCAGCCTATTTGGCCTTACTTTGTTATTTTTATTAGTTGTGTTGTGTTTTGAGTCTGTAGGTGTGTTGTTTATTATTCAATATTGCTTTCCCTATTTCAATCTTAAAAATATAACATTAGGCTTATGGACTGCACATTGCATTCAGCCATATCCTCTTATAACAATAACATGAACACAATTTTTTATAAGTTATTAGAGTTATTGTTTTGATTAAGGAATATCATCACTCACTCCTAACTTATCCTTATTTGCTAATTTTTTAGTTTATAACACATATTATTTGTGTTGTGATAAACAACATCACTTGTTATTAAATTAATAATAGTCCTTTATAAATTAGGTATCTTTGTTAGTTTTTTGACTTCTCAATCTCTAAACAATTTTTATATTCCCTCCATGGTAATACTTTCAATTTTTCTATTCTGGAATCCTCCCTTTTTATTTACTACTAGCTACAATTAAACTTAGCTCTATTGAACATCTCTTTTAAATAAAAAGTCATTATCACTTCTAGTGTTTTCTATCCCTCATACTATAATTCGCTCTTAATACTACTTATTCATCAGCTATTTATGCACTGTTTATTTCCAACTTTTACCTTACCTTCACTTGTAAATTACTTATTGTTAATTACAATTTCACTAGTGTCACACTTCACTTTGGGGTTCTTACACCTACACTATTGCACTATATCACTGTTTATATCATTTGTTTTCTAGTGGGTGACCCCTATACTTATTTCTCTTTCATGACTTAATCCTAATGACAATTAATACTTAATAACTAATACTTACAAACTAATAACAATTCTAATTTGTGGTTTCTGGTTGCCTTTTTAATGGGTAGTAACCGTTATCTCTCCTTCCTCCTGATAACCCTTGTTTTGGTTTCAATGTTCTTGTTGAGTGCTATTTTACTTATTTTGGTGAACCATTCTTGGTTTTCACTTTTGCTTGTCTCCCTCCTTCTTCATTTTCCTTGTTTGTTTAATATATTAGGTCTTTTCATCCGTTTCTTTGGACATTTTTGGGGTCATTTAAACCCATTAACTTGTTTCCTTGTGGTTTAGGTTTATT
This sequence comes from Magicicada septendecula, assembly GCA_034769895.1. Taxonomy (NCBI): domain Eukaryota; kingdom Metazoa; phylum Arthropoda; class Insecta; order Hemiptera; family Cicadidae; genus Magicicada; species Magicicada septendecula. The sequence goes on from CM068372.1 coordinate 333,731,603, forward strand.
ATTTTCTTATTCTCGTTGTTTATTTGTGGTTCCCTTCTTGTTTGTTTCTTGATGTTGGGTCAATCACTTGGGTTAGGTTAAAGTCATCGTATTGTCGTGTCATATTCCTGATATTTTATTTAAAATCAATCAGTTTATTTGATAAGAAGTATTTTTACGATTATAAATATATTTTTTATCCCTGGTACTGGGTTGGCTATTTGTGTCGTGACAATATCTGTGTTTTATAATTAATGTGCAGTTAAAAGTGAAATACAGCTTGCTTAATATACACCTGTTGCAAAAGGAAAATTTTGTAGCAGCAATTTGAATTGACTTACTCTCGCCTAATTATTATTGGTGGTTTCAAAAAAGTGAGTACATTTTATTATTTTTAAATTAAACCCTGTCTAATCTTAGTTTCGGTAATTTCATTAATGTTTTTTTTTTTTTTACATTCAGATATTCGCACCTACTTCCATTATGCCTCGACACAGAACATTGACGGGTCGGAGTGAGAGACAAAGAAGAAGGAATATATATTCGCGTGAGAGTCAAAATTATAATAGACCAAATGCAAATTTAAACAGTGTAAATAGTATAACATTGACGGGTCGGAGTGAGAGACAAAGAAGAAGGAATATATATTCGCGTGAAAGTCAAAATGATAATAGACCAAATGCAAATTTAAATAGTATACAAAATGATGAAATTATTTTGCGGGATACATTTAAATTCGCACTGAATGTCATTCCAAGAAATTTTAATATTTTTGATTGTGGATTAATGCATTTACAATGCAGGTTTTGCAATGCAAAACATTTCGAATCTGAGGTCACTTTAGGTGAAAGGACTGCACTCACTTCATGTTGTCATAAGGGTAAAGCAATATTACCGGCCTTAAGTCAAAATGAATACTTTAAATCATTGTATGATGGACTTACTTCAAATGAACCTTCAATAAAAAGAAAGTCAAAAAATTATTTTGAAAACATTCGTAAATACAATTCATCATTTGCTATGGTTAGCTCAGAAGCTAAAATTTCGGATACAGTTACGCGTGGAGTGTATCATTTTAAAATACATGATGTTTTTTATCACAGATCAGGTCCAATGACTGCTGGATATGGTCGCTCACCATGTTATGCGCAATTATATTTTTATGATGTTGACACTGCTGTCAATTATAGATTACGTGAACACTATAATCAAACATGCAATAACAATATAATGCGCGAAATCTCTCTTGAATTGGAACGCATTAATCCTTTCGTTCGGTCATTCATTGCAATGAAAGATCATTGTCAGAGAGTTGAAAATCAAAATAAAGAAATTTGTATGCTCATTAAATTAAATCGTGATTTAGATCTACGCTGTTATAATGATGCAGTTCAAACTGATGTAGCAGTAATATTTAGTACAGTTGATGGTGAGCCACCCTTTGAACGAAATATGGTTTCGTTTTCAAAAGTTAATGGTACCATTAAAAATATCTCTGTTTTGGATTCATCATTGAACCCTTTAGCGTATCCATTACTTTTTCCAAATGGTGATACTGGGTGGCATATCAATATTTCTCATAATTTACCAACTACATCTAATTCAAGAGCGCCCAGAAATAAATTAACCATGCTTCAGTATGCAGCCTATCGACTTGCAATTAGAGAAGATTTTAGCATGTTGCACCATTCACAAAAATTATTTCTGCAGTGGATAGTTGATATGTATGTGAGAATAGAGGGCACAAGGTTACATTTCATTCGACAAAATCAAACAATTCTTAGGTCTGAAGTTTACAACAATTTAACAGATTATTTAGAATTGAACCCCAATGCCAATAATGTTGGCCGTAGAGTAATTTTACCATCTTCGTTCAATGGATCTCCAAGAAATATGTATCAGAATTATTTAGATGCAATGTCAATTGTACAACATTTCGGAAAGCCTTCTTTGTTTATTACAATGACTTGCAATCCAAGTTGGCCTGAAATAGTTAGCAATATTGGTGTAGGTGAGTCAGCTAATTTTCGACCTGATATTGTTGTGCGTGTATTCAAGTCCAAACTGAAAGCATTAACAGCCTTACACTAAAAAAAATCTTCGGTAAAGTTGAAGCACTCATTTATACAATTGAGTTTCAAAAGAGAGGATTGCCTCATGCTCACATTTTACTCTCTTTAAATGAGCAAGATAAAATTGTTAACGCTACCGATATTGATAAAGTTGTATCTGCGGAGATTCCTAACATTCAAACACATCCTACATTACATGAATATGTTGTAAAACACATGATGCATGGTCCATGCGGTGTACTTAATCCAAATTCTGTATGTATGAGAGATGGAAAATGCACAAAAGATTATCCAAAACGATTTAATGAATTTACATGTGAATCATTAAATGGATATCCATTATACAGAAGGCGTGATAATGGTATTAATGCTGAAGTTCGCGGTAGTTGCCTCGACAATCGTTATGTTGTACCATACAATCCGTATTTACTTGCCAAATTTAATTGACATATAAATGTTGAAGTATGCACTACAGTTAAAAGTGTTAAATACATTTATAAATACGTGTATAAAGGCTATGACAGTGCATCTGTTGAATTAGGTTCAGAGAGAAATGAACCAGGTCAAGAAATACAAATTGGTGAAGTTAAAAATTTTTTAAATGGCCGTTATGTCGGATCAACTGAAGCTGTATGGCGCATCTATGAATTACAAATGCATTTTCAATCACATGTCATCGTTAGACTTGACATTCATTTACCGGGTAGACAGAATGTTTACTTTCGAGAAGGGCAAGAACGTCAAGCAATTGAAAATGCAAGACAAACAAAATTATTAGCATTTTTTGAATTGAATCGATCAGATCCATCAGCGCATGAATATAAGTATATTGAAATTCCTTTGCATTATGTGTGGGAAGATTCCCGAAAAAAATGGAAGAAGAGAAGGCGTGGAGGTGATAAAATCATTACACGCATATATGTAGTATCACCAAAAGACATCGAACTTTTCCATTTACGATTGCTTTTATTACATGTCTGTGGTCCAAAATCATTTGAGGATGTTAGAACATACAATGGAATTATACACACTTCTTTTGTTGAAGCGTGCCTTGCTCGCGGCATTGCTTCAAATGATAATGAATGGCGCGAATGTTTAAATGAAGCAAAAGAATTATATTCACCAAAACAAATGCGAAATTTATTTGTGCAATAAATGTGCCAGCCAATGCATTGGGGTTATGGAATGAATTTAAAGTATATCTTAGTGAAGATTTTTTGAGAGATTACAACGAAGAAGTATCCTTTAATACAACTCTATTAGAAATTGAAGATATTTTGAATGTTCATAATTTGTCATGTCAAGAACTTGGTTTACCAGTTCCCACGTATTCGCAGAGAACAGACGAAGCAAATGCTATTGATCCAATAGAACAAGAGTTTCTGTTTTGTGAGCATTATGAAACTGCAAATATTGAACAGCGTAATATAATTGATCGTGTGATTCGTGAAGTTTTGCATCATGATACTGGATCTAATGTTTTTTGTTTAACCGCTCATGCAGGTTGTGGAAAAACATTCACACAAACAGCAATCATTCACAAATCAAATTCGCTTAATCTTAGTTGCATTGCAACAGCGTTCAGTGGCATAGCTTCAACTCTATTACTTGGAGGTAGAACTTTACACAATGTGTTTAAATTGCCTATACCCATTTTGGAAAATTCTGTAGCGAATATTACCGCAAATAGTAGCTATGGACGTTACATAAATTCATCATCATTGATAATTATTGATGAAATTTCTATGTGCCCACTGCAAGTGTTGAAAATCATAGATAGATTATTGCAGGATCTATGCGATGAAAATGATAAACATAAACCATTTGGAGGGAAAACGATACTTCTGTGCGGTGATTTTCGGCAAATCTTACCAGTTGTCCCACATGGATCACGTGCAACTTTAATTGAAAATTGTGTCACGAGTTGGCATAAATTTGTTTATTTTCATAAAGTAACGTTTCTCAAAATATGAGAGCCTTACCAAGTGAAATAGAATTTGTCGAATTCTTGAAAAAAATTGGTAATGATGAAGCCCCACAATTCCCTCAGTTTGGTGAAAATATTATTGAAATACCTCAGCAATTAATAGGAGATGAAAATAATATTATTAATGAGGTGTATGGAAATATTTCCGAAAACATACTCTCAGATAACATATTGAAGTCAGTTATTTTAGCACCTAAAAATGATGATTGTACTTTTATTAATACTGATATACTTAATCGAATACCAGGTGAACAGAAAACATATCATAGCTACGATAAAATAATTTGTGATGATGACAATGAAATCAATAACTATCCAGTAGAGTTTCTGAATTCTTTGACTATTAGTGGTTTGCCACCACATAAGTTAGTATTGAAAGTTAATTGCATCGTTTTACTGATCAGAAACTTAAATACAAAGGAAGCATTAGTCAATGGAACAAGAATGCGCATCAAGTGTATGCATCGTAATGCTATTGATTGCGAAGTTTTAACTGGAACCGCACGCAATAAGAGAATTTTGATTCCACGTATAAATTTAACATATTCCGGTACTGTTTTACCATTTAACTTTCAAAGAACTCAATTTCCAATTATACCTGCATTTGCGATGACAATAAATAAGTCTCAAGGACAAACATTCGAAAAAATTTGAATTTTATTGAGGCAGCCAGTTTTTACACATGGCCAATTGTACGTCGCAGCAAGTAGAGTTCGATCATTCGATGGTTTGAGATTTTATATTTCCGAATATAATGGCCAAGGGCATTTAGCAAATGATGAAAGAGTTTTTACAAAAAAACATCGTTTACACAGAAGTTCTGAATCATTAAATTCACTTTCAAACTATTTTAAGTTCAATGGACAACATTTATTTTTTTAACCGCCCGGTTTTTTTGATTTAATGAAAAATATATGAAAATATCGGTATGGAGAACCATACATGACTTCCATATTCTAAGATTTATATTTAAATCTTAATATCGCCTGCCAAGCGCGATATATTTTCTCTTATACATGATTTACATTAAAATGAAAAAATTTTAATTTTATTGCCTGGCAACAAAATTATTTTATTTTTAACAATTACCATTGTTTGAAAAAGTTTAAATAAATTTTCAAGTACTTTACTCTTGTTAAAACGTAAAAGGTTGCAGGTAAACTACCCCTTCCCCTTAACCGATCTTCGCCAAAATCGAAAGTCTTTGAGACCTCTACAATTCATGGACGTATGCAAAACATTATTTGATTCTGTTTGAATTTGCGGCTGTTATCGTTTGCCATAGAAAATACGCTTGATAAAAAAACGTTGCTGGTAAACTACCCCTTCTCCTTAACCGATCTTCACCAAAAACAATAGATCTTGAGTACTCTACAAATCAGGGCTGTATGCAAAACATTATTTGATTCTGTTTGAATTTGCGGCTGTTATCGTTTGCCATAGAAAATACCCTTGTTAAAAAAACGTTCCAGGTAAACTACCCCTTTCCCTCAACCGATCTTCACCAAAAACAATAGATCTTGAGAACTCTACAATTTAGGGCTGTATGCAAATAATCTTTTGATTCAGTTTGAATTTGCGGTTGTTATCGTTTGCCATAGGAAATACCCTTGTTAAAACATAAAACGTTACAGGTAAACTACCCCTTCCCCTTAACCGATCTTCACCAAAAACAACAGGTCTTGAGAACTCTACAATTCAGGGCTGTATACGAAATATTATTTAATTCTGTTTGAATTTTCGGCTGTTATCGTTTGCCAAAAAACAAAATTTCCCTTGATAAAAAAAACCGTTGCAGGTAAACTACCCCTTTCCCTCAACCGATCTTCACCAAAAACAACAGGTCGCGAGTACTCTACAAATTAGGGCTCTATGCAAAAAATTGTTTGATTCTGTTTGAATTTGCGGCAGTTATCGTTTGCCATAGAAAAAAATCTACAGACACACACACACACACACACAGACACTTTTCGGAAAACGACTTTTTTTCATATTTTGAGCGTAGTAGAATCAGAATCTGCAATAATCTCGAACACGATTTTTTTTGCCATAACCATACTTCCATTCCTTAAGGAATATGGAAGTAAAAATATGAGGCACGTATTTTTTATTTCATTTTTTATTTTGTATTAATTTTTTATTTAAATTTTATATAATTCGAAAAAGATAGGCAAAATAACTGTGTAGCCTTAGCGAAACCTGGTCAGTATGGCAATAAAAAATATCGGTATGGAGAACCATACATGACTTCCATATTATAAGATTTATATTTAAAATCATTTTCGAAATGAAATATTACCATAGAAACTACTTCTTTCTACTTACTGCTTCAGCCTTAACCACAGTACTGTGGTCACTAACGTATACCACCTCACGTTATCGCACTCGATTTTCACTGATGATGGAAGTCGATGGCATTGCCGAAATGTCTGGTTTTGTAGAAAACATTGGACTACGGCCAAATATCCCGGGAAGAATTTTAACAAAAACTACTTCTTTGTTGCCGATAACGTTGTACACATATATATCAGTGGCGAAGTTACATGGAGGCAATTGAGGCAATGCCTACCCTAACAAATTCTGTAGAATAAAAATTATAAATACGTATGAACTACATAACGTAAAGATTATACATTGTTACTGTGACTGTCAAATTTATTAAACCGAAACGTGCTTTATTGAGCGACCGCTAGATGGTGACAGGTGAGATTCGGCATAGTTCGTTTAAAGCGAATGAGGCAACCTGAACTTGCCTCAGCGTTTTTTGTATACATCGTATGTAAGCAATGTAGTGGTGTGATAGGGAAGTGTAGGGAGGGGGGATTGTCCCGCGCTGTACACATAGAGCGTTGAGGCATGCCTCACTTCTGTGGTCCAAACAGTTAAGTTAAAGCGCCTGTGTTGTTTCTAAGTGTTTATTTTATGCGGTTATTAAAAGTGTCACTGTTATTCCGCTCAACTAAAAGATGATCAAGATTGTTATTTGAATTATTTGTAACATTAAACATATATATAGAAACTAACCAAGTTTAAAAATTTGAAGTTCAATCAGTTGTATTATTGTGTATGACTAATACAAGGATTGTTCAATAGACACACGTATAGAGCTGTAAAGCATTTTTTATTCAACGATTTTAAAAGAAGTCTCCAATAACATTAAGACATGAGTTCCACTGTTGCGCTAACCTGTAGATTCCCTGCTAGTAAAATTCTTACGGCTGTTTGTGGAACCATTCGGTTACAGCAACTCTACCTCAGCGTCCGATTTGACCCACCGTCCTTTTAGTGATTCCTTAAAAAAAATTTAAGATAAGATTTTTGCCTACCCATTCATTAACTACTAGCTTCGCCAGTAAGCAAATTGATGTCCATTTTTTCGGCTTGCACGCGTTATGTTGGTGTGGGTTTCGGCACTTTCCATTTAAAAAGCGTGCAAACGTAAGAAAATAAACATGAGTGAGGCCAGAAATAACGTGAATTGTGTGTTTGTGTCTTACCTGCCTTTTTATTGCCGTATTAAATGAAAAATATTATATTACATTAAAATTAAAAAATTTTAATTTTATTGCCTGGCAACAAAATTATTTTATTTTTAACAATTACCATTGTTTCAAAAAGTTTAAATAAATTTGCAAGTACTTTACTCTTGTTAAAACGTAAAAGGTTGCAGGTAAACTACCCCTTCCCCTCCACCGATCTTCACCAAAATCGAAAGTCCTTGAGACCTCTACAATTCAGGGACGTATGCAAAAAATTATTTGATTCTGATTGAATTTGCGGCTGTTATCGTTTGCCATAGAAAATACGCTTTATAAAAAAACGGTGCAGGTAAACTACCCCTTCCCCTTAACCGATCTTCACCAAAAACAATAGGTCTTGAATACTCTACCAATCAGGGCTGTATGCAAAACATTATTTTATTCTGTTTGAATTTGCGGCTGTTGTCGTTTGCCATAGAAAATACCCTAAAAAAAAAACGTTGCAGTAAACTACCCCTTTCCCTCAACCGATCTTCACCAAAAACAATAGGTCTTGAGAACTCTACAATTTAGGGCTGTATGCAAATAATCGTTTGATTCTGTTTGAATTTGCGGCTGTTATCGTTTGCCATAGGAAATACCCTTGTTAAAACATAAAACGTTACAGGTAAACTACCCCTTTCCCTTAACCGATCTTCACCAAAAACAATAGGTCGTGAAAACTCTACAATTCAGGGCTGCATACGAAACATTATTTAAGTCTGTTTGAATTTGCGGATGTTATCGTTTGCCAAAAAAAAAATTTCCCTTGATAAAAAAAACCGTTGCAGGTAAACTACCCCTTCCCCTTAACCGATCTTCACCAAAAACAATAGCTCGCGAGTACACTACAAATCAGGGCTGTATGCAAAAAATTATTTGATTCTGTTTGAATTTGCGGCAGTTATCGTTTGCCATAGAAAATACGCTTGATAAAAAACGTTGCAGGTAAACTACCCCTTCCCCTCAACCGATCTTCACCAAAAACAATAGGTCTTGTCCCCACAAATCAGGGCTGTATGCAGAAAATTATTTGATTCTGTTTGAATTTGCGGCTGTTATCGTTTGCCATAGAAAATACCCTTGTTAAAAAAACGTTGTAGGTAAACTACCCCTTTCCCTTAACCGATCTTCACCAAAAACAATAGGTCTTGGGAACTCTACAATTCAGGGCTGTATACGAAACATTATTTGATTCTGTTTGAATTTGCGGCAGTTATCGTTTGCCATAGAAAAAAAATCTACAGACACACACACAGACAGACACACAGACACACAGACACACAGACACACAGACACACACACAGACACTTTTCGGAAAACGACTTTTTTTCATGTTTTGAGTGTAGTAGAATCAGAATCTGCAATAATCTCGAACACGATTTTTTTTGCCATCACCATACTTCCATTCCTTAAGGAAATATGGAAGTAAAAACCCAAGGAAATGTCAAAAAACGCGTAATTGATTGCTTTTACTTCCATATTCCTTAAGGAATGGAAGTATGGTGATGGCAAAAAAAATCGTGTTCGAGATTATTGCAGATTCTGATTCTACTACACTCAAAACATGAAAAAAAGTCGTTTTCCGAAAAGTGTCTGTGTGTGTGTCTGTCTGTCTGTCTGTGTGTCTGTCTGTCTATGTGTCTGTAGATTTTTTTTCTATGGCAAACGATAACTGCCGCAAATTCAAACAGAATCAAATAATTTTTTGCATGCAGCCATGTTTTGCAGAGTACGCGCGACCTAATGTTTTTGGTGAAGATCGGTTGAGGGAAAGGGGTAGTTTACCAGTAACGTTTTATGTTTTAACAAGGGTATTTCCTATGGCAAACGATAACAGCCGCAAATTCAAACAGAATCAAAAGATTATTTGCATACAGCCCTAAATTGTAGAGTTCTCAAGACCTATTGTTTTTGGTGAAGTTCGGTTAAGGGAAAGGGGTAGTTTACCAGCAACGTTTTTTTAACAAGGGTATTTTCTATGGCAAACGATAACAGCCGCAAATTCAAACAGAATCAAATAATGTTTCGCATACAGCCCTGAATTGTAGAGTTCTCAAGATCTGTTGATTTTGGTGAAGATCGGTTAAGGGAAAGGGGTAGTTTACCAGTAACGTTTTATGTTTTAACAAGGGTATTTCCTATGGCAAACGATAACAGCCGCAAATTCAAACAGAATCAAATAATGTTTTGCATACAGCCCTGATTTTTAGAGTACTCAAGACCTATTGTTTTTGGTGAAGATCGGTTAAGGGGAAGGGGTAGTTTACCTGCAACGTTTTTTTATCAAGCGTATTTTTTATGGCAAACGATAACAGACGCAAATTCAAACAGAATCAAATAATTTTTTGCATACGTCCCTGAATTGTAGAGGTCTCAAAGACTTTCGATTTTGGCGAAGATCGGTTAAGGGAAAGGGGTAGTTTACCTGCAACCTTTTACGTTTTAACAAGAGTAAAGTACTTGAAAATTTATTTAAACTTTTTGAAACAATGGTAATTGTTAAAAATAAAATAATTTTGTTGCCAGGCAATAAAATTAAAATTTTTTCATTTTAATGTAATATAATATTTTTCATTTTATACAGCAATAAAAAGGCAGGTAAGACACAGCCTGGCTGTTTGGCTGAAAATGATTTTAAATATAAATCTTAGAATATGGAAGTCATGTATGGTTCTCCATACCGATATTTTACTTCCATATTCCTTAAGGAATGGAAGTATGGTGATGGCAAAAAAAATCGTGTTCGAGATTATTGCAGATTCTGATTCTACTACACTCAAAACATGAAAAAAAGTCGTTTTCCGAAAAGTGTCTGTGTGTGTGTCTGTCTGTGTGTCTGTGTGTCTGTCTGTGTGTCTGTGTGTCTGTCTGTCTTAGATTTTTTTTCTATGGCAAACGATAACTGCCGCAAATTCAAACAGAATCAAATAATGTTTCGCATACAGCCCTGAATTGTAGAGTTCTCAAGACGTGTTGTTTTTGGTGAAGATCGGTTAAGGGGAAGGGGTAGTTTACCTGTAACGTTTTATGTTTTAACAAGGGTATTTCTTATGGCAAACGATAACAGCCGCAAATTCAAACAGAATCAAAAGATTATTTGCATACAGCCCTAAATTGTAGAGTTCTTAAGACCTATTGTTTTTGGTGAAGATCGGTTAAGGGAAAGGGGTAGTTTACCTGCAACGTTTTTTATCAAGCGTATTTTCTATGGCAAACGATAACAGCCGCAAATTCAAACAGAATCAAATAATTTCTTGCATACAGCCCTGATTTGTGGAGTACTCGCGACCTATTGTTTTTGGTGAAGATCGGTTGAGGGGAAGGGGTAGTTTACCTGCAACGGTTTTTTTTATCAAGGGAAAATTTTTACTTCCATATTCCTTAAGGAATGGAAGTATGGTGATGGCAAAAAAAATCGTGTTCGAGATTATTGCAGATTCTGATTCTACTACACTCAAAACATGAAAAAAAGTCGTTTTCCGAAAAGTGTCTGTGTGTGTGTGTGTCTGTCTGTCTGTCTGTCTGTCTGTCTGTCTGTCTGTCTGTCTGAGGTTTTTTTTCTATGGCAAACGATAACTGCCGCAAATTCAAACAGAATCAAATAATTTTTTGCATACAGCCCTGATTTGCAGAGTGCTCGCGACCTATTGTTTTTGGTGAAGATCGGTTGAGGGAAAGGGGTAGTTTACCTGCAACGGTTTTTTTTTAGCAAGGGTAATTTTGTTTGTTTGGCAAACGATAACAGCCGCAAATTCAAACAGAATCAAATAATGTTTCGCATACAGCCCTGAATTGTAGAGTTCTCAAGATCTGTTGATTTTGGTGAAGATCGGTTAAGGGAAAGGGGTAGTTTACCTGTAACGTTTTATGTTTTAACAAGGGTATTTCCTATGGCAAACGATAACAGCCGCAAATTCAAACAGAATCAAAAGATTATTTGCATACAGCCCTAAATTGTAGAGTTCTCAAGACCTACTGTTTTTGGTGAAGTTCGGTTGAGGAAAAGGGGTAGTTTACCTGCAACGTTTTTTTAACAAGGGTATTTTCTATGGCAAACGATAACAGCCGCAAATTCAAACAGAATCAAATAATGTTTTGCATACAGCCCTGATTTTTAGATTACTCAAGACCTATTGTTTTTGGTGAAGATCGGTTAAGGGGAAGGGGTAGTTTACCGGCAACGTTTTTTTTTCAAGCGTATTTTCTATGGCAAACGATAACAGCCGCAAATTCAAACAGAATCAAATAATTTTTTGCATACGTCCTTGAATTGTAGAGGTCTCAAAGACTTTCGATTTTGGCGAAGATCGGTTAAGGGGAAGGGGTAGTTTACCTGCAACCTTTTACGTTTTAACAAGAGTAAAGTACTTGAAAATTTATTTAAACTTTTTGAAACAATGGTAATTGTTAAAAATAAAATAATTTTGTTGCCAGGCAATAAAATTAAAATTTTTTCATTTTAATGTAATATAATATTTTTCATTTAATACAGCAATAAAAAGGCAGGTAAGACACAGCCTGGCTGTTTGGCTGAAAATGATTTTAAATATAAATCTTAGAATATGGAAGTCATGTATGGTTCTCCATACCGATATTTTACTTCCATATTCCTTAAGGAATGGAAGTATGGTGATGGCAAAAAAAATCGTGTTCGAGATTATTGCAGATTCTGATTCTACTACACTCAAAACATGAAAAAAGTCGTTTTCCGAAAAGTGTCTGTGTGTGTGTCTGTCTGTCTGTAGATTTTTTTTCTATGGCAAACGATAACTGCCGCAAATACAAACAGAATCAAATAATGTTTCGCATACAGCCCTGAATTGTAGAGTTCTCAAGACCTATTGTTTTTGGTGAAGATCGGTTAAGGGGAAGGGGTAGTTTACCAGTAACGTTTTATGTTTTAACAAGGGTATTTCCTATGGCAATCGATAACAGCCGCAAATTCAAACAGAATCAAAAGATTATTTGCATACAGCCCTAAATTGTAGAGCTCTCAAGACCTATTGTTTTTGGTGAAGATCGGTTAAGGGAAAGGGGTAGTTTACCTGCAACGTTTTTTATCAAGCATATTTTCTATGGCAAACGATAACAGCCGCAAATTCAAACATAATCAAATAATTTCTTGCATACAGTCCTGATTTGTAGAGTACTCGCGACCTATTGTTTTTGGTGAAGATCGGTTGAGGGGAAGGGGTAGTTTACCTGCAACGGTTTTTTTTATCAAGGGAAAATTTTTACTTCCATATTCCTTAAGGAATGGAAGTATGGCAATGGCAAAAAAAATCGTGTTCGAGATTATTGCAGATTCTGATTCTACTACACTCAAAACATGAAAAAAAGTCGTTTTCCCAAAAGTGTCTGTGTGTGTGTGTCTGTCTGTCTGTCTATAGATTTTTTTCCTATGGCAAACGATAACTGCCGCAAATTCAAACAGAATCAAATAATTTTTTGCATACAGCCCTGATTTGCAGAGTACTCGCGACGTATTGTTTTTGGTGAAGATCGGTTGAGGGAAAGGGGTAGTTTACCTGCAACGGTTTTTTTTTAGCAAGGGTAATTTTGTTTGTTTGGCAAACGATAACAGCCGCAAATTCAAACAGAATCAAATAATGTTTCGCATACAGCCCTGAATTGTAGAGTTCTCAAGATCTGTTGATTTTGGTGAAGATCGGTTAAGGGAAAGGGGTAGTTTACCTGCAACGGTTTTTTTTAGCAAGGGTAATTTTGTTTGTTTGGCAAACGATAACAGCCGCAAATTCAAACAGAATCAAATAATGTTTTGCATACTTCCCTGAATTGTAGAGGTCTCAATGACTTTCGATTTTGGTGAAGATCGGTTAAGGGGAAGGGGTAGTTTACCTGCAACTTTTTACGTTTTAACAAGAGTAAAGTACTTGAAAATTTATTTAAACTTTTTGAAACATTGGTAATTGTTAAAAATAAAATAATTTTGTTGCCAGGCAATAAAATTATAATTTTTACTTCCATATTCCTTAAGGAATGGAAGTATGGTGATGGCAAAAAAAATCGTGTTCGAGATTATTGCAGATTCTGATTCTACTACACTCAAAACATGAAAAAAAGTCGTTTTCCGAAAAGTGTCTGTGTGTCTGTCTGTCTGTCTGTCTGTCTGTCTGTCTGTCTGTCTGTCTGTGTGTCTGTCTGTCTATAGATTTTTTTTCTATGGCAAACGATAACTGCCGCAAATTCAAACAGAATCCAATAATTTTTTGCATACAGCCCTGATTTGCAGATTTCTCGCGACCTATTGTTTTTGGTGAAGATCGGTTGAGGGAAAGGGGTAGTTTACCTGCAACGGTTTTTTTTTAGCAAGGGTAATTTTGTTTGTTTGGCAAACGATAACAGCCGCAAATTCAAACAGAATCAAATAATGTTTCGCATACAGCCCTGACGTGTAGAGTTCTCAAGATCTGCTGATTTTGGTGAAGATCGGTTAAGGGAAAGGGGTAGTTTACCTGTAACGTTTTATGTTTTAACAAGGGTATTTCCTATGGCAAACGATAACAGCCGCAAATTCAAACAGAATCAAAAGATTATTTGCATACAGCCCTAAATTGTAGAGTTCTCAAGACCTATTGTTTTTGGTGAAGATCGGTTGAGGGAAAGGGGTAGTTTACCTGCAACGTTTTTTTAACAAGGGTATTTACTATGGCAAACGATAACAGCCGCAAATTCAAACAGAATCAAATAATGTTTTGCATACAGCGCTGATTTGTAGAGTACTCAAGACCTATTGTTTTTGGTGAAGATCGGTTAAGGGGAAGGGGTAGTTTACCTGCAACGTTTTTTTATCAAGCGTATTTTCTATGGCAAACGATAACAGCCGCAAATTCAAACAGAATCAAATAATTTTTGCATACGTCCCTGAATTGTAGAGGTCTCAATGACTTTCGATTTTGGTGAAGATCGGTTAATGGGAAGGGGTAGTTTACCTGCAACCTTTTACGTTTTAACAAGTGTAAAGTACCTGAAAATTTATTTAAACTTTTTGAAATAATGGTAATTGTTAAAAATAAAATAATTTTGTTGCCAGGCAATAAAATTATAATTTTTTCATTTTAATGTAATATAATATTTTTCATTTAATACAGCAATAAAAAGGCAGGTAGGACAGCCTGGCTGTTTGGGTGAAAATGATTTTAAATATAAATCTTAGAATATGGAAGTCATGTATGGTTCTCCATACCGATATTTACTTCCATATTCCTTAAGGAATGGAAGTATGGTGATGGCAAAAAAAATCGTGTTCGAGATTATTGCAGATTCTGATTCTACTACACTCAAAACATGAAAAAAAGTCGTTTTCCGAAAAGTGTCTGTGTGTGTCTGTCTGTCTGTCTGTCTGTCTGTCTGTCTATCTGTAGATTTTTTTTCTATGGCAAACGATAACTGCCGCAAATTCAAACAGAATCAAATAGTTTTTTGCATACAGCCCTTATTTGCAGAGTACTCGCGACCTATTGTTTTTGGTGAAGATCGGTTGAGGGAAAGGGGTAGTTTACCTGCAACGGTTTTTTTTTAGCAAGGGTAATTTTGTTTGTTTGGCAAACGATAACAGCCGGAAATTCAAACAGAATCAAATAATGTTTCGCATACAGCCCTGAATTGTGGAGTTCTCAAGATCTGTTGATTTTGGTGAAGATCGGTTAAGGGAAAGGGGTAGTTTACCTGTAACGTTTTATGTTTTAACAAGGGTATTTCCTATGGCAAACGATAACAGCCGCAAATTCAAACAGAATCAAAAGATTATTTGCATACAGCCCTAAATTGTAGAGTTCTCAAGACCTACTGTTTTTGGTGAAGTTCGGTTGAGGAAAAGGGGTAGTTTACCTGCAACGTTTTTTTAACAAGGGTATTTTCTATGGCAAACGATAACAGCCGCAAATTCAAACAGAATCAAATAATGTTTTGCATACAGCGCTGATTTTTAGATTACTCAAGACCTATTGTTTTTGGTGAAGATCGGTTAAGGGGAAGGGGTAGTTTACCGGCAACGTTTTTTTATCAAGCGTATTTTCTATGGCAAACGATAACAGCCGCAAATTCAAACAGAATCAAATAATTTTTGCATACGTCCCTGAATTGTAGAGGTCTCAATGACTTTCGATTTTGGTGAAGATCGGTTATTGGGAAGGGGTAGTTTACCTGCAACCTTTTACGTTTTAACAAGAGTAAAGTACTTGAAAATTTATTTAAACTTTTTGAAACAATGGTAATTGTTAAAAATAAAATAATTTTGTTGCCAGGCAATAAAATTATAATTTTTTCATTTTAATGTAATATAATATTTTTCATTTAATACAGCAATAAAAAGGCAGGTAAGACACAGCCTGGCTGTTTGGCTGAAAATGATTTTAAATATAAATCTTAGAATATGGAAGTCATGTATGGTTCTCCATACCGATATTAAATATGGCTTAGCCAAGCTAAACCTCATTTTTCCTATCTTTCATATGTTTCAAATAAGTCGAAAATTAATGCACAGAAAAAAAAATTAAAAAATTATATAAGCTTTGTAGCAGATAATCTTCAAACTGTTTTCGAATTTTGTACCTTACCAAAAATGAAATGTAATCTACTGGAATTGAAAACAATGTATCTTATACTTCTATGAATGTCAAGTCTCATTTTTATTAGCGTTTATTTGATTCAATAATAACATGAAAAAATTAAAACTGCCAATGAATTATATCAAAAAATAAATACGAATACAAGCTGTAATTGTGTTTTTTTTCAACTGTTACTAACATTAAATTTTAAATTTCATAGGTATTGCAGGGAACTAAGGCAAACAACACACGCTAATGACGTATTTGTACACGCTCCTACCTGACGTAATAGAACAAAATTCAAAAAAATTATATGCAATGATTATAGAGGTATACTCTTTGACAAAAGAACCTCAATAACGTTCAAACTTAAAAATTTAATGAATTACGGTCGAATTTCGACCACTGGGCGACCACTAGTTCTTATTAAACAGTTTTATTAAAAGTTTGCTTTAATTAGGTAGAATCACTCCTATTGACAATCATGGCAGAATATCAGGACACATTTTGTACCGATTCACGAGGATTGCTATTGTCTCTGGAACTGTGCTTAATGTGAATGTGAAAAAAAAACAGTCACTTTTCCAGACAGAAAAAGTGAAACCTTGTACTCCTGGCGAGCCGTAAAGTATTTAGGAAATGGAAAATGTAAGCACCGTGGCGTAACAGTGTAGGAGGGGGTAAAGATTGACAAATCTTTATTGTTTAATTAAACACACGCTTCTTATTCGCTCAGTTCGTTTTCCATTTATTTTTAACTTTTCAGCCCTGATTATTCTGAAATAAAGTAATTGGTGTCTCCGACAAACGGGAAATTTTGAAAAGTATGTTGGTAGGCTGTGAGATTGGTATCATTCAGTAACTTATGAAATCAATCAGACGCCATCGTGCTACTTAGTTATGATGGAAAATTGTAGTGGAACGTGCTTTTGTCATTAAGACATTTTACAAAAAAAAGTGTGGAAGCGTGGCGTAGAAAAGTTTTCCGTCACTTTGATATGTCACGACCATGTTCCGCCAGCGCATGCAGTCAATACATGGGCGCGGAATTTTGGGGAAACAGATTTGCCACTGACAAAGAAACCTCTACGTATGGTGTGAAACATTCCAATGCCACAAACTATCTAATAATCTAATCTGTTCAAGCTGGCCGGTTCAGTCTACGCAAGAAGCTGCAGGAGTGGGGAGACCCCTTGAGATATCTGATTGTATTCACGATAAACAAGACACTGCGCATGACAAGGTTTCCGGCCACCACAAAATAACTCGATTGTACAGAGCCATCGTTTCAAAGTACATTGAATATCATCATAGTTTTATATTACCATTCGTCAAATTTCAGATCGTCCGGGAACTTCAACCCAATTATCACCTAATTCTACGACAATTCTCGTATGTACGAATGCTCGAAAAGATAAACGAAGATGATGATTTCGTTGTCAATCTGTGGACGTCGGACGAAGTCCACTTCGATCTGAATGGCTGGCTATGTGAGTATGCAAAATTTTCATTATTAGGCTCAACAAAATTCTACCGAGTTACGGCCAGCGTCCATGACATAGTGTTAACGTTACCTTGTGCTGTGATACGTTAACGTATGACCTTATTTGTCTGAAGACGAGAATGGCTCTGAGCTCACCTGCAAGATGTCTTCAAAAATTCGCAAAATTTCCCTTCCCTGAAGGATCCTATTCTCCTTTGCGGTCTAACAGGCAACACTCACGACTCCCATGGGAGAAAATGGGGATTCATGGCGACAATAACTACTTATGTCACCTACTCAATGAAGCAAAGTGGACGGCCAGTTGGTAGAGAAGGTCAGAATTAAGGCTACGATAGCAAGCACTCTAGATAGCAAGCTCCATAAAAAGGCAAGCTAACATACCCAGCGAGCTGTCGCGTTATGAGGAGTAGTATGTAGATGATTGATCCAACATTACTTACCGTTCAATCAAGAAAGAAAAAACAAACAACGACACGAACGAAGATGTTACGTTGAACACTATCTATCTCTGGTTGTCTTCAAGTGTTACAACAAACTTGACCAAACTTCGACTAAAAACTAAGGTATTTCAAAAACAGAAAGAAATTGTCAAACAAAAATTAAACTTAAAAATTGAAATTAACTTGTATAAAATAAAAAAACAAAGTTAAAAGAAGTATTATACATTTCAAATTTATCCGTAACAATCCAATAAACATAACTTTTGTTTCGTTTTGTATTTTAATTTTGGTTTTGATAATTCTTGATTTTATGTTGTTATTTAATGCTGGTTAATGCACTCTACATAATGGTAACCTAACAAAAACGATTAAGCCCAAATGTCGTGTAGAAAGAACACTGTACCTTCGAAACTGTAATTCGAAACGTGATTTTATTGTTTGGAAATTGTCAGTACATTAGGCAAAACTGTTCCACTTTCTGTCGCTTATTACAACAAAAAGAAAGATATAATCAAGATGTAAAGTGCAGGGGCGTAACTAGTTTTCGAGCGCCCTGGAGCATAGATAAGATAAGAAAAGACAATAAACATCTACAAATCCATAATAGAACGAATGGTTCAGACTGTTGGACAGTCACAGAAAAAATTGATAAAAATTTGCGTCGGTAGAAACGGATTTCCTCAAACACGCTTCTAGAGTGTCTGGACTGGAGTATGTAAGAAACGAAGATAAAAGACGACAAAATGGAAACAAAGAACAATCGGCCAAAACATAGAAAGAAAACAAACCTTAACGACGGGATACCAAATAAGAATAATGGAGTGGGCAAACGCTGGGTAATAGACATCATTGAAAATCAAGGACTCAATGGCAGATCAGCATATGGAAGAGTGCTAGAGATAGGTCTTTTGGATTTAATATAGGCAGGTGGCCACAATTTTGGGGCGGATGGAAGTTGATGGGGTTGTACTGCAGAACCACAAGAAGAAAAAGAAGAAGAAGAGGAGGAGAATAGACAGAAAAAAGAAGAAGAGACAGCAGAAGGGGAAGACGGACGAAGAAGAAATCAGCGCTTAAGTACCTATTAAATAAAGTCGTATTAATATTATGAAAATAACGCAATTAATACTCAGTGTACTGGACAAATCAACTTCTTCAACTACCTTGGTGTATTAAGGTATCGTGTTATATCCACTAGTGATGTTTACGACAAAATAAATAAATTTAATCAGTTGTGTGAAATAAGTAAAGAACGCTAAAACACACTTGGCGGGATACAAAATGAACTTTCACAAATTTATGTAACTTCCCCGTTTTGTGTACGGTTCTGAATCTTTGACATTAACGATCGAATAACAAAAGAAAATCGAAGCAGGGAAATAACATTTCTACGTTGTGTTACCGGATGGACCCACCTTATTAGACCGGAAAAAGAACAAGGATACTCGAGAAGATTCGGGAAGAATTGAATATCTTTAATATTGAAAACCCTTTCGAATGTAGATGCTAGTAGTGCCAAGATTTCCACCGGTTGGATGACAACAGACTTCCAAAGCAATGCTTCATGTACATAAAACGTGTAAAAGGAGTACTGAATGGACGACCGCGAAGGCAGTGGTCAGATAAGTTTTTATTATTATTCTGGGATAGGCATTAGCTTTCTAGCTGAAGATGATTATGATGATGAAAAGCTGAACGGAAGGAACTACATTCTTCTATACGGAAAGAAATATGCCAAGTTCTACGAATGGCGTTTCGTGTCAGACTATCTCTAATTACTGACTTACATTCTACTTAGCGTGCAGACCGTTTGTTTCGTGATCCAGACCCTATTAATAACGCTCATTCCTCACCCTCGTTGCAGAATTGCTGGTGCGTAATGGCAGGGGATACGTTTCCACAGCATGGCGTCGAGTTTTACAGGCGGTGTGCTTCCATTGTATTCTCATTAGGTCTGGCGTCTGAGTGCCGACCGCTACCGAGATGGGGTGGGATGTTTGATAAATAAGGGGAGAAAATTGCATATACACATATTGATTTTATAGCTCTCTAACCGACGATAACTTATGATAATGTGATGTGTTTATAACATACGCGTACACACACTTATTGTTTACTAATGGTACCTATAATTTCAATTTTCTATTGTATTGTATTTATTGTTCATAGCCTAAAGGTACCGTACATACGATGTGCAATAAAATTTTTATTACTCACATGGGGTTGTACTGCAGAACCACAAGAAGAAAAAGAAGAAGAAGAAGAAGAGGAGGAGAATAGGTAGAAAAAAGAAGAAGAAACAGCAGAAGGGGAAGACGGACGAAGAAGAAATCAGCGCTTACACGTTCTCGGGAAACTTTGGACAACGACGTACGTATCACGTTCATTAATTAATGTCTACGAATTCGTTTTTGTAAATAGTGGCTGTTTTACGATATTGTGACCGCAAGTGTGCTGTATATGACCTGACGATGGTCTGTGACCGAAATCGATCGTTTTTAAGAATGTGAGTAATACAAATTTTATTGCACATCGTATGTATGGTACCTTTAGGCTATGAATAATAAATACAATACAATAGAAAATTGACGATAACTTGTTATTTGTCTGTAGATGTAAGCCTGGTCTACATGTGAAACAAAACTAATCTTCACACAGCGATTAGGAGACTGTTATATCAGAAGGCTGCTTGATGGGTTGTGTGGGTTTGTCGGCAGAATTTGAAAGCTAAACTTATCCGAGCTAATTGTTCTCGCTATCTACTCGTTTATCGTAGGCATTGCCTTTACTACTCGTTCCTTCCAGGTATTATTGCTGTTACTTCGTTTATTTTGTTCAGAAATATTACATTAGTTTCACAGGTAAGTCGGTGTTAACTAGGATCTATCCTTGTACATACGAAACCAAACTTTATCTCAGTAGTGTTGCTAGAATGAAGGTTAGCAGGGCTGTCAGGTCGTGGTCTCGTGTCGGTAAAACCAGACGTATCGGCCTCCCCATCGATTCCAAATTCCAATTTTCCAAATTTTTACAACTTTGAAGATGTAAAACTTCGTAAAAATTTTTACACTGAAGATGGCCACCGATGGTGAGGCCGAAACGCTAGTTTTACCGAGAAGAGACCACGGCCTAACAGCCCGACTAACGCTCATTCTAACAACATTGACGCCGTCGTGAAAGCCTTTGAAGAACTTTATCTCAGTAGTGTTTAATAATTACCCTTATAATTATTTAGAAGATAGTAACATTAAAGGATACACTAAACTCGACTACATGAAGATATTCGAAAAGAATTCTGAGTTTTTGACTGAATTATAGGCCTACATAATAGACTGCCGTTTAATGTTTGCTTCCCTTCATCAGGACCTTATGGTATCAAAATACCCAACAACTATCATCCTCACCTGATTAACGTTGGTCCAGATATCAGTTTTGTATCTCCCTTACTTTTCAGGCCATTTCTATTAGACTGTTATGTTCGCCGTACGTGAAATTCTTCGTACTCTAATCGTGTGTTATAGATTTTGTTCTCTGTAACTAAGTGTTTATATTGTCTCAGTATATTGTATGTTCTTTTTAAAATTTCGTCGCCACATTTTCGTAGCCTCTTTGCCTCTTGCGATAAAGCACTGTTCGTTTTTGTATTCAGCGAATTCGAAGGTTCATAGACCTGTACTGACCTATGTGGCTCCCGCATGTGGTATCTTTTGTCTACCACCAACAGGTGTAGGCTGGAACGTTTCCAAGCCAAAATCCTCCGCTCCTTGTCGGGGTCCCCTTGGGTTTTGAGGAACGACGTAATTCGAAGGGGTCTCCGAGTTCCTACCTTGTTTCAGCCTTTGTCCGATAGTTGGCTTTAACTTTCTTTACTGCAACCTCGAACTCATCCTTCCCTTACCTGCGAACTATCAGCGCCTCAGAACCATCACCGCCGATTCGTTTCAAGCACCCTCGGGCGCTTCTTGATGACCAGCCATAAAGCCATCTTCGCACTTATATCAGCCCCAGCCCTAGAGTTCACAACTGCAAACAGTGCTTCATTCCTTCCTTGCCCACCTCCTAGCACGCTGAGCCAGCTGCTTGTTGGTGTTATCTTGGTCACCGGTACGGGGGCTCTCCGCCTCGCGGGGAGCGACCGACGCCTCAAGGCGTCTGCTGGCTGGGCTTGAGCCAGGCAACATCTGTTACCTGAATCGGTTCCAGCGGCAGTGTCACAAAAGTACATAAAGTTTTCTTTCTTCCCCCCTTCTGCGTTGGTGGTTTCCTTTTCCAGATTTAGGCTACCTGTCGACTGAACCAGACTTAGTTTATCTTCTGGCAGCCATTGGGCACGACCCAGATGCTGCAGTCAAGCCATGGGTGCAAAGACGCCCCACACACACACACACACACACACACACACACACACACAGTGCAATGCAATGCAAGGCTCATAGACGTAAATAATCAATTTTAAATCTTATCTCGCGAATATCTTCATTTCCAGTTTGATACGCATAATTCCACTTTGTCAAGCGTATTGCTAACATCTAACATGTTCGTGCAAGGAGAAGCTGAGGGTAATTTAATCGAAATTATTTTCTAAATATCAAGTGGCAAACATTTTGTGTACTAACATTTATATCATAACGTTAATTTTCATTTATTACGGTTGCATTAATTGAACAGATTTTCAATTTGACTGTTGCATTTAAGTTTTTTAAGTTATTGGCGTTTTCTTCTTTTTCACTAACAAAAATAACTAACTGCGTTGCAGAAAGAAACTGAACTCAACTCTGAATATCGCAAAATGTTTTCTTTACACTTGAGTAGAATATGATGGTTACTTTGTTAACAATAGGTCTGCTGTGTACAGAACACCCTCGAGTTGTCAACTCGCACGTTTATTGGGTTTGTTTAAAGAAAAACTGCGTACCTCATTTAGGAAAATACAAGTGTTCAACAAAAACTTATCAGATAAAGGCAGAGCCATTGGCAACTGACGAAATAAAAAAAATAAAAGTTCACGTATTTCCTTATTTGAGCAAACACTAACAGTACATACATCTTTTTCTTTAAATAAATTAAAAACGTAGACAAAATTCATAAAAAGACAAAAAACGAGGCAATGTTAGATTTTTAGTGAAGAACTTTTGTTTTATTATAGATCTGCTTTTATCATATGACACAAATATTTCTGTATTATTAAAGTTTTAAATCTTGTGCAGTCATTAGTAATCTGTCAGCAGGTTAACAAAATCACTAGACTGTAATATCTAAACTATGGGACGCGTTAATGTTTAGATCCCAACCAACCCAATATCCGTAATCCCAAACCAATACCCGTAGCCAAATCTTCTTCCCAAACTTACCGGTCATTCGCAACTTTCCCACTGTGTTTGCCAGGATGTAATCACAAATGACGAGGAGGAGAGGGGTGTTTGAAGTATCAGGAGGTGTCTTACCAACCACCTCTCTGCCTATCGACAATTCCAGTACGACTGGTGTACAAATAGGTATGTGGATTTTGTATTATTATATTTTGACATACCTAAGTCAACCTGATAATAAGGGAATTAAACTATCGGTTCTTCTCGTCTTTGACTTTTCCCCTTGGAAGTCAGTCGTTCTGTCCCTGTCTATGAAACCCGGCCTGTACAATCAACTTCAATAGAACACTTCGTGTCTATGGCTCAGGCAGTAAGTGATTTTCATGATAAAGACGACATTCCTCTTTTAATCATTCTTAATGCCAACTCTTTTTTTTTCTGGGAATTTATTTTCTACCATTCTTCTAACACGTTCCCTAATCTACTCTTTATCAAGAGTGCCACTCCGCACCCATTGTTCATTATCTCCGTACGCTGCTGCTGATGTTCGCGCACAATTGAGCGATATCACACACACACACACACACACACACACACACCGCTTATTTGTATGGGAATTAACTTAAAAAAAAAAAAGTTTTACTTTGTGTGTTGCGCAAAGCATTTAATTATAATGTGATCTGGCTGGAGTACACTTAAAATCGTACACTTTTTAACGATTCGTGAAGTCAAAAAGATCTGTGTTGAGGAAACTTGAATAAAATCAACAGCAGTTTTCAAAGAAGGAAAGACTAATATGAACTGAAATCGTAATTGATGAACCTGTATTGGAAAAAGTTATAAATTAGCAACTTCCAGAATTTGCTATCTTTAATTATGACGAAGATGAATATTGTAATCGTGATGATTACAAATAAATTATTATGAATATAATTTGCTTGATGGGCATAAAATAATTCTTATCCTCCCTATAGTTCGCAAATACAAGCCTCACGTTGTGGACTCCGATTTGTAATCGATATATAGGATTTACAAAATCAAAATCATTAATGTTGCCTCACGTTGTGGACGCCAATTTGTAATAAAAAAGATTACAAATAAAATTATGTTGTTATAAGATTATGAGTAGTTTGTTTCTTACAGTTCAATATAATTGACTTTATTCTATTAATTGTTAATTTATTTGTCGTGGTGAAAAATAAGCTTGCTAATTTTAATTATAAATTATGCAGATTGGTTTGGTTTGTAATTATAGTGGAATGGTTCCCTTGTGCTCGCTGGTATGAAACTAGATGGCTCTGATTTTCTTTTATTTGTTTATTATTAATTGAGATATTAAAAGTTTGTATTAACGGTTATTCGTAAGTTTTATTTAATTTCTTCTTTTTACTTTATTAGAGTTCACTGACCTAGTTAAATCATTTAAAAAGCGCGTGTTGTTCCAAAATAGGTAGTGCCAACTTATTCTTCTGGAGCTGAGGTAAACACTAATGTTCATAAATTGTAAATAAAATGTTAATTATTATAAATGATAATTCATACACCATTAATTACTTTCACCTTTCTTTTATTTTCTTTTAGAATTATATTCTATTCTTCTGAATGAATAACATTTCTTGTAATATGTTGACCAGGCTTGTTTCAATTATAGCTCAACAGTTGGTAGCATGAGTTCAGATTTTCAGAGATATAGGTTACAATTTACAAAATTAAAATATAACCTTTTGGGTTCTTTTGACTACAATAATTAACAAAAAATGCCTTTTTGAAGAACAAAACATTACAATACCAAAACTAATTATAATATTATAAAACAATAACTTAAATCTAAAGTGACGAACAGTTCGTATATTGGACAGAGTCCGCTTTTGAGGTTAACCACTGGTGGCTAGGTTATTCAAGTTTAAATATGAAGTACAACGAATTAATAGTTAACCACCAAATAATTATAATAGTGTTAGTGTTTCTATACTGTGATGGTATGAAAATTAGTTCACAAGTGTATATAAAAGTTACCGTGGTATAGTGATACTTAAATATTAAGTTGGGTATAAATTTTTTAGATGCACTCTATACTTTCCTTTTCTTTATACATTTAATATAATTCACTTTTATTATTTATTCACTATAATGTCCTTTAAATATAAAAAAAAACTTCACAACACTTGTTCACTGTTCGGTTATGACCCCGCTTGTAGGTTAGCACGCCTTTTGTTTACACTCCACCTAACCTCACTCGGGTTAGAGACTTTGGTGACATGACTATTTACACTTTGGGTTGGAGTCTATTTACATTTTCTGTGTCACAGAGAAGGTGTTCTTTACTGTTTGACTACCGGCGAACGACTGACTCCTTGGCGGTGCATTATGGGTTGATTCACCCGACAGGTGAAAGATTCTGATTGGTGGAATTTACCAAGCATTCCGTTTTTAATCACAAAAATTCCGTTTTATGGTTTGATGCTCACCAACAGACGCCAACCTAAGCGTCCCTTTTTTGATCAAATATATTAAAAAATCTTAAAATTGACATATCTTCCTTATGCTACTGAATATAACAAAGATATTACCACCATTAAACTGTATTTTTTATGCTGATCGTTTTGAGATCTCTTAAGCCATATTTCTGTCCAGTAATAACAAAAATTACATTTTTAACTGATGGCCTATTCAAAAATTTTTTTTTAAACTAGTTCTATTTGTACATATCATAATTTTTGTAGTTGTACATTCTATCTTTTGCTAATAAAAGACATTTTAATAGTAGTACTGACAACTATAAACATTAACGTTTTTAACAAAACATTGAATTGCCCTCTAGGCACTATAATGTCCATTGTTCTATGGACTATAATTCTTTTCTTTAAACTAAATTACTTAACTCTAATACAATTCAACAGTTATTAATTATTCCTTATGAACTACATGAACTTTTACTATATATCTTATAAACTAATACACTCTTTATTCCCTGTAATGTTCATTAGCAACTTATACAGTAGGTGTAAGTTGGTTGTCCAAGTTGATTTGTTATTATTTACATTATGTATGGTCCATTATTAACACCTTTGATTACTAATAACTTACTCTACTAAAATACATTATCTTTTAATCTAGTGAGTATGATTTAACATGTTTTATATATACAATTTGTTTTCTTCTTTCCTACCTAGTATGTGTAGGCCTTAGGCGTAACATGAGTTTCTTACTATTTATATTATTATTTGGTTCATAACCAACAATAGTTATGTATCATTGTTTTAGCTATTATTCAGTTTATTGGTTATACTTTCTATTATGAAATTATTTATTTTACAATCTTCTTTATATTCTTCTCTTTCTTTAACATATAACAATGGTTCTTAACCTAACCTACATTGGAACATGTTCATACAAAATTAAAACTGTTATTATACACTTATCTGATATAATTATTCTCTGAATTGTCTATGTGATTTCATTCACACTCAGGTAGGATTATTCTCTAGCTTTATTGTTTGGTTTCATTAAATTCTTATTTAGTTTATTAACACTTTCCTCATTGGTAATCCAGTTAGGTTCTGCTGAATAGGCTTTCACCCTATTTTGTGCCATCTTTCTTATTCATTCTACTGGAGTTATTTGTTACAAAGTTCCAGATAGTTCATAGTTATATATAGTATCTTGGTCTTCTTATTTTATTTTACAATGATCTTATATTTATTGTTTAACATCTATATCTCATGATATAAGTTAATTACTCATTTATTGTTTTGTCCTTCATTATTTTAATACTACAATTTTTTATTTTAAGGTATATTCTTTATGTTGAGGGAAACATCACGTTACAATATAGAAAATTTGACCAATTCCAGATCGTACATACTGTCATAAAAACAATGTTAAATACGGACGTTGGAAGAAACAACAATAGACGTGTCATAATAAACCCTGCGGTTCCAACGTTCTTGTGTGGATTTGAAAGTGGGCATTTAGAAGACGAGGTGTGTCAGTTTCTGGCTTGCAACTGACCTTTCCGAAATGTTTTAAGAGCCACAAGTGAGAGGACTGCGTTGATTAAATGCTATAAAACCAATTACGTGCAAAATATAATACAGTCGGTACGCGCCAAAACAAACAGTACCGAAAGTTACAGGCCTGTGACGCGCATGAACACCGGCCGGGTGATGTCTTCATCGGTCGTTGTCAGTATGTTTGTACTAGTTTACAATTGATAGACAAAGTTATTCTAACAAACGAGAAAATTTTTGTTAACGTTGAACATTATTTTCTCTTGTACAGAGTTCGACGTTCAAGTGGTCCAAGTTTGCTACATATTGAAAACGGATTTTTTTAATAGTTCCAAAAACCATCACGCAATAATATGGTTGGTCTCAGCAGTTACCTCTGTACGTGAAGCGTACTCACACGGTGCAAAGACTGCACCGCCCTCTGACAAGTGCGAGTTAACGAACATTCCTTGAGCAGATGTTACAGTCTCCAAGCGGAAATTTTCTGCAAACATCTTTAAAATTAAATCTACGAGAATAATTTTAGTCTAAAATCTATGGGAAGAATGTTCAGTCAAATGGGTGTCTTTGTACGGAATGGCAATGTGGCCACTTACCACATAAGGAACTCGCTTAATTTGTTTCGGGCGAATTTTGGACACTGCGTAATTTCCTGTCGATTCGCATATATTCCTTACTCCCTGGATTCACACAATCTGAATCTTACCTTTTGAGCGTGTTAAAGAACGCAATTTTTGATAGAATCCACCGGCAACAGTTGGTGAATTACATGAAAAGGCAACACACGTATAAGTTTTGAACCGTCCTGTCGTCAGCGACATGTTTGAGAATTTTCGCGATCGTTTGGGAGTTCTGGCTGAAGCACAACGGAAGCGTATCGCACATCCATACATTTTTCTTAGAAAATGTGGGAATAACTTCCGCGTATCGCTTCATTCATATAATATTGTCGTATTTCATCATCATCATCATCATCACAACACGACAGGGGCAAGGTGCTGCCTGTTCCGCCTTCAAACGTCCTCCAGCCATCTCTTCCTGGGCCTACCCGCATACCTGTGTTCTATAGGTATGTATTTCCAGAGTTGTTTGGACAGTCTAGAATCTGACATTTTTTCTAAGTGTTCTTTCCAGCGTTGTTTGTAATATTTAATTTTTCATTCAAGTTAAAAACTTGTAACTCTTCTCTTATGGCCTCATTCTTTATACGGTCAAGTTTAAAACACCTTTTAACTCCTCTTAAGAACGCCATTTCCGAGGCCTGTATTTTACTGTCTTGTTTCTTGGTTGTTGTCCATAGTTCACACTACAGCAACTCCTGTGTTGTCCGTAGGACAGTACAGGGACTGTCATAACTTTGTAAAAACTTAAATTTTGCATCTCGACGTACCTTGTATGTAAAAGCACGGTTAATTGTCCTACAGACCGTCTGGAACTTACCCAACTTAACAAAAATATCATAATTCCTATCATAGCCAATATCATTTCCCGAATAATTAAAATGGCTCCCCTGTTCTAGAATTTGGTCTTTGATCATTATTTTTGTTCTTATTTGTTCCTTGCCTCGAAATGCAATTACCTTTGTTTTAATAGTGAAAACTTTCATATTGTATTATTTGCAAATCTAATGAAGCTTAAAAACAGATTTCTATAAAGCAGATTCTGTATTCTGAATCACAAGGACGTCGTCAGCAAACAACAGAACATTCAGATATCTGTATCGTGATTATCTTAATACCACGGTTCAGTAGACATTTCCGTTTCCCTACTAGATGTTGTCATATTTATGTTAAACAATGCTATGTGTATAAACATGCTTTCAGTAGTGTTATTTTGGCGCATATTGTGCAAGACGAATTTATAACCTTCACTTAGGTAACATGTTGCGTATACGATTGCGAAAATTAGACTGTGGATCGAAGCCTGGAAGGTAGTTGGGACGTCGGAAGGTAGAGAAAGAGATGATGCAATCTGTGAAAGAAGAACAGGTGTGCGAACTTAACCAAGGCTCTGGTCGATTCTTTTGAGGTGGGGAGTTGAGGTTTTACTTTGAAGCCCCAGCTTCCGTTCTTTTTGTACAGGTAAATGTTTTATAGTTTTAGTAATACGTACCCAAATACACATATTAGTTATCTATATTTATAGACTATGTTTATATCCATATTTTTATCTATCTATTCTATCTATGGCTATATAATATGTAATATCTATATTATATCGATATCTATACCTATATTTATTATTCTGTCTATTTTAATGTATATTTAAAATTTTTTTTATATGTATAAACCTTTTCCGTACCAATTCAAATATTTAATTGTTGATTACTGCTTCTATAATTAATTACAAATACCATTACATGTCTATGAGTAATTTAAATTGTAATATTGTGTAAATTAAGTTTTGCGATATTATAATTTTCTCGTTGTCTTTAAAGAAAACATTTGATGATGTAAAACAAACTATCTCAACTCTTTCAAATATACAAGGACACGCGCGCGCGCACACACACGCACACAGACTCACATATTCAAACACGTTCACTCAAATAATTGTTCTGTTGTGTTTGACATATCTTTTGTATTCTTACACAGGTCCTGATGATGATAATAAACACTGTCGAAACGTCCACATAAATAATTTAAAATTTGTGTTATATTTTGGACCGATCCTCATAAACCCTTCACCGGAAAAATTCATTGACTGACGGTCACTACGAATTTTTACGATATATATTTTTAATAATAATAATAATAATGATAAATAATTGTATTATTATTCATTGATTTTAGAAAAAAGATGACATATATACAAGAAAAATCAAAGCTTTATTAACTTACAAATAAATTAAATTTTTCTTTCTATAGACAAACGGGGTCTATAGTCTTTCCTAACTCGTAGTTGATCTATGACAATTTTTTATTGATTTCAGTTTTGAGAATCGTTTTTATATGAGGCCACAGACACGCAAATTGTTAAAAAATACTGTATGATGGGATTAAGGATAGAGTGAAGTCCCATTTGATAATAAAGTGGTGAACTTACTTGGCTGTCCATTAACTGATGGTTCTAAGGGGTGCCATTAGTAGTGTGTGCATGTCGTTGAGATTTTTTACTTTTTGTACCACTTTTTTTATCGAAGTTATCGTGTATAAGGTTGAGGTTTCCTACTGTCGATTCTAAATTCGTTTCTAATGATTCCAACGTTTCTGAATGTACGAGCGAATTCGGACCACTTCCTCATTACAAGTAACCCATCCTTTGGGTTAAAAAAAACAAATATTTTCAGTTTTAAAGTATAAAATGGTGATAAAAGATTCTAGTCCAAATTTCACAATTGTGGGGGTCCGGGGCGGACCGACACTGTTGCCCTCCCCTTTTCCCACTACCGTACATATGCATTCGCACTGACAACAAACCAAACTGGAAAGAAGACATTCTCAAGAAAAGAGCTCGTTTATAGTGATAACAAATAAGACATTCCTGTTTAGTAACATCATCAAGCTGACATAGATCTATGAAATTGAACTGTGGGGTACGGAGGGAAACCCATGCAGAGAGGCCAAAGATTTTACGTATTATAGCGAAAGCCCTCTGTTATACTGTACACCAGTTCAAGACATTATGTAGAAACATCACTGATTAAAGAAGCAATCCAGGAAAGTAACAACAGCCAAGGAACCCTATCATTACACAGGAATTACACAGGAGGACTGTACTTCGTCACTTGTAGAACAATATGCTGCTGAACTGTTAGCTAGTAGAGGTTAAAAAGGCATGCCATCGAGTACTAATCCGCAGATTAGCTCGTAGAATGTGTTAATTCGGATAAATGTAAAAACAATGACGAGTGTGTACCAGTTAAACGGCGAGTGTGTTCACGACACCTGCCACAGATTGCGTATGGCATTGGTTGCCTACTGAAATTGCGATAACTTATCTTACTTCTGTGCAAGGTGGATTTTTACTTTTTCAAATAGCGTTTATTTCGCAATTAACAGGAAGGTTAATGTGAAACTTCCTACTGACTTAATTGAATTTTTTTGTACCAACAGAGCAGTGGAGCTACAGTGTCGAGCGACGACCTTATTATGATCTCAACTGGCTAAAACTCGTATGGAATGCCGAATAAATACATACACTTTTTAACTGTACTGGTCACGCTCTCTAAAGTGAAATATCTGTATTTGTTTCCCGTCCCTTGCTGCTCAACTACCTTCAAAAAATCGCCTTACGAACGACCTCACTTAATTTAAATTCATACTACTGATCTGTTATTACGAAAATTAAACAACTCGTTTTCTTAAATGTTATAATTAATTAAATAATGTATTTCCTTGTTTTTGAAATTTGAATAATAGTTAATCGTCGTTCTCACTTTTCTAATTTAGACTTCCGAACTTCATATCGCACCAACGGCCTACTGAAATTCCATCCTTCATTCGCAGAGTATATAGCATCGTTTATTTAGGCGTCCTAACTCGAATCATACACACAGCCCCCCCCCCCACACACACACACACACAGTGACGAATTTAATATATAATGAAGATACAGACACATAACCATCCTTCTTTTCCAGATACCTCTGTGTAAAGCAGTAATTCTCAACCTGAGAAGCGCCATTTGAGAGGTTTTTAAGGGGGCGTAAGCTTGCAATAAATAAGATTAATAAACGTTTAACATACGAAAACAACTTAATAAATGAGTTTTTAAAAACATAAAAGGCTTTTAAAAAATATTAAATTATATTTAAAATTGTTGATTTTTTTTATTTAAATAATATAAATATTTTTAAAGAATTTAATTTGTTTAATATATATTATCTTAAAACTATTTGATTGGTATCATGTACTGCTACAATGAACGTTTGTAAAAATACAAGCAATATAAATGAATGAAGTTTAATTTGTTTGGCCACAATAATGGACACACAAATTTTGAGGCATAGTAGCGGTCATATAATCGTTTAAAGGGAGGCTCAGAACTCAACACGTTGCGAACATGGATGTAAAGAATGTTCCACCTCCATGTTCCAGTCTTCGTAACATTCCTGATAGCTTAATTCCGCGGTTTTACTCTTTTCATTCGTCTTGGATGTTTCCATTGAAATAACGTTTTTGCCCACCGATCTTAGAGCATGTGTTCAGACCATCTCAACCCTCGCCTCTTTATTCGTTCTGTCACAGTTGCTTCGTTGGTCTTACTTTTCAATCTTCAGATTGTAGCAGCACTTCTTCTCAGGCGGTCACTTTTCACTCAGAGCCACAGGTAATCGATTCCGTCATCATCCGCCATATTCGTTTCTTGTTTCTCTTATATTTTCGATCCTGCAAAGAAGGAACCAAGGGTTATGTTCGCAAGTACTTCAGTTTCAAACGCTGCTCATGTACAAGCGCCATGACATGTATTGTATGGCCACCGCCACCTCCTGTGATACCTAGAACGATCTTTATTTCTACTGCATTGGATTTCAAATCCGCTTGCCTCAGTGAAGATAGTCCTTTTCCTCCTCAGAGTCTGTTGTTAATACCTATTTCCGTTGTGAACTACTTGTCGTTTTTTATAGTGGAAGACCTGTGTCGCCTTCCTAATTTTTAACGCCTATCTCGTTGGAGACGTAATTTTAAGCCCCATAAATTCTATTTTACCTTACTCTACAAGATTTTTTATTTCGTCAGTTCTTCTGTGTATATATCCAAAGTGGCTTAAGATAATCTAGCATTTAATCTATTTTAGTAAACTATTCATTTACGGTTTTTGTTTTATACAAGCATCTATACTGTATGTTATCCACGTCATTCTGAGTATTGGTTTGCAAGCCCATAATTCGAAGACTTTGATACTTTTGCGATCTGCCTATTTCAGCGTCCACGCTTCAGATACTAGTAGCTTCTTTTCATGTAACTTTGGTTGCACTCTCTGTCAATCTTCTTAGTACTGTCACTGTCTAAGACATTAGGATAAGTTAATATACAAATTTGTTTAAGACTTCGTAATTTGCTAAACTGAGACTGTTGTCGATTGATGCTGAATAAGTAACGACATCAGCCTTAAATGATTTATTTTAAAACTGTAATCTCTTTTCAGTGCTGCCATCACTTTGTAAAATTCCGTCCGAAAATTTTACTTAATGTACAGAAGTTGTTCTGCAGATTCCTAACAGTTATTTAGTTTTTATAGTTCTTCATAAGTCAAGTTACTGTTTAGACAATTGAAGTGTAATGTCAGTTTTAACAGACTGTTATCGAGAGCACAACCGGGTAGACGCACTTAAGTGTCACAACCTTCGTTTCCTTACGAAGGTTCCTTATGAAATTTTCATAAAATACGCCTTACTGATGATTCAGTAGCGACTCTGTAGGTATAATGTGCGTACAACCTCTCACTTCTGTCCTGAATAATAGCAATAAATAATATTATACAATAATACGTCATTATTATAATAATTGTTACTACCGCTTAATAAATATAAAAATGGACAAAGCGTAGGGTGGACTTCAGAAATATCAGAAACACTCTTTCTTTGACCACAATCATAGGAACTGATCTACAAAAAGTATTTTATAAACGATTTAAATAGCTCAAAATTAATAAATTTATTTTTGGATAAAACAATTTAGCATCTAGTGGCTAAACAGCACTAAGTAATTCGACACTATGTATTTGACATTTGCGATTTGCTTCTTTCTACTATTGTTAGAACAGTAGAAATGGTCATTTAAATTTTTTATTCGGTACTATTTGTTCAGTAGTTTAAGCGAATATTAATTACTAGTGCAATAAAACCTTGATGTAAAGAACCAACTAAAAAACCCAGACAAACTGACATACATAAAGTGTACAATACAACAGAGAAGAAATAATCGTTTTATGCAAAATTGCAAACAGTAGCAAAGAAAATACATAAGCGAAACGTTGATATAGGTCGACCAGGCATTACGTTTAAAAACACGACCTGTCTCACGATGGACATCATATGCGTCACGCGTCAATTAACATTTATCTCGCGTTTGCAGTTCAATTACATTAAATATTGTTATATACAAACTACAGTTATACATGTTCAGAGGTCATGTTTTATTTCCCGAATGAAATAATTTCGTTTTGTATAAATTATATAATACATGATAAAAACTGACTTCGTCCGTTTGTTCAGTATTTGTTCACTTTTAGATTTAATTTGTAGGCATTTTATTTTTAGGCTGTAGGATCTTTACAGCTGGAAATCGGAAATCATCGTTGTCACTCTAATTGTGCACTGGAGGCTGTAACTCTAAACTGCTGTTTGGAGTTGCACTCGTAACATTCTTTTATACAAAACAATTTTTCTTAAGGCTTTCTGACTTTTTTCTTTTTTTCTTTCTTCTGATCGTAGAACTTTAATCTCCTTTCGTTATCCGTGCGGTATTAGTCGTTTTACTTCTACATAATCTAGAGCATCTTTTTCTCTTCTAATGCGTCTTTTGAATTATTCATTGGAAATTCTGTGAGTTAGTCTCGCAAGTCCATTTCTGTTTTCTGAATTTTGTTTATATTCTACTTTTATCCATGCATGCGCGAGTGCATGTTCAACTACATCCTCGTAGAACACCTATTGTTCGTATCTTCATAAATGTCCTCTTTACACGATATCCTCGGTCTACCTCATTTCTTCTACGTGGAACTCAGTTTAACAACTAGTTTTTGTAGTGCTAATAACTATTTTTGTAGTACACATCTGTGATGTTAGATTACAGACCAAACGTTGCAATGGACCCATGTGATAACAGCTTACGTTACGACACATCACTTAAATTTATGAAATAGTTTTGCTGCTGTAAATTATTATATGACAGAACTTGATGGCTCCAGATGCTTGGCATAATTAACTCTGATTGAACCAGCGTTTCATAGACACCTTAATACTGGTCTACTGAAAACTCGTTCTAGCTGAGGCGATCAACAGAATGTACCCAAGTGATCTGTACACATAAATTGATTTCACTAGTCGATCTCTTCGTTATTGTACAACCAAGCGGTTGCCAGGGTGACTCGTTTCTGTGGCTTCAGTTCGTTTGTTACATTCGCCACGGCATTGACCGGTTTCCTAACACACGAATATGTACATCACAGATGTGTGCTTCTCTTTTATATAGTTATAATGTGTTATTTTTGTGTAATAACTATAACGTTTGCTGATAACATCCACTATATTCCATAATCTTCTTTTTCTGTTACTTCTTCTTCCTTGGTCCTCAATCCACAGAATGGCTGGTAGCTATTCTCCATAGCCTTTCACTTCCTTTCTCCATAGCAGTTTTTACATAATATATTCTTTTGTTTATAATTTTTATTTTTATTCAAATTTATAATTTATTTTTTATAATTACGTTTTTTAATTTTCTATAAGCCTCTCTTGCTGTATTCTTTCTTCCCACCAAATTATTCGTCTCTTCGCTTTACAGAAGTTTTCCATCTTTTCCTCCACCTATTCTATTAAAAACTTCCTCATTGGTGACCTTTTCGATCCACCGTATTTTCAATAAGTTTCTGTAACACCTCATTTCAAGTCACTTTAGGCTTTAGGCTTTAGGCTTTGTGGCTTTAGGGTCGTCTGGCCCTGTTGTCCAGTCTCACAGGCTTAAAGCGCTCTGTGCCACATACAGAAGTATTTCGGAAACGTTTTCTTGTTTCTAGATTTAATTTTTTTTTTAATCGGAAACTTGAATTACTGTTGATTGCAGCTTGATCCAGTTCAGTTCTACTCAAGATATCTCTATTCTCTGCCCAACCTAAACATAAGTAAACTCTTCAACTTTTTTCTATATTTTGTCCATTCAGTAATCCGTTCAGACCTGTCTTCCCTTGCTATAGGACAAAACATTTTGAAACAAATAACCAATATTTTTCGTAAATCAATCGGACAGACATCATCATTGTCGTAGTCATCATCATCGTCGTCGTCGTCGTCTTTGTCACCACCACCATCTCTACAACAAACGTCATTATCACCAACCATCAATACCACCAAAACCACCACCACCACCACTACATCATCGTCGACTTCATTGTAATTGTCAACATTGCTGAGCGAACGTCCGGAGGCTCCCCACTGCTTAGTCATGCTCCACGGATTTCTTCCCTGAAAAGCAAATATTGTACACTACACAGATCCAAGTAACAGATTATAACACTCAATCTCTCCTTTTACGTACCTTGTTGTTTGCACTGATTTTTTGTATATCTGTATGTGCACATAATATGATGTTATCTAATAAATACTAATATCTGTGTCGATATTTTGTTGTTGTTGAGCGTCTCACGTTGCTGTTGTTATCTGAATAATGTTCTATCCTATCTGTTGTTCAGTTAATGAAATTGTAATATAATATTTATTACAAATACTGAAAGTTATTTATTGGTAGATTTTAATTAAATTGGGCGCCATATGGAAAATTATATTAATATTCCATAAAGTTATTGTTTGTTATCTCACTGTGTAATTATCTGTCAAAGAAATACATTACGTTGTTGAAACCGATTGGTAACCCAATGTAAACCGGTTATTATGGTAATGGTTTATTAGTGAGACCAATATCTTCCTTGGTTAATTAAAATTCTTAACTTTAATTTAATTATTTTGGCTTAATTTTATGTTGATTCACTTATCTGGTTGAATAATTTAAATAGCACGTGGCGTACAAAACTTTAGGTACTGCCAACTTAACTTAATCCTTAAGGTGGGTTTAAAACACTAACCTTCGTAAATTGAAAAAGAATGATCGATTATTAAAATAATAATTCATACTAAATTGATTTCATTTCTAATTCTTTTATTCTTACTTTAACTGTTGTTCTTCTCTTCTGACTTTAAATAAATAACGTTTGTTTGAATAATAATTTGACCAGGCTTACTATAATTTTCGCTCAGTGGTTGGCAACACCTTCCTTCACTCAAGTTTAATACTGATTATTTTAATTTAATCTCAGTTCGTGAATTCTTTTGACTACAATAATCTTCAACGGAAATGACTGTTACGAAGTACAAGGTTTCACAATAATAATTTGTTTATAGTATACACAAATAATGTCTTATATCTAATAATAACAAAAGTTCGTAACTGCCGAACAGTGGCTGATTTTAGGATATCCAAATCTGGATATATTATTCAGTTTCAAACATGAAACTCAAAGAAATAATAGTTAAAGGTTAACAATTTCTATGGTGTTAGTGTTCTTGTGCAGTGATATATAGTTCATAAGTGTACATAAAGTTTGTTAGGTTATATTAATATGATTAGTTAACTTTCGTTTTTAAAATTTTTAAGTATTCACACTATACTTTCCTTCACTTATACACTCGTTCTTATTCACAGTTAACTTTATATTGCACTATATTGCCCTTATAATTTTATAACGAATTCACAACACTTTGGTTCCTTCTTGGTTATGTTATTGTTGTCACTCCGCACATAACCTATCCGAAGTTCGATTCTAACTATGTTTTCGCGGATAAAAG
This sequence comes from Magicicada septendecula, assembly GCA_034769895.1. Taxonomy (NCBI): domain Eukaryota; kingdom Metazoa; phylum Arthropoda; class Insecta; order Hemiptera; family Cicadidae; genus Magicicada; species Magicicada septendecula. The sequence continues at coordinate 333,769,496 of CM068372.1, forward strand.
TGACGCGGAGAAGTTGTTCTTTACACTCCGGATTCCAACGTAAGACTCCTGGCGTGGCGTCTAATTTTTGGCTTGTTCGCGTCAGTTTTTGGGTTGATGCAGATGCCCTTTGGGTTCATACACACCAAATATAAAAATTCCGATTGGTTGATAGCTAATACATTGTCGTCGTTAGCGTCAGTTTTTGGGGCGGAGACACATTTGTTTTCTGAGATCATAATTAACAAAATTCTTAGACTTAACATAATTTTCTTATACTACTTACAATTGCCATTATATTATTACCGTTGCCTTGCCTTCTTCCTTCTGATCAATTCAAGACCTCACATGATATGTTTCCTTACAGTATTTATAAAATGAACAATTTTGATGTTTGGCCTATGCTAATACATTAGTTTTAAAAGTTATATTTTTTATTACATTTTTGTTTTCTCCTTTGTATATATGTTCTTATGCTATTAACAAACCATTTACTAATATTAATCATAATTATAAACCTTAACTTCTTATAAAACTATTGTGACGATTTAAAAGGAATTTAAATAGCACAAATAATTTTTATTTAAAATGACATGTGAGAAAATATTTAACTTTTCCCTGTGTACTTATATGCCTGTATCAACTTGTAAAAATCTAGTACGGACATGAAAATTACTCTGTATTGAAGCGAAAATTAATAATTATGATAATTAAATAAAAAGACGTAATAATAATAATAAGAAATACCTAACTCAATAAAGAAAATGTAGTATTATTAATAGTAGTTAATTAGTATGATAATAATAAAAATAAAGTACGAACTACTTTTCTCTCTCCGCGCGAACAGCTCCCTCTCCCTACTAACCGCCACAAAACCAACCCCAGTCGAGCGAGAATCAGAGACAAGGTAACAGCTTCACCATGTGTCGTGAAGAAAAAGTGTAAATATAAAAAATTAATAACGATGTAACTGAAGGTAATCTTTCGTGGTGACAGACTCCACAAGTAATTGAAATGTGGTGAAAGTAAAACGAGTTATGTAGTTGAAATGTAGTGAAATAACTAAAAGTAACTAACTTAGCCGACACATCTCTTTAAAAAAGGAAACGAAATGTTTAAATTGTAAAGTATGTTCTATCCAAACATTATAGAGTAACATTAGTGCAGTTAAAAGCAAAATGTAAAATGTAAAAAAGTGAACACCGTACATCAGGAGTGAAGCAACAACGACAAACTCACGAGCTTCAGGTAACAGCATCCTTTCGTCATGATCGCAACTAAGAATCTACAAAATAAATGGAGACACCCGAACGACATCGTAGAACTTCTAGGAAACGCAACTGTAGAGTAACAACAAGAGAACCTGCCGCTGATCACATTGTATCAAGGTGAAACCAAACCATTATATTTTTAACAATGGCAACAAAAGCAGTATATTTTTGCAAAGACTTATTCTAATCATGTAAATGTTAACATAGTAGTGTCTGTAATTACAATAATGAAATAGTAATCTGTTGATAGTTAAAGGTAAAAGGTAATTCGAAATTTGCGCAAACTAATATTCCAATAGCTTGCATAATGTTGACTTATTGTAGAGCATTATTAAGTTAAAACCCGGATCCGAGGTATTTAATGTAGTTAATAAATATATAATTTTTATTTTGCTCACCAGAGTAACATGTTAAAAAGACGTAAGAGCATTCGATGCACAACTTTTGAGTAATTTATTTTTTTAACGTAATAAAACAAAATAACAATAATATTTAAATTATTATTCAAGAAAATATAATAAAGAGATGTTTTTGCTAAATAACCAGAGAGTGAGTAAATTTGCGTAACCCAACCCTAATTCCTGTTCTACATATTTTCAGATTTGTTGGTAAGTAATTGTACTAACATCGGCAGCCGGTTTGATTGAAAGTAACCAATTAAACTGGTTCCCTCTGTTATAATGTCTCAGACAGGAGAGACACTATAAAATGCGCCACTCTGCTGCTTTCTAAAAAAAAAAAAAATAATAATTGTTTACAGAGTGTCACAGATAAAATGCAACACCCTGCTAATTTATAAAATAATTGTGTACACTGTGCTAAACAATTAACAATAACTTGCTAAAATGTGTAAATTTACTCACTTTGGATTTGTGAATAAATAAATAGAGTTTTATTAATAAAGTAATAATAGTAGTATTAGGAAATCGACATAATAAGCAAGTCCCCGCTTGTAAAAATATTCAATTTTCAACCTGACGGTAGTTACAGGCTAGTTCATGTTTGTTTCTCGACACGAAACAGGTCGAGAAAAGTACCCTCTCACCTCGTATACAAGTACGTTGTTTGAATGACATTCCCTGGTTGACTAAACAGACAATCCTGTGCAGGAAATAAAACGTGTTCCAAATTGTCAGAAGTCACCCTTCTTTGTTATAAAGCCTTGCCTAGGTAAACAATATGCCACCGTAACGCACACAATAGACCTCCCCCAACCAGCTGATCTGTTGTGTGAATGTAAACATAATGTACTCTTCGTGTGAAATTTCTTTCCATATTAAAGTGATAATATCTCCTCAATAACTGTATCTCCACAGATACTTATTAGATTTACATATATTTGAATTTATTAGTATAAGATTGTGATTATATATATGTGTGTGTAAATGAATTCAAATTTCATAAGTGTTTGATATAAAATAAATAATAAGTATTTTAAATAAAAAAGGTTTAATAATAGCTTGAATAAAAATAACGTGTAATAAAAGTATATTTGAATTATGTAAACGCCCGGTCGTGGCCTGTTCAAAATAATTCCCCCAGCTTGACAGTAATAGAGACAAACCCGTTCGTACCGGAAAGATTGTAGTAAGCCTTCCCCTATTGTTATAAATGGTAGCATCGCTAAACAATGAAAACCTCCCTAGTGTATAATACAATGCGTCCAGTGTTTGACCCCTCTTAGATTGTAAAAGCTCATTGTTTAAATCTAAATGAAGATTCCCCTTTGTGAAATTCCGCGTATCTCAGTAGAATAAGAAATTAGTATTAAGGATGAATCTAAGGTCAAGTATGGGATTGGCTTTAGATTACTGTAGTAGAATTAAGAGATATAGGGATAAATACGTAACACAGTCACAATGGCGCCGAACTGAAAAGTTCTTTACAAGGGTTAAAGAAAGCGCAGAAAGCTAACCAATATAGTTAGAGTATGCAATGTAATCAGTCGGGCCACTATATTGTGAAGTTACGGGAAACTAAGAGTAACAAATAGATTAATAAATAAGTAATATCTATTTATATGTAAATAATATTAAGGTAGATGTTAAGAAACGAGAAAAAGGGAATTTCACGAAAGATAAAAATGTAATTGTATTTCTTAGGTTTTCTTTTAATACCCCATCGCCCCGTCCTTATCTTTAAGTGGAGGAGGAGGTGACGATTTAAAAGGAATTTAAATAGCACAAATAATTTTTATTTAAAATGACATGTGAGAAAATATTTAACTCTTCCCTGTGTACTTGTAAAAATCTAGTACGGACATGAAAATTACTCTGTATTGAAGCGAAAATTAATAATTATGATAATTAAATAAAAAGACGTAATAATAATAATAAGAAATACCTAACTCAATAAAGAAAATGTAGTATTATTAATAGTAGTTAATTAGTATGATAATAATAAAAATAAAGTACGAACTACTTTTCTCTCTCCGCGCGAACAGCTCCCTCTCACTACTAACCGCCGCAAAACCAACCCCAGTCGAGCGAGAATCAGAGACAAGGTAACAGCTTCACCATGTGTCGTGAAGAAAAAGTGTAAATATAAAAAATTAATAACGATGTAACTGAAGGTAATCTTTCGTGGTGACAGACTCCACAAGTAATTGAAATGTGGTGAAAGTAAAACGAGTTATGTAGTTGAAATGTAGTGAAATAACTAAAAGTAACTAACTTAGCCGACACATCTCTTTAAAAAAGGAAACGAAATGTTTAAATTGTAAAGTATGTTCTATCCAAACATTATAGAGTAACATTAGTGCAGTTAAAAGCAAAATGTAAAATGTAAAAAAGTGAACACCGTACATCAGGAGTGAAGCAACAACGACAAACTCACGAGCTTCAGGTAACAGCATCCTTTCGTCATGATCGCAACTAAGAATCTACGAAATAAATGGAGACACCCGAACGACATCGTAGAACTTCTAGGAAACGCAACTGAAGAGTAACAACAAGAGAACCTGCCGCTGATCACATTGTATCAAGGTGAAACCAAACCATTATATTTTTAACAATGGCAACAAAAGCAGTATATTTTTGCAAAGACTTATTCTAATCATGTAAATGTTAACATAGTAGTGTCTGTAATTACAATAATGAAATAGTAATCTGTTGATAGTTAAAGGTAAAAGGTAATTCGAAATTTGAGCAAACTAATATTCCAATAGCTTGCATAATGTTGACTTATTGTAGAGCATTATTAAGTTAAAACCCGGATCCGAGGTATTTAATGTAGTTAATAAATATATAATTTTTATTTTGCTCACCAGAGTAACATGTTAAAAAGACGTAAGAGCATTCGATGCACAACTTTTGAGTAATTTATTTTTTTAACGTAATAAAACAAAATAACAATAATATTTAAATTATTATTCAAGAAAATATAATAAAGAGATGTTTTTGCTAAATAACCAGAGAGTGAGTAAATTTGCGTAACCCAACCCTAATTCCTGTTCTACATATTTTCAGATTTGTTGGTAAGTAATTGTACTAACATCGGCAGCCGGTTTGATTGAAAGTAACCAATTAAACTGGTTCCCTCTGTTATAATGTCTCAGACAGGAGAGACACTATAAAACCTCGGATCCGGGTTTTAACTTAATAATGCTCTACAATAAGTCAACATTATGGAAGCTATTGGAATATTAGTTTGCTCAAATTTCGAATTACCTTTTACCTTTAACTATCAACAGATTACTATTTCATTATTGTAATTACAGACACTACTATGTTAACATTTACATGATTAGAATAAGTCTTTGCAAAAATATACTGCTTTTGTTGCCATTGTTAAAAATATAATGGTTTGGTTTCACCTTGATACAATGTGATCAGCGGCAGGTTCTCTTGTTGTTACTCTTCAGTTGCGTTTCCTAGAAGTTCTACGATGTCGTTCGGGTGTCTCCATTTATTTTGTAGATTCTTAGTTGCGATCATGACGAAAGGATGCTGTTACCTGAAGCTCGTGAGTTTGTCGTTGTTGCTTCACTCCTGATGTACGGTGTTCACTTTTTTACATTTTACATTTTGCTTTTAACTGCACTAATGTTACTCTATAATGTTTGGATAGAACATACTTTACAATTTAAACATTTCGTTTCCTTTTTTAAAGAGATGTGTCGGCTAAGTTAGTTACTTTTAGTTATTTCACTACATTTCAACTACATAACTCGTTTTACTTTCACCACATTTCAATTACTTGTGGAGTCTGTCACCACGAAAGATTACCTTCAGTTACATCGTTATTAATTTTTTATATTTACACTTTTTCTTCACGACACATGGTGAAGCTGTTACCTTGTCTCTGATTCTCGCTCGACTGGGGTTGGTTTTGCGGCGGTTAGTAGTGAGAGGGAGCTGTTCGCGCGGAGAGAGAAAAGTAGTTCGTACTTTATTTTTATTATTATCATACTAATTAACTACTATTAATAATACTACATTTTCTTTATTGAGTTAGGTATTTCTTCTTATTATTATTACGTCTTTTTATTTAATTATCATAATTATTAATTTTCGCTTCAATACAGAGTAATTTTCATGCCCGTACTAGATTTTTACAAGTTGATACAGGCATATAAGTACACAGGGAAGAGTTAAATATTTTCTCACATGTCATTTTAAATAAAAATTATTTGTGCTATTTAAATTCCTTTTAAATCGTCACACTATTGGCTTATAGAATAGGCCTAAAATGTTTTGTGTACCAAGGACTATTCTTTTCTTCTTACAATAAAACGACTTAATAATAATACAATGTAACGTTTGGTATTTAATTCTAATAGACTATATAAGCTTTTACTGTACATATTATTATTTAAAACATGCTTTGTACATTGTAATGTCCCTAACTATCTTCTACAGTATAGGTAGGGTTTTTTGGTCCAAGTATACCTCTTGTTAGTCACATTCTTATTAACAGATTACAAACATTTAAGATTACTCATGTCTTAATCTAATCTCATATGCCGTTTCTTTAAATTTTGGACATAGGCTATTACAATTTTTATGCCTTACATTGTCTCTGTTCATCTACCAAGTAGAGGTAGGTTTTTGTTTTACATTGAATTCTTACTAACTATGTTATTATGTGTTCATAAACAACAATAGTGGTTTCTTTAACATTATTGGCTAGTAGTCAGTTTATTAGTCACACTTTATACTACTAATTTATTTACATTACATCCTCCCTTACATTTCTATTAATCTTTAATATACAATAGTATTCTTTCCTTCCTACCATACCCTACTACATTATTATACAAAAATAAAACTTTTGCAACATTTTTACAGTATAATGATCTCTATTTGCCTTGTCTCAGTTTCTTTTATTTACACTCAGATATAATTGAATCTATACTTCCAGTATATTTTATACTGAATCTAGGTTTATAGTTTTTGTCATACATTTCCTTAAGGTTAGGTTGCCAGTTACTGGTCATACTTTGTTCACAATACTTTATTTTGTTATTATTGTTTGCACTGTGTCATTTGCACAGTTTAATTATCACTATTTATCATGTTTTCTTCTTAATACACATAATTATGTTCATAATTATCTAGTTTTTATTATAACTCTATACTTATGATAATTACAAATGCAGTCTTAGGTCTGAGACCTAGCTGGCTTGTTACATAACTGATTTTTCTTAACCCTAAATACATTTTTTGCTTATTTACTAAACATTACTTCTTTCAATATTATATTAAAATATATTCACTCACTCTCCTAATCGATTGGGTAATTTATTATGTCAAAGATACAGTCTAGTCTAGTCATTTTAGATGTCTGTTTGTCAAGTTATTTATTATGTTTGCTTACAAGGCTACCTTATGTTTTCAATCTATTCATGCATCTGTAACAATTATTCTTTATTTATTCATGGTTTATTGAATTAGTTAATATAATTCTTCCTTTAACTAATTAATTGTTTATTTGGTCAAGTTCCCTAACTTTTTTGATAATTCAGTTGTGTTTATTGGTGGGTATCATCTTGTGATGCTACAATATATATATATATATATATATATATATATATATATATATATATGTATATATATATATACTTGTAGTTGAGATCATTATAGTTATAGATAGTGTTATTGTGGTGGGCCATCGTAAATAACATCATACTACAGCCTGGAAAACGAGATATCCGCAAACGATTGCAAACTCCTGGTGGCAACAGCAAGTTCCACTTTACTCAAGAAATATCGTGTAAACATGTTTTGCACTTTCTCGTCTTCACGTGTGTGCGTTATTTCGCTACCATCCTTCTTTCTAAATACAAAGCGGCTGCAGTTCAGGGAACTACGATCACGTAGTTATGCAGATTATTTTACAGCCATCGTAGCATGATGGAAGTGCAAATCTGCGGTACTGAATATTAATAATATGCTAAATAGTAATAACTGTTTGACTGTGATATCTGTGATGTGTGAAATTGATGTTTGTTATTATCTGCTGTGCGTAATTAATATTGGGTGACACGGGTTTGCATAAAAAAATGAGACTATGTCTGAAAAATGAGAACTATTTTGATAATTCAGTTGAGTTTATTGGTTGATATCATCTTGTGATGCTACAATATAAATGCTGCCTCCAGCAAGCACCAGTTATTCTATGCACAGCATCCTACTCTGTTTCATTTTCTTTGATCTAATTTTGAATCGTCGCACAACACTTCCTTCGTGTTAATGTTCTTGAGAAACGTGTTACGAATCTGTTTGTTTATTTTCTTTCAAATTTTCTTGTCTTTGGACAAACTCAGCAGCGGAGGAACTTCGAACGGAACCTCTACTATAAAAGATTCTACAAATAAAGGTTTGCACTTAGTAGAAAACGCGATGTGTTATTTCGTATTTTCTCGTCTAGTTTTTCGATTCTCGCAGTATCTCTTTATCGTCTCACTTTATAAGTATCTCAATAGCGGTTAACTGCATTAGTCTGACACAGCATCCGCCTCTTTCTATGATCCAGCACTAATAAGTTTGGAGTAGATAAATAATCATCTTTATTGAAAATCTAGTGTAACATAAAGTTTTAAATTACAACTCATTATGAGACATGCACATTTGGTTAAATGTGCGAGTGCCTCAACATTGTTTTCATAACCACCATCGGTTCTATATGCAGAGCGGTTATCACAGGTGAGATAACAAGCTGACACATATCAGTAACGTGTAGTTCACTGTTTTGACTAATACGTTACTGTCATCAGTTGATAACAAAATTAAATGGAGATCCTAATACATAAATCTGGCTTTCGAATAGGATTACTGATAGTACATGGTTGTCGCGTGTTTTAAAATACTTATCTTCAATACGGAGCTGTTTGTTTTTTTATATCCAATACGCGTTATCTTTTTGGCGCTTCCATCACTCATTAAAAAAGCGTTCTCCTACGACCTTGGATGTTTCTGTCACATTCCCACCCACGTTATTTGACGTGTCTTCTAATTATTTGTTACTTGTTTCAGCGTTCGGAAAAACCGAATGGTGTAGACAGATCCCTAGAAAAGAGATTACGCAGATGGTTCGCAGGTTGCATCAGTCATCGTTAGCTGTGCTGCCAAACAAGAGATCGCTTCGCCTGCAGGAATGGGGGGGGGGGGCTAACCTTTAGCGCTTACGTATGTCTAGAAATTGTGACCACGTCTACGCTGGCTAATGAATTAGAAGGATGATACTATAAACCTATAGGAGTCAGGTGTGTGGGTAGAGATGGCTGGAGGGCGGAATAGGGAGCACCTTGCCTACGCCGTGATCTGAGACGATGATGATGACGGTGACGGCGACGACAAGCACGAATCGCAGAATTATAGACTAATTTCATTACTGCCACGTCTGCGCAAAGTATTAGGTAGACTTAAAAGTGAAAGTGTGGAAGTGAAAGACTGTGAAAGTGTTAGTAGACTTAAAAGAAAATTTAAGAGTAACAATCATCTAATGGAGTACGATTAAGATATAGAAACTAAATACTAAAACCTAAACAGAAACAATAAATGGTCTTAAAAAGACCCTGCAATGAGTGTAGCATCAGTAGAAGTATATGCGATAGGAAAGGGTAATTAACATGTTATCTGAAATGTATAATAATTCAAAAACACAAGTCAAGTTGCACATAAAATATATAAAACACAAGTCAAGTAAAGTACCAATAAAATAATACACCACTTAAAGGAATAGCATGTCAGATATTCTAGCATTGATGAATAATGTATTCAGACGATTAGAATGGAAAAACAAAAGGTTTAATATAAATTTACTAAATTTTCCAAATCTGAAATTTACATCATTATCTAGTGAAAATTATGTTGTGACAGAAAAAATAACGAATCAGTTCAATCAGTAAAATATAAAATTGCCCTGATAGTAAATATGGAATGAAACGATATAATGTTTATCAAAGATGAAAAGGTAAACATTGAGAATAAGAAACTGGCGGCTATTAGAGAAGTGAAATGATTTGGATAAAAATTTTAACAGAAAATTGAGAGATGGAATTTAAAGAATTATCGGTCGAGTAAGAGCGAATGACCAGTAACATGAAGAATATCGAAGTACCCTTTTGTTTAGGCAGAAAAGTTATAATCAAGTCTTTGGTAGTGCGATTTGGAGAAAAGGGACGTATATACGTTTACACGATGATCCATGTAATAATGTGCATATCGGGAAAATGAAGAATGAACATCAGGTTAATACAAAAATGCGAACTGTTCGGAGATGCATCTAAAGGATTGTGTGGAAAATAAAGAAAAACCTAGATGGAAAAAATTTAATTTATACGCATCATTTGTAGAACGGATATTGTCTTTTACAGAATTAAGAAATAAAATGGAGGCGAGCATGATATCTGGCAAAGAGAGAAGATGGTTCTTGTGAGGCGGAGGGATGACTGGCTTAAATATGGTTGGGAAAGTATTCCTTCGACATTACGTAAATTCTAGTGATGATAACGGTGATGACGACAGTTTTGACGGGGCCACGTGTGTGTGTGCAAGAGATATACGGGGGCAGTATGTTGATAAGAAGGTTGGGAAAGTTTAAAACTTTCATTTTGTATCTAACGCTTTTATGTGTGTATGTGATTGTACGATAATTTTTGATTTATTGAATGACTTAATGTGACAAAGCATTCAAACGGCCCTTACCATAAAAATTTGGCGTGGTTATTGAATATAAATGGTCATAATAACAATCGAACCATCTCTTCGGTTGGGGCTATTGGCCGTTTATATAAATGATGTACTTTGCAAATGACAAGGACGTGGGAGACTTTTCCCTCTTGATATCGTCATTTGTTTGTATTAGATGTATCTGAATGGCAGCAAAACAATGGTAATGTTAATACAAACAATTATAATGAGGTTATTTGTAATAATATGGTGTATTTCTTATTTATTTTAAGTTGGATTTTAAAAATTTGATGTGGTCAATTTGGAAATGCTGATTAAAACGATAAAGGAAGTGACCACAGGCTGGGGAGATAGTAGGTCGGTTTTCTAACTAATCGTAATCAAAGTACGAAGATAATTATGAACGGTACAAGAATGAGCATAAGAAAACAAAGAAATAAGGCGGGCCTATCGAATGAGAGCATATTTGTGTAATGTATTTGTTAATAAGATTATAGATACCATGAAGGAAGGGACGATAGAAATAGAAATGAATCCGAATTAGTGTACATCCGACGAGGTTTGCAAATAAGAATGTAGTATTACTTTTCCGGAAAAAGTAATGTGTAATATGCCTAGTCTTATGCGGTATTCTAAAATAATGGAAACTAAAAAGAAATATCAAGAAGACAAAACTGACAAATTTAAATAATAGTTGTGAAGACGAAAGGTCAAGAGAGAAACTGAATAATAAAGAAATTGAATTATTGAAGTATGTTTGCTATCTGGAGAGTGAGTACAGAAGGCAATAAGTATAGCCTTAGGTCGGAAGTCAATAAAACAATAGCACTTGTTAACCAAGATTTTCAGAATAAAAGTAAACTCACAACAAGCCTTGAGGTTGTAATCGAGATCACTGTATATCCAGTTGCCTATGTTTAAGATGTCAATTCACAAAGCAACTTGTCTTCTTCATTTAATTTGCCTTCTTCATCACAATATTAGATTTAAATTATGTCCGTAAATTATATGGCTTTCCTTCCTCAGTGTTGGTTGGTCGTCTCAATCCTTTGTTTGCTATTGTTTCTTGGTTTTTAGGGTCCAATGACTTTCTCAAACATACGTTCTTGGTTTTTTTCATCGCTGTCTATTTCTACACTTTTAACGACCTGCATGAGTTCCACATTCTGTCATCGACATTCCAACCCAACGGCTTCAAAAGACGTCAGCTCAATTGTCTCTAAACGGTTTATTCTTCGGTTCATTTCGTTTCGTTTATTGTATTCCTAAGTTTCACAGCCGTACATACTTTCAATGCTTTCAAGAATAATTTTTTAAAAGTAGGATTCGGTTGTTTTATAAATTTGCAATCCACAATACTTTTCTATCAGACACACTTGTTATTCCTTTTCTCTTGGGCAATCATGTTTGCTATATAGAATGTTACATCAAGATATTAGAAGTATATCACACTTAGTTATTTTCATTGCCAAGATCCAGTTATTCTGGATCTTCTATTTTTGTATTATAGGTGCTTTTATTCATTGTTGATCCGAAGTCCTCATTCATCTAGAAATTTTCTAGTTACATAGTAGGCATTTTCAACATATATAGTACGTTGACTACTTGAAAATTCAGACTGTCATGTCTCCGACACAATGTGGTGGAGGACATGTTACTACATTCACCTACAAGATGCTTCATTAAAAGGCCTACGTTTTAAAAAGTGTCGGTGCCACATAGCACTTTTTGACCTACCCTACAATAATAATAAACTCATTTTTGTATTTTTCAGATGGCTTAAAAGAGACAGGATAGGCTGCCTAACTTGAACCGTACGGCATACAAGGAAGACAGTGTGAGCAGCACTATCCAACTTCCTAATGTTACTCTAGATATTACCTGGGAACTCATTTCCAGAGTCTGAGTCTACCTGGAGGATGAAAACTGCACCTTCCTTTTATGGCGCTGCCCGGAATCGAACCTCAGAGTTAGTAGTCGAGTTCCACACTACAGAGAATAAACCTCTGATCTCTCTTACTATAAAAATTCGACCGAGTTTTAATCCCATTTACGTGTAACTAGTTGCTCTTGTACGTTCTTCAGAACTTTTCAGGTTGTCTGGCGATCCTCTGTTGTTTCACTGCACTCAATAACTTTGTCTAAACCGCCATACATTAAGATGTGGTATATAAACCTAGTTTCGTTGAACAATGTTAATTCGAAGCAGCTGTAACGTGTTGAAACAGTCCGCCACCGTAACGATTCTCAACAGTGGGTCATTTCCCTACAATACAACGGCACAGTGGGCAATGCCATTCGCCGGCCGGCCGGCCTTGAAAGACGGATCACCTCAGTGTGACGTTGCATTTTGTTTGTTTACCGTTTCGTTTACCAGAAACAGTGAGTCATCCCGCGCGCCAGTGCCTCAGTGCTTATAGAGTCGAGAACCAGGAAAACACGCCAACTAAAACGGTAATTCTGTTCTGTTTCTGTTTGCATCAGCCGCCGTTGTTATAGGTTAACAATTATTTAATACCTACTGACCGACAAACGACGGACGCTTACACAACTGGCGGTAATTATATTCACCGAACTAGAAAATGGGTTACGGAAACAAATCACGTTAATTACTGGAAAACAAGAAAGTTGCCCATTCATCATGGTTGTTTCTTGTCTATTCTGTTTCTGTATCTATCCCATTTTCTGTGTTACTGTGAATTGTTAAAACTTTGCGTGTTTGGCCTTCGTGGACAGCGTACGACAGTGTCAAGGCATTCATCTTACCGAAATATTTATGCCTAATTCTTCTGAAGTCGTTAGTACAAAGGAATGTAGATTCCTTAAATTAATTGCGCTAGTTTTCCAGACAGGGTAGATTCTTTCATCGACAACGCTACTTTTCCCTTTGGGAGTATATTTGCTCACGACAGACACCCGTGCTGCTGAGATCCTCGGTTCGAGTCGTTAGGGGGGGGGGTACTTTGAGGACCCGATCGACTTCTTACCCGAGAATCACATCGACTTCTTTTGTGGGAAGCCCCTCTTTGGGGTAGCACGAACCTCCTCCAAGAGGGTCTTTAATTTCCACATCTCTTGGTAGCATGTAGGTTTCAGGGTTTAGTGGAGACTGGGTACATCATGAAAACCGTCAGTTGCTAGACGAATTCTTAATAGACCACTTTAATATTCACACATTTAGTGTTGACGCAAAAGCAATATTAGACAAGCATAAGTTTCATTCAAACGTATAACCTCTACAGGAAGTGAATAGAAACAAGTAGGCTGTACTCAAATGCAGATAATATAACTGGTAATTTATAAGAACACGAAGGGTAATTTATGAGTTAACACAAATGAAAGTTACACCACTTGAATGTAATAATCAAACTGGTACTGTCAGTTACCGGTTATGTAACACGTCAGGGAGTTACTCATCACGGTGGCACGCTCCGTATTCAAGAAGTGACATTTTAGTTTATAGATTTTCGTTGCCGATGATGGCACCTCTCATCGATCACTCGCGTCAAACACCTTTTCCAACTACAGAACGACTGTGAGCTCACTTCCGCCATCACTCTACTTCTAGTATTGTTTCTTGGTCACTTTCATCAGAGGGCATCAACGAGATCAGCTAACATTTTTTCTACGAATTTGTTAGAAATTACAAGCTGACCAGTCATTGAGTATGGAAATGAGATTAGGACTCTTAACAAATCAATGTTAAGTCTACTAGGTTTAAAAAAAAGTACTCAGGGAGACTATTAGAGGCAACTTGCGTTAACCGAATGTAGACGTGGAGGAAAAATATGTTCTCACGGTGTTATTAGCCTAACATGTATTAGAATACAAAGAGTTAATTGACTGGGTAATGTCCTGATTGCTGGTAGCAAGATTGTGAAAAACCTATCCCTTACCAGACAAGGGATGGTAGAGGGAGGTTCACGAGCCAATGGTTATGGTGGATCTGGTTATCTGACAGTACCCATGAACAGGATCGCGATAGAGGGGGCGGAACACGAAAAAATCGCTAGGAAATCATATCGTATACTTTTAAAACTCAAGGGGATGGTTTCATAAAATAAAAAAAAATAATAAAACAAAAATAAAGGAAGCGTTTTTTACATTTGTTTAAATAAGTGCCAGTTTTAACTAATGTGACCTCAGTAAGTAGTTAATGTTTATAAAATAATAATGAGCATGACGAAATTATCAATTTGGCAATGAAACGAAACGGGTACACATGTTTACAGGAGACAAGAACCAGATACTCTGGAGTTTGCTGAAGAATGACTGAATGATTGGCAAGAGCTATAAGTGGTATTATGATGATAATGATGATGATGATGATGATGATGATGATGATGACTCATATTTATTCTATAACAATTTTATAACGTAACGTTTACTTTTACGAAAAGTGACACACATAAGTGTAAAGGGTTTAATGTAAACAATAAATTATGTTATCCACTAAATACAGTGTTTCATTCAGTGCACACATATGTAAATGAATTTATATGTACGTATATTCATTATGTAGGCCACATACTGTATGTCCCCTTCCCTTCACCGGTCTAGGACAGTCTTAGATACGTTAACTGCGATAAACGATTTCCGAATGTCTCCACTTTATTTTTAATTTTTAATGAGATAAACAGCTTAGTACAATTAGGGTAAACGGTGAGGTACAAAGGAAGGCGCCGACAAGCGCACGGCTTGACAAAATGTCGCTCGGGGGAAAGTTTTGACAGCTGAAGACCTTCGACTGTCTGTGCAAGTCAGAATAATTAAATTGTTTGAATACTTCTCAAATATTTATAACCTAGAACCTGTCACTCAGTTCCTCGTGTAATAACTTACATATGCTACAAGAAGTGATGAAGCTTCTAATATTTGGCCCACTTTCACTGAATCATTATTTACATTTCTTCCTTTCTCTTCGCTTCTGCTCTCTCTCTCATTTCTCTTTCTCTCTTTTATGTACGATAATTTGATTTTTCAGTTTTGTTTCTTACGCAGCCAAGGATGGATATTGATTTAACTACAGTGCTTATCTTAAAATTGAAAGACCGTTTTTTCGTTGTTATGCATCTGTTGTTACAGGTTATTCTGAACGCGACCGAATCTAGTACTGCCGGGATCGGGAATCCAAAAAAATATTAAACTGGAGTTGCACCTCACTCGGCCACGAGTACCCGTAGAATTAGATTCAGTGCAGTAGAGCATTTCTGTAAAAGGTGAAACATCTGTAATATTCCTACAAATATAGTAAAATATATTAGTATCATATATCCTACAAATTTAATTGAAAATATGTAATTAGTAATAAACACTTTGAAAAAGAAGACCAGGAAGGACACTAATTTAAAATGTTATAAGATGGTGGCTGTTCCAGCACTGGATCCGAATCTTGGACGATGAGGAAGAGCGACTGGAATAAGATTCAAGCAGCGAAAATGATATACTTAAGAACATTAAAGAGATATATAAAAGTAGACTGTATAAGAAATGAGGATGTAAGATAGGATTTGAATATATTTTCAGTCAGAGAAAAGATAGTGTTGTATAGAGAGAGCCATTTGCAACGAATGGGTAATACCCGCATGAGGAAGAGACGTTGGACGGCCGGTAGCAAGTCTGCGAGAAACATGAGGCGGGATCAGGAGAATGCTCCTAAGCCTTGAACGGTTGATTATTATTATTCCGGCTGTAAATGTTTACTCATTTTCCGGAACCAAAGATTACAGAAGTGACTGAATTCTCATCTTCCACTGCTGCGTGTCCATCCAAAGACCTTCTACAATTTCTCGTTTTCCCTCAATATAGTCTGAAATTCTTCTATCCAGGTGATAGGTGGTCTTCCTCTTTTCCTTCTTCCTGGTGGGGTCCATTACATAACTCTCCTTGGCAATCTTTCCTGTGTCATTCTTTTGTGTGTCCATACCATTGTAATTTTTTTGTTTGGATAAAATCAAGAATTGAATTTTTCACATTCATTCTGTCCTTAATGACTTCATTTATAATTTTGTCACGTCTGGATACTCTTACCGAACGTCTCCAAAAGTCCATCTCTGCTGTCATTAATTTTCTTCTTGTGTGTTTAGTAGTAGTCCGAACTTCTGAGCCGTAAGTCATGATACTTCTAACAATGGTTTTAAATATTTTGGTTTTAGTTTATGCTGTAATCTGCTTATCCCACAGGATTCCATTTAATGTAGATATAGCCATCTTTCCCAAATTAATTCTGGATTGTATTTCTTTGTCTTGCTTCCGACTGGTCGTAATTTTCACCCCTAAATACTTGTATTCCTCTGTATATGAAATCTTCCTCATGTCTTCCTCAAATATCAAGTCTTGATGAAGGTCGCCTATTGCCATACGGTTGATGATAATGATGAATATTTAATCATCAGTACACGTTACTAGCATGGAATCAATAAATAATCGTGTAGGTAATTAATAAAACGGTTACTTAATTACTAGCACCCAACACCAACAGACTTACACGAAGGTTTACGCCGTAGGAGCAGTAGGTACGACGTAACTCACCACGTACATTATTAATCACATTATTAATTTAAACGATTTGTATACGAAGTGTTGTAATGGAGAAAACGAGTGAACTTTTATTATGCCTGTCCGTTGAATCTGTGTTATCTCAGACAGGTTTTACTGCTAAGAAATCATAAAAGGTAGATAACAAAAAACCGTGTTACAATTACAACAAAACGTTGCGGTGTTACATTATAGTCACCGATAAACTATGTTGTTCTTGCAGCATCGTCACGCTCATTAGAAGTTGACTTCCTACTGGTGAAGGAGACTGCCTGCTACCCTGTCATTCTCCAGGCAAAAGTTATACGGTTTACTATACCACAACATTGAATCACAGATTCTTCATCTTGCAGAGACCTCGTGGTCTATTCACGTCCTTGGCTTTCAGTTAAACACCTTCGCTATCCAACGGACATGTTCTATTCTCGCCTAGAGTTCTAATTTGGTTGCGTCTTCCTCTTCTTATTTCTCCCCATCAAGCACTAATAGGTCTGTCAATCAGTTCAGGCTTCGTTACATCGCCTATTCCTGCGTTTACTTACTTTTTTGTCTGCGAGCCTACAATTATCAATTCGTTTGGGGTTCCTGTCAGCTGGCATGGGTACCCTACGCACGCATTTACACGTACGTTGACATATATTGTGATATTCCGAGGTTCACTCCAAATTTCGCTGTCTACTCTCGCAGGAATTTCATTTCTGTTCCTTAGATAATATTTTTAGTTTACAGTCACTATCACTGTAAAAGTACCACGCACTAACTGATACTGAGTTTATTAGTTTTTTGCTTAGAGACTTTTGCTTTATGCCTTCAAAGGTCCCAAAACGTTGCCCTTCCATGATTTTGTTTATTCTTGGAAGAGGAATAACTCTCACTGGAGCATATTCGATGTAGGCCTGTATGGTCACAACGGTGTTATTTTTGGTTGAAAATACTTGAACAAGCAATGACGTGTGTGCTGGTACAGTACTGAAATGCTGTTTTCATAAATTACCCTGCCATAAATACGGCCGTGCTCTACAAATAGCTTCAGCTAAGTGACGTAAAGCGCCCGATGTAATATTCATCTTATTATCACGATTTCAGCTCATGCACGACGCCTTCGAAGATTGTGTACCATTTATAAAACGTTCGTTTATGCATATTTTTACGACACCAAAAGCAGCCCCAACACCAGAGAAGAACTATAAGGAATTAACAATATTAAATCAAGGAAAATAAAATGACAATGACCCAACCTAAGTGATTGGCCCGATAAAGACAATAAAATAAGAAAGGGTAAACTAATGATAAAGAGCACAAATAAATAAAACTAATTTAGTAACGAGCATTAAATAAAATAATACAAAAGGAAGTACACTAACCATAATAAATAAGTGAAACAATTATTAATAGATAATGTGTGTTATTAATAGCCTTATTATGATAAGAAAATAAAACATAAAATGTTGAAAGACTAACTATAAATTTGTGTTTAAAATCCAATAAAAACCAAGAGTGAGAGATAGGTAGGAAGTGATACTGATAAACAGTGAAAGTGTTAGAAGTGATAAGAATAAATTAATATAAACAATTCATAATTTTAAGAAAAGAAATAGACAAAGGTAATAAACCAAAACAACAAGCAAAAAGTTGATAGACAACTAATGTTAGACAGTAAGAAACGTAAGTTGTGAGTGCAATGATAATGAAACATCCTACATTAATAAAATAATCAAAGGGATGATTATCACGATAGAATAGATGGTGTCAAAATACTATTCACCAAAGTTGTTATTTGTATAATTAAAAGAGTTGTGTTTATAAGGAGGAATATGGCTGGAAAATGAACAGACCATAAACCTAATTTTGTGTTATGTTTTTATAGTAGTATTAAATGCTAAAAAAGTGTGTAAGAAATAGTAATAGATATAAGTAAGGAGATAAATTTTACAAACATAATATTAATCATCAGAGTAAAGACAAAAAGAAAAGAGAATAACAGACAAGGAATGATTTTGGAAAATTATAATAACTTTCAGTCATTGTAAAACAGCCCAAATTAATTCAAAAAGTAAATAAGTAATAAGTGACAGCAAGCAAAACATATGGAAATAATAAATAATCTTTAATTTGTGTAAAATAAGAAGTAATAGACAATTACAGCTTAGGCCTACAAAATGCCTAACTGTCTAAATTCAAAATAAACATTTTGTAAGCAAGTAACTATAGTATTAGAAAATTAAGACCAAGTAACTCATTAATTACAATTAGTTAACAATAATAATGTGTCAGAAATAGAATAAACAGATAAAATAAGGAAAATATGTAATATCATAACATTAGCAATTTTGTCAAAACATTAAAACATGACCAAGCTCAGCTTTGTGGGATATCAAAATAATCTTTGAAAGAAAATAGAGACATCTATGTTAATATCTAAGGCATTGATAACAAGACCAAGGAATAATAGCAATTATAAAATATTTATTCATTTTGAACCAAAACCCAGGATTTATAACAATAGATACAAATGTATTCAACCAATAAGAGTGTAGATGGTTGCCATAACACCAAAACGTTATGTTTAAAAACCGTTATAAAACGGGAGTCCATTATTAACGATCAAGGGAGAAAGATGCCAAACCATATTCGTCTCAATTAATAGTTAAAATAGGAAGAAATACTATCAAAATTAATAAGATATGAATTCAATAAGTTGACAAAGACCCATTAAAACAAGGAGAGCAAATAAACCAGATTTTAATAATTAAAGATAAAGAAAAATTCTAATTAATTGAAATAGAAGCCATAAGAAGCAGAAAAACAAAATGATGAAAAATTAATGACTATTTTAACCCAAAAAAGAAGAAATACCTGTGACTCATCACAAGGATCGACAAGGTTTTGTTAAGTATATTTGAATTACCAGAATTTGCGAACTAAATTAATTAACTTTTCTCACAACACAATAACTCTCACTCCGAACTTGGTAACTTAATTGCTTTCAAGGATTGATTGATAATATTTATTAAACTTGTATGTAGATATAGAGTAACCTATATACGAAGTATAAAAGATTAGCATACACTTTTTAACACTAAGAAACGAATTGTATTAAAACCTTCATAGTATCTAAGTACCATTGATGTAAGGTGGTGTACTTTAATAACATCTTGTTTCAATTTTTTCGTAATCCAAAGAACTCGTTGACTGAAGGAATTGTATAAAATAAATAAGATCAGCAGACATGATGGCTGCGTGAAAACGTTCAGTCAACATACCCAATCCCTGAGATATAATTTGTTTATAGCCGGAGCAATATTGTTTTATAATAATATATTTTGTATCTGAATGATAAATAATTAACTATTTTCAACACTAATAAACTAGTACTGATTATTAATAACCGTCCTTTATTTTATTTGAATTGTATTATAACACTTGTGCACTTTAGCGGTGAATAAAATTATTTACCAGATTTGGACGTTGGCAACACGACGAACGACACGCGAGATTCGAATTCCCGCCAGTCTGCGTGGGTAATTCGAATTTATCACCGCACAGAAGACAACCTAGTTTGAAACTTTTAATTGTTTTAATAAAACAATTTGGCGCCTATCGGGAAATAAATCCATCGAATAAGGACAGGTGAGGATTACAACCGTGAAGATTTCGGTACTGGTTATTCGTGCGTTCGCGACGGACGTCGCCAGCGAGAGATACGTTAAAAATACGACGACAAAGTAGTAAGACTTGAGAGTACGCAGAA
The DNA here is from genome assembly GCA_034769895.1 of Magicicada septendecula. Lineage (NCBI taxonomy): Eukaryota > Metazoa > Arthropoda > Insecta > Hemiptera > Cicadidae > Magicicada > Magicicada septendecula. The sequence goes on from CM068372.1 coordinate 333,790,168, forward strand.
GAGTAATATTACAATATTAGACTCACGAAAAGCCACATGTTCATCACGCCACATGTGACGTACTGTGAGCAGTGAAAAGTTAAGGTTTATTAAGGTCCTTTATATAGTTAGTTCAACAAAAAACAATCATTCATAGATCCGATTAGTTTTAATCGGCAACAATTTTTGTCACATGTTTATTGTCCAGTCGCTGAAACCTTATACAGAGTGCACTATAAATACTAACACATACTAGAAAATAGATCCTTAATATTTCAAAATTAACCCCAACTGATATAGCCCTTTACAACCTTCATTTACATCAATGATTACAACTAAGGTATGATTATTATTAACGATATGCAGGATGATAAAGATAGTCAACTGATCTTCTGTTCATTAGCCAAGATTTCAAGTGTTTGAGAAAAACTGTTTCTCAAGTAATGAAATGAGAACAAGAGCAAAGTCCAGAATGGACAGAACGACGATGGCACAGAAAGGCGTACTGGTACGGGTGCAGTTGAATTAATACTAAAAGAAGGATGCCTCCAAAAATATGAACGAGAAAAAAGGCTCACAGCGATTAAAACTTTCGCGGGAATTTGGAGCGGTGAAGAGAATACTGGAGTAGAAGATGGGCAGAAGTCGGAGCTAGAAAGTGAATCACGCCAGCTACGAAGGTCAGCTAGCAACTAGCATATATGTTACGGTTCGGGTTTGAACTTTTCAGGTCGTTGAATGTTTGCAGGAAAAAAAAGAAAACAACACCCATGAAATGATGCCATCAGACAGCACTCGCAAGCACTCTGATGAATATTTTTTTAAATTTATTATTATAACCCTATAACCATACAATGATGTAGGTTACATTACATAACACGTATATTATTTCCAGTCAATACCATATATATAAATCAGTACCTCGCGCATTACGTTATAATACAATCATTGCATTACATTACATTTCAGTTGTTCATACTTCTTGTACTTTCTAACCTCTCGCTAACTTCTTCGCTTCTTCCGATGTTATCACTTTTTTAATTTAAGCAGCTACTTGGCCTCTTGTTCGCATAGAACTTCCTATTTTTTTTCTTTACAGTTTTGCTACCCAAATTTTTTTCATATGTCTTAAGTATGTGTTTTAAATGGCCTCACTAACTCGCTTGTCTATCCTGTAGAAAATTCGGGGTAAGCTGTATCTATAATTCTCTTCTGTTGTCAGTACTTCTCATTCTGTCCTTCTTTGTTACCCCCAAGGCTCTTCTCATATCCTGTATCTTGCGTTTCTGTCTGTCACTAAATACCCTAGTTTCAAAGCCAAACGTCAAAGTAGATCTATATGTGGACTTGAATATCTTCATTTTCGTCTCTCTTCAGATATACCTCTTATTTATAAAACCGTTATTCATCGTATAGTACATTTTTATTGTTTTTACAACTCTTCTTTTGATTTCCACATCTTCCGATCCTCGTTCATTTTTTGATGAGTGAACGTATTCCCAAGGGCACCAACACAAAACTAAATATAGCAATTTTAAGCAAAATGCTAAGTGTTGTTTTTAATAAAATAGTAAACAGTTACAATGCGACTTCATCCTTCCCCTAACTAAGGACCATCACCACCATGCAACCTACTCCATCGATTCAGGTCAAACGCCCTAGGGCGATTCTTGATGACCCGCCCTAAATGAGCCTTGATTTATGGCGATAAAGAAATCCTCGATAAAATGTAACTTCTTGACCCAGCCCCAGAGTTAACCATCTAAAGCTGTCCTTCTTTCCTTCCTTGCACGCCGACAGCGCTGCTTACTGCTGTTACCCCTGTCACCGGTAGGGAGAGACTGCTCCTGGGCTTAAGACAGGCGACACCTGCCTCCTGAATCGGTTCCAGCAGAAGTGCCACACACTAAAGTCTTCTCCCCCCCCCCCATCTAGGGAATGATCATGTTGGCGGTTTTCCAGTCCAGTTTTAGGCACCAGTCTACTGAATCAGAACTATGTATATCATCTGGCAGTCATTGAGTCCAGGTGCTGGAATCATGCTACGGGTGCAAAGACACCCCACTTCAATAATGCAATGCAATGCAGTATAAGCAGGGTCAATGGAGTGCAATGTAACGCTTGTAAGTAGGATCTGTAACAGGCGGGATTTACTGTACAGAGGGTGGAGGTCAGACACACTGTTCAGTTTCTGTCTAGTGAATTTACCACATCGTAGACACCTCAGAAAATGAAACGTCTGCTGGCAGTATCAGAATAAAATGTAAACTGTACTTGAAATTAATGTTACTTTTGATGTGCTTTCGATTTAGATCGTTGCAGTAGTAATCGTTTTGGAATCGGGAAATAGCCGTTGCAAACCGCAAGTCCTGAGCTTTCTGTGCTCTTCTTACCCATGCAATGCGGAAAGTAACACCGTTTAATGTCTAAGTCTGCTACAACGTTTGTAACACATATGTACCACACTTGGCGTTAAAGAAAATAATGCAACGAAAGTAATTTAAAAAGATTTAATTTATGGGTCATTCCATAAATATCTCTGGAAGGCAAGAACGTAGGAAGAAAAGGAAGAGAGAACCTAGGAAAACGTATTTGGAAGATGTGAAGACCAGAATAGGGCATGAGACTTACATACAGATGGAAATAGCAGCATAACAAGAAGGGCGTGGTTGCAACGTGGCAGCACGCACCCTTTAGATTATTATCACGATGATATTTCTGTTCGCTTTCTACGGATTCTTCAAACTGCTAGGACTGAGGCGTGCTTATTGTCTATGTAATCCATTTTAGTTTTACTTAAGTAAAACGTGTTTATACAAATATGTAGCATACTGACTTATGATATTATGCCGAGAATTTTTGTCTCATTTTCTGGGATCGGTCATACACACTGTATTAAATAACCACCACACATGAGAGTACAGAGACATGGTTTCAACATTTTCATAATAACTGCTTTCATTAACACCGCCAACACCCTTGCAGACAATGTGTGGTACAGTAATAGTCTTCTTCACGCCATAATAATATTTTTAATAGAATGATGTATTTTTTGTTGCAAATACCATAAGTGTATTAGAATCTGACAGTTTACATGTTTAGATACACACTAAACAATACTGAAACCGAAAACGTAACAAAAAAATGTGAAATATACCCATTACGTAACGCAAAAAAATAAATGTTTTCCAGTATGACACGTGAATAATATTATTGTATGTATGGAGTATATGACAGACCAATAGATAGATAGGTAGGTAGTTGGATAGATAGACAGGAAGAGGAAGAGAAAGAGAGAGAGAGAGAGAGAGAGAGAGAGATTTAATTTATGTGGAAATTAATAGCTAAAATGATGAACATTCGTATGAACTAAAGAGTTACGCGAAATCGTGAAGCGTCAAATCCAAATATTAGCAGAATTCAGTGTTTGTATGCAAAGTGCTTGCCTTGGACTATGTTATCAATGATAAGCTGTTTATCTTGTACTCTACAGACAGTTCCTAACATTGTCTGGGCATCTCAAGTAAATTTGGTAAATTTGTTTCATAAATTAGGCCTACGTCTAATTTGAGCGATAAGATAACAGTTACACAACTACTTACATTTGATCCGTGGCAACAGTGCAACAGTATACTTCTTTCAGAAACGTGGCCCTAATGTTCATTTGTAACTTCTGCATGCTAGTATTTGATATTTATCTTAATAGAGAAATTTTTCTTTTACAGACTTATTCTTTTAACCGTTTAGTTTGGTTGAGGAACTGGTAAAAAGACTGGAAACCTACAAAGCCAGTGCTACTTACGGCTACGATAAGAAAAGACTTAAAAGAAGAGACCTATACTGTCTTATCCGCCTTTGTCCATTTATTCTGAAACGGCTGATCTAATACGTATCATCCGTACTCTGTTTTCACCAGTGCGTCCTCCAGATTCCCCTATATGCACTCTTAGATATTGCCATTTTACCTCTGAATCTCTTCCTCCTACTCCCTCGTATTCTCTGTTCTTTGTTTAAATCCGATATAGTTATCCTTGCTTTGTTCAAACGTCTCAACTTGTTTCTCTCTACCATACGACCTATACTTTCCCTGTTCTATCGAGAAACGACATACCTAAACAAGTACATGGAGTATACTTTCCTCGTTCACAGATTTAAACTAACATTCAGACTCGAATTACATCCTTCTATTTTGGGAGCATGAAGTCATAACTTCACGGATAAAAAGAAGCAAAAATGGAAAAAAGCAAAAAAGAGAATAATAATTACGAAGAGAGTTTTCAAATAAAAAAATATTTCTTTATCACCGTGTTTGTTTTGTGTCGGGGACCTGCAACTGCCTCTTTATTGCGTGAAAAATTAGACGTACCAGTTGGGTAAGAAGTGAAAATAATACTGACACTTGGAATCAAGACTGCTAACACATCGTACCTGACCTAGAGTAAACCCAAGGCTTGAAGAAAAAGTAAGATTGTCGGGTAAGACTTGAGAGTGGTGGAGACATGATAGCGCCCCCAATCTGATAGACCAAGCACCTGTATTGACGTTATTTGTTTTAGATGCAAAGTGGATTGAAATCTGACCTAACGCCAAGTCACGTGTGGCGAGTAATAAGAGAAACATTAGGAACCACTGAAACGTGTTTTTGGATACGATCAGCAGGCAGATCCAGAATAACACACTGCCGTATAAGAGACATTATGGGAAATACACAGTCGTTAGAATTCGATTTACTATATCCTTCGTCTAGTTTACTTAATACCATGTAGGATAAGGGCAGATTGTAAATTTCTTATGTTCAATAAAAAAAATTGCACAGTCAAATATAGATGACATCAGTGCCCATCCCTCCAGACCATGACGCAGGCCTTCAAAATATCTCATCCCCCCCCACAAGTTATAATAACTCTTGTAAGTCACTAAAAGAATTAAAATTCTTATTTTGTTCATTGTAAAACTATGTTATATTTCAAATTAATATCAATAAGCTGTAATCACTACTGTATTAAAATTTGGTGAGAGCTATATAAAACAATTTAGTGAAATTTAAAAAGAAAAATTTCCAACTTCTTAACCATTTTATTTCAGCTTAAAATCCCCGTTTTTTTCCTTTTACTATTTTTAACATTTTATTATAAACCTTTTGATTTTATTTAATATTTTATAAAATAGTTTTTAATTAAGTCCAAGGGAAATAAGAAAAAAGAAATAAAAAAACAGTTCATTTTTTATTATGTTTATGATTATGTAAAACCAAATAGCATTACTGGACACAATTAAAATGCTCTGATAGAAACACCTGGAGCTTAAGCTGACATACAGTTTGATTAGCGGAAATTTGAATTTGAATTAGGTTAAAGTTGGATAAATACGTTTTTGAGTTTTTGTAAACTCTTATTATTCGTTAAAAATATTGTTGCGTTTAAAATTTCTTCGAAGAAACTCTATAGTACTCCGAAAATTCTAATGGCGTAACTTGCGTTATGATCCCCTCTATGGATGCCATCGGGAATAACCCAGTATTGACGCGTCCGGCGAATGGCCGAACAAAGAATCCCGAACCCTTGTTTTCGAGCCTTTGTTTCGAAACCTTTGTTTTGTTTGGATCGAAAATCTTTGGCTTTGTTTGGCGATTGGCAAAGGCGGAAGACGAGCAGGCAAACAAAGGAATCGCTGTAGACATATGACAAGGCATACGGGGAATGAGTCGTGGACGATGAATTCTGAAGGTGGAGACTCGAAAACTCCGGAAATCGTTATAAACTAGTGTATTATGATGATGATGATGATGATGATGATGATGATGATGATATTTGTCGTAAATAAATAAGAAAGCTTATAATACTTACTTTGGAAAGATGAAGTGGAACGGCCTGCTATAAATTTGAGATACAATGATATACGATAACGTTATAAACTGTAGATCGAACACCGCAGTGAAGAACTATGCTCTAGTATTACGGTTAGGGAACAGATCATTACATCAGATCGCTTGCATACGCTGCGGTATCGGTGCTATAGGAGCAGCAGACAAGCGACCTGCAGTGTCATGCGGTTAGGTAACAGCCATCTAAATCTATCCTAGGCATTGTTACGTAAGGACCGTGTATTGTCTGTCCGTATCACCTTGTGGTGTGCATCAGTAGTTACGCGTGCGTCCTAATTTCAGAAAGCTTTGAGATCGCGGGTACGTGACTAACGCCATGTGACTGATAGCCAAAAGCGGGACGCACGTGTGATAGTGATAGTGGTGCCTGCTTATTGAACAGTCGGTGTTTGTAAGATGCAGCGATTCTTACATATGACGCCGTATTATTGACTGTGACTCGCGTCAGTGCTGACGATACCGGAAGTAAACTAGAATAACAGGGTGTAATTATTATTCTACTTACGAAATTTAACGATTTGCCCTCAATGCGTACACTGGTTAGTAGCCTATCTGTTTTCAATGTGAGTCACTTCCTTCTAATTCATTTCTTCATAGGAACTATTTGACTTATACACTATACCTTTGTCTTCTTATCGTTTCCCCCAAATGTAACCCTCAATTATTCTTTTGATAATTCCCTTGTGCCAATAAGTTTTTTTTTTCATGTCCATCTTTCTTCACCTAACTTATCAAATACTTCTTTCAGCGCTGAGCTTGTTGAGTAGTGGTATAATGACAGTTCAAACGCACAAAGGAATGCCGCCTTCTTAAAAAACAATAAAAAACACTAAAAAACATGATCTAAGAGATGACGCCGCCACCGCTGGACCCGCAGCATCCCAATGGACCACAGCACCGCGAATTTCCGCGAATAAATTTTTTTATTTTTTTAATTTGATTTTTTAATTTTTTTAATTAAATTGATTTGCATATCAAGGGGGTGGGATGAGGTTCAATGGACCACCAGCATCCGTGAATATAATTTTTTATTTTTTTAAGAAAGCTGATTTGCATATCAGGGGGTGGTGGGTGGGTGGGTGGTTTTTTATTTCATATCAGTGGGTGGTGGTGGGTGGGAGGTTCCAACTCGATGCATTATAGTGTATATTAAAATATATGATCAGGTGTACCAACCTTTGCATGAGTTCAAATTTGTCGTGTGTTATAATGTATATTAAATCTATATGATCAGGTGTACCAACCTTTGTATTATTATTATAGTGTATAGATATTTTATATGAGCAGGGTTGTCAACATTTTCTGCGGCGAGGGGAGGGAAATTCAAATATGTGTTATATAGTGTATATATTAAAATATATGATCAGGGTTACCAATCTTACATTATTGTGTGTGTGTATAGAGCAGATCTGCCAACATTTTTTTCTCTTCTGTGGTGGGAAATTCAAACTATATGATCATAATTGTTACTCTCTCTCTCTCTCTCTCTCTCTCTCTCTCTCTCTCTCTCTCTCTCTCTCTCTCTCTCTCTCTCTCTCTCTCTCTCTCTCTCTCTCTCTCTCTCACATTTGAATGTAAGTAAAACTATCTCTCTCTTGTTGTCAAACGTTATGTTCAAACCGTTTTCTCCTCTCTCTCTCTCTCTCTCTCTCTATCTCTCTCTCTCTCTCACTGTGTACACTGAGTAAATAATTTTAGCTCTCTCTCTCACACGTTGTGTATGTCTCTCTCTCTCTCTCGTTGTCAAACGTTATGCTCAAACTGTTCTCCTCTCTCTGTGGTCATTACCGCGCATGTATACGAAATTAGAAAGTTTATATTTATTCAACAAATATTAACGCCCTCTCTCTCTCTCTCTCTCTCTCTCTCTCTCTCTCTCTCTCTCTTACCGTGTACATTGAGTAGTCGGTGTGATGAGTAAATAATTTTAGCTCTCTCTCTCGTTGTCAAAACGCCGTCTTCATTTTCAATGTATTAAATAATTAATTAATAGTTTTATAATGCAGTCAGTGTGATTGATCCTTGTTAGAAATATATATATTTGGCAAATATTAACTATGTATGTGTGTTGTTGTCAATGAACTACTTACCTGTGTGCTGTTACAGATGACAAATACATACGTTAACGGCGTAGCAATCTGGTACAATACTTCTGTTTAATGGGTACAGTTTACACACGCACATAGGTTCAGTGGTGTATAGCGAAATAAATTAAAATTATACACACATGAAAACGGTGGTTGAAATTCATACAAATCTTCTGATGTAACAGTTCACAAAAATAAATTAATTGTACACATGTTCAGAGGTGTAGAGTGAAATAAAATAAAGTCATAATTTGTTTAAATGATTAAATATATTTTAAAATTCATAATATAAAATTCACAATTAAATAAATACATTATAAAATTGAAAATTCACAATATAAAATTCACAATTCATAATTAAATAAATACATTATAAAATTGATATTTTTTCGAAAGTTTATATATAATTGTGTCGTACTTGTAGGAGAAGCAACCTGCAACATAACAATACAATAACATTAAAATCATGTTAAATATCACACACACACACACACACACACACACACACACACACACACACACACACACACACACACACACACACACACACACACACACACACACAGAGAGATATAGTTGGCAGAATCAACGCTTTACGCGAGTAACTTCTTAAATTATGTGTCACTCTCTCTCATAAGTTAATGTCCATTCATCAAAACTTTGTAAATTAGAATCTGCACTACATTCAAACACACGCACACACAGTGATAAAAAACGCACACACACACAGACGCACACGCAACGTAATCACACACATACATACGACGTGCACACGTTTGGATTGAATCATGTACATGTAGGTCCAATAAAACAGATAACAGATTTAAATATGCTATAGTCATTGTAAGACGTTACAATCCTTGAAGTGTTTAATAAGTAAATTGTATGTATATATCACTGAATAATAATAATATAATCGTTCTAGTGTTATCGTTTGCTGCAACAGGTAACGCAGTTTACAAATAATTACATATAGGTTCAGAGGCGTATAGTGAAATAAATTAAAAATTTTCCTCATAAGTTAATGTCCTTTCATCAAAACTTTGTAAATTAGAATCTACACTACATTCAAACACACGCACACACAGTGATAAAAAAATTGTTTATTAAAAGTAGTTTGTCACCTTAACGAGGTACTATTTCCACATGCGCTGTCTGGTTCCTCATCCCTCGAAACACGAGATGTAGGTCGCTGGGATTTATATGACGGAGTTCTTCATCTGTAAAGACGTCAGCATACCTCTTAGGTAGATATACACGATAGCGGCACTCACAATCTTCCAACGTTACAAGCACAGACTTCCCATATCTCGTGTCCACATGCACCATGTTAACGATCGGATACTGCTTGTTCACTGTTAATTCTGCAAACCGTTTGTACTCAATAGCAGAAACTGCGTTGAATTTTGTGATAAACGACATTATTAGAAGTGAAGACGTCTGTATCAAACGAGGTGGAACCAAACAATGTCAGAATATTCGCTACAAAGAAGACTAGTGAAAGTAATGGTGGTGGTGGTGTGGTCATCAGGAAAGTTCACTTTCATAGCCTGAAGCTTTGCATGTACATACACACAGGCAGAATTAGCGCTGTTACAAAATATATATATATATATATATATATATATATATATTAGGTGAATACAAGAGAAAAGACATACTTTACGGAATTTCTTGAAATTTTTTTTTTTGTAGTTCGTCTTCACCTTATCACCCTTGCATGTACTAGCAGTGTGTTTGGGTACAATTAAAGATTTAAATTCAATGTTCTGAGAAGTACACATATTCATCTGCTCGCCTCCCTCCCGTTTACTGACAGTATGTTTGGATGCAGTCAACCACTGATAAGAATTCATCTTCTTGTTCCTATAATAATAATAACAGTACCTGCTTCATTATCATATACATTATGTGCTATATATATATATATAAATATATACATAAGGCTTTCAACACACACACACACACACACACACACAGCACATACCATAAATCCAGAACAGGAAAGGTATTATAACAAACATTACGAAAACAAGTACGTATGGTCACGTACATAGATCAACGTTTAAACAAACAGATTAATACCTGAATAAATTTTTTTTAAAACAGGACAGCGTATTATCTATATAACGTTCTGTTTCAGATAAGAATAGTTTGAATATAAAATGAAAGGGTACGTTGTATTTTGTTATGAGAAAATGCATTTCTAAATTTCGTTACATTTGTAAATTACAGAATTGTTCTTCAACTACAGTCACAATCGTTCAGTTTCATTAACATTTGAAAATTGATGGATTTGGTACTCGATATATTCTACTCTCACAGTATTTTCATTGATACATTTCAGAAACTGAGTACAGAATAAATCTACAATCACCCAGGCGGAATCATTAAGTTTTACAAAAGATCTTATTGATCAGACGTATGAGTAATTATATTAATCCTTATGTAGCAAATACGCACGCATTCGTAAAATACAGCACTCAGGTGTAGGGCAATTGATCCTTTTTGTATTGAACGTATTTAAGTAGGCCTACTCGTGATATCAGTAAATTCTGTCTAAACGTCATCTCAACGGAATCATTAAGTTTTACAAAAGATCTTATTGATCAGACGTATGAGTAATTATATTAATCCTTATGTAGCAAATACGCACGCATTCATAAAATACAGCACTCAGGTGTAGGGCAATTAATCCTTTTTGTATTGAACTTATTTAAGTAGGCCTACTCATGATATCAGTAAATTCTGTCTAAATGTCTAGTACATAAACGTACCCGGTAATCGCTTCTTGAGTCGTAGTCATTCTTAAACTCGACATAACTACTTGTGTTACTCGATTGATGTTCATGTTAAACGATTGATGACTCAAGTAATAATACAGATTAACCTCGTATAATAATAATGACAGGACAGCGTATTTAGAACACTTAAAATTGGAAATCTACAAACACACCAAAAATATCTGTCAAACTCCTATCAAACAAAAACCCCGTTCTTATCGAGAGACAACAGTAACTGACCTAAGCACATGTGCTTCATTAGGCAACAGACCAAAAAATCAAATAGACGACTATAAGCTCAATTTAAATAAAATCTGAATATTCAATAAAATTATGTTTACTTAGTAACATATGCAAATCTTTTACTTACCTCTTAAATGTTGTTGTTGTTATACACACAATAGTCGATTGTACGATGAGTGTCTCATACAAATGAGAAATAGTGACATGTCGTCTTGTGTGTGTATATATCATACGGCGGTAGCGTACACGTTTGAAAGTTGATGCACATTAAATTGTCTCTCTCTCTCTCTCTCTCTCTCTCTCTCTCTCTCTCTCTCTCTCTCACACACACACACACACACACACATTTCTGATTACTATAAAAATAATTGCATGTATGTTCAGAGGTTTGGTGTCTAAATCGATGCATTTTACTTTCACCTTCTAATTTGACACATGGCTTACTTTCATACAGAAATAGCTATCGCCCATGTCCGTCTACGAGTGTTGCTAAACGAAATTAAAAATGCTGTAATACATAACGTCCTGTGAAATAGATATGGTATGTTTTTAGGACAGCCAAAAGCATGAAAGTATTATTTAAATCTGTTATCTACTTCTGTATGGAAGTCATCTATAAATATCAGGTCAGTGCGACACAACGTAATTGGACCTAACATGATTCATGCCAACGTGTGCGCTCGTTGTGTGTGCGTGTGCGTCTGTGTGTTCGTGTGTGCGCGCGTTCCGTGTTTGGTTACGTTGCGTATGCGTCTGTGACCTAACATGTGATAATTTGATATTTAACATGATTTTTATGCTGTTGTATTTGTATGGAGGTCATCTATAAATATCATGTCAGTGCGACACAACGTGTAACAAACCTAATTGGACCTATCACTCCCGTTGCGTCATGTACTGATGACCTAAACACTACTGGCTGATCCAAGTTTGTTTGGTTCTCGTCAACAACCTCTTGCATAACTTTGCCCTCAGGCGCTTCTATCAACTCAGGAACAAGCAAGAGTTTTGTCTCGACACCCACAGTTGGCTTTCCAATCACTTCTTTTATTGTTACACTTAATTGTATTTCCTATGCTAGTTCTTCCTCCATTTCCGTGTGTGTGTGTGTGTGTGTGTGTGTGTGTGTGTGTGTGTGTGTGTGTGTGTGTGTGTGTGTGTGTGTGTGTGTGATGTTAACATAGGTTAGGCAAAATAACGATAATGTATGACTTTCATTATCGTTATGCTGCCGTCGTAACGTTAGATTGCTAATGACAGTTACAGGCAGTAACCCTAAAAATAAAACCATCTAAGGTCAAAAACAAATAAGGACAGCTTACTAAATATTTATTTGAAGAGAAACATTTTGACAATAATACCAAGAGAGTTTAGAGAAATAAAACCCTAAACACCTGTAAGCCCACCTTACATACAAATTATTTGAGAAAACTTTATGGAATAATATAAGAAGAGTGAATTTTGAATTATGAATAAATCAAGTTTCCCAAACCAAGAATAAGTACCACTTACCAACCAATTATTGATAAAACACTATGGTGAGATAAACAGAAGAGATTTCCTACCATATTTATGGTAAACATAGAAGATAATTACCATGGTAACAAAGGATCATAATGGGATGAGTAAAAGGAAACAGATTTAAAATTAAAACAAATAATTCCGAACAATATGATAATGTCTAAGTTCAATGTGAAGAGTAAAAACCTTTCCGTAAAATGGTGTTGAAGGAAATAAAAAAGAAAAAATTCTTTAACACGATTTGAGTGATTGAATAGAATAAAGTACAAAAACTTCTTTGGAATTATGAGAGAATGAAACTTTAAAGTGGTATGAGGAGAAATTATGACCTCATTATGAAATTAATAAAAAACCATCATTTGCAAGTATAACAGCAATGACAGGAATAATGTGAAAATAATGTCAAAGATTTATGTAATTAAACGAATTAATATAAAATGATTTATGAATTAAATGACAATTATGATAATGACAGTTATAAAAATTCTAGAAAATAGAACAAGTGGAAATTTTAAGAACGATGAAACAGTCTAAAAAATGTCATAAAGATATGCTACTATAAATAATGCAGATTATAATGAAAAAACCAGAAGGTAATAAAGAATTTATAACCAAAAGATTTACATGATAAGAAAAGTTGAAAAATGTAATAATAGAAGAGCTTCCTACCATAATATCAAATGAAAGAAACATCCAGATAATGAGTCAGAAGAACAACTGAGATAGAAATATTAAAATCTCTGAGAAGTATAATAAGTAATAAGTGAAGTATCCCAAAGATATTTTTTAAATAGTAACAAATGTGTACTATTCTGAATAATTTTTTAATCTGTCTGATGATAATTCCAGCAGGATTAATATGTTTTTTGAGCAGAGATGATTTGCCTCTCTGTACTCAAATATGTGTGAAGTATTGGACAGCAGAGGAAAGTAGCGTACAGTGCCTCTCTGAACTGAACCAGCTCACAAAGTAGGGAACGATAGGGAGAAAATATCCCAAGGAGAAAATACTAAGAAGAAATATAAAAATGAAATAATAAATATGAAACTCAGAAGACTATTACTATCAAGGAAGATCAAGTGAGAATGATATAAACTCAAATATAAATAAGAAAATTTTAAAATGGAAGGAAGTCCAAAATAATAACAAACCTTGAACAATTATCATAAGCAATTGTTTCAGACAAAGCAAGTATAGTCTGAAAAAATTACTTCTGGAGAAGGGCATTCTGTAGCGTGACAGAAAATCCACTACATTTTAAGTCATGTGAAATCATACAGTTTAATTACACCAACAAATATTATAATAATATTGAATGACATTTAAATAAATCAGAGGAATGAACCACAATAAAATAAAGATCCTCACTACATTATATATAAAAACCACTGTTTTAAAAACCAAAGAAAGTATCGAAGCAACTCATCAACTCATAGTATAATACCAGTAAGTTACCCAGGAAGCTCAGAGCAGTAAACCAGTTATATAAGACCATATCAAGAAAAAAGAGACTCAATTAAAGAGAGGTGAATACCAAAATACCCTAAAAACAAGAAGAGGGAAGAATAAAGTTTGTGAACAGGAAGAAAACAATACCCTGAAACCTATATAGAAGAATAAAGTCAGTTCAGTGAATAAATTAAATACTCCAAACTAAACCTCAGTCGAGATAACACCAAGTACCTTGGTTTACCCAAGAATGAGGAAGGAAGAACAGAAGAGTGAAGACTAGACGAGGGACAAGAATGAAGACTAGAAGAGGGACAAGAATGAAGACTAGAAGAGGGACAAGAATGAATACCAGAAGGAAGATACGAAGAAGGACAAGAAGGAAGACAGGAGGAGAGGAAGAAATAGTATGAAAGAAACACCGTAGTAAAACCTATTATTATATAAACTACTATCAATCCCAAATCCACAAAAACTATGCAAAAGAAAGTATAACATACCCAAAATCTTATAAAATGTAATTATTGAGAAAACTAAAGTGTTGTATAGCGTTATAAGAAGTGCACCGGCTAAAGCTATTGTGTAATAAAGAAAATAAACTAGTCTTAACAGTCCATGATTACTAAAGGTCTGGTCTGAGATAATAAGACTCAAAATATCAGAACCAACAGTGAAAGTGAATTTGTGTAGGTGTTTTTTTTAAAATGCAATAAACTTAAAGTTGGTGATACTATAACTTAGTAGTATGCTATATCACAACTTTAAAATCTAATAATAAACAGCATAATAAAATAATAAAATGGAAGGTTTCCAGTATTTTATTATTTTAATGTAAATCTTTATTTACAAGACATTTGTAAAAAATGATAATAAATAGAGTATGGGAGTTAATGTTTACTGATGTAGGGGATCACAATAATAATGGTTTAAACCAGAAAGGACTGGTACTAATATAGTATGAATAAGTGTAACATGTTTAAATAGACTGTTATTTCACAGTCCTAAAATCAATGTGTTAAATAAATGTATTTGTAAGGTTTATTAGAAAATAAGATTTATGTTATGTGTTTTAAAAAGAATTATGTTTGATAAATAATAACCTACATACCAGTAATAATGTTCTAATAGGTATGCTATGTTAGCTCAAAAATGGTTAAAAAATATATGTTCAAACCATATCTGCAATATGTTCAATTGTGCAGATTGCTAAACAATGTTCATAATCATTTATTTTAATAACTGTAGTGTTAATTAACTACTACACAACACAATAAGTTATAAATCATGTTATTTTCATATAATTGTAATTATGTAAAGTCAGAGGAGGAATTAAGTTTAAATTATTTGAGAAAGAAAGAAATATAAAATTCTAAAATCTAGGCCATTTGGTGAAATCACAGAACCAATATAAAATAGTATAATTCACTTATAAATCCTGTAAACTACCAAGATTTATATAAGATAACACAATTAACCACTACTAGCAATGATCCTATGAATTAAAATGATAATAAGGAAATATACCTTAACATTTTGTAAATTTTCAAAATATATAAATTAATTAATTTTAAAGAGCAATGTCAAATTTACAGATTAACACAAAAAACCAGTTCAAAGGTGTAATTTATATGTATTTAAGGAAAGGAAGAGGAATGTGAATAATTAAAATTTATTATAATAGTATTAATAATATTTAAAATGGAGGGAATTTTGTATAAAGACGGAAATCCAATTTTGAGCCTATATTTCCATAAAGTAACGAAATTAGTTAATTTCCACAAAATGTCTACAAATATGGACTATAATACATCAATTTAAAGGGAATGAGATGATTAAACCAATAATAAGGTTAATAATTCATAAAAGTGAGGAATAAAATAGATAAATTCCATACATAATGTAATATTTTATCATATGTATGGGAAGTCGAAAAAGATAACAATACTTTCTCAAAGATTAACTGGGCCAGATTTATGACCCAGTTAATTAGTCTTTTGTTGAATATCAAGCTGGACAGTTGTGTGAAGAACGTTTCTTTAAATCGAATTGAAAATGATACTAGTGTTTAGCCATTGAAATCAGTGAAACGAGAGTTAGGCGATTTAAACACTTTTTAAAGCTAAAGCTGTTAATACATTCACGACAATAGTGAAAACAAACACTTAACTACATAATACGAGTGATAGAAACAAGTAAAACACTATATCTCAACTGATATATTCTGCAATTCCTAACCAATAACTTGGAAACGTAACCGCAGAAGTTGAACACATAGAAAATAAACTAACTAACACCAGTTTACACAGCACACTTCACCAGAATACACCAAATAGATTAACAGACATATTACACCAGTGCGGGGACATTTTAAACCTTAATAAAAGGAATTTTATTGTGATTTTCTGACACGACGCATATGCTGTGACTTAGTCCAACTCGAGTAGCGGCCATCTTGAAAACGAAGTCTGCTAACCATATCGCAGTGACGTCAGTCTTCATTGGTTTGACAAAACATTTATTCAAATATTATATACTGAATTATTTAAAATACTATTGAATAGTAATTATTGTATTTATATTTCTAATTGTTAATGTTATACTTTCTCGTCACCCTTCTCTGACTATTAATCCATAATCGCTCAAAGAACCTGTCTTTTAATATAATATAACATAAAATTTTGTTCTGTATGACACAATCGATAATTCCTGAGACATAGTCGATAATTGCTCTCCATCGATAAAATATCGATTATTAATTTAAAATTGTCAATAAATCTTTATATTTCCATTATTTTGTATCTGTACTTATTTCACAGGGTAATTTAAGGGTATTTATAAGGCTGAAGGACTTAAGTGAGAAGAATATATTCTATTTTGAACAAGATATTGGACCAGTCAGAAAAGTCACCAATCGATTATTACCTGGAGTTAATCCATTTAACTCCAGACTTGGTGCAAATCTTCAAGAAGTGCTCGACGGTCAATAAATACCTACCTGTTATTAAAATTTTACAGAACCTTTTAAAAAACAGATTTATCTCTTTAACATACTTCTATAAACATAAACAAAATTATTTTATTATTTGAAAATTCTATTTTTATTGAATTTTCCGTATACATTTTATTCTTTTGTAACGACCGGCATACAGCGGTCTGGTGACCAAGTGGCTAGCCCAAACAGTGGGGCTTGATTTGATAACAGCCATATACTCCGCCAATGTTACAAAGTGGCGTCCAACTTAGAGGGCTTGAATAGATAAGCCTGGCAGCGGTTATCCAGTCAGGAGAAGGGCAACAACGATAAACAAAAATGGCAGAACTTACAAGAGATGAGAAGTTAGACAAATTGAAAGAAATGATAATACAATTTGGAAAGAACATGGAAAAGAAAATGGATTCCATACGGGAAGAAGTCAGATCCTGGAATAAAGACATAAAAAATGATAGCCAACCAGAACCTGAAGAAGTAATAAATGATAAAACGCAGGAAGATAGCCAACCAGAACCAGAAGAAGTACTAAATGTTAAAACGCAGGAACAAGTAATGGTAGTACCTGAAATTGAAACTAACCGAAACCAGGAAGATATTAAACCAAGGAAAAGGAGAATGTATCCAAGAAATGTAATAAAAACGAAGGAAGAGTTGGAGATGATGAAACATGGGTTAATTGATGGCAATAATATCCCAATTACCTATGACAAAGACATCATGAATTCTATGAATTATAGAAGGAGAATCGAAGTAATTTCAGAAATAAAGTACCACCAAACAGTAGTTTACCAATGGGGAAGGACCAGAGGTAAACGGAATACTACATGTGGACTAGATCAGTTCCAGTGCGGAACTAAACAGTGTATTTCAGAAAGATGGAAATATAACATCTTATCAGACTGTGACGATGGCACTAGTGAATCACCAGAGTGTGTTCCATTAGTGCGCCATCCAGGACTATTCCAGTGTACAATTACACAAAAATGTATACCTTCCGGATGGATATGTGATGATGAACCAGATTATGGGACTTCAGAGAAGCAAATATTTGATAAACCAGATGAAGACCCTCACAGATATTTTTCAGGTCATACAGCATATGGACCAGAGACCTATTGGAATATAAGACAATATAATAATGGGAACAATATTAATTACAAAGATAATAATAATACGTGTCCAAATTATCAAAACCCGAATCGACCCTCTAATGGTTATCAGTGTAACCGCCATCCCTACCCTAATAACGTAAATAGTCAGAGAAGCCCCAATTATGGTAATAGTCCTTACCCTAATAATGCTAATCGTGCGGGTCCCAATAATGGTAATTTTAATAATAATAGGTATCCTCGCCCTAGAGTGAACTTTATACGAGCTGAAGACAATCGTCAACGAAGAAACTACTATCAGCGGCGTAACAGTTTCCATGAGGAGGAGGATCGTTGGAGAAGCCTAGAACGGGACCAACCAAGGTACTATCTGGCACGAAGGAGTAACAGCTTAGATGAACCTGAACGGAACATGAACCGAAATCAACCATCTAACCCTTATACGGAGCGGACAGCAACCACTCAAGGTTTACCGACCAACAATCCGGTCGGACCTAACCGAGATAACAGTGAGAATGAAAATTGGGTAGTAGTAGGGGAATATCCTAGTCACAAAATACTGCATAACGAACCAAAAAACGACGGAGGACCCCGAATAGCTCAAGTCAACCATATCAAAGCAGAAGGTAGTCAAAAACCTAAAAAGGAAAGGAAGGAGAATGATTACTCCAAGATTAACATTGATAAGTTTGGATCTGATAAGGATCAATACGGATACATAATGAGGTGGTAAAAGGGATGGATGTAACCGACAACGGCAAAACCACCACAAAAAAGATGAAAATAATTACCACTGAGGAAAAATGAGAAGAAGAAGGGACAAAGAACCAAAATGGGAATTTAAGAAATAAATTAATTAAGAAACTACACCTTATAAAGGAACTATGAGCAACAATGCACTATAATAAAAAGCATCCACCTGGGTATAAAGAAAAAATAATAATAAGAAATACGTTTGAATAAAGACAAGAAAAGAGTCATACAATATTTATGAAACTAATATGAAATGTTTACCATATAATTATGAAAACTATTACAATCATTTATGAAAAGTCTATGTGGCAGTAATATAAGAGAAGTTAAAATAAAACCTCCAAATTCTAAAAAGGAATATAAGCACATATTACCTACAATTATTAGAAAATTTTATGGCAATGATAGAAGAAGAATTAAAATTAAAAACCCCTAAATTCTAAACATAATATAAGCCAATTATATACAATTTATTTGAAGAGAAACATATTTTGAAGGAAGAATAACAAGAAGAATTTTGAATATTAAAAACCCCTAAATTCTAAACATAATGTAAGACAATTACATACAATTTATTTGAAGAGAAACATATTTTGAAGGAAGAATAACAAGAAGAATTTTGAAATAAACTTCCAAATTCTAAAAGGAAATATAAGCACATATTATCTACAATTATTAGAAAATTTTATGGCAATGATAGAAGAAGAATTAGAATTTAAAACCCCTAAATTCTAAACATAATGTAAGACAATTACATACAATTTATTTGAAGAGAAACATATTTTGAAGGAAGAATAACAAGAAGAATTTTGAAATAAACCTCCAAAATCTAAAAAGAAATATAAGCACATATTATCTACAATTATTAGAAAATTTTATGGCAATGATAGAAGAAGAATTAGAATTTAAATCCCCAAAATTCTAAACATAATGTAAGCCCATTACATAACAAATATTTGAAGAAAAACTTTATGGCTATAATATAATAATAAAGAAGGAGAGAAATTAGAAATAAAACCATCTAAGGTCAAAAACAAATAAGGACAGCTTACTAAATATTTATTTGAAGAGAAACATTTTGACAATAATACCAAGAGAGTTTAGAGAAATAAAACCCTAAACACCTGTAAGCCCACCTTACATACAAATTATTTGAGAAAACTTTATGGAATAATATAAGAAGAGTGAATTTTGAATTATGAATAAATCAAGTTTCCCAAACCAAGAATAAGTACCACTTACCAACCAATTATTGATAAAACACTATGGTGAGATAAACAGAAGAGATTTCCTACCATATTTATGGTAAACATAGAAGATAATTACCATGGTAACAAAGGATCATAATGGGATGAGTAAAAGGAAACAGATTTAAAATTAAAACAAATAATTCCGAACAATATGATAATGTCTAAGTTCAATATGAAGAGTAAAAACCTTTCCGTAAAATGGTGTTGAAGGAAATAAAAAAGAAAAAATTCTTTAACACGATTTGAGTGATTGAATAGAATAAAGTACAAAAACTTCTTTGGAATTATGAGAGAATGAAACTTTAAAGTGGTATGAGGAGAAATTATGACCTCATTATGAAATTAATAAAAAACCATCATTTGCAAGTATAACAGCAATGACAGGAATAATGTGAAAATAATGTCAAAGATTTATGTAATTAAACGAATTAATATAAAATGATTTATGAATTAAATGACAATTATGATAATGACAGTTATAAAAATTCTAGAAAATAGAACAAGTGGAAATTTTAAGAACGATGAAACAGTCTAAAAAATGTCATAAAGATATGCTACTATAAATAATGCAGATTATAATGAAAAAACCAGAAGGTAATAAAGAATTTATAACCAAAAGATTTACATGATAAGAAAAGTTGAAAAATGTAATAATAGAAGAGCTTCCTACCATAATATCAAATGAAAGAAACATCCAGATAATGAGTCAGAAGAACAACTGAGATAGAAATATTAAAATCTCTGAGAAGTATAATAAGTAATAAGTGAAGTATCCCAAAGATATTTTTTAAATAGTAACAAATGTGTACTATTCTGAATAATTTTTTAATCTGTCTGATGATAATTCCAGCAGGATTAATATGTTTTTTGAGCAGAGATGATTTGCCTCTCTGTACTCAAATATGTGTGAAGTATTGGACAGCAGAGGAAAGTAGCGTACAGTGCCTCTCTGAACTGAACCAGCTCACAAAGTAGGGAACGATAGGGAGAAAATATCCCAAGGAGAAAATACTAAGAAGAAATATAAAAATGAAATAATAAATATGAAACTCAGAAGACTATTACTATCAAGGAAGATCAAGTGAGAATGATATAAACTCAAATATAAATAAGAAAATTTTAAAATGGAAGGAAGTCCAAAATAATAACAAACCTTGAACAATTATCATAAGCAATTGTTTCAGACAAAGCAAGTATAGTCTGAAAAAATTACTTCTGGAGAAGGGCATTCTGTAGCGTGACAGAAAATCCACTACATTTTAAGTCATGTGAAATCATACAGTTTAATTACACCAACAAATATTATAATAATATTGAATGACATTTAAATAAATCAGAGGAATGAACCACAATAAAATAAAGATCCTCACTACATTATATATAAAAACCACTGTTTTAAAAACCAAAGAAAGTATCGAAGCAACTCATCAACTCATAGTATAATACCAGTAAGTTACCCAGGAAGCTCAGAGCAGTAAACCAGTTATATAAGACCATATCAAGAAAAAAGAGACTCAATTAAAGAGAGGTGAATACCAAAATACCCTAAAAACAAGAAGAGGGAAGAATAAAGTTTGTGAACAGGAAGAAAACAATACCCTGAAACCTATATAGAAGAATAAAGTCAGTTCAGTGAATAAATTAAATACTCCAAACTAAACCTCAGTCGAGATAACACCAAGTACCTTGGTTTACCCAAGAATGAGGAAGGAAGAACAGAAGAGTGAAGACTAGACGAGGGACAAGAATGAAGACTAGAAGAGGGACAAGAATGAAGACTAGAAGAGGGACAAGAATGAATACCAGAAGGAAGATACGAAGAAGGACAAGAAGGAAGACAGGAGGAGAGGAAGAAATAGTATGAAAGAAACACCGTAGTAAAACCTATTATTATATAAACTACTATCAATCCCAAATCCACAAAAACTATGCAAAAGAAAGTATAACATACCCAAAATCTTATAAAATGTAATTATTGAGAAAACTAAAGTGTTGTATAGCGTTATAAGAAGTGCACCGGCTAAAGCTATTGTGTAATAAAGAAAATAAACTAGTCTTAACAGTCCATGATTACTAAAGGTCTGGTCTGAGATAATAAGACTCAAAATATCAGAACCAACAGTGAAAGTGAATTTGTGTAGGTGTTTTTTTTAAAATGCAATAAACTTAAAGTTGGTGATACTATAACTTAGTAGTATGCTATATCACAACTTTAAAATCTAATAATAAACAGCATAATAAAATAATAAAATGGAAGGTTTCCAGTATTTTATTATTTTAATGTAAATCTTTATTTACAAGACATTTGTAAAAAATGATAATAAATAGAGTATGGGAGTTAATGTTTACTGATGTAGGGGATCACAATAATAATGGTTTAAACCAGAAAGGACTGGTACTAATATAGTATGAATAAGTGTAACATGTTTAAATAGACTGTTATTTCACAGTCCTAAAATCAATGTGTTAAATAAATGTATTTGTAAGGTTTATTAGAAAATAAGATTTATGTTATGTGTTTTAAAAAGAATTATGTTTGATAAATAATAACCTACATACCAGTAATAATGTTCTAATAGGTATGCTATGTTAGCTCAAAAATGGTTAAAAAATATATGTTCAAACCATATCTGCAATATGTTCAATTGTGCAGATTGCTAAACAATGTTCACAATCATTTATTTTAATAACTGTAGTGTTAATTAACTACTACACAACACAATAAGTTATAAATCATGTTATTTTCATATAATTGTAATTATGTAAAGTCAGAGGAGGAATTAAGTTTAAATTATTTGAGAAAGAAAGAAATATAAAATTCTAAAATCTAGGCCATTTGGTGAAATCACAGAACCAATATAAAATAGTATAATTCACTTATAAATCCTGTAAACTACCAAGATTTATATAAGATAACACAATTAACCACTACTAGCAATGATCCTATGAATTAAAATGATAATAAGGAAATATACCTTAACATTTTGTAAATTTTCAAAATATATAAATTAATTAATTTTAAAGAGCAATGTCAAATTTACAGATTAACACAAAAAACCAGTTCAAAGGTGTAATTTATATGTATTTAAGGAAAGGAAGAGGAATGTGAATAATTAAAATTTATTATAATAGTATTAATAATATTTAAAATGGAGGGAATTTTGTATAAAGACGGAAATCCAATTTTGAGCCTATATTTCCATAAAGTAACGAAATTAGTTAATTTCCACAAAATGTCTACAAATATGGACTATAATACATCAATTTAAAGGGAATGAGATGATTAAACCAATAATAAGGTTAATAATTCATAAAAGTGAGGAATAAAATAGATAAATTCCATACATAATGTAATATTTTATCATATGTATGGGAAGTCGAAAAAGATAACAATACTTTCTCAAAGATTAACTGGGCCAGATTTATGACCAAGTTAATTAGTCTTTTGTTGAATATCAAGCTGGACAGTTGTGTGAAGAACGTTTCTTTAAATCGAATTGAAAATGATACTAGTGTTTAGCCATTGAAATCAGTGAAACGAGAGTTAGGCGATTTAAACACTTTTTAAAGCTAAAGCTGTTAATACATTCACGACAATAGTGAAAACAAACACTTAACTACATAATACGAGTGATAGAAACAAGTAAAACACTATATCTCAACTGATATATTCTGCAATTCCTAACCAATAACTTGGAAACGTAACCGCAGAAGTTGAACACATAGAAAATAAACTAACTAACACCAGTTTACACAGCACACTTCACCAGAATACACCAAATTAGTTAACAGACATATTACACCAGTGCGGGGACATTTTAAACCTTAATAAAAGGAATTTTATTGTGATTTTCTGACACGACGCATATGCTGTGACTTAGTCCAACTCGAGTAGCGGCCATCTTGAAAACGAAGTCTGCTAACCATATCGCAGTGACGTCAGTCTTCATTGGTTTGACAAAACATTTATTCAAATATTATATACTGAATTATTTAAAATACTATTGAATAGTAATTATTGTATTTATATTTCTAATTGTTAATGTTATACTTTCTCGTCACCCTTCTCTGACTATTAATCCATAATCGCTCAAAGAACCTGTCTTTTAATATAATATAACATAAAATTTTGTTCTGTATGACACAATCGATAATTCCTGAGACATAGTCGATAATTGCTCTCCATCGATAAAATATCGATTATTAATTTAAAATTGTCAATAAATCTTTATATTTCCATTATTTTGTATCTGTACTTATTTCACAGGGTAATTTAAGGGTATTTATAAGGCTGAAGGACTTAAGTGAGAAGAATATATTCTATTTTGAACAAGATATTGGACCAGTCAGAAAAGTCACCAATCGATTATTACCTGGAGTTAATCCATTTAACTCCAGACTTGGTGCAAATCTTCAAGAAGTGCTCGACGGTCAATAAATACCTACCTGTTATTAAAATTTTACAGAACCTTTTAAAAAACAGATTTATCTCTTTAACATACTTCTATAAACATAAACAAAATTATTTTATTATATGAAAATTCTATTTTTATTGAATTTTCCGTATACATTTTATTCTTTTGTAACGACCGGCATACAGCGGTCTGGTGACCAAGTGGCTAGCCCAAACAGTGGGGCTTGATTTGATAACAGCCATATACTCGGCCAATGTTACAATATATATATATATTTTGTAACAGCGCTAATTCTGCCTGTGTGTATGTACATGCAAAGCTTCAGGCTATGAAAGTGAACTTTCCTGATGACCACACCACCACCACCATTACTTTCACTAGTCTTCTTTGTAGCGAATATTCTGACATTGTTTGGTTCCACCTCGTTTAATACAGACGTCTTCACTTCTAATAATGTCGTTTATCACAAAATTCAACGCAGTTTCTGCTATTGAGTACAAACGGTTTGCAGAATTAACAGTGAACAAGCAGTATCCGATCGTTAACATGGTGCATGTGGACACGAGATATGGGAAGTCTGTGCTTGTAACGTTGGAAGATTGTGAGCGCCGCTATCGTGTATATCTACCTAAGAGGTATGCTGACGTCTTTACAGATGAAGAACTCCGTCATATAAATCCCAGCGACCTACATCTCGTGTTTCGAGGGATGAGGAACCAGACAGCGCATGTGGAAATAGTACCTCGTTAAGGTGACAAACTACTTTTAATAAACAATTTTTTTATCACTGTGTGTGCGTGTGTTTGAATGTAGTGTAGATTCTAATTTACAAAGTTTTGATGAAAGGACATTAACTTATGAGGAAAATTTTTAATTTATTTCACTATACGCCTCTGAACCTATATGTAATTATTTGTAAACTGCGTTACCTGTTGCAGCAAACGATAACACTAGAACGATTATATTATTATTATTCAGTGATATATACATACAATTTACTTATTAAACACTTCAAGGATTGTAACGTCTTACAATGACTATAGCATATTTAAATCTGTTATCTGTTTTATTGGACCTACATGTACATGATTCAATCCAAACGTGTGCACGTCGTATGTATGTGTGTGATTACGTTGCGTGTGCGTCTGTGTGTGTGTGCGTTTTTTATCACTGTGTGTGCGTGTGTTTGAATGTAGTGCAGATTCTAATTTACAAAGTTTTGATGAATGGACATTAACTTATGAGAGAGAGTGACACATAATTTAAGAAGTTACTCGCGTAAAGCGTTGATTCTGCCAACTATATCTGTGTGTGTGTGTGTGTGTGTGTGTGTGTGTGTGTGTGTGTGTGTGTGTGTGTGTGTGTGTGTGTGTGTGTGTGTGTGTGTGTTTGTGTGTGTGTGATATTTAACATGATTTTAATGTTGTTGTATTGTTATGTTGCAGGTTGCTTCTCCTACAAGTACGACACAATTATATATAAACTTTCGAAAAAATATCAGTTTTATAATGTATTTATTTAATTATGAATTGTGAATTTTATATTGTGAATTTTCAATTTTATAATGTATTTATTTAATTGTGAATTTTATATTATGTATTTTAAAATATATTTAATCATTTAAACAAATTATGACTTTATTTTATTTCACTCTACACCTCTGAACATGTGTACAATTAATTTATTTTTGTGAACTGTTACATCAGAAGATTTGTATGAATTTCAACCACCGTTTTCACGTGTGTATAATTTTAATTTATTTCGCTATACACCACTGAACCTATGTGCGTGTGTAAACTGTACCCATTAAACAGAAGTATTGTACCAGATTGCTACGCCGTTAACGTATGTATTTGTCATCTGTAACAGCACACAGGTAAGTAGTTCATTGACAACAACACACATACATAGTTAATATTTGCCAAAAATATATTTTTCTAACAAGGATCAATCACACTGACTGCATTATAAAACTATTAATTAATTATTTAATACATTGAAAATGAAGACGGCGTTTTGACAACGAGAGAGAGAGCTAAAATTATTTACTCATCACACCGACTACTCAATGTACACGGTAAGAGAGAGAGAGAGAGAGAGAGAGAGAGAGAGAGAGAGAGGGCGTTAATATTTGTTGAATAAATATAAACTTTCTAATTTCGTATACATGCGCGGTAATGACCACAGAGAGAGGAGAACAGTTTGAGCATAACGTTTGACAACGAGAGAGAGAGAGACATACACAACGTGTGAGAGAGAGAGCTAAAATTATTTACTCAGTGTACACAGTGAGAGAGAGAGAGAGATAGAGAGAGAGAGAGAGAGAGAGAGGAGAAAACGGTTTGAACATAACGTTTGACAACAAGAGAGAGATAGTTTTACTTACATTCAAATGTGAGAGAGAGAGAGAGAGAGAGAGAGAGAGAGAGAGAGAGAGAGAGAGAGAGAGAGAGAGGAGAGAGAGAGAGAGAGAGAGAGTAACAATTATGATCATATAGTTTGAATTTCCCACCACAGAAGAGAAAAAAATGCTGGCAGATCTGCTCTATACACACACACAATAATGTAAGATTGGTAACCCTGATCATATATTTTAATATATACACTATATAACACATATTTGAATTTCCCTCCCCCCGCCGCAGAAAATGTTGACAACCCTGCTCATATAAAATATCTATACACTATAATAATAATACAAAGGTTGGTACACCTGATCATATATTTTAATATACACTATAATGCATCGAGTTGGAACCTCCCACCCACCACCACCCACTGATATGAAATAAAAAACCACCCACCCACCACCACCCCCTGATATGCAAATCAGCTTTCTTAAAAAAATAAAAAATTATATTCACGGATGCTGGTGGTCCATTGAACCTCATCCCACCCCCTTGATATGCAAATCAATTTAATTAAAAAAATAAAAAATCAAATTAAAAAAATAAAAAAATTTATTCGCGGAAATTCGCGGTGATGTGGTCCACTGGGATGCTGCGGGTCCAGCGGTGGCGGTGTCATCTCTTAGATCATGTTTTTTAGTGTTTTTTATTGTTTTTTAAGAAGGCGGCATTCCTTTGTGCGTTTGAACTGTCATTATACCACTACTTGTTGATTCACCGTTATTTTAATTCTGTTCCCATATCACCACAATTCAAACGAAACTTGTCTCCTCCTTCTTTTGGCCAGTGTCATGTTTCGTACAAAGCAATTTATGTATCTTTTCCTTGTTTCCAGGTTTATTATTTCTCTAGCAACTAGTACCTTGTACTTACCGAGGCTTTTGCCTTGTCAATTCCACTCAGAATCTCTCTTAATTTGGCCATCCTGGATGATTTTCCTAACTGAAGTCTCCAACATTTCTGTCCTTTTTCTATTTACTTATACTTTCACATTAGTCTATCAATCCTTGTTGCAGGCCTAACTTATCATCAGGCTAAATTCGATAATATGGATCCAGCGTTCTTCTTCCTCATCTGCTGAACACTTTATGTATTGGACAGAGTGCCTATTTGAGCCTACTTTTGTTTGGTATCTAGTCCTGTCTTGACTGCTCTGAGCTTTTACGATCCTCTGGCTTGTGTTCTTATATTTTCTAGGTAATCTGTCATCGCTGATCCACAGCGAATCTAAATATTTAACCTAGAATCTGTTAGATACTCTATATTTCTAAGTTTATCAATTCGTCCCCAATGTAGAATAATCTAATCGCACGCTTACAGGGCCTCATCGCGCGAAGGCACGGCATCTCCGTAGTCTGTATTTGATGCACTTATCATTTATTCGGCACCAAAAATTCACTAGCGTATGCACCCCTATCGTACTTTTTCTAGTATCTTGTTGAGTTTGATTTATTAAGTGGGGCTACACTGCACCATTTATGTATTTTTATTTATGTTTTTTGGACCACTATTTTTTATATCTTTTTGCGCCTACCATAAGAGGCTTAGTAGATCTGGGCCTTTAGGTACTATCTGGAGGTGATCTGATGATCGAAGTGGGTGGTTTGGTGGGAGAAGCATAGCTGAGTACTGGGGAAAGCCACAGTAGTCATAGTGGGGCGTTAAGGGCTCTAAGCTGAAAACATTACATCGTAGCTAAGATGGTGATTAAAGGGCTCGCTGGGACTCTGTATTTTCTCTCTAATGTCGGCAAACGGCAGTACACCTTTTTCAACCTACTTGACTTACAAGCGGCCGTGTGGTGGATGTGAGACCCCTATAATGATATTGCGGCCAGACAGTAGACCTGGAGTATGGAGCCTGGATACTAATCTAGAGGTACCAACTTCATTCTCGGGTGTACCATAATATCAAGGTACATTTTTTGACTCCACATTGACTTAGGCTGTAGCAAAGAGTAACTGGGATAACATTCAGGGGCAATAATGGGGGGGGCTGAAGAGGAAAGCTGGCCACACTACCTCCCTTGTACGGCTCACGGCTCACATAAGGCAGCCTACCCTGCCTAACTCACAGACTACATTCGCGGTAAAAAAAGAACCATTATTTAACTAAATTATAGTCTAAGTATAATACTACTGACTCGGAACACTAAGTTTTTTATTGGCAAAAATGTAAAATTTTTACCTTATAGCCTGACCAGTTTTCGTTTATTGCAAGCTTCGTCAGATGCTGCCACTAAGAGCGCTGTCCGTCTTGCTCTTCGTGACGGCACCGTCTTCTGAAAGATGGATGTTGTGTGTGTGCGGTGTGATATGTTCTAATAATTCGTGTAACTTGAATTGTGTCTGTTCGTTTAGGATGTTGTTTTTATGTCAGTAGTATTATACTTATAATTAGTTAATCAACGGTCACGTCATGGACAACAAAATCCAAGAACCATTATTTTTTATAAGCGTAAGAAGAACGTCTCACCTAAAACAATTAAAACGATCCACTTGTTCAGTTATCTCGGTATGTCTAACAATTTTAGGCCTTCCTGAAGTGGCTGTGGTTTTCGTGTCCCGTTCGAAAGTCTTCAGGTAATATTCTTATAATAATATACCGTACGCAGCTTATAGGTTCCCGTTTGGAGCCAACCTGTTAGTCAACTAGTTTGTGCGTTCGACAACCAAGAATAATATGTTACGACGATCTAACTGATCGTCGTCTGGTACAGTGGAAAATAAAATACAAGACACCAATGAAATCACTAATAACCAGCTTTAATTATAACAATTAATAATCTGTAATCAATAAGATAGTCTCTTACAAAAATTCAAGTAAAAATTGTCCACACGCAATAATAATGTTAACTATAAAGAATTCCGCGCTAATTATAACACAACAACACTTCGCTACAAACACTCAATCCGCCCTAAAGAAATCGCTCAACACCACTGAACTGACAAGCCGGCTGCTATGGCTTTTTATAGGTAGCGCACGCCTTCTAGAAATTCTCCATCCTCACTTCACGCCACTTAATGCGTATCTCAAATGTCCTTGAATACACTGGAACCTACTTGTGAGCGGCCTTGACTGAGGCAATACCTGCCACACTGGACGAGGGGCACGAGTGGAGATGGGGATGTTCGACAGGATTCTCGTGACTAATTAAACGAGTTCTCGACACCAGGCACTTGCCGCATAGTCGTTTCAGGAATAAATAGCAACTACCTGGAAGTGGATTTTAAATATAACGACAAAATTAAGGCGATTACTGTCCCAGCATCTTTAGTTGTTAATTTTTTATAATTTTGAAAAAAAAAACAATAGACGACACAGGATTTGTACTTGCCCAGGAGCGTAACGAGCGAATCTGACTTTGTGTTTCTTTACTTTACGTTAATAAACTTTGTGCTTATTTAAAGAAAAAAATGTTATGACACTACTTTTTGTAGTAGTAATTACATATAATTAATGGTAATTATAATACAGCAATTAAAATATGTAAATAAAAAGGAGGATTTTATATTCCAAGGATCGCATCGAACGCACGATACGTACGGTTTCCGTAGTGCAAGAAAAGTTTCACATTAAATGCGGGTCTGTGAAGAACTTAAGCAATAATAACAATGGGTTTTGATTTCTCATGATGTTTGTGGTAAGGTGTCTTCCTCTTTCGTAAGTACATTCATTTTTTCCCTTATCTCCTCTTCGATTAGGCACAAGCAATCTATATTTTGTCTTCCTGGTTCACCGGTCATTCCGAGCCTTTCCTCTTCCTTTTGTTTTATTTTCTCTTCATAATTTTTCGTAACACCGATCGTAGTTTCCGTTTCCAGTATAATCTAGTTTTCTTCTTTGTGCTATTTGACAGTTTGTTAGACTAAAATTAATTTTCTCTTTTTCAATCTACTGTAGGCCTATATAAGAAAACGAAGACAATGGTAGTAATTATATTAAAAAGAATGACTGACTAAGAAATTCATTTTAAAACAGAGAGGAATTATTGCTTATTTATAACTGTCATTTTAACTTGGGTATTTTGTAAAATTACTCTTGCTAATTACCCTTCACGTCTAAATTTTTCAATTTAAACTCTATGATAAGTGGCGTGTATGTAGCCATATTCGAATAAAATGATTGTACTGTTTCCCAAATTATGTAAAACACGTGTGTTATAATACCATATCACTGATTTCAAGTTAAAAGTTTGGTGTCGTATCACTGTCACCGATTTCATTTGTGTGTTTAATGTCGTAAAGACTCAAAAACAATTGGCCTGTTGATGACAATAAATATTGTCGAAATGTCGACACAAATTATGTAAAAATTCTGTCTATACCTGCTGACCGATCCTCGATAAATCTTTCTGTCTGTACTGCTGACCGATCCTCGATAAACCTTTTATCGTTTATTGATTTACGGTTACTAATAGTTTAACGATTTTAACAGAAGAAATTAGGTGAATACAATTCAAACACAATTTTTTATCTGTATTGAAACGAACGATCTTGTCATTTTTAGTAAATAAAATGTCTTTATTTCTTAGTACAACGTATAACAATTAATTTTATTCTACAGGCGCAAAATATTACACGTGTTGGGGTTTAATATTTATGAAACATTTGATTGTATTCAAATAGCTGAATTTTGTATGGGCCTTTCGGGATGCTAGACTACGTAAATATATGAGCGGATGAGCGTACTTATCTTTATTCTCTGTGATACGATATAGAAATATGAAAAAAGTATATTTAGGTTAGGTAAGAGAAGTGTGGAACATAAGAAACAGGAAAGCCAGGGCACGCAATAGGGAAGAATGGACGAAGACCACCAAGGGTTGTAGAGCCACGGCTGATGATAATGACGAAGGTGACGGGTGTGAACGGAGAATGCATGCTTACAACGTAGTGGCTCTCTGGGCTTACGAAATGGACAACTCTGGTATAGGACACCTCAAAATTCGCAATTAGACCTACTCAAGGCAACGTAAGCATCTTTTCAATAAAACGACTGTACAAATAACATTTCTTTCCTTATTGTTTGTTTTAAAGTACAATCTTCTGTACCGCATCATAGTTTAGATAAAATGATGATGTAATAAGCTAACCCTTAGTTTATAACTTATTTCTCGGCTACAAAGTAATGTTTCTCGTTCCATCAATTTAATTCTAACAAGTTGTACTCGGGATCTGACTTCTTTCTGCTTAACATTAGTTTTGTTTTACTTCGTTTCGATGTATTTATATTGGCTGCTTGTTTCCATCTGCGTATAGAAAATAATGGAACTTTAAATTTTCTTTGGTGTTACTCTGGACTCATAAGTAAAATTTATGAAATTTGTTTTATTTTCATCTGCACTTCGAGGGTTTAGACACTTTGCTTTTACCGACTTTAACAATTGTTCTCTTCCTGGAACATACAAGATGAAGTGGTATTGATTAGTAGTGTGGATGGGATATAATCTGTTTGCAGGTCTGAGATACACAAATTTTGCTTCATTTTAAATTTATCGTTAATCATAAATCCTTCAAATACCATTAACCATTATTGCGTCGATAAGATGCACTATATAAGAATATAAGAGAGGCATGTATAAATAAGTAATTATATAAGCACTTATACACTTATCGTTCCACGAAAACTGACATAATAAACGTTTCTTTTTCATTACATGGGTATCACTTAAAATCACAAATAAGTGACATTTAATTTTAGATAAAATGAGTCAGTTTTTAAGTAAAAACCGTTTAAATGTATTTTTCTCGGCGCAAAATATGTAAACATTGTCGAAAGATAAGATAAACCGCAATAGTAAATAATATCATTACCATAATGTTTGGAGAAATGTCTGATAGCACATGATTCTTGTCAATGCTGTATCGACGTGTAACGTATAATTTATAAAAACAATAAACAGAGGGATTGGTATTCATGGGGAGTAATTTTCTCAGAAGGTCCAGAATTTGAGGAACCGCTTCAATTTCCTACCCTCACCTACTCTACCCTCACCTACTGTCTGTAGTTGTTGTTTGATACTAAATTTCATATTTTTTAGTTTTTCAACTTGTTATCTGAATGTAACTGTAACTGTGTAACAATAGAGGGTATCGTGTTACTTAACCACATACCACAGATCGTATTAAAGTGGTTCGCAATTTGTAACTATATTTTTCATAAATATTTCAAAAATTCTTCTTCTTCTTCTTCTTCTTCTTCTTCTTCTTCTTCTTCTTCTTCTTCTTCTTCTTCTTCTTCTTCTTCTTCTTCTTCTTCTTCTTCTTCTTCCCTAACAAGGATTAGGCCTTGGTAACCTGTTCCGGCTTCATAGGATTTATTCCCATCTTTTATTTGGTCTCCCTACGATTCTTCTTCCAGCTGGTAAAAGATTTTTTTTTAATTTTTAATGTTTTTTCAAAAATTCAAAAAAGGAATCAATAAAACAAAGCTAACTGTAACCTCGTCCCCGTAACTGTTACCTTTTGACTGCAAAAGGTTTCTCAGTTCTAACTCTATTACGATTAGGAAACGTTTTAAATTTTAACGACGAGTCTCTGACAGTCAACATTTGTTAATGTTTTACAAATATTTTTTAGCTGTTGAGAAAATATGAATGGAACACGGAATCCTCAAATTATGCTCACGAGGTTTAATCTGTGTCTCAAGTTCAAACGTCCAGCGTATTGCAATCTTCATAATTAACTTGTAGGTAAACTAACCTTTTTCAACCCGCCTTGTGATTTCTTGTTTATAGCTGATGACTCGTAGTGCTCACCTACTGACGCTTACAGTGCAAATGCAATTGGAATTTTAACCAATGGTGACCTCTTACGAGGTATTATTTAAGATCTGATGATGAAGCATCTGCTTTGAAACGCGTTATCAAATAAACGAGAAGTCAGAAGGCGGATTGGAAAGGTTAGTTTGTCTGTACATACAAGTAACTTGGATACCGTTGAATACATCCATGCTTAATTAATTTGTGTATACAATACAACGTTTATTTAACTGTACAAAACATATGCTATAGTAACTATACATCAGAATCGACGTACAATTTTTATTATTTTTTTTTTGTATTATAAATGACGTGAATTTGTAACGGTATCTTTTATATGATACAAAAGAAAAATCTCTGAGGATTCTGTTTTTACTACATTTTGTAATATGCTAAAGTAAATATATTGTAGGCCTACATACTTACATACACATACACATGCATGGCTGGTTTGTCTGTGTTCTCAGAGAATTCAGAAACTCGCTAACTTTTCACCGGCCTTGGCCTTTGAGTCCGGATTTTCCAAGTCTATCGGTTTTTTAACATTTTTTAACGCGACACTGGTCCAATTGAATACAGAATGCTTTTTTAAAACGTCCAGTTCCGTTTGTTAATGATAAAGCTAAATACCATTTATTTTATTGAGAAGCCATCTATCCTATTCCCTAGGATAATACCCGGTACTAACTTGGCTACGTAAAGGTCTTACAAATATTATTCCATCTATTTAGGTACACCATAAGCTACAGTAAAACAGACTTACCTTAGAGAAATTGCTGTTATCTTTGTAGACTTTTAGATTGTTACCTTTACAAAAGGTTTTTTTTTACTTCATAATTCGGATGTGTACGTACCAAGCAATATATGATGAAACCACGGGCGCAGCAAAAATTTCCTTCTATGTGGGGGATTCTGGAGAATGGATTTAGATTATTGTGATCGTAGCTACTAAAAATCAAAGAAAAGTAATTCTTTATATGCTGCGTATTTTGTTGTAATCAATAAAGTAAATGTACAAACGTAAGGGTTACATCTAAAATAGATCTAAAATTTAATGAAGTCGTGAGACAATAAACACAACACCTTACTCGTATATTACAATTAAAACAAAATAAACAATACCAGAGAACTGGCACACATTGTCTGTCATCTTCCGCATATGCTGATTGTGTTAAAACATACTGTACGATTTTCATACAGTACATACCCACTCGCTTCACCACAGAATAAATAAAGAGCACTACAGGTCCTTAGAAACAAACATTACAAACTGAGCAGTACAAAAATACAGATCGAAAAACCATGCACAACAATAGGCAGTTATATATAAACACCTAATAACAAACAAAAAAGTGTTTAATACAGAATTCTGTTGAGTTGCTGTGGAATAAATTACGCGCTTACTGCGGCATAAATATCGCAAACTGATTGGATACACTGCGGGCTGAATATCATTTGCAAAGTACCTTTGTCCTATTCGCTCAGCACGTAATCCCAAATACTGTGATAAACATTTGAACCATTCCTGAACTACTAGACAAGGAGTACCGTAATATTTACACGAATCGATTTTGCACTCGTACCACGGCTATGACGTGCCGTATTTTAAAACGTTTGCACTCACATAACTAACTAATCTAATTATTTAATTCAACCATGTGACTAAATTTTTACTGGAACATTTTGTTTTTGTTTTTGACAGTTCAGTTTTTTTATCCTTCAGGGAGGGTTTAACTCACAAAACCCCCTCTCTGTCCCATTGGTTGAAAGCAACATTTCTTTCTCAAACTCTGCATGACACTACTGTTCTCATTGCTTAAACTACTAAGGAACTGAGCAGTCGATGAACTGAATCGATGAACTGAGCCGTATCCTCGAGACAAGAGGCTTCCAAATTAAAAGCGCCTCAGGGTCACAATTAAACTCAGCCTGGCCGCACCATAATGGATACATTTTCCACAAGGAACGTAAAATAAGAGAAGCAGAATTTAATCGTAAAAAAGTAAAAAAGGTAGTTTACACATTTTACATATTTTACTACATATCTTTAACGGTACAATGGTACAAAACAACGTATTTCATAATACGTTTCTATTATGCCGACACGTTGCTCTTCTTCTATTTGCCGACACCTTGGGAAAAGAACCAGTTTATTTTTCCCAAAGAATATTTGACGATTTTTAATTTATTACGAAACCCATTGACAATGCTCATACGCAAGGATCTTAAACCACCGTCTGCAGACTATTTCCGAGCATTTTATTTTGGAAGAACAAGACGATTTCAGGAAGAGCAGATCGTGTACAGATTACAAATCTTTTATTATTACACAAGTCATTGAGAAACAGCGTAAGTTCAATAAAGAAACGCACGTAGCTTTCGTTGACTTTGAGAAAGCCTTTGACAGAGTAATTAGAAATTTGCTGTGGCAAATATCTGGAGAACGGGGATACCCACAACAACATAAAAGAACTATACAAGGCCTACATAACGGAACAAAGAATAGCTGTTATAGACAATTGTAGGATATCACCTACTCTTTTCAACATTTATATCGACGATCTAGTTCGGAAATGGAAACATCTAGTGAACCCTGGTATGAAGATTTCACGAGACAGACACTTGAATGTGCTGTTGTTTGCTGACGACTTGCTCGTAATCCAAAATACAGAATCTGTTTTACAAACATCTGTTTTCAAGCTTCATCAGATATGCAAACAATACAGTATGAAAAACTCCACTATAAAAAAAAAGGTAATGGCATTTCTAAGCGAGGAACCAATAAGAACAAAAATAACGATAAATGATCAAATTCTAGACCAGGTGCGCCATTTTAAATATTTGGAAAATGATATTGGCTATGATAGGAATTATAGATCCCTATAGTAATATGGATCCCCAGCCATGTTGGTGTTAACGGAAATGAAGAAGCGGACAAGCTTGCAAAAAATGGAGCCCTAATGCAGCAACCTGACACCCCCACTAGCCTATCATCGGCGAAATATCATATTGACATGGCCGTAAAGAACTACCTGAAACAAATACATACAGAAGCCGGCAGAGGCAAAAAGTGGGAGTCTCTTCTTACAACACCAATTTCACGAACCCTCAAGAGATCGACTGCGGTCGCGGAGTTCAGACTATGCACTGGCCACGACTACCTCCAAGCCCATTTACACCGATTCGGCCTGGTGAATTCCAACATCTGCCCGCTGTGCAATGGAGGAATGATGGATGGACAACACCTAAACTCTGGTCTGTCCTGAACTGGCGAACCTGCAAACGCGAACTTTATCCTGTCTGTACTGGGAGGCTCGCCGCCGAATGGCTGAATTGCCGAGAGCGGGGATTGGATAAAGTAAAGTAATTATAGGAATTATGATACTGATGTTAAGTTAGGTAAGTTTCAGAGGGTCTGTGGAACAATCAACCGTATTTTTGGAGATAAGGTACGTCGAGATACAAAATAATGTTTTACAAACTTATGGCCCTGTACTTTCCTATGGTCGTGAATTATGAACAACAACCAGGAAATAAGTCAGTAAAATACAGGCCTCGGAAATTGCGTTCTTAAGAGGAGTTAAAAGGTGGTGTAAACTTGACCGTATAAAGAATGAAGCCATAAGAGAAGAGTTACAAGTTTTTAACTTGAATGAAAAATTAAAAGATTACAAACAACGGTGGAAAGAAGACTTAAAAAGAACGTCAGATTCCAGACTGGGCAAACAAGTCTGGAAATACAAGCCTGTAGGACACAGGTGTGTGGGCAGACCCAGGAAGAGATGGCTGGAGGCGGAACAGGCACCACCTTCTCTATGCCGTGTTGCGAAGATGATGACGATGATGATCCATCGACATTTCCTATTAAATCACTCACCGGTTCCGCCCTTCGAGCTTCAGATTGAGTTCGTTGAGACGATTAGTAATGTCTGTCACAAGTGTCTCACTGTTTGTTCCCTGAAGTTACCGATGTATTTGTACTGTGGCAGATTGCTCACTTCCCTCGTCACTAGTACGTGTTACTGAATTTTAAAAACTCGGTGAGCGGGTCTCTTATCTGTGTGCTAAATTGTAGTTTCAAAATACTTAACGTAACTTTGAATAACGGATATCAATGATTACGAACAAGAACGAAATACCAGACAAATGCGTTTGTTTTGTTGTAGCGAGAGAAATCCTAGTCTGGTTCTTGTAATACGATGAAATTAAGAGAGGACTAAACCAAACACACCATCCTCTAAACTAATAAAATGAAACCTACTACATGTTTATTTGTGACCCAGTGAAACATTTTTCATGGATCTCTCCTGTAACATCATTCTCAGTAAAACAATATATTATTATTTATTTACTCATTAAAGTAAATAGAATAATTATTAGGCCTACATTGTTCACCAAAGTCTTCTACACATTACCATCTCAGTGTACCCCTCACATCCATTCTTCTGAGATCTTCTAGCATATCATCCAACCGTCTTATCCTAGGTCGGCTCCTCTTTCTATTTTTATAGACTTGTGCCCTCAGGATTTTCTTTGTCATACGTTGATCATCCATCCGCTCTAGGTAACTTAGCCATTGTATTCGTTGAGACCTTAGGAATCTTACAATGTCCTCATGATTCAATAGCTCATCTATCTCCTGGTTAATTCTTATTCTCCATTCGTCATCTTCTTTAACCGGGCCAAGAACACGTCTTACGATCTTTCTTTTAAACCTTCTTAGTGTTTCTTGTTCCTTTTTGGCTTCTTAAGCCTTTTCGCCTATGGAAATCTACGTTTAACATTTTTATAGTAGAAGGAGTACTATATCACCGCTTCCTCAGGCTACGTATCAGTCGGATGCAGCTTTACTACGTCTGATTAATAGTAATATATTAGTAATATTTTTTTTTTATCTTTAGTACTTGTAACAAGGAAACAAGTATAACGAAATATGTCATTCTGCATATTACCCATGACACTAGGAGAATACGTCTGAAGAATTGTAACTACAGTACATCCAAAGACAAGTTTTGTTTCGTATTATCAATATCATTTTTAGATCACAGCAATCTCTCGTCAAGAGAGAGAAACATGTCCAGAAGGTGGATAAAGGACCCAAGGAGCCATAAGTGTAAGTGGGAGAAAACAAAGAGGAAGGAGAAAAATTAATCCTTTGTCAAACGCAGGTGCTCATCTTCGGGATTAATTTTTAAATGTACAGTGGGTTTCTACCGCTGGGATGTAATTCGTATAGGCCTATACACGGTTTGTGGCAGGAATTTTCAGTGTTTCGTGAAAAAGTATCGCTTATATCCGGATGGAACTTAATCTTTGCGAGTTGTTTTTCTGCCGAGGAAGGCAAAAGAGAAAGCGTAATGACTTTTTCTAGCCTAAGCGAAATATTATTTTCGACTAATGATAGTTTTTTCTCGATATCGGGCGGATTATAAGATTCAGATGGGTTTGTTGGACTTATTACTTTCAATTCAGATTGAGAAGGATATTCAAAACACCTTCTACTATAAGCTTTCGCGTTTTTTTTCAACCAGATATCTCTTTTATGCTTCTTGAAACTACCAGCTAGTTAACTGAAATGTGAATTGTCCTCACACAAGTGCCGATTTCCGTGTCACTTTTTAAAATTGTTTTTATTTTTAAAATATTTCTTTCAAATGCTTTCCAAGGTTAAAACGGTTTTTATGTTTTTCTACTTAAATTTACAGTTTTATAAGTTATAAATCTAGCATCAAAAACCGGCCTCAATTTCTTTCCTTGCCTAAAGGTTTCTCCGTTTTCACGTAATTTAAAATTTTTGTAAATTAATAGTATTTGTAATTGAACTTATTAATGTAATGTTCAGGTAAATGAAATTATTGAACTGATTTCACACATTTAAAATTATTGTGTAGTACATTTTCGTCTTTATTCTAATCTTACTTTTCGTATATATAAAGTCAACTAACCGCGAGTTCATCAACTGTGATGGTTTTTAGGAACATCCTATCCTACGTTTTACTGTTTAGCGAGTTCTCATTTTTTACTCATCGTCTGCCATTTGTCTGTCTGTTTGGTGAATGTCTGACAATAATTTTAGAACGTATCAACCGATTTTCGTAAAACGAATCATATATGTCATAATTTTTAAGTTTAAACCACTAATATCTTTGAGATTGATCCCCTGAAAAATAGAAAAAAAGTGAGGCGTCAAAAAATTTGAAAAACAGTAAAAATCTATGTGAGGGATCAAACTAAATAGAATTTTAATCTAAATCTGAATGTAGTGTTTAGTTTTGGAAATTCAAAATTTTTGGAGACCAGGATCAAACGTGGTTTAAAAATTTTGGTAAATTTTGTAAATCCATGCCGTGTGCCAGAGTAGAAGGTATTTAATCCAAGAGTAATTTTGAAGTATTGTTTACTTCGAATTTTTTTTAACTTTTAGGAAGACGTTAGGACGAAAATGAAAGTTAAAGTTTTGGAGAAAATGTAAAAGACTATACAGGCTATCAAAATTGCTCCTTGCAGATTTTGGACCCCCTTCAAAATGTTTGTAAGCTATGATTGCAAAAAAAACTACATATTTTTATCAGTCATGTATACTGTTTGAAAAGTGTTTACATAGAGCTGTAGATAACTGTGCAAACATACATAAGTGTATGTTTATTTACAGTCACTTGCTCGTGGTGTTTCACGGCTAACACTAAGAACCACACATACGGAGAACATTTTTCACAGCTTAAACAAATTAAAAGTCATTAATTGTATTTCATCTAAAACAAATGTATTTTGTTCAAATAAATTAAAAATAAAATTAAAAAACTTCATGGGAGAAATATCTCAACCATTCAAAATAAATACAGGTGTAAGACAGGGTGATGGTTTATCCCCAATTATTTTTAACTGTGTCCTGGAGAAAGTAGTGAGAATTTGGAATGAAAAATTAAAGGAATGCAAAATATCACCAATTATGTTAGGAAGAAGGAACAAACGTATTAAAATAAACTGTTTGGCATTCGCAGATGACTTTGCTATACTTTCTGAACATCTTACATCTGCAGTAACACAAGTTAATTTTTTAGAGGACATAGCCAGTAGAACAGGCTTAAGAATTTCTACAGAAAAAACAAATTTCTCACAAACATTAAAAACGCGCCAAAATTCCTGGTAACAGATATTGGTCGAATAAAGAGGGTTAGAAAATTTAAGTATCTAGGAGAGATAATTTAAGAGAATGGGTTGGAAAAATCTGCTATTGAAGAAAGGATTCATAAGATGGAAAGGGCATGTGGTATAACTAAAGATATTTACAATAAAAAGTGCATATCTAAAAATGCGAAAATAAGGCATTACAGAACAGTAGTGAAGCCAGAATGCCTATATGCAAGTGAATGTCTAGCATTGAATTATAATTTAGACAAACTAGAAATATTGGAAAGACGAATTATTAGGAAAATATTAGGCCCATGAAAAACTTCAGAAGGTTGGAAATTAAGAAGTAATGATGAAATATATCAAAATATATAAAATATAACAGAAACAATGAGAAAAAGAAGACTATTATTTTTTGGGCATTTATATAGAATGGACGACAATAGGTTGACAAAGCAAATCTTCAGATATCTGTGGGGGAAGAAGTCAACAACAAGTTGGATTAAAGAAGTCCGAAAGGATTTAGAAAAAAATAATATACACGCAGAAGAAGCAATTGACAGAGAAGTTTTTCGGGCAAAAGTGTTGAAAATGGAGGGAGTCCAGGGTAGGAGAGATAAAAACGCAGGTTCAAAGTGGACTGAAGACAGGAAGAAGAGCCACAGTGAAAAGATGAAAAAATATTGGAAAAAAGAAAAGAACAAAGAGTAAAGAATTGAAATTGGCATGTGGTCCTTAGATGGCCTACACGAAAAAAAAACAATTAAAAATGTAGAAAACTAATAAAAATATGTTCTTAAGCGGGTGTTATACTGCTGGGGGTGTTGTTAAGAGGGGGTGGCTCAGTTCTACCAGAAAACTCATACTGTGGGGTATAGACATTTCCCCTATGCAGGCAAACGGGTCTGTAGCATTGTCGCATTAATATTCACAAGGCTACAAAGGTGGTTTATATATATATATATATATTTTTTTTATAATGCAGTTTTACAATCCACTCATTTCACATCACAGAGTAATAAGTAAAAGTGATGTATAAGTCGTCACTTGAGGTGGGAACCATCCAGCGATGATTACCACGTTCACCGGGTCAGGTCATCTGGCCACTGTCTCTTCAGCCTTCTTACATCCAGTGGTGGATTGAGGAGCTCGTTGATCAGGTTATTGCTGTGTCCTATGTTGCGGTTCCTGTACTTAGCGGCGTGCATCTTAATGACATCAGAAATGTATGGAATGTTGAGGTCTTTGTGAAGAGTATAATTAGAGATGAACCAGGGAGCATTCGTTATGCAACGCAAGATTTTGGACTGAACTGTCTGCAGAATCTTTGTGTTGGAAGGTTTAGAGCGGCCCCACAATTCTACACCGTAAGTCCAGATTGGTCTGAGCACAGCTTTATATATGATGACTTTGTTTGCGAGAGATAGTTGAGATTTTCTACCTATGAGCCAGTAAATTTGCCTAGCTTTTAAGTTGAGTTGTTGTTTCTTAGCCTGAGTGTGGGCTTTCCATGTTAATTTGTCGTCCAAATGCAGCCCCAGGTATTTAACTTCTGATTTTATAGGTATGGGGGCATCGTTTATGGTGACTTGTGGACAAGAGCTACGTTTCATGGTGAAGGTTATTTGAGTGGATTTTGCAGAATTAACTCGGATCCTCCACCGCTGGAACCAATCTTGCAGGAGGTAAAGATGGCTTTGCAGTTTCTCAGAGGCTCGTTCCGGGTTGGGAGCTACTGCGAGGATAGCGGTATCATCAGCGAAGGTGGCGGTGGTAGTGTAGTCTGTCACAGGTAGGTCGGCAGTAAATATAAGATATAACTATGGCCCCAGAACGCTGCCCTTAGGCACTTCCGACTTTATAGGAGAGATTACTGACACAGTGTCTTCGATTTTGATTTGGAAGTGTCTATCTTGCACATATGATTTCAACAGTAAATATAGGTGATCAGGAAGTTGTTTCTTCAGCTTGTACAGAAGGCCCTCATGCCAGACTTTATCAAAAGCCTGTTGAATATCCAGGAATACAGCTGCGCACATCGTCTTGTTTTCCAGGCTATCCCTAATTTTGTTCACTATTCTGTGGCATTGCTGCACTGTAGAATGTTTTTCTCTGAACCCAAATTGGTGTTCAGGGATCAGGTACCTAAAGGGCACTATTTGTTTTAGTCTGGTCAGGAGAAGTCGTTCAAATATTTTTGACAAGAGTGGAAGAAGGCTTATTGGCCTGTAAGATGTAGGGTCAGTAGGGGGTTTGCCAGATTTTGCGACCATGACAATTTGGGCAAATTTCCATTGGATTTGAAAGTAGCACAGTCTGAGCATACTGTTGTAAATAGTTGTAAGTAGTACTAACGCTTTTTTGGGAAGATGTTTCAGAACTTCTCCAACTATTAAATCGTACCCGGGGGCTTTATGTGTCTTGGAATGTTTTATCTCCCTGAGAACTTCAGAGAAGGCAAACGCTTTGATTGGAGGAGATAATTGGCAGGGAGCATCAAGGTAAGTTAGAATTTCTGAGTCATCAATTGCTGATGAGGTTGGGGTGAAAACCTGGAAGGTGATCTGCGAACACATTCACCTTATCTTCATTTGCTCGAGCCCAACTGCCGTCAGGTTTACGAATGGGGGATACTGGGATTACCGGGCGTTTGATTTTTTTGTCGCCTTCCATATCGAATGATCGTGGGGTGTTAACATGTTACGTAGTGTTCAAACGATGCGTTTCGGGCCTCTTGCATAGCTGCGCGAATTCTGTGGGTGAGCCCATTGAGAATTGTTTTATACTGGGGGTTTCTCGTTCGTTGCCACTTACCGCGAGCTTGTCGTTTTTCTTGAATAAGTTGTTTGATGTGCAGAGGTATATTATGATAATCAGGTAAAACTTTTCTTCTTTCTGGTGTAGCTTGCCATGCAGCATCCTGTAGTAGTTTAGTAAAGTATTGAACGGCTTCTTCAATGTCTCTGGAATCCGTAATGCGAAAGTTAGAGTTGATATTCTCATGGATAATGTGTTCAAATAAATCCCAGTTAGTCTG
Organism: Magicicada septendecula; assembly: GCA_034769895.1. NCBI lineage: Eukaryota > Metazoa > Arthropoda > Insecta > Hemiptera > Cicadidae > Magicicada > Magicicada septendecula. The sequence goes on from CM068372.1 coordinate 333,833,973, forward strand.
CTTAGTGCATAAAACAGGTGGAGGTTCCCTCCAGATTACATTAGTGCTTAATGTAATGATAATGGTGCTATGATCAGAGCTTAAGTCGAGATTTGGTTCGATTTTGGTATATAAGTGCGAGATTCCTTTTGTTATCGCAAAATCAAGAAGATCTAGAATTTTATTTAAGTCTGTGGGCCAATACGTAGGTTCTCCTGTTGATAAGTAGCTGAGATGAAGATGGTGTATAGCTTCCAGTAGATTTCGACCCTTTGATGTGATAAGCCTTGAGCCCCAGGCAGTATGCTTCGCATTCCAGTCCCCCGCTACAAGAAAGTGTGGTCCCAGAGTGGCGAAAAACTCGAGATATTCGTCTGTTGATATGGAATGGCGTGGTGGGCTGTATGTAGCTGCTAAGGTCAAGGCCATGGAAGGGCGAGAACTTTAATGATTGCACTTTGGATTTTTGCAGTGACATGTGGATCCATTACATAATGATGAAGAGTGTTTCGTATGATGACAGCTGAACCTGCGTGAGCTGAACCGTCAGGGTGTGGACAGTAATGTGGTAATTTTCGCATTAATAGGTTGGCTAATCTGTGCTTTCTGATATTGCGCTATCATGTTGATACATAGGCGTGTGCAGGACTTCAGTAGTGGTGGTGCCAAGAATGGCTTCCGGGGGGGGGGGGTTTGGGGTCCTCCCCCGGAAAATTTTTTGTTTAAAAACGTGTTTTAATGCTATCTGGAGGCCATAAAAAACATTTTGAAAAGCGAGGTTTTTTGAGGGCTTCAAATAAATTTTTCCTTTTTTAAGGGACTCAACTCTTTGCACTTACCGGACCGATCAAAAGTTGACAACACACACATGTTTAACACAGTAGCTTTAGAAATATCAATTTAGACGAATTTTGTCTTTTAATGAATGATCCAGTTAGCCTATCTGGTTAATTTGTATAACAAAACGGAAACAACTTTGATTTTTAGAATATTTGTTTATATCCAATGTACAATATTAGTGGAAAAAAAAACAGAATTGAAAAATTGATTAATTTGTACTGTAGACAAATAAAGCTGCAACAGGTTCAAGTTTAGTATTTAATAGTTAGTAGTGTCCAGAACAAAATATGAAAGTAAGGAAATATTTTACATTACATTACAGGGTCATCCGACGGTCGAATGCAACACTGTTTTTGAAGTTGTCAATTACATCAGATGATCTTGCGTTAGCAGCCAGTTCTTGTTCCACAAACGGAATCATCAAGTTTTCCAAACGATCTTGACACATCGTAGATCTGAGCTTGGATTTTATGATACTCAGCTTTGAGAAGGTTCTTTCACTTGTACAGCTAGTTACAGGCATCGTGGAAAATTTATTAATAACAGCACTAAAGTTTTCAAAGGTTGAACTTCGCTGGAACTTCGATAACCAGTTAATCCAGTCTGGAACACTTTTAGGCGGAAAGTTTGAATCAGTTTCTCCACGCTTCTTTGATTTCAACAGCTTAAATTCTGCCTCTAGTTCTGCAGCATTGACATTGAATTGTTTTGCGAGAATCTCGAAGTCCTTATTTTTACACTTGTAACAATCATTAAGATTCAATCCCATCAGTTTCCCTGTGGCAGAGATAACGTTTTTTGTTTCTTGAGCAAATCGAGAATTTAGATTTTCCACAAGGCGGTCCAAAACAGGATTGTAAGTGAACCGTTTCAATTCCTCTTTTTTTGTGTCTGCGTAGAAAGCAGAAGAAGGGCAACTAGTGTCTTCTAAGAGGACTGATACTTTCCTTTTCCGAACATTAGGGATTTGAACATCTAATGTACTACACATTTCCTTTGTTTTGATAAAAATATCCTCAAACTCTTCTTCACTATTTCTCATTTCTACCAAAGCAAGAGACAAGCTTTCAACATCTTCAACTGCTTGGCAAAGGTCTATTTTAGGACTTTGCAGAGCTTTGCTCACTTTCACCAGAACCTGAAGTACAGGATGCATAATTTGCAAAGACGCAATAAAATTAAAAGATTTTACTTGTAGCAAAATACTTTTACTTTGGGCCCGAACTTTTGAATCGGAAGTAGATTCCGTACACTCTTCAATGGCTTTTACAATTTCGTTTAATTGAACATAAATAACAGACACCGCTTCTGAACGGCAGGCCCATCTAATGTCTGAAAGGGATTTTAGAGTCTTTAGTTTCATTGTAGTTTGTTTGACAATATCGTCAAAGACTGCGTGCTTCTTTGGACTACCTTCGATTAAGTTAAAAACTAGCTGGACTATTCCAAAGAAGTCGAAAATAATTGGATTTTCCTTGTGACTTGTGCAGGCACTTACCAAGGCCAGGTTCAAACAATGTGCATAACAGTGCACGTACATTATGGATGGATTGACTTCTTTACATCTGGCCTGTACTCCGGTAAATTCACCGGCCATTGCCGAAGCCCCGTCAAAACACACACAAACTACATCTCTCCACAGCACACCTACTTCAGACAGCACACAGTTTATTGCCTTAAATATGCTTTCCGCATAAGTAGACTTCAATCGCTATAAGGACACCAATCTCTCGACAGGATATGCATTTCCTTTCGGTATGTAGCGAAACACGACTGCTAATTGCTCGTGATGGCTCACGTCAGATGTTTCATCGCCAATAACTGCAAAGGGCTGTCCCTTGATTTCATCACTTATAGTTTTCAGTATCACTGCTCTAAGTGACGATAAGATGTCATTTTGAATGAGGTTGCTAAGATAAGTACAGTTCTTAGGAGCATTTTTAAGTAGTTTTGAAAAAAAGGGTCATATTTTTGCAAGATAGCAACAATTTCCAAGAAAAGACCTTTCTCTGTACTATCCTCGCTCTCGTCATGTCCCCTAAGAGGTTTTCCACCTTTAGCCAACAAACGGACAATATTGAAAAGCCGCGACATGTACTCACGATTTTCTAGGCGTTTTTTCTCCTTCTCTTTTAGTTCAGCTTCCTTAGCATCATCCAACATTACATCAACTGGTTTGCTAGAAACATAATTTTTCCAGCCAACCATACTCGATACATGGCATCTACTTTTTTCATGGGCTCTGAACATTTCATTAGCTTTATGCCAAAAACTAAACCCTGTTGTTGTAAACGCATTTTCAACTAGGCCTATCCCAGGAAGTGAACTGTCATTTAAAGCAAAACAACTACAGGTAAAACAATAAGCAGCATCTTTTGCCACGCTGTACTCCAGCCATTTGTAATTTTCAAACCATTTGGGTTTAAACGATCTTTTCCTAGAATGTTTCCCCTTACCAACTTCTTTTGTAGGGTAGTTTGAAATTCGTGGTTGGTATGGTCCACGAGAAATCCTAGCTGACTTTTCTTGCCTGTTCTTTGGCAAGTCTTGACAAGGATCATCGAGCTCAGCTGCTCTCTTCACTGGCTCACCGACTTCATCCTTTTTTTCATCATCATCATTATAAATAATTTCCGAACTGGGACCAGCAACAGCATCTGAAAAGGGAACATACACTTAGGCTTAGGCCTATTTTTATCGCTTTAAATTATACTATGCTGTACAATTTACTATAGCCAACAAATCTTTTTCCCTCTTGACGCTTCGTAATATGTGGATGGCCATTTATTGTAAATATAAACAAAATTGCATGTTAGGGGCACGTGAGTAATAGTGTAAAATATATTGTACACTATTATTCACTCACATTAATAGTGACTGAATAATAAAAAAGTTAGTAAATTTACAAAAACAATTTACAAAAAAGTTAGTAAATTTAATTTTAATTTTGGATAAATTTAGCAAAAACAAAATTAATAATCGAAATATTTAAGCAAGAAGAAAGTAACATTACAAGACAGACATGGCTGTAGGAAGTAGCCTATAACAAAATATAGTGAAAATAGCTTACCGGTTTGTGGTTGAGTGTCCAAATCCTTGGTGGGCTCGGGTTTTTTAATCAGCCATTTATACATCATGAAAATAAGCTTATTCAGCAATTAAATAACATAATGAACAGTACTGTCTTGTGTCCAAACTGAACGCCACTGGCCGACTGAGTCTCTCGTCTCCGTCTGACTGGCACCAGCACCGCGATAGCTGGCGCCGCCACCCTGGCGCTGAGTAAGGCCTAAAAACACGGCAACGACGGCAACTACACTATTCATGCAACTGCTTCCCGACGCGACGGCCGACGCCAGATTATGTGACAAAAGCTATACGAAATTAAAGTTGAGTAGATTCATATATTTATCGGTTTAATAGGAGTGCTGTCACGGAAATTATGCAGTTTCTATGTAAAAACATATTCTGCACGTAAAAAAAAAAAAAATTCTCTATCTAGTGGTGGTGCCACGGCTATGTGTTGATATACAACGTTCAACCTTACAGTTGTCCGATCTACGGCTGGCGGCAGACGTCATTACGTTTGCTCGCTTGTTCTGTCATCATCATTTTTCTTGTCGTCAGACAATCATTGTAGGCCTTAGGCCACAACATATATTGCACTTGCAATACATTAGCAATACCTTGCTAATTCTTTTTCATGTAGCTTGAGTGCCGCGTACTCGCGCCTCAAGTCTCACGACAATTCATACGACATTCGTCTAGGCCTTAGGCCTTAACGTTTTAATCTGAGTGCCACACATTTGCGCCTCATCTAACATGTAGCGTTCTTAACGACTCTGTTTATTCAAAATCAAATTGTTCAGACTTAGCCAATCTCAACACCATGATATAAGTGTACAGAACTTAATAAATGTATTATACAGTCCACTATCGTCATTATTCTGCATCCTGGCAATAGCACCACAAGCATCATTCTTCCTAACATTAACACATTTTTTTTGGTCCTATCGGGCCGCATCTTAACATTTTTTTGGTCCTCCGGGCCGGATCTAACCATTTTTTTGGTCGCTCCGTGCCTGGATTCGTCATTCACCTTTTCATCATTTTTCTGCCCCAATTTCTGGCCATCACGGGCGATTCAGCACATTCGCTGATCCGACCGTCTCGGGACTTACTTCAGCATTTCTTTCATCGCCATTGAGCCTCGTGACGACATCACTGCAAGAACATCCATGTGCTAGCGTCTACACTCCAGTTTAAGCAGTCATATCTCCGGTCTGTGTGTTTGCCATCTTCTCCACGACTTCGACGCTCCAGGACATCGCATAGCAGGTACCACATCATTAACAGGTGAGTACAATGGCTGAAGAAGGCCTCAAAGTGTTCGTCAGAAAGAGAGGCGGCATAAAGTCTGCCATAGTGCGTATTAATTCGGCTCTCATTAGCTTTGATAAAAACACTAACACAAAACATTTTTTAACAGTTAGACTCGAAAGTCTAAAAAGCTTGGCAACAAAATACGATGAGGTACAGTCCGAAATTGAACTCATTTCTAAAGACATAAACGCTGCTCAAGAAGACCGAATTGAGGTTGAAGAGCTGTTATATTCAACAGAAGCCAATATCTTGCAGTTGATAGAAAGCTTCAACGTTCAGACTGTATCTCCCGTATTAACAAGCAACATACAATTAAAACCGATAAGTTTGCCCTGCTTCACAGGTAATATCTTAGAATGGCAGCACTTCTATTCAATATTTCTGGACTTGGTGCACGCCAGATCTGATTTAACCTCAGTGCAGAAATTACACTATTTGTATTCGTCTCTGAAAAATGAGCCGCTAGATTTAATTAAGGCATTACCTATTTGTAACGAAAACTATTCGATAGCGTTGAGTTTGCTGTCCGCTAGATATGACAACAAATTCATTCTAGCTATTCATACGTATTATATTCAGAATTTACTTGAAGTAAAGTCAACCGTTAAGGACTCTGTCCAAAGTTTGGCAGAGTTCATAAATACAATAACGTCTTCCGTTAATTCACTGGCGGCCATTCAACTGTCAGTGGATTCATTCGAGCTTATCACTGTACAATTATTGTCAGCGAAACTCGACCATACTACTTTTAAATTATGGAAGGAGTCTATAGACCCTGATAATCTTCCTAACTTTCAAGGTTTCACTCAGTTTTTAAACGCACGTAGACAGTTGCTAGAAAATACACTGCCTATCGATGCCGGACAGCACCTCAACAAGTTAACTTTAAGATTCAATAAATCTGACAAACATAAATCACGAAACTCTACTGGCAACACTGCATTTAAAAGTTATCACTCAGGTTCAAACAATTATTTATGCTTATGCTGTAAATCTAGTCATCCAATTTACATGTGTGACAAATTTCGTGCATTAAGCACATCAGAACGAGGGTAATTTATATTAAATCATAAACTCTGTGCAAATTGTTTAAGACCAGATCATTTCTCATCTAATTGTAAGATTAAACAATCATGTAAGATCTGCTCAAAACGACACCATACATTGTTGCACATAAACAATGTGTCAAAGCCAGTTTCTGCCAGCAGCAGTAACTACTGTTCACTTAAATTACAATCTACAAATAATATTCTTTTATCAACAGCAATTGTGTTTGTCATCGACCAGGCTGGCAATAGACAATCCGCAAGAGTTCTATTAGATGCGGGGTCACAAATAAATTTTTGTACGGAATCATTTGCCAAGAAATTATGGCTTAACTTGACTAAATCTAACATACCGATTACAGGTATAAATAATACCGCTTGTTGTGCCACTAAGTTTGCGTCTATACGCATTATCTCACGCTATCAAAGATTTAGTTTCCAAGCAACATGCGCGGTCTTATCTGCATTAACTCATAAATTGCCAGCACAATCTTTTGACATAAATCAGTTTAATGTCCCAGATAACGTTTATCTCGCGGATCCACACTTCAACATTTCAACTGATATCGATATACTTTTAGGAGCGCAATTTTATTTAGATTTAATTTTACCTAACAAATATGTACGGGGTTCTCATTTCCCTACTATACAAGAAACAAAGTTAGGCTATATTCTAGCCGGCAATCTGCCCAAACACTGCCATTATAAGGGTCCTGCTGTTTCGTTCCTGGCTAGGAACAACGACAGTCAAATCCTAGCGTCTCTCGAGAAATTTTGGGAGACCGAAACTATCCCTGATAATACACCCATTAATAACGAGTCAGCTTGTGAGGAGCATTTCGTTAAGTCTACTCATCGCAATCAGGAGGGTAGGTTCGTGGTCTCGCTACCATTTAAGTCTGACAATCCCCAGTTGGGTGAGTCCTATGCTAGCGCTGAAGCGAGATTCTTGAGTTTAGAACGCCGGTTCATGCGTGATTCTAAGCTTGCGCGCGAATACGCAAACTTTATACAGGAGTATAAGGATCTTGGCCACATGACGCTTATCGACGATTGCTCCATAAATTGAGGTGTTTTAAATACTTATTATCTGCCTCACCATGCCGTCTTTAAACATTCTAGTACTACCACAAAACTTCGCGTTGTTTTTGACGGCTCGTCCAAAACTACCAATGGCCTTTCTCTCAATGACATTTTGTTGGTAGGCCCAAACGTCCAACAAGACCTTTTTTCTATTCTTTTGCGATTTCGTATGCATAACTATGCTCTCATCGCCGACATCGAGAAGATGTATCGACAAATTCTGGTAGCTGAGAAGGATTGTCATTATCAACGTATTCTGTGGCGTGACTCTCCCCTCGAACAGTTTAAACATTTTTTAACATACGGCACTGCTAGTGCTTCGTTTTTGGCTACCCGCTGTCTTAATCAAATTGGTAAGGATCATGAAGCTTCTTTTCCTGACGCAGCGTCAGCTATAACCAATGATTTCTATGTCGACGATTTGTTAACCGGTGCAGACACCATTTCTGATCTGACCAAGTTGAAATCTGACTTAGGTACGTTGTTGAGTCAATACGGTCTCACTCTACATAAATGGGCATTAAATGAACCCAATGTGGTCGCAGATCATGACAATTTATCACTCCCTTTAAACAAACAGGGTAATGTGCGTACCTTGGGCATTCTCTGGAATAACACTACCGATTCATTTTTGTTTGACATCAGATCATTCCCCGTTGAATCAAGCACCTCTAAGAGGAAAATCCTATCGATTATCGCAGGTATATACGACCCACTCGGACTCGTCGGTCCCGTTGTTTTCCTGTACAAACAGTTTATGCAGCAACTTTGGCTGTGCAATCTTGGTTGGGATGAGCCACTCTCCGGGCAATTACACTTGCATTGGCATTCATTATGCAAAAATTATGTCTGATCAGTAAAATCATTGTCCCACGTTCTATTCGCTGCAAGTCTAAAGCAAGGATAGTTGAATTACATGGGTTTTCGGATGCTTCTGAAAGGGGATATGGGTGTTGTGTTTATATTAGAGTCATTTATCAAGATTCATCGGCCTCTTGTCACCTTCTGTGTGCTAAATCTCGCGTGGCCCCACTACGACAGGTGTCATTACCTCGCATTGAACTCTGCGCTTGCTTATTGCTATCACGACTCGTATTCAAGGTCGTCCCTGCTCTTCATTTCTTTATTAATAGTGTTCATCTGTATTTTGATTATGGTGGTCCCTTCATGATTCGTCATGGCGGGCAGAAATCTAGGACTCTGTCAAAATCGTACGTGTCTTTGTTCATATGCCTAGCAACTAGGGCTATTCATTTGGAATTAGTTTCCGACCTTACAGCCAACGCGTTTATAGCTGCCTTACGTCGTTTCATGTCCCGTAGGGGCATACCCAGCCAGTTATATTCTGATAATGGCACAAACTTTAGGAAGGCCCGCAATGTTTTGCATGACCTTTACAATCTTTGGCATAATAAGGATGCCACCTCATCAATCCAATCCTTTACGACCTCTCAGGGTATTACATGGTCATTTATTCCGCCCTCATCACCTCATTTTGATGGTCTTTGGGAGAGCGGTATAAAGAGTTTAAAGTATCACTTGCGCTGCATGGTAGGCAAGTCTATACTCACCTTCGAGGAGTTTACGACAGTTTTGTCTCAGATAGAGGCATGTCTAAACTCACGTCCATTATTTGCCGTTTCATCGGATGTAAATGATCCGGTGCCACTTACACCTGGCCATTTTTTGATTTGCGCACCATTACCGGCGTTACCTGATCCAGACTTATCTCACATTCCCATCTCTCGTCTTGGACGTTGGCAACTTCTCCAGAAGTTTGTCCAAGTCATTTGGAAAGCTTGGTCTCGCGACTACTTACATCAATTACAACAACGTCACAAATGGAAATTCGCCAAGGACAACGTTTCCATTGGTGACCTGGTTTTACTGATTGAGGATAACTTACCTCCATTAGCGTGGAAATTTGGTATAATTACCGCCACATTTCCCGGCCCAGACAACGTAATTAGAGTAGTTGACGTTCGCACGCCTACTGGCACCTATCGCAGACCAATCCATAAATTATGTTTGGTCCCTACTAGGGACGAACAGTAAAAAAAAGGAGAGTTTATTTTCCTTTGTATATATTTGTCAAAAATACATAAATCAGATGTTCAAGGAAGACTTTGTTAGTTATAAGCACCTTTGTTTTTAGCATAAGCTTTAATTTGTATATTTTTGATTCAGAAACTGTTTGTTTTATTCAAGCAAGTGACAGTTTATTTAATATGCAAAGCTTTAATTATTATTTTGTATTTTCGTATATGCAACATTTGATTTATGCCTCATGTCTTTGCTTTCTATTGTTTTTATGTAAAAATTTTGGTATAATATTCGCATGGTCTGCAGCTGTACAAACCATGTATTACATTTGTATAACCACATTGTTGTACTTGTCACTTATGCTATTGTGCCTTGTATTGTTTGTTCATTGTATTCATACTATTGTATAGGTCTACTGCCCTTATCTGGTTCAAGATAACCATTATGACTTGCACAAATGTTACAATTTATCGGGCCCATCATGTGATGAGTCACCGATTACATACAATATATATTGGCAATACATTGCTAATCTTGCATTTATACTCATGTATATTCAGGTTGCAAGCCGACTTTGGCCTGTTCAACTCTTATCATCATTCAAGCTTATCTCTAAACAGTTAATGTCATAACTGTTATCTAAGATTCAAACTCAAGGTTCAGTACAACTTATTGAGATTGACTTTATTATTAAGAACTCTGTATTTTTCTATAATAAGTTGTTAAAATGTATTAAAAAATCCTTTGATTTTTGCGGGCAGTTATGGACAGTAATGTGGTAATTTTCGCATTAATAGGTTGGCTAATCTGTGCTTTCTGATATTGCGCTATCATGTTTATACAACGTTCAACCCTACAGTTGTCCGATCTACGGCTGGCGGCAGACGTCATTACGTTTGCTCGCTTGTTCTGTTGTCATCATTTTTCTTGTCGTCAGACAATCATTGTAGGCCTTAGGCCACAACATATATTGCACTTGCAATACATCAGCAATACCTTGCTAATTCTTTTTCATGTAGCTTGAGTGCCGCGTACTCGCGCCTCAAGTCTTACGACAATTCATACGACATTCGTCTAGGCCTTAGGCCTTACCGTTTTAATCTGAGTGCCACACATTTGCGCCTCATCTAACATGTAGCGTTCTTAACGCTCTGTTTATTCAAAATCAAATTGCTCAGACTTAGCCAATCTCAACACCATGATATAAGTGTACAGAACTTAATAAATGTATTATACAGTCCACTATCGTCATTATTCTGCATCCTGGCAATAGCACCACAAGCTTCATTCTTCCTAACATTAACACATTTTTTTTGGTCCTATCGGGCCGCATCTTAACAGGGTGGTTAGCATAGAATATGTAAATAATAAGGTATTTTGAAGACTGTTCGATACGTTGAGTGGGTTTCTGAAATTAGGAGGATGTCAATTTTATTGATATTCAGGAAGAGGATAATTTCTTGTATGCGGCCGGAAAGCCCATTCGAATTCCAGACAGCTATTCTTAGTGCCGTGGTCATTGCTGAGGTATTCTATTTATGACTGTAGATAACATGTTGAGGATAATGCTGTTTTGATTAATGAGTTGAGCGAACATAGTTTTGAACTCACTTAGGAAAATTGCCAGTTGTTCCATTACTTCCCTGTTAGTGGGGTTTGGGTGGCTGTTGCTAGTCATTTGTGTCCTTCTACTTCCGCCCGTGATTTGAGCATATGTAGAAGTTGTATTTCGCGGTGGTGGTAGAGGGGATGGAGAATTCTGAATCACATTAGATTGTGTCTGTGGAGTAGCACTACTTAGCAGTTGTGGATTGCCCCTAAGTTTAGATCTTATCAGGTCTTGGTAGACAGAACACCCTTTATAATTGGCTGGGTGACTGCGATCGCATAGTGCACAGGTAGCAGGGGTATCCCTAGGTTTCTTGCACGTTTTAGTGTCATGAGATTTTCCACACTTTACGCAGATAAATGATTTTCTGCAGTAAGTTTTGGAGTGGCCATATTCCTGGCATCGTGTGCATTGGATTATTGCGTTTTTGACTCTTGGCGGTTCAACTTTAATTTTTGTATTTTGTAGATATTCCAATTTATATATTTCCTTATTGTTATCTTAAGGCTCAAGGTCTACAAAAAATAGAGGCAGTGGGTCCTTGGATTTCCTGTGTCTCGCGTTTATGATATTCCAAATTTTGTGGCCATATTTAGCTAGCTCGTCTTTAATTTCTTCTAGTGGCACTGAATAGTGAAGATCTCTTATGACAACACGGTAGGCTCTCTCATGTTTCAGCTGGTAGGTGTGATGGACTATATTTTTTTCACAGAGTAGTCTAATTAATTTTCTGTAAGTGTCAACGGTGTGGGGGTGAATTTTAACTGTGTTGTTTGAGATAGCTTTGCTGTGGTATGTTTCGTCTTCTGCAGCCGATGCCAGAAAGTCTGTCATTGCTTTATAGTTCGTAACACCGTATATATAGATTGGCGGAGGCTTTGGTGTTATCGGTTGATTGTTTTTATTAACGTTATTTGAGTTGCCAGAATCGTCATGATTAAGAGACCTATCTATGTTGGACAAGGGATCGAATCTATTTGCTGTTTGAGTTAAGTAAATGCTTTCAGTTGCTGTAGCAGATCGTTTCCTTTTTTTAGAGGGGCGTTTAACTTGCTGCCAAGGCACGTTATGTACGCAAGATTCATTTGTAGTTTCAGTTTCATTAGGTTCAGAGTAGGATACGTCTTCACTTAATGAATCATAATCTATGTCCTCTTGGGAGTTCTGTGTGATGTTGGTAGGATAGCTGAATGGAGGTATTGCTTCGGCCGTATTGGTATTAGTGTTCGTTAATATTTGCGATGACATTTGGTTCTGGAGTTGATTGCAGACATTAGGTGCCGGCATATTTAAGAAAGGACAACTAGTTTGTTGTTGATATAGCTGCTGCATTTGTGACTGAAAGTGAGGTTGCGAATTACCTCTAAGATGAGTATTTTGTTGTTGATACTCATAACTAGGGTTATAGTTCTGGCTACTTACATAGAAGTTTGGATTGTACGGAGTCTGAATATGTTGCTGATAAAGTCCATCGCTATTTGTTTGCATATTTACCTTATCTTGTAACTGAGTGGATGCGATGTAGAACCAGTCCGAACCGGGTCACAAGCCAGATAACAGTCAAATGCACTTGCCGATAACCTGAGCCGCCAAGCACGACCGAGATAAATTGTAGGTGGTTTATATAACGAGGTCTCATTGTATTTGTCTTTTCTGATGTTATACTTTGCAATGATAACACGTTCGTTTAACCGTTAGGCAAGAAATGATGTAAACGTTTATACGTATTATAGTTTTGTGTGTATTTGTATTTTTGCACGTGTAACCAACAAACGTTAGGTACAGTGCACGTCAAAATTTGAAGAAATGTCTAAATAAACATTGCTGTTAATCTGTCAACCACTACGCCGCGCGTGCATATGTGCGCGTACCCACGCAGCGTGCCAACAAGCGGAGAATTGACCGTCGGCTCAGTTGAAGGGACGTCGGTCAATTGCGTCCGCCTGAAAAAGAACCCGGTCAATTGCGTCCCTCATAGGAAATTTTACCCGGTCAACTCCGTCCCTCGTAGGAAATTGTACCTTGCTATTCCGAAAAATTGATCGTAATAATAAGTATAAATAAGTGTATCTTCCTCTAATCATTTGTGGTTTTAATATCCCAATGAAAAGCAAAAATATATTTCACACTTATTAGTGATCACCAGCTGTAGATATCCTTTGAAAGGAACTACAGTATATGTTTTGTCTAGCCACTTATAATAGTTTTGTCAATTCTCTATGTTACATTTTTATTTTATTTTTTTGATGCTGTTTGTCTAGCCACTTAAAATAGTTTTGTCAACGTTCTATGCAACTTTTATTTTTATTTATTTTTTACTTTTATTTTTTTTAAATTTATTTCTATGTATTTTATTTTTTTGCTGCTGTTTGTCTAGCTACTTATAATTTTGTCAATCTTCTATGTTACTTTATTTTATTGGTAAAAATTTCATGCAGACAGCCTCTACACACTGTATTCGAGCACAGGTTTTTCTGGTGAATTTATTCATTTGTTCCCGAAGATACATTTCCTTTTCTTCTATCCGTTTATATTTCCTTACATTTTCTTTGCTTCTTAATTTGATATATGTATGAGCCTGGAAATTTTTCAAAACATCAACAACATTGTATGTGTTGGGATGAGAAGTTAGAAGTGCGCATCTAATCGAGCGTGAAACGATTCGCAGTTGTTCGTCTTACGATTCGTTGAAACGCTGAAATCCGCCCATATTCTTGGAGGAAACGTAGCATCAGGAGAAACGTAATTGTCGAATACCTAATCTGTGAATATTCTTATGTTGTCTTTTCCGTCTGGTTGTAATGGCATTAGGTCGTCTGTGAAACAGTCCTCTATGTCGTCGGGACTTAGGAAGGGTAAGCCAAAAAATAATTTCAAAAAACGGCTGGTTTCCGTGTTCGATTTATATTCAGAAGACAACCCAAGAGTTTGAATTTTTTTCCACCAGTTTTGCCCCAGATGAAAACGACAACCCTTGATCTTCATTGAAGGCCAAACAACTTTTGCAGCACCATGTATTGCAGATTCGAAGTCCATAAACATTTCCTCAGGATCAAGGGACAAACTACGCGATTCGCATTTCGCGACAATTGACTTGAACATTTCGGTATAAGTGCAAGAGTCTTTGTCTGGTAATAGAAAAAAACTAGTGGCACATAGATACCCTTTACATATCCACGTATTGTGAATATCTGTTTGAAAAATTTTGGGCAACTTTTAAATGTACCATCAACATAGAGTTTTGGCGTTTCACACAGAATTTTTAAATTTGTCATTGTCGAGAAACAAGTCCTTTTACTGGGTCGTTCATCATGAGGAAGTCTTCCCCAGTATTGGTGACAATTTCCATTTCTCGCAGAGCGCGATGATTTGCACAACTACTTTTTAGAAGACTTGGATGAATCGATTCACTGGACCGCCTAATTACTCCCTTGATTAACTCATCGTCTCCAGTTGATAATGTTTCTACGTCTCCATTATTTGTCAATTCTCTCTGTAAGAGTTTTGACGGCCTACATGAAATATCTTCAGCTGCTTTTCTTTTCACAGAATTTGCTATTTTTTGTCTATTAATTATATTTTCTTCCAAACGTACATGAGTGTGTTCTTGAAAACTTTCTGTGATTTTATTTTCCAAATCAATTTTTAAGTAACACTTACAGGTCTTTGTAAGTGACATAAGTACGTGAGTACTACAAGTGAGCATGCCCATCGCTGAATTCCGTCCATCAGATGTTTGTGGAATCTGAATTTGTAACCACTAACTACGAAGATTGATTTACCCTTCTCATTTTTCGTAACTTCCATGATCGATGCGCTACACTTGCTACACACTACACACAATTTGACAACTCTTACTAACGATAACTAAATGAGGAATAAATCCCGAAAAAGGTATAAATACAACAAGAAGCAGGTGGGGTGGGGGTGTTGAACCGTTCTTATTGTTAGCAGTAACGGGGACGCAATTGACCGGTTTGAAAAAGAGAGTCAGGTAGCGGCGGACGGAATTGACCGAGCCCGAGTTGAAGATTTCTGTTCTACAGGCCACAATCGGAGTCGATGTCATTAAAAAGGTAGAGGATTGTCCCCGGCGCAAACCGTTGGGCTCCTGTTTTGATTTTTTTTTTTTTTGACGCTCATTTCAAACTATATCCCTGATGGAGCCAGTGGTTAGGTATATTGGGTATATTAGGTATATTGGTAGTTATTTTACCTTTAAGCGGCGTCTGACTAATCATTTCCGACTATGAACGTAACGACCACATGCTCACAGTCATATCGTAGCTCCGTTTTATTGCCGTGTCGTTATTCTTATCGCTGGCAGCAAAATGCTAGTAAATATTCTGTTATCAGTACTACTAACCGGAGAAAATGATAACATGATGTCGAGTGGAAAATTATCTGTAGCGAGGCTATTGTCATTTCCGTGCGTACACGCTCACGCACACAAGCAGCAGTCGTGAGCAGGAACAGAGATGTGGGCACAGCAGACGAGAAACATCGTATATGGAGAATAGGTTGACATACAGTACGTTATACAGGTATGCACCGTTGTATGATGTTTGATGTATGTTGCGATGGAAGCGCAGCTTTCAGCGTTTCAGTGCTTGTGCGCGCGCATGTAGGTGTTGTATATACCTGTCTGTGTAGATGTTTAGTTTAATACAGGGTTGCCAGACGTCCCGTATATACGGGATTGTCCCGTATAATCACGAACTGTCCCGGGGTCCCGAAATTAAACTTTAATAACTTATTCGCCCATGAATTGCGCTAGCAAACTCTCAAAGAAGATAATGTTCTGAATGTTTAATATAAGGTTATTAGAATAACGTTTTAGTGGATGATTAGTGAGGATCGGTCAATAATACAAATTTTAGTTATTTTGCGTCGACGTTTTGACAATATTTATTGTCATCTTCAGGACCTGTGTATGAAATACAATAGAAATATCAAACATAACGAAACAATTAAATATTTGGGTGAACATGTTGGTGATGTGAGTGTGTGCGTGCGTATGTATGTATAATTTTTTTATGTGAAAACTTATGATAGTTTGTTTACATCTTCAAATTATCTTTAAGAAAGCAAGAAAATTATAGTATGAGAGAACTTAATTTATACAGTATTACAATTTAAATTACTAAATGTAATATTATTTTAATTAATTAAACAAACAGTAATCAACGATTGGATATAAGATTGGTACATAAATTGTTTATACCTACAACAGTCAACATATAGCAAAGTAATGTATTACCTATAACTAAAACAGATTAGGGGATGTTCACTACGTAATTATTAAAAGTTATTTTTACCATGTTTCACTGCCTACTGGTGTTAACAAACAATCATAATTTAGAAACATACAATTTACACAATACTGTAAAACATTACGACTTAAATCAGATAGTTCACAAAGGTTACAAACAAAAGTTTCTGGTAAATTTTACTAACAGGTAAACTTGGATAATAATTGTAATCATATTGTAAAATAAGTAAAGATGACAATAAATATTGTCGAAACGTCGACGCAAAATAACTAAAATTTGTATTATTGACCGATCCTCACTAACCCATCCACTAAAACATTCATTGATTGACGGTCACTAAAAATTTAAGGATTTATTAGAACAACGTTTAGACAAATTTCAGAACACAGTTTTTTTTCGTTTTTTCTACTACAAATCTGTTACTAATACTTTATACATTTCCGCAATTCTTGCTACAAATTCCTATGCGTCCACAATGGTGCGTATCAGGGTGCGTAATCCCAAATGACATGAATAGGTCGGAGAAATTCGTTACAAAATAGGTATTCTATTTTGAGCGTTACTTAATTATTTTAAACATGATTATTTAATTTCTTATCCTTTGACATAAAATGTTTTCAAAAAAATAGCAAAACAGAGAACTTATTTTGAACAGAAGTGGTTAGTTCTCTTGTTTTCTATCGTGTACGTTCTACTATTTGTATCGTCTAATTGAATAATGTTAGTTAATTATTTGAAACACTGTTCAGAGCATAAAACTGACAAGTGAGAGACACACAAAAGTGTGGAAACGTTGAATAGAAGATTCTACAACTATTCAGTAAGACCGGACGTGTGACCAGAATTTTCACAAGTTAAGAAATATGATTATTAAAAACGCAATTCAAACTAGTCGGAATGGGACCAGTTTGTCGGAATGTAGATGTAGATGGAATGGGATCTAGTAACGGCGAAGAGTGGTTGTGTTTTTTCCTACTGGATAAATAAAATTCTTGAACGTTAAAAGCAGTTGTCAGCGGCTAGAACTGACTACTAACAACAGTTCCAACAGTTATTACCTGTGAGAATAATAACAAAATTTGATAGTACCGATACCAGTTGCTCGGCAACTGAACTGATTGCTCAGATTATCGCCAAGGATCGGATTCACGTTGCTAAGGACCACAGTTATGTTTTACACAGATCCGTTGTAACTCTGTCTTGTAATGACCAAAAATATTAATTTTTTTAAATTTTGATCAAGAAGTACGTTACACCAACCAAGTCACCCCAACCCGAGCCAGAAGCAATAAATAAGGAGACAACTTAACGAAGTGTCAACTGGACGCTTGCCAAGAACAATGAGAGTATGCCTGACACAACACTACAATAGGAAGTAAGGATCGCCTGTGACAGCCTCGACTCAACTGAGATTTACAGCCCACAACAAACTGGACAAAAGATGCAGTACGGTGGCCCAGATACGGGGAAATTGTAGCGAACACACGCTGTAAGGTTAATTTGGAGCGTGCCAGCATTAAAAAAAGGAATACTCACACAAAGGGACTCACCCCGTATGAGAACAAAACGGTGTATATCTAGTGAATAGGACCAGAATGTGCGCACAGCGGGAAGACATCTTACTGGTGAAAACTAGTATTTATGACGAGGGACAGGAGTGGCATCTTGGAAATGATGACACGCAGTGTGCTGCTAATTGACGAAAAAGGGTCATGGGAAGTCAAACAATAACGAAATGCGACGTATTGTTCGCGTGAGAACAGCAGCAGACCTCCAGAGTATACTTAGACAAAAGCTTGATAGACAGGCGCGGAATTGCTCTACATTCTAGGAAATGGTACGGAGCCCTTTCGTCGTGTACTTGAGGGGATGCCCGATAACCAACCAGAGTCCGGCATCTTCTTAGGACGCAGATGGAGAGGACTGTCGTCATGATAGCAACGCGAACAACGAATCAGAGGCCGAGAACCATAGTTCTACATAAGGGTAGGAGTTCATCTGACATCATGGTTGACCAAAGGCGTGTTTGCCAGGACATTGCATTATGGTAAATTAAGCTTAATAAAACTGTTTACAGGGCACGCGGAGCGTCAGTCTTCATAAAATTTTCAATCTTATTCTATTTCTCAGTCTCAGTGCTTTAATCAGTTAACACAGCATTTCAGTTAATGACAAG
The DNA here is from genome assembly GCA_034769895.1 of Magicicada septendecula. Taxonomy (NCBI): domain Eukaryota; kingdom Metazoa; phylum Arthropoda; class Insecta; order Hemiptera; family Cicadidae; genus Magicicada; species Magicicada septendecula. Next base: position 333,852,405 of record CM068372.1, read on the forward strand.
TTATTCAGTCATAGTGTATCCGCAGTGACTCAATCATGCAGTATACGTCAGTGGTTAAAAACTTTCAGTTACTCAGTTTTACTCAGCTACCGCTTGTTAAGAACTAAGTTAATTATTCGCAGTTTTCATTTAATAACAGACTCGCAGAACATTCGTTAATGTTTTACCGAGTTACGGAAATGTATCGTTGCACAGTGTAAAGTGTTACAATACCGAATGGAACAATACATCACGTAATCTAAACACAATACATTAACGTATATAGATACAAGAAGAAGTTTGACGATAGACAGTTATATATACACGATAATTAACAATGAACGCACTCATGCAACACATAACTTTATAGACTTTTATATTAACGGCCGACATCAACGGAACACACACCGCGAGTGAATCTTATTCGTGAGTGTTAAGTGATGATAACATCGAAGCTACGCAACCTTACGCATTTGGATCATCAGTGGGAAGTAGTTTCGCCGATGGAAATTTTGGATAATCCATTTCACAAGTAAATCTTTATGTTATTACTGTTATAGTAACTCTACTGTCCTGACTCTTTTCAAAGAAATCACCCTTTGAGAACTTAGATTGATTATCATGGTAATTTTAAATAAAGCTATTCATCTGAGGCAAATGAACGCATTAGTGTAAGGTTAATATGTTGATTGTTTATGTTTATGTATGTTCATTGTGCTATGTGTGTGTGTGTGTGTGTGTGTGTGTGTGTGTGTGTGTGTGTGTGTGTGTGTGTGTGTGTGTGTGTGTGTGTGTGTGTGTGTGTGTGTTTTTTTTCAGCGAACGACGTAATGAATTCATATTGTAATTGATTCTTATATATATATATATATATGTGTTCTCTTTTATGAATGTATTTACAGGGCATAATTTATATCCATATATTGGAAGTTTCTTTGTTTGAATAATGTTAATAAATAAGTGTTCATTTTACTAAGTATTTATGCGTTCATTATTGTCAATTTTACCTTGTAACAGACATTAACGTCAATTGAATGAATTGTAGTAAAATTTTATATCATTTTATACAACTATCAGAGTCTCATTGTAGTAATTATGCTAATCATTAATGAACATAGTCACTAGCATCAAAGTAATTAATATATCACGTAAATTCAATTAATTTGGCATAAATTAACCTGATTGGATAATTACATAATTAAATCCCATAAATTAGCATAATTGCATATTAGTTAAATAGAACGTGGGGCACAATAAATATCAATTACATCCCCATTATTATATAACTTGGCGCCCATCGCACGGCAAAGAGCAGGCAGTAGATAGAATAAGTATATATATTTACATGTTAGTTATAAGAACAAAATATTATTAGTGTAAGGCTAGTTAGACTGGATGTTAACGCGAAGTAAGGCCGCAAAAATGACGACTAGTAGTTCCGATTCTATGAACTTCGACATCAACAACCAGCAGGGTGTACCTGATAACGAACGTGAAGAATCGCCAATTGAGTCACAAATGACCGAAGAGATGTCAGACGTTAGAGCGCGGGGACAGGAGTCCCAACAGCCACGACAGTAGGTGACATTGCAAGCACTAATGGACTTCATGAATGAGAAGTTCGAGAAGCAGAAGGAAGAAGTTAATGAAAGCCTCAAAGTAATTAATGAGAACAATCTTAAAGTAATTAATGAAAAGTTTGACAAACTAGAAGAAAAGCTAGACAAGCATAAGGAGGAAGTCACGCTGTTACGCACAGATATACGTGAACATACGAATACCTGGAACGACAACAGAAATGAAGTCCAGAAGAAGCAGGAAGAAGATGTGAATAAAAGTTACGAAGATGTACGAAAAGTACAAGATACTGATAACGCTGTTGATTTCACAGACGTGTCAGCTACTAAGAAATTAGCAACTGTGGGATCTAACGCAAGTGTCAGTAGCAACCCGAAAAACAAGTGGATTAAGAAGAGAAGTGACTTTGTTTCTTGGTATCTGACGGTGTCGGAAGATGATTATCCAAACATGGATAGAGATAATAAAAGTTTAATACCATCAAGTAGAATGCGTAAAAAGCACAAATTAAACAACATGAGGATAGATGCTGCATCAGTGAAACCAACGATGAAGTATCCAGCTTGTGGAACAGGCATACATCGACTAAGTAGTCGAGCTGCATCAATAAAAAGCATGAAAAGAAAGCTCAATATTGAAACGAACACTGCATGTTATGAAGCTGAATGCAAATTTAAGCAAGCCATGGATGATGTGAAGCGGAAAGACCTACCGGATCCGTATGCATATTCGTCCTGGACAAGGAATGTTATGAGAAAGAGGAGAAGAATGAAATTTACTGGACGACTTAAGAATATTGTAAGTGCTACCAGTAATGAAAGAAGAGTCCAAGCGCTCTAGGTAAGGTTTCTTAGGAATCTAGAAAACAAGATATTATTACGTGAACACACAAGTAGAAAAGTGAATGTCAAGGAACGAAGTTGCAAACAGGTTTGGAAGAGGCGACAAAAGCAATTTAGCGCGTGCATGCATAGGGAAAGTTGTCGGAAAAGACGGTGTGACATATCTTTTACCCACCCTCAGAGAGAGAGAAAGAGACATGTCATAAATCTTGGAGGTGTTAAGTGCAGCGCACATTGTACCAGCATAACGGGGACAACTAACCGACTGTGGAGTAAATGTGTGACGCAAGCCACAAGGTCAAATACCCTTAATGTTTACAAACAAAAATGCATGCGTAAGTAACGGCACAAAATCAACAAGACATGCAACTATGTCCCCACAAATAGAAATTTAAGAATAATTAATTGAAACGTGTTAAGAAGACGATTTTAAGAATGTCTGAAAATTTAATACTTAAGTTAGATAGTATTGAGTAAAATACATTAAATATGACTGGTTATGTGAACCAAAGAAAATAAATAGATATGAGTATTAATGAATGAAGATTAATGTATGAAATTAAGATGAGGTAACGTACGAACTTGCTGATTGCGATAACAGCAACAGAATAAGAGGAAAATTCAACGTATGTCAGATGAAGAAGTATCACGAGCTGAAGATGCAAGTCACGCAGGAAAGTGAAAGTTACATCAGCAGTTAGTGGACTATGGGGAAGGGAGCACGCGCATTGGCCGATTGTCCCGCGGAACCAGTCCAACTAGCTAGACAATAAGATGTGTAACTTGTTAAATTTAAAATTTCACATGAATTCCTTAAGTCACGATGTATCTATCTAATGACACTAATTATATGTCAAATAACTAATGTTAATGATGCGGCCCGTGGGACCAAAAAAATGTTAAGTATGAAGTGTTCGTGAATTGTCGATTACTGTAGTCATTAATTCGCCAGGATGCAGAAATGATGAAAAGAGAGTGGACTGTAGTTAATACATTTATTAAAAATTATTCACATATACAGCATTGAAATGTTTAGTGTCACTTTTGAATAAGAGATTGGCTAATGAGCGCATCGTAATACAAGTCGTAATGTTACATTGAATAATTAATTTAATGAAAGGGCCTAGAAGGCCATATATGAAGTCTTGGGCCTAAGGCCTACATTACTTGTCTTATGATGAATTATATGAATAGAGGCGCGAGTACGCGACACTCGAAATACGTGAGAACACGTATTAGCAATGTATTGCTAGCATATTGCATGTATGCAATATATATAATGTTGTAAGGCCTACATTAATTGTCGCGACAAAGAAGAAAAATGTGACAGGATAGCAGCGGACGCAAGGCCGACCACCGCTAGCGAACGTATGTAACGAACTGTCCAGATGTACGGACATGAATTGAGCAAGATAAAAGCGCAGATTAGCCAACCTATAAATGCAAAAATTACCGCGCTACTGTACAACTAATATTGATGAAGTATTTCAATATAAAAGACACTTATATTGCGAAAACTTTGATCGGGTGTGCAGCAATAAATTGCTGAAACATTATAATGAACATATTAACAGACATATAAAACAATTAAGTGATGTAGAAACAACTACTCAAATATGAGCAGTATAGAATGAAATCATCAATGATCATAATGATATGAAATGAACCTTTAATTGTTCATAGATTATGTATATGTTTTGTTAATTAATATAATTAATAGTAATGCGTATTGTAAGTGATGTTTAATGATGATTAGTGATTATATATATGTGTTTACTTGTTCATAAATTGTTGTTTTGAAACGCTTGAGATAAGTTAAAGACATTAACTATCGTAATATAATTAAGACAATACGTGATTAATTACATTTCATGTTGAAAGATAATTATTTCATGTATTATGTCATAAATGGATAACATAGGTATCCGCAAGTATTGCTATTATTATAAAATAATTTTATGCCTGTTTATATACGCATCATATGTAAAAAATACGTTCATTCTTACTCAGATGCATAGCAATAAATTCCTAGAGTCAATTAATAACAAAATATAGGGAATATATACCAGTATATGCCAAGCAGAGGAAAATAGGTCAATGACCGTGACCTTTCTCAAAGAGAACTCCCACAACAAACTCAGAGCGCGGAAATCGGATTAGATGTCTTCTGCGGATCCAACATCCAATCCGATTTGTGGACGATGTAATGACCAAAAATTTTAATTTTTTTAAATTTTGATGAAGAAGTACGTTACACCAGCCAAGTCACCCCAACCCGAGCCAGAAGCAATAAATAAGGAGGCAACTTAACGAAGTGTCAACTGGACGCTTGCCAAGAACAATGAGAGTATGCCTGACACAACACTACAATAGGAAGTAAGGATCGCCTGTGACAGACTCGACTCAACTGAGATTTACAGCCCACAACAAACTGGACAAAAGATGCAGTACGGTGGCCCAGATACGGTGAAATTGTAGCGAACACACGCTGTAAGGTTAATTTGGAGCGTGCCAGCATTAAAAAAAGGAATACTCACACAAAGGGACTCACCCCGTATGAGAACAAAACGGTGTATATCTAGTGAATAGGACCAGAATGTGCGCACAGCGGGAAGACATCTTACTGGTGACAACTAGTATTTATGACGAGGGACAGGAATGGCATCTTGGAAATGACGACACGCAGTGTGCTGCTAATTGAGGAAAAAGGGTCATGGGAAGTCAAACAATAACGAAATGCGACGTATTGTTCGCGTGAGAACAGCAGCAGACCTCCAGAGTATACTTAGACAAAAGCTTGATAGACAGGCGCGGAATTGCTCTATATTCTAGGAAATGGTACGGAGCCCTTTCGTCGTGTACTTGAGGGGATGCCCGATAACCAACCAGAGTCCGGCATCTTCTTAGGACGCAGATGGAGAGGACTGTCGTCATGATAGCAACGCGAACAACGAATCAGAGGCCGAGAACCATAGTTCTACATAAGGGTAGGAGTTCATCTGACATATCATGGTTGACCAAAGGCGTGTTTGCCAGGACATTGCATTATGGTAAATTAAGCTTAATAAAACTGTTTACAGGGCACGCGGAGCGTCAGTCTTCATAAAATTTTCAATCTTATTCTATTTCTCAGTCTCAGTGCTTTAATCAGTTAACACAGCATTTCAGTTAATGACAAGTTATTCAGTCATAGTGTATCCGCAGTGACTCAATCATGCAGTATACGTCAGTGGTTAAAAACTTTCAGTTACTCAGTTTTACTCAGCTACCGCTTGTTAAGAACTAAGTTAATTATTCGCAGTTTTCATTTAATAACAGACTCGCAGAACTTTCGTTAATGTTTTACCGAGTTACGGAAATGTATCGTTGCACAGTGTAAAGTGTTACAATACCGAATGGAACAATACATCACGTAATCTAAACACAATACATTAACGTATATAGATACAAGAAGAAGTTTGACGATAGACAGTTATATATACACGATAATTAACAATGAACGCACTCATGCAACACATAACTTTATAGACTTTTATATTAACGGCCGACATCAACGGAACACACACCGCGAGTGAATCTTATTCGTGAGTGTTAAGTGATGATAACATCGAAGCTACGCAACCTTACGCATTTGGATCATCAGTGGGAAGGAGTTTCACCGATGGAAATTTTGGATAATCCATTTCACAAGTAAATCTTTATGTTATTACTGTTATAGTAACTCTACTGTCCTGACTCTTTTCAAAGAAATCACCCTTTGAGAACTTAGATTGATTATCATGGTAATTTTAAATAAAGCTATTCATCTGAGGCAAATGAACGCATTAGTGTAAGGTTAATATGTTGATTGTTTATGTTTATGTATGTTCATTGTGCTGTGTGTGTGTGTGTGTGTGTGTGTGTGTGTGTGTTTTCAGCGAACGACGTAATGAATTCATATTGTAATTGATTCTTATATATATATATATATATGTGTTCTCTTTTATGAATGTATTTACAGGGCATAATTTATATCCATATATTGGAAGTTTCTTTGTTTGAATAATGTTAATAAATAAGTGTTCATTTTACTAAGTATTTATGCGTTCATTATTGTCAATTTTACCTTGTAACAGACATTAACGTCAATTGAATGAATTGTAGTAAAATTTTATATCATTTTATACAACTATCAGAGTCTCATTGTAGTAATTATGCTAATCATTAATGAACATAGTCACTAGCATCAAAGTAATTAATATATCACGTAAATTCAATTAATTTGGCATAAATTAACCTAATTGGATAATTACATAATTAAATCCCATAAATTAGCATAATTGCATATTAGTTAAATAGAACGTGGGGCACAATAAATATCAATTACATCCTCATTATTATAGTCTTGATATTAAAATTGTGCAGCAGCACAGACATTTGCTGTGATGGTGTGTCCTTATGGTTAACCCGTCTGTTGTGAATATTCGACGAGTTGGCTACACGTCTGTCTTCCGTCGCTTCAGCGCATTTTGTCGCATGCCTGTACAAAACTCCGGCCAGCCATCGCCATGACCAGATGTCTTTCCTACCGGTTTGTTTCCAGCCATCTTACATTATAGGTACAAAATATTGTTACTTGGTAGTGATAATCAGCTCTCGTTCCGAACTGTAAACTCTTGTTATCAGTCACACGTGATAACGCTTTCCTATAGATGACGCGACAGTCAATCTTCTTCCGATCAGTTCGTGGCTCCCTGCAATACCCGTATATATTAACCTACGTTTCGTTACTTTTTTTCACTGAAATCTACAGGTAGGTAACGTCAAGATAAAGACAATCCAGTGTTCACAATGATACGATCAACAATGCGATCAGCAGATACCAGACGGAAGCGAATGTTGTCTATGTCGGATTATACAAATTATAATATGCATGTATACTTATGTAAAAGTAGAACTTTAGGGACAAACTGCTTATATACTTAGAATCAGTGATAAATTTTGAATTTGTCTATTTAGTTTAGAAAATTAGATGCTTATAGCGTCAGTCATAATTATTTTCTCATGCACTGTTTTTTGAAGTCATAAGAAAAAAAGTCAGCCAATATTATGTATGTGTGTGTGTGTGTGTGTCCGCGAGCGCGTGTAGATTGTGCGTGTTTGTTCAATATTCAACGTCTCATAATAATTGCACACTTCATGTTAATTTTAAATTAAGTTAAAAAATATTTTATAAATACTTATATATTATTCTTGAAAAACAAACAGTGTAATTTGAATATAGCCTATTCGAAGTTTACTATGATCGCCTCTGGTAAAAAACGGAACTCTATTATTGAGAGATTTTTACAAAAATTGTCTGATTGTCTGAAAATTTAAAAAACCAGTTTATTTAACATTATTATGTATCCGTTTCAATTTGCATTTAAAAAATTTTTTAATCACACATGTAATGATGTTCACGTATTCATTACGAGCTAAAAGCAACTGATGTTATCCAGATTGAATTTATTTTCGATATTAGCCTGGAAGAGGTCAGAAATTCATTCTCTCTTCTTTAATTGCAAAGAACATAGAATACAGGATTGTTACTAGCATTAAACCACATGATTATCTCGTCAGCGCTCTTGTTTATAGGAGTGAGTGACTTCACCGAATAAGCTATGAGACAATTTGTGATTATTTAAGTCTTCAAAGAGCTGTGTGTGTATGGGCCAGATGAAGGGGGACAGAAGTGTAAATATTGTGTGAAAGAAGCCAGTCAGCGTGATGAAGGTAGAAGAAGAAATGATCAAAGCTCGAATACGAGAATCCTTAAAAACAACGTTACTGATTTTAGACAAACATTTCGTCGTTCTACGGGGACATCCTCAGTTCGAGGATTCTCAGATCAAGACTATGGAATCTAGCCACAGAGAGCTTCACTCTCCCCATCGAAAGTGATGTGTCTCAGAACGGGCTGAATGTTTCAAATAACATGTGGATTTAACCTAAAAGTAGTGTCGCTTTAATAACAATAACCAGCAAAACCTAGGAGCGGGAACATCGATTTCTCATTAACGTAGCGCTCTGTCCCAATGTACATGTCTAGTAATACAGGGTGCACTGCTCAGAGGATCTAAGGTTTATAATATTTTGCTGGGATTCGGCAAATTGAAGAAAGGCCGGTTCACTTGTTAAGACTACACTTACACAAAAGAAAAGGCATCAACATTCAGGTCCATCTACATTCTTTACCATCCAATCACAAACACGCGCGCGCACTCTCGCTGTTGCGAGGTCAGCCGTTTTTACGCGCAAATTGAGCTGACTGACAGTACCGAATCGAATGTGTGTACTCGTTATCCCTGAGAGGTGACCGGTGCACGGTACGGAAGTACGACAGCGGTGTGCCCAAGGAAAACAACAATGACCAGGTCAGTCGTAGTTTGAGACGAGACAGCGGCCCACGGATGGCAGGCGGGAATCGCCGACAGCGCCCACTGTCGGACAGGAAGCGATTCGACAACGGCTTTTTAAATCAATTCTCGTTTTGATTTATGTGTATCTTTGTTGTTATTCAATTAACATAATTAGTCCCCAGTTCTAAGTTGAATTGCCTAACTTGATTTATTGGTATCGACTGAATTGCGTAATTGACGAGTTATTGGTACCTACTCAATCGAAGTGAAATAAAAGGAGTGACACAAAATTAATAATGCTAGTACTGATGGTGATAATAACAACAATAGCATGGAAATTACAAGGAAGATACCAACTACAATTGTGCTCTGAAGATGGCGTCATTATTAAGTTCTATAGTGCTACTAATTCTAGTTTGTACAAGTGAAACCAGTTTTGGGTTCAGGTATCGACATCTAACAGAATGGATCTGTTGTTCGACTTCTTATTATAAATAAACAGATAAAGGCAGTACTTCGACGCGTCATCGAGTTTGAACTTATTCGTACAGCGGAGTAGCAACCGACCTGTTTTGGTAACTTTTGTAATTCATACTCACAGCAAATAGGCCTACCAGCGTATAAAATTTGTTTAACGTCTCTTGGCCATTGGTTCCAAATTTTCAAGTTTGAGATTTTAAAGTTCCAAATTTGAAAGTTCTACGGTTTTTAGTGTTTACGTACTCACTACACTCACACAGACGTGAATCATTCCATAAAAATGCCATTTCCGCATTGACGCGGTTTTAACTATGGCTTTCCATAGGCAATTCAGTTATGAATGTTCGAGTCAACAGTTTTAAAAACATTATTTCTTTCACAGAAAAGGGAACTGTAGAGGAAATTGTCATAACTAGTAGTGTCGAAGCTGCTATATTTCGCGTCAGCCTGTAAGCCACCGTACACCCGTACTCTGCTGCTTAGTTCCAGTTCTGAGGGCACAGTGTCAAGGAACCTATCTCGTTACGACTTGCAGTAACTGAAAAAATACCTTCTAAAGATAACAACACTGTACCCAACTTCACTGTGAGGGTAGACAAAGCGCACTCGAGGGGTTGTTTTTCTAGACAACGTTTAGCGTAGCGGCTTCAGTTACATCTTAAAAGTTGGAACGGAAAGTTACATCCTTTATGACCTTAGCTTGCGAGAACGTGAGAAATTTTCCGTTGATGTGCGGTCCGTGGGTTTTGAATGTGTCCGCTATTGTGAGCTGGGAAGTAATTTTAATTTGCCCAAATTTCTCTGATTCTCTGTTTGTTAAGTTTCAGTCAGTCTCTTCACATCTCTCCATGTTGTCTCTTGTCTCTGTAATATTTTTGTCAATGTTTTATTCCAATGAAGGCGCGTTTAGAATAAGACATCACTGATATTACCTTCTTCTGTTGTTCTCAACTCATATTTTTCAAAATTATTTCACTGGCTTTGATTGTTCCGACCAACAAAGTTATCTTACTTAACACATATATAATTGTCTTCCTGTCATTTCCAAATCCATGGTATAGATTCCAACTGTGCCCTCAAATTGTCAATCCAAATTTGGATTTATGAATTCAGTTTGAATCAATTTTAATTCTACCACATAATGGGCAACTCTTGAAGAAATTGTGATAATTACTGATAACAAAACGTCTATGCTTTTCCAGTCTGGATGACCCAACCCTGTATGTGATTGATTTGATGTAGGCTACTTAATGGCCTACTATGGTCATTAATTATTTTCAAAAACCAACCGTTTCTCGGGTTTGAATATTATCTGCTTCTTACTCACATAGCAACGGATGTTTAATTCGCTGTAATTTTTGAAGAGACCTCTATTATCGAGGAGTGACAACAGACAAAGAAGAGTAAGTCGAAGGTAGATTCAAAACCGTTAAAACTGTATTTTCCCAGCGTAGAAAGTTCATAAACGAACAACAAATTTTACGCAAAACAAAGTCGGACATATTTACGTCAATTTTCAGAACAATACTTAGGTTTGGATTAAATCATGGGCATTAAGTAAAAAACAAAAAGAAAGGGGACTGTATATTGTACAGATGAAACACCAGAGAAAATTCTTAGGAATTATAAGGAGACATTGAATAAGAAATGTAGAAATTAGAAGAGGTCTTGAAATGCAGTCAATCTACGGGTAAATATGTAGACGGACGGCGATAGATTTGATGAGCATGCTTACACCAAACGACAGGAACGAGGCAAATAAAACTAATTTATGAATCAACAAATGAGAAAACTAAGGAAAGCGAAAGGCTGAACAAACGAGGGCCGGCTGTAAAACGTTACAAAGAAATAAATAATATGGAGTGACGAACACAGAATAAGAAAGGACTATTACCATTGGATGGTAACAAAGTTTAACGCGCGGGCGCGAATACGAACACAGAGGCCTGCCCGCAAATATTTCCGCATTAATATAATTTTGTTATGTTATTTGCAAAATCACAATTAATTCCATAAATAATTTATGTAACGGGAAGTCCGCAAAGTATGTAGAACATTTATTGCGTGTTATAGGACATAATTCACAGGCAAAAAAAAAAGAACGCAAATTGAAACGAGTTTTATACATAGCAAAACGGGTTTTAAAACATGTCTCGTTAACGTTATACTACTTCTCAAACTACACGTCGGCATATAATAAAATATAATCACACACGACGTTAAATCTCGTAAGCGAGTTAATATAATACACGCCCATCGACAACGGCAGAATTACTTGCAGGGAAGGCGTCCATCCGTAAAAGGGTACACTGAAAAATAGTTTCTTCTCAGTTCATAAACAGGAATGATGTTCATAAAGTACATGAAATCTTCATTATCAAAACAGGTCGATCTGATGCACCCACTAAAGCAGAAATGTCCAAACTGAGCCCTTAGGCTGAACACAGTGGAATAGCAACTGAATATTTGGTAAGTGTTAAAAAACAGTCAAACTAAAAGTACCGCTTTCTCTCTCTCTCTCTCTCTCTCTCTCTCTCTCTCTCTCTCTCTCTCTCTCTCTCTCTCACTCTCTCTCTCTCTCTCTCTCTCTCTCTCTCTCTCTCTCTCTCTCTCTCTCAGGGTTTTTTCAGTTCCTAAAGGTTTCCTTCTTCAAATAAGTCTAACGATATTCTTCAAAACGTCTATTCTGTGGCTTCTACTACCGGAATAAATACGTTAACACTGCCTCGCTAAACGACGTTAAACCAACGGGTGTAAGTTTTCCTTCGTTTGCGCGAAACTACGTAGTTTTCCCATTTCACAGAATTTTCCATTGACGCAAACTTTTTTTTTCCAGTAATATGGTATGCAATCATCACCGCAATTAAATCTGTGAAAACGTATAAAAAACTTGTTACTAAGCTGTTAACGTCACTAGCGAACTGTTGTGATAGTTTTTGTGCGTACCTGCGCGCGCTTTATAGCGTAAAAAAGGACATCATGTTATCAAAGAATGTGGTTTATAAAATTTAAGGATTAATTCTGTTGAAAAGTCCAGGTAGAGTTCAAAATACTGTAGTAATATTACTAATATTACGCGGGAAATTCCAAGTTTTATATACCTATTATCATCAACCTTTGCGTCATTTCTGTTTGGGTGTGTAACAGCCGGTGTCACCTACGGCAATGTTTATTCAAACGGCAGAAAAACGTCTGGAAAAATATAAACTCTGACCAAGCGAAGTAACATTAGGCTGAAAGCAATGAATAACCTCGTAAGGTGCAGCATAGTTGTGTAGAGTTGTGCAGCATACAATGTGCAGCTTAAAAAATCCATTTGTATGGGTTTCCTGCTATATGCAAAAGACATAATTATTATTCAAGAAAGTGAGGATGATTTACGAAGATCCATGTTTCAGTTACAAGAAGTAACAAGACAGTACTCACTGACAATTTCAGAGAAAAAGACTAAACCGTGGCTTTATCCAGTGAGGACTAAGATAGCTATAAACAACAGTACTTTAGAACAAGTGAGCAGTTTTAAATATCTCAGCTGTGGAGTAAGCTATGAGTTTGAAACTGAAATAAAAGACAATATGAATAAATTTAGAAATATTTGTAGAACGATTATAGAAATCTTAGAAAAAACAACAAGACACTGCACAATAATTAAATTTTACAAGACAACTGCAATACCCACATCGACATATGCGAGAAAGGTGTAGGTCATGACAAAAAATTCAGCAAGGTTCAGAGTGCTGAAATGTAGTTTCTTCAAAATATTTTGAACTATACATTGCAAGATAGAAGAATGAATGAGGATATAAGGTCAGAATTAGAAGTAAAAGACATAAGAGACTCGTATCAATCATATCAACGTAGAAGACAATGGTGCAAAGGATGACAGAGGATCGATTGCCAAAGCGGCGCTGAAATTGTATAAAGCACTGGTAGAAGATACGTGGGTCGTCCGAAGATGAGATGGGTGCCGGAGTAGGTTTATGTAGCCTAGTCCTTAAAGTTGAGAAGATGAAGAAAAAAAGAAGACTGTGAATTCATAAAGAAACAGATTACGAGTGACAGACTGAAATCTTCAGAAACACAAAAAAGAACAGTAGTATTCGGAAAAAAAAACAAGAGCTAAATTACATCAACCGAGGTGAGATGTCTGAAGAAAAATTGTAGAGTTATATGAATATACAGCAGTTAGTAATGAAGAAATGCTGAATCCGAATAAATATAGAAATACAATATAATAATCTAACATGATATACAATATAAAAAGATTAACCTGATACGACATTACAGAACAAAACATAGGAAAGAGCCAATGACTCAACTTACATGTATTATCTCCTTGTGATAATCCCCGTTCGTGTATTATAGTTTTTTGAATTAATATCAAACAGAATACACTGTCATGAATGTAAACTGATAAACAAAAGTACAGACGGGTACAAACTGAAGGGGGTTGAGTAACAGGGTGTAAGTGTTAACGAAGGATTGTAAGGAAGATAAGGGTGATAATAGTCAATTGAATATAATGCAGGGGACACATATGCGGGCAGTGGATAAATTGTTTTATTGACTGTCGTATCCATCCTGGTCTCTGATCTAATAAACATTGTGACCGACTCCCATCTTCTTGGCTAGCCAGCATTCCTGCTCACCTACATTTTGTTTTACTGGTTGTTTGATTTGGCGTAGTATCCGTTTAATTGTTTTCTTGTCTCTCTTTATTATTGGTATAAAGAGATGACAAAACATTTTCTCACAGGCCAACTTTTTCATGTCGTAATTCGAAAAAATCGTAACCAAATGTTATAAATAATTTTCCGTTAAAGCATGTGAAAATACAGAAAAACAACTATTCCTTTGCCTTACTGATACATTAAGGCAAAAATGAGCCGTTTACGTCAACTAACAACGGAAATACGATGAGTTAAGTTATAACGTTCACCAAAGTGTTGAAATGTAGTACTATTTATTGGTTAGGCCTCGGCATCTGTTCTGTAAGTGTATTTATTCCATATCAATTATACCGTATATTACAGAAATGAAAACGGCGACATTATCTTATTTTTTACTTAACAGTGACGCTGGGATAACGGAATCGATACGATCCTAATACCCAAAAATCTCAAACTTATGGAGCGTAGAAACAGCCGACGTTAAAAAATTACAAACTGGAAAAACTGAAGGAAAAAGAAAATGTATTTTAAAAGATTATTCGTATTTGGAAAAAACAGAATTTTAAACTTTAAGTTTGCTTTTGCAAAGAAGAAATAGATAAATAAATTGTGACAGGAATCATCATCATCAGCGACATCAGCAGAAGTTCTGCGTTCTCCGTCTGTATATATGTAGTTAGGCTTCAACTCTGATGTTTACGTTTTTATACTGATTTCTCTTATTACCGCTCTAGAGCTAAATTACTCCTCTCTCGAATAAGTCAATCGAAGGAGTCTGGAGTTTTACAAACTGTATGCGGATTTAACCTGGTTCTGTCATATTCCATTTTTGATTCTGTCTTGTGGGCCAATATTGGTCAGTTACAGGTTTCTGAGTTTTTGGTCCTCCTGCGTGAACAGTAATATTCGTCAGTTTATCAAGTTCCCTTAAAAGGCGTAGGTAATATTAACGTGAACAGACGTGACACGATGTCAACAGAATGACATGAAGATGACCCTCGCTTTCCGAGTTGGTGCTCGTTCTCTTCACAATAATAACATAGTTGCTAGTAACTTCCCTGTCTAAAAAGTATAATTATTTTCTAACATTTTAATAGTAAAAAAAAAAAAATACTTCCTTGCAAAAAAATAATAATAATACGTGTTCACTTTATGATGGTTAGACCTAGACTTTGCAATGTAATTAGCTTTGATTATGAAAAAAAAACATTAAAATTACTTCCTATTTAGAAACATATTGAGAATTTAATAGTTAATGACGTAGTAGACAATATACGTATTTAAAAAGATAAAAACAAATTTATCTGTTTCTGACAAAAGAGAGAGAGAGAGAGAGAGAGACTGGGTATTCACGATAGCTCTAAAACCGTAGTGAACACGTTTCGATTGATTATTGTTTAGATAATTTAGTTCTTTTTATTATATTTGTGTACACTATGTTAAATTATAAATTCTTCATAAGAATTTTAATTTCAGAGCGCAGTACATTTACCGATTGTCAAGAAATACGTTTTTAATAAATTTGTGGTAACCATTATTGAAGGAGACAAAGAAAAAATGGATATTACGGGAAACTTTCATAATTGGAAATACCATTGGGTAGAGGAGACAATTAGGAATAATAATTATTTGTCTGCGACATTACAAATGAAAAGAAATGAGAGGAGTGCGAGGGGAAAGCGAAAAGGGGAATTTTTGAACAAATAGCTACAGGAATGGACCTGGAAGAATTCAGAAATAATAAGAAGGGTTCGGTCGGCAGGATCATCTAATAACTTCAGAATATGACTATCCTTAATTCCAGGATGAGGATGAAAAAGGGGAGATGAATACACAACTCAAATGCTCTTTAATTCAAGGTAAAGTTTGAAAGTGTGTGTAGGCCCATAGTTTATGTAACAATATTTACGTAGTCATCATATTCTATATATCATGTTTGCGTTGTTTATAGGCTCTGAGTGTTTTTAGTGGGTGGAGCTTGTAACAGATAGTTCCATGTTGTGTTTGCATGATCAGTTAGTAGAGCGGGCGCTAAAGACGACAAAAACTAGCGTCTGCCAGCATTAGGAAGCAGTCTGTACGTTATTAATTTCCTGTTTTCACAACGGAATCCGGAAAGTGAAGTGAGAAGACAATGACCCATTGTTTTGTTATGCATTTTGATTGTTTACTTATAAACATTACACCTCGCAGAACTGCTGGAACCGACGAAAAAGATTTCGTAGACAAACCCAGCAAAATAAAATTCTAATTAGTAACCTTAAAGCCTTTAAATGTACTATTAAAACCAACTAATAAGTTAACTGAAACCGGGTTCCGGAACTGTTAATTTTAGATGTCCCTTCTAGGGAAGTTAAAGACTCTCTCTGCAGCATGTTCTGTAAACAATATTCGCTTTATAAAATTGTGTTGGAATATACATAAAAGTTTATGTCTGTGCAATTGCTTAAGCTCTTACGGGCGGCGTCAACGCTGTTAGAATTATTATTAGCCAACCTATTAGGCCGTGGTCTAAGACAGACGTTTTTTCCCACACTGAAGAAGGCCTCTGTTTCTAACAACAGTAGAGCACGGCCTATTAGCCTGGCTAATAACAAAGTCTATGTCTATGTCTATAAAGTAGAAGTCGATGTATAGCCAATTAGAACTGCGTAACTGCGATTATTATTTGCGTTATGTAATTTTAATTACGAGTTAATCTGCAAGTATTCTTCCAGTAGTGTAAACGTCGCCCCATCGCTAGCCGTCGTGTATCCTCCGAATGCCCATGACTGTTTCTATTATGGAATAGATACAGAGCTGTCTCTGTAATTCTTATTAACGGTATTTAACATAAGAAATTTCAGTAGCTACAAAAATTATCAGTGGTTATTTGAATAAATTTCAGTGCTAATAAGACGTGATTATCTGCCATCTAGAGCATCTCGCAGGGTTGTTTGTTTAACATTATTTTTCGCAGCTACAAGCGTCTTACTCACATAACCTTGCGGTAGCTAACCTTATGTAAGTAATGTAAAGTTGTATTATGTTACGTAAACGAAAGAATAGAGTAATAACATGCGTCTAATAACATTTACAAATTACGATCGTATATCAAGGTTTTTGAGTACAGAGAAAATATATTTCATCTTGTTATTTTAGTTAGCAGTCTCCGAAATTCCAACTTCATCGTGCTTACTTGCTAAACTGCTCCAGACTAGGTCCTCAGTGTCTCCACCATTATCATGTCCTGAACCACTACTTCATGAGTTTCATTTCTACAAAAATCCTGTTTAGGACTTGATAATGATGGAGACGCCGAAATGCCTCGTCCGGAGCATGACAGGTAGCAGTTTAGCAGGTACGCGCCGAAGTTAGAAATATATTTCAGATTTCAGGTTCTTATTAAATCTTTTTTTGCTTAATTCACATTTAAAAAATTAAGAACTTAAAATACACTCTTGCAAACAGCATATATATATATATATATATATGTTTATATATATAAACTATATATAAATGTGTAGAAAAATTAATAGGCCGTTAAGTAACGAATAAATTGTGTAAGACTTGATGAAACAGATTCAATCTGTGAAACATGACTTAAGACAAAATACAACGCACTCCCTGAAGAAATTCAGTATTATCATGACGACTGTGATAAATTTTAAGTATTATATAATTTACGAATGTTTACGTATACAGGGGATAAGAAATAAAGGAGCGGAGAGAGGGGAAAGAGAGAGATGCTTAGACAGGACTGGCATCAGAAAGAGAAAGAGAAGAACTTGATTTTACGTAAAAACATCAGTCGTAAAAATGTCTGTATAAATGTCTTGACGTCCTTAAAAATATATCATCACAATGTGGCACCATGACTGGAAATGTGCCATATCGACAAAAAGTGCTGTAGGATTGGTTTGTATTAGCATACATTAGTTTGAGTAGTGGGAATTACTTATCCTACATTAAAAGTTACACGTAACGTTTATGGACGATTAATACCACATTACAAGCTCTTGATGATTTGTTTATTCAACAGTTTTAGCCGAGTTTCAGCGTTGTCTGTTGTAACGCCAAAACGTAGGAAAAATAAAAATTTTTTTTTAGAAGATAGGATCCACCTAGCAGCTGTTGATTTGACAATGACGAATGAAAGGACATTACCAGATGCAGTTAGGACAAAAGGAGCGTAAAATCCTTTAGCTACGGCCGAGCATGGTTCTGGACAGGCCATAAATCCGAGATAGCAGATGGTCACCTAAAGAAATTAAGGGGTGTCGAGCTGTAAACTAAGAAAACAAAGACATCAGAGTCACGGGAGTAGTACTGAGAAAGCTATCGTCGCGGGAAGCAGATACAGAATAACGAAAAACAGGGTACACCACATGTCTGAACCCATCAACGACGCAACGAGACACTGTTCTCAATGAAAGGAAGAGATCGACCAGATGTATTACGAACAAAGGACATATCCGGTGAGATACGGGTACAATGGGTGAACCAATTAAGAAAGACGGCGGGGAGCGAAGTAAAGTGAGAGGTTTCTAGCTAAGAAACAGAGAAACAGTAGCAGAGGTGACGTTACTTAGAAACGACCACACCAAGTGCGTGTGAACTAACAAGGACGCAGATGGACAGAATAAGACAGTGCAGAAATTGGTCACGCTTGTGAGTAGCAGAAGTCAGCAGGGGCATGACAAGGGAAGACTGGGAAATTTATAGCGACGTTAAGTGTACTTGTTAAGCAGATGCAGCTGTGGCAATTAGAGAAATTTCTCTGAAAGGAACAGAAGAACAAAGGTCAGGATGATTGACATGCGTGAAATCTGACTACCGCCAGGGACGAAGGGTGTATCCAAAAAGGAAGCCGATGGGGGTAGGAAATGAAATATCCTATCAGAAGCCAGAGCTCAACGGAGGCGGGTTTTTAATAGCAAGTTTCTAAGAAAGCTAGAACGAAAACGAATGAGAATTTGACAGATTATCAAGTGAGGGAAAATAGGAGGGTATTCCCGTGGAAGAGACAAACGATAACCAATGGGAAGGAACCGATGGGCGAAGAGAATCTAGAGTGGGAATTCGGTGGATTGAGTATATAAAATAAACCGAGAACGCAAACAAGGAGTCTAGGATACATTTTCGAAAGAGTGAGAGAGTCAGAAGTCTAATAGTAAATTTTCGGAGTGACGATCAGAAGTGTTGACGAAGTATGATATAAGTTTCTTAAAAGCGTAACTTAACAGTTAGGAGTCGTGACGGAAGTTCAGAATTCGTTGATAGTGAAAGTCCGCGAATTAACTGAAAACGTACTAAACTCCGATGTATAAATGATTGTAAAGCAGTGTCACTTATACGTTATTTCATAGAACAAAGTTGACAACAACGTATGCAATACGATCGAGATTAACAAGTGCGAACTAAGAATATAGTAGTACATAACTTATAAAATGAATAAGATCGCAATATGTGTCTATAACAGTCTTGTGAAAACCGTAAATTGAACTTCAAAAAAATCTAACACTATAACTGGTTACCTGTCAGTATTCTATTGCAATATCGGAAGATGCCGGGGTGTGATATTCTAATTGAAGTGTGTGTACAAGGATAAACCACGAGATGAGATACGTACCTTCAATGACATCATCAATCGAAGGAGTGAGCGATGAACCCTACGCAATTCAGACGCCGTAGAAAGGAATAACTTACCAAAAGTAAAATTTTATGTATTAATTAATACTTAACAAACACCTGTCTGTCCTATTAAAAGAACTCACGTAAAAGCTTTGGCATCCTAAAACACTCATGTGTGTCTTAGTAAAGATAATTCTTATATCGGAAAAACATGAATCCGATTTTAAATAAATTTTGTGTAATTAGTAAAGTTAATGACTATTGATGTTGAAACTCTAAATTAAAACCTTGAGATAGAGCTCGTAAGATGAATTGCTATTGAAGTAGAGAGTATTTAATATTTCGAATGAGCATAATATGTTAAATAAGAACTAGCATGAAAATAATAAGTGCCTCAAGTATACTGAAATTTGTATATGCGTTTATTTATTTAATACGTACCTGAGATAGGGAACAAATATCATTATTCGACAGAATGACATAGTATGCATAATCATCAAGCATATGTAAACATATAAAATTATTTGGAGCTTCAGTAGAATTCATGTTAACATTAATTACCGTTGCTGGATATAAATCCTATAATTTATTAACTAACACTGTCTTAACATCATATTTTACACACAAACAAGTGACTAACATCCAGTAAAGATAATGTTGTATTAGTATAGTGATAATTAAAAAGAGCGGTAATTAACGTTATAAAACTGACGCAACCAACGTGTGGCTTGTAACACATACAAAATGAATATTGTACTGTATGGTGGTATTTAACGGTTCTACTTCAGTGGTTTCTAGTCCTATTAAATTCCGGAACTGACAAAAGTTTCGTGTGGCACGAATCGTAGGAACCTTTTTATTATGTCTTGTGGTAACTTCGAATACTTGCAGCTATACGCTTCATTTAATAAACGATTTGTGTATCGGTACTGTTAGTGCCTATTTGGACATATGGCGTTCAGCCGTGGGAATGTACAAAATCATCCAATATAAACACCCTACAAAGATTCCAGTCGAAAGTCTTACGCACACTGGTGGACACGTCGTGGTACATCTCTAATCGGACCACACACGAAGGTCATGGAATCCGTTTTGTCCACGAAGAAATCTACCACCAGTCCTCACTCTAAGACGGAAGACTCCAAGGACATGACAACCAGCTAGTGTCACATTGCCCACAAGATTGAAGAAGAAATGCCCACCAAACCACCACTGGGTTGTAGCACCTTCAATATTGTATCTTTTACAATCTTTTATTGTAGCTCCTTCAATGAGTAGATTTAAAATTTCTTATGTTCAATTAAAAAAAAAAAAATGAAAAGTACTGTTTCGCAACAGTAACGATACGAAGAATGTTACAAAAATTATAAGATATAAATATATCCAATAAAATAAATGTAGCAAAAACGAATATTATAAGAAAAAATGAAGAGAAAGACATGAGAGTACACGTATCAAAGGATCTGGTAAAGCAGAGAAACAGGAAGAAGGATAGAAGATTCTGGGGAGTATATTAGCGGACTAAAAAGCGGACTAGCGAAAAGAGATTGGTTGCACAATAACGACTGTAAAGATGCGTGCGACAGGAAAAAGGAATTTCTTGTAGGTGAATGAATTTGGACATAAGAAAAACTGGTGAAGCATTCTATGTAAGAAGTTTCAATTATTAGTGAGACATGAGGGAAGTGAGGGAAATTTATAGAAATAGAATCGAATAGAATAACATTTGGATTTAGAGGCAGATGGAAGAAATAAGATGGATAAAAGAAGAATGAAGAGGTGCTCAAATGAATCCGGGAGGAAAGAACAGTTCCGCGGGTTGTAAAGTGCAGAAAGGAAAACTGAACTGGACAAATGCTGCGTTCAAATGGACTGCTAAAACGGTTTCTGATGAGACAGTGGGAGAAGAGATGGAAGGAGAAGACTGTAACTCTCAGCTGACATACAGTATGGAGTGACGTATGAAGAGACGAAAGCTGAAGCCTGGAATACTGGGGACGGCGGCAAGTCCTGCCATAGGGAAAAATATCGTATGAAGACGGTAGGCTTAGATGAATGTGCGGATATTAGTTACACCACAGATTTGATCACCAAAAAGGCCTTGAAAAAATTCGCTAAGCCCGATCTCAGTTGCGCCAAGTCCAGTTCAGATAGAATAGGGCGTGTGCGATGTTCGAAACCGTCATGTGCACAAGAATGACAAGAAAACAAAACTAAAACAAGCTTCACAAAAAATTAAACAGCAGAAAGATTGAGACGTTGATATATTTAGCTTTTGTAAAATGTTTCCTCTAAAACAAAATACAATTAAGGTCATAGAGGAAGTCGTGGATTGTAATGAAGCTGAATGAACTTGAAATTTCTTTTACGTTTACATATACATTCTTTTACGTACATAGGCTATACGTTGACGTTACTCCTTTATACTAAGTTGCTATGTTATCTGCTTTACGTGATATGACAGTTTTGCTCTTTTGGGTTATATTTTATTTCAGCTAGTGTTTTTACTTTGTCTATTTTCAAATAGTTTAAGATTTTTGACTGTTTTAGTCCTCATTTGTTTTTATTGTTATTGTTATTTAAGTCAATTTATATATATATATGTTTGTTGACAATATTTAAAGACTGTAATTTCAGCGTGACTTTGTCACACTTTTATCTTTGGAACACATCCAGTGTTTACTGATTTTGCCTGTGAAAATATTAGTGTACGCACGTTATGTAAAGAAAATAATATTATAAACATATTTATTATGATAATAATTACTTGACTTTGAGAATAAGTCTCTACGAAATGTCTATTTAATTCAATTTGAAGTGAGCCTAGTCCTATATTAGTTTCTTTATGAAAGACGTGTTATTCAGAGACCAATCGCTTAATGAGTATTAAAATACTAATGTAATATGAATATTATTTAAACGAAAAGAGATGAAGTAGTGGCATTAAGTTGATTTAATATCTGGTTTGATTTCATAATAAAGCCCTCTGTCTGGCATAACTAAGGTGCGGTCTTAAGGGTCATTAGGTCTAACTAAACTTAGGGGTGGGCAGAGTGGATCACCTTTATCTATTGAAAAAGAAACTTTAATGAAATCTGTTATCCATGTATGGTACTACATATATACAGACAAAGAACTCAAAACTGATTTTTGGTACCTAAGGTTTGGCGGTCTTAAGGGTTTTGGCGCAGCCAAGGCGAACCGAGATGAATTGTTCTAATTTAAAACTTACAAGCCTCTTTTCTTTATAGATTCAGGATTTAATTTTTTTCTACTCCTATCTTTCTTCCTCCTTGCTTAATTAAAGAACTATTAATTTTATCCTCATTCCTTGTGAGACAACTTTTATGTTTCAACAGTATCATAGCAACCACAAATAAACAAAAAGGGAATATTTGAAAAACTATTTGACAACGTGACCTGTAATGAGGCTACTGAGAATTTTGACGGCCTTTCCCTTGGAATATCATTTTATGTGAAACACTATGTCGTAGTTATGGTGTCAAGGCATTATATTATTGTATTATTTAATTATATTTTAAACTATGATGATGATAGTTTATACTATCGAAACGGTGCCTTATTAAAAAAATACAAAAAAATATATTCTTGTAAGAAAAGTTGTTATTTATCGTTAATAATATTAAAAAATTAATTTATGAATAACTCAAAATGTTCTCGAATTTATAATTTTAAAATAAATTTAGGTTACGTACATTAAAAACAATGGAAATAACAAATACAGTATATCAAAAACTGTAAATGACTGTTTTCAAAGTAATGAAAACAGTCATAGTACTATGTTACACATACTATAGTACGGGACTTAGCATTGTAAGCTTCGAGGTTACGGAATAGTAACAGCTCTTCCCCGCCCCTCGCCATCCAGCGTTGTCGCACGTTGCACTTGGTTATGCGTAGGCAAAGGCGGGGAGTGAAGCGACATGGCAATACCGCAGTCGCCTCGAAGCTTATATTGATACGTCTCACATCATAAGTAACATCAGTGATGTTAAGTAACAAAATAGAAGTTAAAATATAAATAGATTTCTGGCAAGAACATCATAAGCGTGCAAGTTTTGTTTTGAAGGGACTGTACGTGTTAGAGAGACACTGTTATCGCATAGTCTCTTCTGTCGAGTACTTTTTGAGTGGGGGTAATTCATACATTGGATCTGCACCGACGACTGTTCAAAGAATCACTGGCGGGTCTATAACGACGCACTGTCGTCCGCTGACAATTCAGTACTGGGTACTTCACATTCACGTTGCTCCGCACAACGTTTGAATCTACCACAGCTTAGCGTGAGATCAAATTGTAACGGCGACTGTCGTGATGACCACTATCGTAAAACAATATATGTGACAGCTGTTGTGTGCATCCAAGTTTAGAAAGTGCGACACTCTATAGCAAAATTGTATAATCATTGCTTGTGATTGTCAGTAAAACTATCTTTCCTTCTAGTCGTCGACAATTCCCCCCCCCCAAATTTCAAAAACCTTAGGTTTAATTGTAAAACGTTTATTTGAGTTATATTGATGCTTAATATAAAACAAACAGTAACCCCTTACATGGGATACACACTAGTTTGACAGTGAAAATATATTTCCTTTAACAAAAACATAAAAACAAAACACATATTTATTAACAGTGAGATGTTTGAAGTGCGTATATTAAACATGTGAAGAATGAGATTATATGAGCACTAGATGACAAAAATTAGTGTCATTCCCGGTTCTATAAATTCCGTAATTATTTTCAACAGACAGAATAAATTCCGGTACTGTCCAGACAGAATTCAGCTAACCATTAGCCATTTACCTTGGATGACTCTTAATCCATCTTCAGCCCTGTATTATTACTCTGGGAGCTTCAGTGGTCGTTATTTCAAACAGTAATAAATCAAACAAGTGTAGGCTGCTTTCGATATCTAAATACTGTAGTTTTATACAAACAGGTTACTGGCTTCCTGCACAAAAATCTTTAAAATAAAACAAGACACTGCACTAGAATTAAATTTTATAAGACAATTGGAACGCCCTCATTGTGACATACGCGAGTTAGGTGTGGGTCATGGCGGAAAAGGGATGCGGCAAGATTCAGAGTGCTGAAATGCAGTTTCTTCAAAATACTTTAACCTATACATTGCAATATAGAAAATGGAATGAGTATATAAGACCAGAACTAGTAGTGAACGATGTAAATGCAGTTATTTCAACTTATACAAGACACCGATGTGATCATTTCCAAAAGATGAGGGAGGAGGATTGACTGCCAAAAGCGGAGCTGAAATACTGGTAGAAGAGACGTGGGTTGTCTGAGGATGAGATGGGTGCCGGACCCAGGTTAATATAATCTCGTCCTTGCAGTGGGGAAGAAGAAGAAGAAGAAGAAGAAGAAGAAGAAGATGCGTAGATATGTCCTTAAAATAATCTGCTTGTAATCCTGTTTGGATTACTGATATTAAAATTTTTTTACTTTCGAACTACAGAGAACGTTCTAAGGTTCTATGGTGCAATGAAGCTTGCTCTCCATTAACTTTTCTAATTTACTGTTTTCTAAGTGTTACGTGGTGTTTCAGGAACAAATAATTTTGTTGATAAGTTTCGGTGAATCTATAGCGGTTAATTTGTAGTCGACAACGTGACGTTCACCTGCCCCATCATGAAGTCGTCCAAGTGGACACAAACGTTTGTAACATTTGGTTACATAATTCCCGTAGTCACAGCCAGCCCGTGTTTACATTCGGGTCCCGTTGTGCAACATAAAGACATTGCAATTAATTACGTAGGCATGTTTACTGTCGATGCGCTTGTTGACATGACCGTATCCCGTATGCCTACCATCGGTTACCACACGTTGACACCCACTTGCTGTTCATATATTGACCAATACACGTGATGTCGAAGAAATCCTCTGTCAATATTATAACGTCCATGGTCAACACCATGTTCTGTGATAATACCGCTTATTTGCATAACTTTAAGTGCGACGCATGTTTTCCCGGATCTGTCTTGACAGTTTATGACCAAAAATTGAAATGGAAACATGTTTAATTCATAAAGGTTTGCGTCATTCACCAGTTCCGGTTCCTTCGCTTCTTTCTTTGTGTTGACTTCTGTCTTCGCCTTTCTTTGTACATTTGATTTTACTACTGGTTCAATTTAAAAAATGAGGTAATCTTCCCTTTGACGTAAGTATCCCTTCCAGTTTTTTTTTACCCTGACAAGACTCGTTGTAGTAATAAACTATACGTTATTAACTTGTTTTCTTTCATATTTATTTACTACCTTACAACAAAGGGACTGACTTTATTAATAGTTATAATACCTAAATGATGTGGAAAAGAAGACGTCCTTCTGAAAAAAATGCGGACTCATAACGTACAACATTTACTTTAACTGGTGGCATAAATAAGAGAAAAATGGTTAGCAAAGTCATCTGACGTTCATTCGTTGAAAGTCGTATGGTCAGAAGCTACAAATTTATGACGTCCATACCGTGTGGGTAGTTTACCTGCAACATTTTATGTTTTAACAAGAGTAATTTTTTCATGACGAACGATAACTGCCGTAAATTCAAACAGAATCAAATAATTTTTTACATATGTGCCTGAGTTGTATAGAACTCAAGACCTATTGATTTTGGTGAAGGTAGGTTACGGGGAAAGGGTAGTTTACCTGCAACGTTTTATGTTTTAACAAGAGAAGTACTTAATTTTGATAAATAAAGTATCCTGATAAGAAGATCGTAATAATCTACTGTAGAAACGTAGATGAAATATCTATAAATGAAGAGGCTAGTTGAACGGGGTGGGGATAATTTTCTATAAATGAAAATTATAGTTGAAGGGGCAGGGGAAAATTTTGTAAATATGTACTACGTTATCGGCAACAATGAAGTATTTTGTTGTTAAAATTCCTTCCCGGGCAGTTTGGCCGGTTACACGACAAAAGGGTACAGCGACAAAAGGGTACAACAGAAATTATGCGACAAAAGGGTACAAGGTCGCCTGACACTTGACGAGGGTTAAACGCGAGGCCATAAAAACTGGACAGGCGGCAAAACGGTACAACGTCTAGTCCCTAGCTACCTGATGCAACTTTTCCCCGGTTATTTAGTATATCAAATTATCCTATCCATCCTGCGACCTAAATTAAGCTATTTGATTAAGTTTTTCTAACTGATTTCCATCACACTTTTCCCAGGCTTTGGACTGGCAAAATAATAGTGCACACAAATACCATCATTTTGGCGTGTTTAAAATCAGCTTTCGCTTCGTCTTTTTTTTGTAGTTTATTTTATTTTTTATTTTTATTTTTTTATTTTAGAAAATGCCTCTTAACCAAAATCTTAATCTAGTTTTTGAAGATAAGAGATGGATTTCAAACAAGAATAAATATCCCCTGTTTCTTCGTACTTTTTCACTGCTCTTTCTAAAGACTCGTCGAGCTTTATGTATTTGGTTCTCCTCCTCTTCCCTTCCATGTTGAGCTCCATTCGCATGAACATGCAGTTGGTGTTCTCTGCTTCTTTTTTTAAGCACTCTACAACATCTCTCACCTTGGGATTAGGGGTGCGTAGAATGTTGTTTATTTTGTGGTGCCACCCCTCAACAGCATTAGTTGTTCGGTGTCTTCGTCGATGGCAGGACCACAACTCAACCGGGACATCAGCTTTTTCGAGCCACTGGTCTACGTAGTAGTCAAAAAACTCTGTGAGTTTTTCGTTGTCCGGTGCTTGTGAGTGTATCTCGGCAAATCCCTCTTCGGCGTCTTCTGGTTTCAAAAAACTTAGGGCTGCACACATCCTGATTGACTGTCGGATTTCTTCGTTTTCACGGTATTCTCTCGTTAACCCAATTTTTTGGACCCTCCTCCACAAACATTTTTTGATGTGGAAGAAACAACCGTTGATCTCTGCCTCCGGGAAAACGTCTCGAAGCGCTGAGATTGCCGCAGCTTCAAAATTTACATTAATCTTTTGAGGCTTCCATTCGGGAATCTCATCAAGGATGAGGCGAAACATCCGGACATACGATTCTTTTTCCTTATTTGGCAGCAGAGCAAATGTTACCGGATGCACATTGGTTTCTTCTTCTGTGCTGTCAAAGTCGGCATGTATTGTGTAGATTTGAGCAAACTGTTTGCTACAACTCTTGAATGTACCATCCATAAAAAATATTTTTGACGTTTTCATGCTTTCTCGGCCTTTTTCACCGCTGAAAAGTAATATTCTTTGAGCATATGAATCGTCATGCAAAATAAAATTGCTGCCATCACTCATCCTTAAACAACCCTCATCAAGGACAATTTCATCACGCGATTGTGGCTCCCTCTGGTTTCCTCGAGCGACACTTCTGTTTCTTTGCAGTACTCTTCTAACAGTGGAAGTTGATGGCATTTATGTGACGAAATCATACCCTCTGTTATGAAGATCGCTAAGTTCTTCGGAGTATATCTGAGATATAGAAATCGAATCCTCTCGTGCCCGCTTCTTTGCCTATAAACAAAGAGAAAACTGACTGTTGCAAGGACATTTTATAAACAATTTTATATGACTTGTGTTTAGGAAGAGACTTCCATCCCTAAGCGCACTTTTCTAACAAGCTTCTCTGGAAATGTATGTTTAAGCCCATTTTCTCTTTAGGCGAGGAACGTTAGATTCGTAACATGTGAATAGGGGAAAAAATTCGTCGGAGGATCGGACCAAGCTGTAGTTCATTAAATATTGATTTTACTGAAAAAATTGTTCTTTTTAAAAATGTAGAGCGGAACATTTTACACAAAAACGTCTATAAGCATATTTCGATCAAATCATAAGTAAATGAGCTGCGCAATAAACAATAGTGCTGTATATACTGCCTATGTGGAGAGAGACGAGGCAGCCGGTGGCACCGTTTTAACACGCGCGCGCTATAAACAAATGCCTATATCTTTTGATCTAATATGGATAATTAAAAAAATCAAAATCTCATTGATTAATAATACCTTAAGGAATAACTTTTGGTTAATTTAAATGAATTTGCTACATTCAGAAATAACATATTATAGTATAATGTTGTCAGATCGAAGTATTTTCGAATTTGTTTACATCGAAACTAACCTTGCAGATTTGCTTCTTTACTTCTAACAGTGCTTCATCTGGCGGCCCACACTGATGGTCTGCAACTTCAAGTACGTCTCCGTTCTTACTTCTCAATCTTCCCTTACATCCCTTTCTTTGCTGCTTCAAACACAACCACGACACAACTCCCTCCGCGTTTTCCCTATGCTTGCGATAACCGTAGTCAAGGTAATGCGCCGATGGCTTTCCCTTATTAGTTAGTACCACTTCCATATTCACAATGAGCTACAGATAATATGAACTACAGCTAATATATACCGGGAGCGGCTACCTGGCGTAAGGGGTGTTTTCGTGGAAATATCTTGCATTTACCGTAATGTAAATTACTAGACTTTGTACCGTAATGTCGCCTGTCAAGTATTTATGGCCTCGTGTTTAACCCTCATCAAGTGTCACGGCAACGCCTTGTACCGTAATGTCGCATGTACCCTTTTGTCGCTGTACCCATTCGTCGTGCTACGGTTTGGCCGTAGTCCAATGTTTTCTGCAAAACCAGACGTTTCGGCAGTGCCATCGACTTCTATCATTAGTGAAAATCGAGTGCGATAACGTGAGGTGGTATACGTTAGTGACCACAGTACTATGGTTAAGGCTGAAGCAGTAAGTAGAAAGAAGTAGTTTCTATGGAAATATTTCATTTCGAAAATGATTTTAAATATAAATCTTAGAACATGGAAGTCATGTATGGTTCTCCATACCGATATTTTCATTTAAATTTCGGTATATTCATAGCTGCCTGGATGTGGAGAGAGGGAGGCCTAATCAAACTTTGGGGGGGGGGATGAGTCTTCACTGACTGTAGTAGGTGAACTGTTAGTGTAAGGATCTGAAAATTTTGTGAAGTGAAGTATTTAGTTAACCGGTGGATTGGCTTAAGAAATATAAGCAATATTGTGAGGAATAACAAAGTGCCAAGTGAGTTTAAAAAGTGAAGTTTCAATCAGCGCATGCTGCTCGTAATTGCTTAGGTCTACTGGTCATGAAAAAGAATAGTAAACACGAGTGTAAGACGGGAAAACAGAAAAATAATTAAACTTATAAGCATCCAAAGTACAATAGGGGATATCTGGAGGGGAGCAAGACATTTGGCTGGGAGAGAAAGGTTATGATTATACAAGGACAAGAGACGTACTTAAAGATGATGGTTAAGTACCAGCCGGTAGACAGCTGGAAATGCTGACTGAGGGGAGTGATCGCTCAGCAATGGGGTAGACTGACAGACGGGCGGGCGTCTATCAGTAAACATATATGTATATTTTCTTTACATAATACGTGTGTTGTGTGTGTGTCTACTATTAAGTGTTTCGTAAATTAGTGTAGAACATTCATATCCTGTAAACAATATTACGAAGGAAATTATCAATCTACACAAAATCACGGTTCTAAAATTGCATACAAAACAATAACGACGTAAAAAAACTAAATAACAAAAACTAAATAACTCATACAACAACTATATTGTACACAATTAGAAAAACCGAATACAAAGATTAACAAATTTTACATAGACCAGACAAATGAAAACAACTTAAATAAGGAATATGGAAGTAAAAATCGGTATGGAAAACCATACATGATATCTATGTTCTAAGATT
The DNA here is from genome assembly GCA_034769895.1 of Magicicada septendecula. Lineage (NCBI taxonomy): Eukaryota > Metazoa > Arthropoda > Insecta > Hemiptera > Cicadidae > Magicicada > Magicicada septendecula. The sequence continues at coordinate 333,882,669 of CM068372.1, forward strand.
TATATTTAAAGTCATTTTCGAAATGAAATATTTCGATAGAAACTACTTCTTTCTTCAGCCTTAACCACAGTGCTGTGGTCACTAACGTATACCACCTCACGTTAGTGCAACTCGATTTTACTGATGATGGCAGTCGATGGCACTGCCGAAACGTCTTGTTTTGCAAAAAACAGCACCACGGCCAAACAGTCCGGGAAGGAATTTTAACAACAAACTATTTCTTTGTTGCCGATAACGTAGTACACATATACAAAATTATCCCCCCTTCAACTATAATTTTCATTTATTGAAAATTACCCCTCCCCCTTCAACTACCCTTTTCATGTATAGATATTTCATCTACCTTTCTACAGTGGATTAATATGACCTTCTTTTCAGGATACTTTATTTATCAAAATTAAGTACTTTTACTCTTGTTAAAACATAAAACGTTGCAGGTAAACTACCGCTTCCATTCCCCTACCATTCGCGTTTATGTAATGAATACAAAAACATGACAAGTTTTACAATTATAATTGTGCAACACACACCATAAATGCAGAACATACACTCCTAGACAGTAATAACATGACGCTAACAAACAATGTACCGCACAATGCTGGTATAATGAACATTGTCTTTAATATACACAAACGCAAAGTAATTACATAACGGTCGGCACAAACACAATATAATTTTTAAAACACTAAATATCGGAAACACAAAACCAAATTACTGACCAAAAATTACCACAACAAAGCAACGAAAAAACTCTTATCAAAACAAACCAACAGAATTATTTAACCAAAAACAGAAACACCACCATGCCCATGATGCTCGAAACGTGTCGCAAGTAAGAAATAAAATGTATCTTGGTCGTACGTTAATACAATAATAACTATTTAATTGTAATACGTGTGTGTGTGTATGTGTGCATAAGTTGTGCTGTATACTCGTACTGATAACACATAGAGGCGCAAGCTGATCTAAGACGACTCGAACGTAACAAGTCAAGGTTTACTGACCATCTATATTTAGACGCCGTATCGGAGACCTTCACCTACATCTCGGTACCGCGTTCATTCAGACAGTGCCGTGTGATATGTGTCTTCTGTACACATTGTGATCACCAACATGTTCCTATGTCATATACATATTTTTTTTTTTTTAGTACTGACGTCTTCAGTGTTTTCAGTTTACTCTGAGATTACTTTTTTTAACAAACACAAGTGAAACCATGTTTTCAGTAATGTGTGTATAGCATAGTATCGTGCACTTATTGAGGAAAACTTTGTTCCAATATTTGACAAACATGATATTTTTAATAATTTATTTTGTATTTCAAAATTGCAGCTGCGGATGTGTAACGTTTGTAACACTTTATGTTGCAGATAATTGAAATGCTGACGAGAGAATATTACAAAAAATCTGAGCGATCAGTTAGTTAAAAAAGTAAATGTAAAGAGCGAGGAAAATCCGGGATTACGCGTTGCTATTACACGCACACGTGCATGAACCAATTAAGGGGCATAGTGTCATACGCAGCAGCTTGCAGCGAGTTACACAAATGAACTGACTAAAGTAAGAAGATATAACTGTAAAATACGGGTGCGGTAAGTAAATAAAAACGGAATAAAATTTTAATTATTTGTTACTAATACAAAACACGTCAATTCTTCAAAAGGTCGAGTGTACTGAATAAATGTTTTTCTTACTAATGTGTTTTTTTTTTTTTGCAAAAGGTAGTGACTAGAAATTAGCCGCATAAACTAAAAGAAACATAAATAAACAGTGAATCATTCAACTAACTGAATTATTCTTAGACAGAAAAGTGGGCGAGTAAATTAAACGATAAAAATAACTACACGTTGGTAAGAAGCAAAATAAAAACAAAGAAAATTCAAAAACTTTATGACGCTGATAAATTTCCACTACAAGAAATTGACTTATTCAGAACGTAATGAATAAGTGAGTGGTCTCGTGTGCGTACGACCGTAACCGAGGCCTGTCTGCCACGATCTGGTGCTAAGTGCAAATAGTTATTTAAATTTATTGAAGTCATCGAGCTTTTTATTTACGCAATAAACGTGAGACTTGGGACATTAATGTAAACGAATACGAGAAACAGCGTTTGAGAGACATTTGAAAAAGCCTACCACATATGTACTGAAAACGAGGAACAGGTCTAATCTTTTAAGAAATTGTGATAAATTTGCATATTTAGGCAGTGCATTAGGCTGTGACAGATGTGCCGTGGATGATGAGACCAGAATACCAACCGGCAGCGTAGCCAGAACTTTTCCAAAGATGGGATTATTAATAAAATTTTTCTATGCGGGAAAATTACAAACCAGAATTTTTCCATGGTTATTGATGAAAAGGGGGGTAATAGGAAATTCGTCAATTATAGCACATTGTGTATGCCATATCACTACTGGTACCGATGCATCTGATTACTTGGGGATTTTACTTATAAGAACTCATCGGCAACCTACCGAATGCTGAGAGTTAAACTCCCCACCCAACTATCCCACGTAGCTACACCGCAGGTAGCAATGAAGAAACAGGCAATTAAATCTAGAACATAGGCCTAAGATTAGTCAAAATTAGGAAAAATAGTTAGTTCACGATCTAACTGAAAACAGAGTTACACGTTGAGTGGAAATATCTCATACAGAGAAAGTCGAATCGTGGAATTGACTGTAAAAGAAGATGCCTTCAGGTTACTCACGATATAAAATAAGGTGAACAGGAGTCTGAATAAGGATGGAAATGTCTCAGCCATTAACAAGCAGATTAGAGTTCCGAACGTATAGTGGTAATGACCACTTTAAAAAATTGTAAAAGTTACTGCTATCATTACTAGTCACCTGGATCAAGAAAGAAGCAGTGTGTCAGGCGAGGACGTCCGAAAATCCAACTTGATGACTTCACTTTGGGCACAATACGGAGGAGCATACATGATTTTTACATAAACAAGATTTTTCCCACAATCAAAAACTTCCACACGAAACTTGTTGAAAATATGGCAGATTTTCCTGAGATGTCAAGATCTACTCTCTTGAAGATTGTTAAAAGCTTGGGATTTTGATATAAGAAGCTTAATAAGAAGCCAGTCCTGATGGAATCTGTGACAGTTGCTGCACCCCGGCATACCTTCCTGAGAAGAATGAGGGAGCTACGTTCCCAGGGGTACAAGATATTCTTTACAGACGAGACCTGGTGCGGACAGAACCACACGATGAGGTATGGGTGGTAAGAAAACGTGCTGGATGCATTAGAAAATAATTTTGACAACTATGATCAATACAGAGGACACATTCAGCAGATTTATGGATGGCGAGGAGGATTCAAGACACCGTCTGGAGCTGGAAAACGTATTATTATTATATTACACATCGGAAGTGAAGACGGATTTCTTGAAGGAGCAGATCTGTGCTTTATTGGGAAGAAAGGCATAGGCGATTACCACAATGAAATGAATTCAGCTCACTATGAGGAATGGTTTAAGAAAATCCTCAATCTTTTACCTGAAAAGTCGGCTGTCGTTATTGACCAAGCACCGTATCATACAATGGTCGATCCTGGAACTAAAAACCCAAATATATCGTGGCTGAAAGCAGAAATAATATCTTGGATTACATCAAGAAATATTTTACCACCACCAGGCGTTGACAGGTATGACAAGTTAACTAAAGCAGAGCTTATTGTCCATTCTAAGCCACATTTTAAAACACCAGATTAGAAACTCGAACAACTCATCGAACGACTTCGACCTGATGTAAAACTTGTTTGGTTACCAGTTGCCCACTGTGAACTAAACCCAATCGAGCTTATTTGGGCTTATGTCAAAGGGAAGGTAGCCAAAATAAATATGGCGAACACATCAGAGAATGGCAGAAGTATGGAATGCCTTGTGTCAAGAACCCCTACGTTCTGTGACTCCCGAACTCTGGAAAAAATTTATTAAACATCTAAAGAAGATAGAAGATCATTATTGGGATAGAGATCAACTGACTGAAAACGTTCCTAATGTTGAGCCAGTTATAATCACTATGAATGACAGTTCTGATTCATCAGATTTCAGCGATTATTCTGACGAAGAAGATTAACATCACATAAGAGAAGAAAGAAGAATAAATCAGAAGTAGACATTGTATATAGAACTTTGTAAATTTGTCAAATAATGTAAATAACCCTTGTAAATATTGTGTAGTAAAAAATTGACAACTCCTTTCAAATTTAGGAGGCAAACCATTTTTAAACCTGCCATTGGAGGTCCAAAGCCCTCATGAGAAAAGGTGATGGGAAATGGATAATAGAAAACATAATGTTATAACATTAATAAGGTGTTAAAATTATCCAAACAGCAACAAACTGTTCAACTGCAGTGAAGCGCCCGGGGTGATTGAACTTGGCAACACGGCACCCGCTTTCGATGCCGGAAGGCCCGCTTACACACAGTCCAGCTCACACGCACCCTTGCATGAATATCACTCTGTATAAAATCGGGATCTCAATGTATGTTTGCAGCAGTTGTAGATTTTGATAACCACGATCAAGAGCTTCAAAACAAGATCAAGTCTGCCTTTGTACGACTATCCTGTACCGAGAAAAAGTTGTTTCACAAAACTGATAACAACTTTTTTTGGATCATAAAACAATTTTGTAACTTACGTAATTTATTGAAAACACGTGTGCCCATACTGTATAAAAATTTAGTTATGATCGGACTAAGGGTTTTTAATTTATATAATTTTAAAGAGAGCGGTTTCTTGAAAAACACAAAAAACATGGACTGTTTTTACTCTAACCGCGAAAAAAAATTTCAATCAACCTTCAAAAAATATATTTCTTACACAGATCAACGCAAAATTAAACTCGCAAAAATTTGATGTAACTAGTTTTTAAGTAGACCTACAGGTTCACTTGTAATTAACGCTTAAACTCGAGTATCCATAACAAAAAATCCGACAGTAGGCTCACATATTGCTGGAGCAATTGACGACTTTGTAGCAAGTAATTGGGGTAGAATCTCCCTTTTTGTTACAAAAAACGACTAACTTCTTCTTCTTCTTCTTCTTCTGTCCGACGATGGTCTAAATAATTCATTCCTTCGTCTCCCTAAGCTTCGATTTCCTGCAGTTCTGTATTTATAAGCGTCATCCCTTTTCCACTCTTTTGCGTTCTGTCTAGATAATTCTGCTGCCCCCGTCTGTTCTCGATTTTTCGTTTATTGAGAATGTGAGAGTACGTTCAATACTTTCCTAATAAAATCGTTGCTAATATTGTCTGCCCCTGTAAACCTTTAATTAATCTTAAAACTTTCATCTTTAATCATGGATGTACCTGAACTTGTTAGGACTCATGTATCGCTACCGTATAAGAGCACTGAAACGGTCATTACCTTGTACAATCTAGGTTGAGTGGATTTTTTTAGTTTTTCTTCTTAAGATTCGCTTCATTTACCACGAACCTCTAAGTAATTATTAAGTTTTTTAATAGTAGACTATCATTTTCATTCAGGAAAATAATGGCGATCAAGTCGAGGGCAAATAACCAAAGCGAGATACCTAATGTATTGATCGGTTACTAGTTACTACTTTGCTCCGTACTGTATGTCTTCCACAAAACTCACTAACTTGTTTCATGGTAGATATAAATTGTGTTCATCACTAATATTGAATAAACTATATATTGCTCCTTCCAGTTGATCTTCTGATCTCAATAATAAGATCATCTATTAATAAAAGAAGATTCAAATATGCGGTTCGTCAGTCTTCAAGACTTTTAATATTTGTCAGAGCTCGCCATTATAGTCTAAAAATACTCTGTAACAAAAATGGATGCTGTTTGAAAGGTATAGTCTTTTTAAATAGTCTAGGTATATAAATATTAATATAAACTATGTTTACATTATATAGACTATATAAACTTCTAAGCGGAAATGTAAAAGAAGATGAGATGAAATAATAGTAAAATCAGGGAACATTGTGTAACAACCAAGAATTAAAAATTTTTAATATTATGATCGAAAAGACGTTACATACAGCAAGACACCCCTACACGAGGCACGAGCAATAAATAAAGAGCAGTTTTACGATGTGTCAACTGAACCTTTGCTTCGGACAATACGAATACGCTTCACATAACTTTACAATGGGAAATAAGGTTGGCCGTGACAGACTCGACTCAACCGAGATTTACAGCCTGCAACATGCAAGATAAAAGGAACTATGTCAAGTACCAATTTACGGAGAAACTGTGACGGACACACTGCAAGGTTAATTTGAAGTGTACCAGTAGTAAGAAAAGGGCGTAAGTACACAATGGTATTTACCCTGTATGAGAACTGACATCGATATCTAAAGAATGGAATCGAACTTGTGCACAGCGGGGGAACGTCTTACTGGCGACAACTGATATTTACGACAGGGAGAAGGAGTGCCGTTTTGGAAACGACGACACGCTGCGTCAGGATAGCTAACGGAAAAGGGTCAAGGATAGTGAAACAATAACGAAATACGACACATTGTTCGCGTGAGAACAGCAGCAGGGTCCGGAGTACGCTTAGACAAAGACCTGATCGACAGCCGAGAAATTGCTCTTGTTCCAGGAAAAGAGTACGGAGGCTTTCGACGCGAACTTGTGGGGAGACAGGATACCCAATCGCAACCCAGCATCTACCCAGAGAACAGGTGGAGAGGACCGTCGTCATCATGGCAACGGGAACGTCGAATGAGAAGTGAAGAACGATAGTCTTGCATAAGGGTAGGAGTTCTTCTGTCCTATCATGTTCGACCTGAGGCGTGCCTTCCAGAAGATTGCAGTGTGGTAAACGATGCTTGATAAAAACTGTTTGCAGAGCACGCGGGAGGACAGTCATCATATATTTTTCAATCACGTACTTTTAAACAGTCTTCATACATTTTTCGAGAGTCTTCGTATAAATTTCTCAATCGTATAATCTAACAGTCTTCACGGAACTAAATCTTCTAAGTCTTAATACAGTTCGATTAACATACGGACAGCAGTGGGACTTTGAAACTCTGCTACGCGGTATATAATTAAGTGACTTAAACATTTCGATATTGGCGAGTATCCGGTAATAGTGTACCTACCGCGACTAAATCATGCGACATACGCCAGTGCTTAATAACTCTAGAGTTCTTTATTAAACTCAGTTACCGCTAAATTCAGAACTGAACTAACCAATCGCAGTTTCATCAATAACCGACGCGCAGAACTATTGTTAATGTTTTACCGGACAACGAAATCGTAACGTTGTACAGTGCGAAGCGATACAATATAATTTGGAACAATTACACCACGGTATCAAAGACACTATACATTAATGTACACACAAGAAGTTCAACAATAGACAGTCAGATATATACACCATAGTTAATGATGAGCTTACCCACACGACACATGATCTCATAGACTCTAACAGTAACAGCCGAATCAACAGAAATACACACAGCGCGAGTGAATCTGATCCGCGTGTGTTGAGTGTTAGTGACATCACAGCTACGCAACTTCACACATATGGACCACCAACGCGAAGGAGTTACACCGATGGAAATATCGGATAAATCGCTTTACAAGTAATCTTTATGCTATTCTTATCATAAGAACTCTACTGTCCTGTCTCTTTTCAAGAAAACACCCTTGAGTATTTAAATTAAATATGATAAATATAATTAACGCTATTCATCTGAGGCAAGCAATGAACGCATTAGTATAAGATTTATTGTTTGACCATTTGTGTTTTTCTATATATCGATTGTATTATATATGTATGTGTATGTTTTCCAGCAAACAACGTATTGGATTCGCATTGTAATTTGACATATATACATGTGTTCTTTTATGAATGTATTTGCAGGGGATCATCCATATTTATATATTGAAGTCTCTTTATTTAATGATGTTAATAAATAAGTGTTTATTTTATCCAGAATATATGCGTTCATTATTGTCAAAGTTACCTCAGAAGAAGAAAGTAATGGCACTTGAATGATTTATAGTAGTTTTATTAATTTATACAATAATTAGAGTCTCAATGCAGTAATTATGCTAACATAAAAGAACTAACGTATCACTTAGCTTCAATCAGTTGATATGAGTAACCTAATTGAGTGATTACACGATCTCATTTTACAAATTAGTATAATTACATAATTAATTATTGTTGGCATAATTAATCCCCAATAATCTTTGTATTTGGCGCTCCAGAACACGGGGCGTAATAGGGATCAACTCCTTATATCTTTGTATTTGGCTCCCAAAGAACGTGGGGCTCGGCAATCACATAATTAATTAATCACAGTTAACATAATAAATAACTCCTAATATCTTTGTATTTGGCGCCCATCGCACGGCAAAGAGCAGGCAGTAGATAGGATAAGCGTATATATATTTCATGTTAGTTGTAAGAACAAATATTATTAGTGTGAAGCTAGTTGGACTGAATGTTAACGCGGAGTAAGGCTGCAAAAATGACGACCAGTAGTTCCGATTCCATGAATTTCGATATTAATAACCAACAGGGTGTACCTGATGTAGAACGAGAGGAATCACCAACCTATTCACAAATGACCGAGGAGACGTCAGACGTCAGAGCGCGGGGACAGGAGTCCCAACAAGAAGAAGAAGAAGTCACGTTACGGTCGTTGATGGACTTCATGAGCGAGATGTTTGACAAGCAAAATAACTATTTTAAAAATTTTAATAAAAATCTAGACGAGATGTTTGCCAAGCAGAATGAAAGGTTTGACAAATTCAGCGAAAAACTAGATAGTTATACAGAAGAAATTACGCAGTTTCACACAGACATACGTGAACATACGAATACCTGGAACAACAACAAAAACGAAATCCAGAAGAAGCAGGAAGAAGAAGTGAATAAAAGTCATGAAGAGGTACGGAAAGTACGAGATAATGGTAACGCTGTTGAGTTCACAGACGTGTTAGCTACTAAGAAATTAGCAACTGTGGGATCTAACGTAAGTGTCAGTAGTAAGCCGAGAAACAGGTGGATTAAGAAAAGAAGTGATTTTGTTTCTTTATATTTAATGACGTCGGAAGATGATTATCCAGACATGGATAGAGATAATAAACGTTTAATACTATCAAGTAGAATACATAAAAAGCACAAATTATATAGCACGAGAATAGATGCTGCATCAGTGAATCCAACGATGAAGTATCCAGCGTGTGGAACAGGCGTACATCGACTAAGTAGTCGAGGTGCATTAATAAAGAACATGAAAGGAAAGTTCGATATTAAGATGAATACTGCATGTTATGAAAATGAATGCAAATTTAAGCAAGCCATGGATGATGTGAAGCGGAAAAACCTACCAGGTCCGTATACATATTCGTCCTGGACAAGAAATGTTATGAGGAAAAGGAGGAGAAAAAAATCTTACTGGACGACTTAAGCATATTATAAGTGCTACCAGTACTGAAAGGCGAGTCCAAGCGCTCGAGGTAAGAATTCTTAAGAAAATAGAAAACAAGATATTATTACGTGAGCACACGAGTAGTAAAATGAATGTCGAAGAAAGGAGCCGTGGACAAGTTTGGAAGAGGCGACAAAAGCAATTTAAAGCGTGTCGGCTTAGAGAAAGTGGTCGCAAAGGACGGTGTGACATAACTTCTACCCACCCTCAGAGAGAGAGAAAGGGACATGTCATAAATCTTGGAGGCGGAAGGGCAGCACATTATACCAGAGTAACGGGGACGAATAACCGGCTGTTGAGTAAATGTGCGGCGCAAACCCCAAGGTCAGCACCCTCACTATTTACAAACAAAGATGCGTGCGTGAGTAACGGCACAAGGTCTACAAGGCATACAACTATGTCTCCACAAATAGAAAGTTAAGAACGAAATAAATGAACACGTGGTAAGAAGGCGATTTTAAGAACGTCTGAAAATTTAATAATTAGATTAGATAATATTGAATAAAATACATTAAATATGATTGATTATGTGATAATACATAAACCAAGGTAAGATAATTATAGATATGAGTATTAATGAATGACGATTAACGTATGAAATTAAAATGACGCAACATACGAACTCACTGAGTGCGATAGCAGTGACAAGGTGAGAAGGAAATTTAATGTACGTCAAGTTGAAGAAGTATTATGAAACGAAAGTACGAGTTTCACGGGAAAGCGAAAGTTACGTCGGCAGTTAGACTAGTGGACTACAGGGGACGGGCCAATGCATAGGGTGAATGTCCCGCGAAAACCGGTCCAACTAGCTAAACGATATGATGTATAACTTATTAGCGTGTAATTTAAAGATTTTTTTTTGTACATGGAGTTCTTAAGTCACGATGTGACAGTCTAATGACATTAATTACATGTGTATAACCAATGTTAATGAAAATTTCAATAGAAAAAACACTTATGATGCGAAAAGTTCGATCGGATGTGCAGCAATAAATTGCTAAAGACGTTATACCAAGCTTTTTATAGACACACGATGATGTAAGATTAATTAATCAAATCTGAGTGGTATAAAGCGAAGTTATCTATAATCATAATGATTTCAAATGAATTGTTAATTGTTCCTAAATAATGTATATAAATTTATAATCAATATAATCAGTATAAATGTTAGTGATACGTATTGTGAGTGATACTCAATAACAAATAATGAATGTATCAATATGTATTTACTGGTTCGTAAATTGTGTTTTAAATGTTCAAGATAGACTAAGGACATTAACTATCGTAACGATATTTAAACGATACATGAATAATTACATTTCATGTCGAAAACCATTATTTCATGTATTAGGTTATAAGCGGATGACACAGCCATCCACAGTTATTATTATTATTGTAAAATAATCCCATATCTAATTAGATATGCACAATGTGTGAAAATGCGTTCATCCTTCCTCAGATGCACGGCAATAAATTCCCAGAGTTAGTTTACAACAAAATATAGGGAATATATACCCGTATACCCCAAGCAGAGGAAAGTGGGTCAATGACCGTGACCTTATCAGAGGGGACTCCCACAACAAACACAGAGCGCAGAAATCGGATTAGAATGTCTTCTGCTGATCCAACATCCAATCCGATTTGGGGACTATGTAACAACCAAGAATTAAAAATTTTTAATATTATGATCGAAAAGACGTTACATACAGCAAGACACCCCTACACGAGGCACGAGCAATAAATAAAGAACAGTTTTACGATGTGTCAACTGAACGTTTGCTTCGGACAATACGAATACGCTTCACATAACTTTACAATGGGAAATAAGGTTGGCCGTGACAGACTCGACTCAACCGAGATTTACAGCCTGCAACATGCAAGATAAAAGGAACTATGTCAAGTACCAATTTACGGAGAAACTGTGACGGACACACTGCAAGGTTAATTTGAAGTGTACCAGTAGTAAGAAAAGGGCGTAAGTACACAATGGTATTTACCCTGTATGAGAACTGACATCGATATCTAAAGAATGGAATCGAACTTGTGCACAGCGGGGGAACGTCTTACTGGCGACAACTGATAATTACGACAGGGAGAAGGAGTGCCGTTTTGGAAACGACGACACGCTGCGTCAGGATAGCTAACGGAAAAGGGTCAAGGATAGTGAAACAATAACGAAATACGACACATTGTTCGTGTGAGAACAGCAGCAGGGTCCGGAGTACGCTTAGACAAAGACCTGATCGACAGCCGAGAAATTGCTCTTGTTCCAGGAAAAGAGTACGGAGGCTTTCGACGCGAACTTGTGGGGAGACAGGATACCCAATCACAACCCAGCATCTACCCAGAGAACAGGTGGAGAGGACCGTCGTCATCATGGCAACGGGAACGTCGAATGAGAAGTGAAGAACGATAGTCTTGCATAAGGGTAGGAGTTCTTCTGTCCTATCATGTTCGACCTGAGGCGTGCCTTCCAGAAGATTGCATTGTGGTAAACGATGCTTGATAAAAACTGTTTGCAGAGCACGCGGGAGGACAGTCATCATATATTTTTCAATCACGTACTTTTAAACAGTCTTCATACATTTTTCGAGAGTCTTCGTATAAATTTCTCAATCGTATAATCTAACAGTCTTCACGGAACTAAATCTTCTAAGTCTTAATACAGTTCGATTAACATACGGACAGCAGTGGGACTTTGAAACTCTGCTACGCGGTATATAATTAAGTGACTTAAACATTTCGATATTGGCGAGTATCCGGTAATAGTGTACCTACCGCGACTAAATCATGCGACATACGCCAGTGCTTAATAACTCTAGAGTTCTTTATTAAACTCAGTTACCGCTAAATTCAGAACTGAACTAACCAATCGCAGTTTCATCAATAACCGACGCGCAGAACTATTGTTAATGTTTTACCGGACAACGAAATCGTAACGTTGTACAGTGCGAAGCGATACAATATAATTTGGAACAATTACACCACGGTATCAAAGACACTATACATTAATGTACACACAAGAAGTTCAACAATAGACAGTCAGATATATACACCATAGTTAATGATGAACTTACCCACACGACACATGATCTCATAGACTCTAACAGTAACAGCCGAATCAACAGAAATACACACAGCGCGAGTGAATTTGATCCGCGTGTGTTGAGTGTTAGTGACATCACAGCTACGCAACTTCACACATATGGACCACCAACGCGAAGGAGTTACACCGATGGAAATATCGGATAAATCGCTTTACAAGTAATCTTTATGCTATTCTTATCATAAGAACTCTACTGTCCTGTCTCTTTTCAAGAAAACACCCTTGAGTATTTAAATTAAATATGATAAATATAATTAACGCTATTCATCTGAGGCAAGCAATGAACGCATTAGTATAAGATTTATTGTTTGACCATTTGTGTTTTTCTATATATCGATTGTATTATATATGTATGTGTATGTTTTCCAGCAAACAACGTATTGGATTCGCATTGTAATTTGATATATATACATGTGTTCTTTTATGAATGTATTTGCAGGGAATCATCCATATTTATATATTGAAGTCTCTTTATTTAATGATGTTAATAAATAAGTGTTTATTTTATCCAGAATATATGCGTTCATTATTGTCAAAGTTACCTCAGAAGAAGAAAGTAATGGCACTTGAATGATTTATAGTAGTTTTATTAATTTATACAATAATTAGAGTCTCAATGCAGTAATTATGCTAACATAAAAGAACTAACGTATCACTTAGCTTCAATCAGTTGACATGAGTAACCTAATTGAGTGATTACACGATCTCATTTTACAAATTAGTATAATTACATAATTAATTATTGTTGGCATAATTAATCCCCAATAATCTTTGTATTTGGCGCTCCAGAACACGGGGCGTAATAGGGATCAACTCCTTATATCTTTGTATTTGGCTCCCAAAGAACGTGGGGCTCGGCAATCACATAATTAATTAATCACAGTTAGCATAATAAATAACTCCTAATATCTTTGTAATTGGTTACCAATGAAGAACGTAATGGAGACGCTGAGTTCAAATGGTCTAGGTAGTCTAACTAACTGTCTTTGAGTGAATAAAATTTAGAAACAGAAAGAAGGTTTGTTTATGGACTCGTCTGATATGGCACTGCTTATTTTCATACTGCTTTATTTCTGTAATGGGGTTGTGGCACTATAATAGAGATGAAACGGTGGTATAAATACCACGTCAGTATTAGACGACGGATCCAGACTCATAGTAGTCAAGAGTCGTCAGCTGAATATGCCAGTGATGGAAACGACGCCAAAACTCTTTCACATCGAAGACCGATTTCACGCGGGATTTGAAACATCACACCACTTAATATATTTGAACCAATTTGTGACAAATATGCGTCTATACTTGCGTCCACACTCCTGACAAAACACCTTGTAACCAACTTCTCCCTCAAATATTAATCCGAAGTATGCATTAACCATAACGCGGAAATAACATATATGGCGTGACAGACGAGGTCAGGGTTTATAATTAAATCGTATGGTAATAATGAGATAGATTGTCATTATAGCTGCTAACAGCCTTGTCAATTATTTGCAAACGCAAAACACTGGCTTACTAACGGAGATAGATGGGCGTGCCGCTCTATCCGACTTAGAAGGAGCTTTGTGAAAAATATGTTTATGGATCACGTAATCCGTATACGCTGACAGGGCGCAATATTTATTCATTTGAGATGTGAGTGGAATGGGCTAGACTGTGAGGTAGTCAAGTAACCTACCCGAGTTCTTGCGCTGACAAAACAGATCTGATTGGATGAACGCTCAAAATAAACGCTTTTTGATGCTGGTCATTGTAGAATTATTGTGCCTGTAACTGAAAACTTACGTAAGCGAGTCATACCACCAATCGTCATCATGGGCTATTGAGTTAATATTATTGTTTGCACACCTATCCTGGGCAGAGAGGTATTTACGAGGGGAGGGGTCAACGGACGAGGCCGGACTCCCCCTTCCCCAGATAGTAAAAAAAGTTAACGAATTTTGTTAATCTCTTAATTTTTACGTTGTTTTATTATTTTTCAGCTATGTACGCTAATATAGTAATACTTCTTTTTTAAATGTGCAGTTTTACTACACAGAATTAGCGTATACGTTTGAAATATGAAATAGGCTATAGGAAAATCAATTCAGTCAATAAGTATCTTGTAAACAAAGTTTAGTAACGCGTATTTTCAGTCTGTTATTACCGTTTACATTAATGGATTAATGGAACTGATTTCAGCCACTTTAAAAATATTAATCTTGATTAGTATTAACTTGTTTTTTTTTCTTTTGTATGAAGCCCCCCCCCCCAAGGCCAATTCTGGGTTAACTACGTATAGTGGGTTTACCGAGTTGCTTTCCAAAGTTTGTTTATCCAACTAATTAAACATATACCTATATAACAAGATTGTACGATACAAAATTTTCAATTTCTCCTGGTCTTCTGGCTGTGTGCTTAAAGTAGTTTAAGTACAGTATTTGTTTGGAATAATTTTGAAACAACCACTATGAGCTGAACATTAATTTCTTTAGTAGCCTGACCTTTCTTTTAGTTCTTGTACGTGAAAACATTTGTTCTGCGTTTTACCTACGTCACTCTAAGAACACGTCTGTACCCTCAAAATTCTGCAATCCGCCTGTTTCGGTCCGCGTCAGATCCTCGCAGATCGAAATTCTTATCAATTGCTACGGATTCCCAAATTTCTGGAAACCTTTCCTAGTTCTTGGAACTAGTGGTTCGAAAAATTTCCTAGTTCTTGTTGTAATGTTTACAGTGATTTTTGGTAGACTATTCGTAAACAACCTGACTAGTCAGGCGTCTCGAATGAAGCGTCGTCAACGTGACCCTTGCACGTTGTAGTAGAGTCTAAAGTGAGAAATTATTTCCTTGACAAGCCACACTAATTACTAACATTCAGATACGATAATGAAGTACTAATCATTTTTATGAATAATTTGTTTTTCATTTTACACTAACGAAATGGTTATACAGTTTGTATTATATTGTTGGATAATAAAAATCAGTACATAAAATGCACACGTTGCAAATACATACTGGAATTTTATTTTTCAAGAATGAAGAAACAGATAAAATTTCATTGAAATGTCCGTATATTTTTAAAAAGTGCGAAAAATAAAGAAAGTATCCCTTAAAACACGAATCTAGACAAAGGTTTTTCATTAATTTATAAACTATAATCAGATTTCAGTAGTTATAAGCCCAGGCGAGAAACTCAGTTTTATTTTTATTAGTGTAACTCAAAAACCGTTGTTAACCTATGTAATGGTTAAATAATGTTTTAACCGTGTAACACATAATGTGAATATTTTATGATTTGTTGGTTTTCAACATGCTTATAAAACTGTGCTAATTGTATTGAACGTAGGTCTAATACGTTTTTCTGTTCGTACGAGTATAAGTTGTTTACATAGGCCTACTCATCTGCGTTTATACTATGCAACGTCGGGGGGGCCCAACTATAATGCGATTTTAGTACGTCCGTATCTTGTAAAGTCTCCCAGTATCTTGTAGAAATTGTATTCGTGTCAAATTTCTTTTAGTAATGTAAAAAATAGGACTAGTAACAGAAGATTCGTCGGTTTGGCAACCCTACAATTATATCTTCATTCTTGCATGCGCCACGAAAAATAATTTAACTTGCAGAATATCCACCCATGCATGTGCAAGTACTTAAGCGTATACAGCAATTGCCGTTTGTCACATCTTGCACACCAGAGGCTTACAGTTATTCCACGTAACCAAGCCTCTTTTCTCCATCGCACCGTGTGTGCCCTTCTTCAGCGATCTTCTGGGTCTCCCGCGTTCCCGTCGTCTAGTTGGAACCCAGTTTAATAGCTTTTCGGACCGACAATCGTCAGGCATCCGTTCCAAGTGGCGAAACATGCGAGGCGCTTTGTATTTATAGTGTCTAAAATTGTTTCCTGAGCACGAAATTTTATCTTCATTTCTAATGCACTGGAGCGTAGACACCCCACAAGACCTTTTCTAGAAGTTTCTTTCCATTGACTGAAGGTTACTGTGAAGGATAAGGCCCGATGCACACATCAGGTTTTTTAACGTGCGGTGTCGCTGCGTGCACGTTGCCGGAACGCAAAACGCAGACTCGATGCAGCCGCAGTCGGCAGCCAGGTTTTGCCACATACAGCCATGCATTTATATAATAGAAAACATGTAATGTTCTCCTATTTATTTGTTATTTGAATTAGTAGTCTCTGTAATTTCAACTTTGTCGCGTTTACTTGCTAAACTGCTACTTCTCATGTGCCGGCTAGCCCTTTCAATGTTTTCACCATTTTCAAGTCCTAAACGACGACCTTTAGGACTTGAAAATAGTGGAAACACTGAAAGGCCTCTTCCGGAACATGACAAGTAGCAGTTTAGCAAGTAAACATGACAAATTTTCTCCTGTTTAGTGTACAGACGGTTTTGGGTGCGCCCATTTATTGATTCAAAACTTATTAGAGGTAGATTTCGTATGGCCTTTGGTGATATAAGAGAAAATTCGTATAAATGTTTCAATTACTTTCGAATGAGTGTTCACTCATTTGATGAGTTTGAAGGGAAAATAAGCTCCCGTGGATAAAGGGACAAGACAAAATCCCGAGATACGTGGATGAGACTGCCTGTACCTCCATACGAACTGTTAGCTATAACTCTTTAGGATAGCTAAGTATATATTTTTATTTCACAAATAAACAGCTCTATGTCCAAAAGATCTTCAGAATTTGATCCAGCCATAACTATGATTACGCCAGAGTACCGGATGATCTATTGACATTAAAAGGGAGAGGGAACCAAAAAATCATAATTTCCGTTTACGCGGGGATGGATGAGCGTCAGGGGTTCCGTGTTGGCGCCGACTAATATCGCGTGTAATGCAGAACTCACAAACAATTGAATAGTTATTCAAGGAGAACTCTAAAAACCTTACATTCATTCGATGTAGAACACTACGGGACATTGCAAGGACGTTTATTCCCAACATATAGATTCTTGAAAGATTTCAGAGCAAAATAGTTCCGTTGCTAATACAGTAAACTCCCGATTATCCCTGGGTTACTATGGATATTTCTTAATAAGCAGAAATAAATTTCAGCTGAATAATAAAGCTTCTGTTCCACTAATTTTAGTACAATAAACAATTTTAGTAGGCGGAAAATGACAGTTCTAACGCAATACAATGTCAACTACTAGAGTCCCGCACCAATCACTTTCACTTTCTACTGGACCACAGCATCCACGACTTTTTCGCGTATATGCCGCCTTTCGTGAGCCTAGATCACTTTCACTTTCTATCAGCCCGCGAATTTCCGCGAATAAATTTTTTTATTTTTTTTTTTAATTTGATATTTTTATTTTTTTAATTAAATTGATTTGCATATCCGCGAATGTATGCCGCCTTTCGCGAGCCTAGATCACTTTCACTTTCTATCAGTCCACGAATTTCAGCGAATAAATTTTTTTAATTTGATATTTTTATTTTTTTAATTAAATTGATTTGCATATCCGCGAATATATGCCGCCTTTCGCGAGCCTAAATCACTTTCACTTTCTACTGGACCACAGCATCCGCGACTTTTTCGCTGATCTGTGTCAAGATCCGCGACTTTTTCGCGTATCTGGACCACAGCATCCGCGTTATTTTTTTATATGCCGCCTTTCGCGAGCTTAGATCACTTTCACTTTCTATCACTTGATGCATTATAGTGTATATATTAAATATATGATCAGGGTTACCAACCTTGCATGAGTTCAAATTTGTTATAATGTATATTAAATCTATATGATCAGGTTTACCAACCTATGGTGGGGGGTTCCGACTTGATGCATTATAGTGTATATATTAAATATATGATCAGGGTTACCAACCTTGCATGAGTTCAAATTTGTTGTGTGTTATAATGTATATTAAATCTATATGATCAGGTTTACCAACCTATGTATGGGTTCAAACTTGATATGTGTGTGTATTATAGTGTATATTAAAATATATGATCAGGGTTACCAATCCTGCATTATTGTGTGTGTGTATAGAACAGATCTGCCAACATTTTTCTTCGGTGGGAAATTCAAACTATATTATAGTAAATTGTTGACGACGACTTCGATATCAACTCTCTCTCCCCTCCTCTCTCTTTGTCTCTAGACACAGTTGTCGATCACGATATAAACTCTCTCTCTCTTTATGTCATCAGTTTTACACTAAAATGTAATCACCAGGAAATATATATATTTATCACCTACCTCGTTGCGTCCTTTTTTTGACACATGGCAGTCATTGACCACGATTTAGAAATTAATATACTGCCAAGTCTGTGTGTGTGGTAAAGTGTTACGCATAAAAAAATCTCCTTGAAATAAGGTATTTTCAAAAGTTTTGTGTACACATTGTATATGTCTCTCTCTCTCTCTCTCTCTCTCTCTGCAAACGTTGACAAGAATTCCCTTATTCAAACGATTTGTATGTGTGTACACGAACTTAAATACAGACGATTGTAATTTTTTAAAAATTCATTTTTTGCATTAAATATATATCGTAAACAATGAAATAATAATATTTCGTCATTGTAAGATTTTAACAAAACAATTATCAGTTTAAATAATAATTTTCATGATTGTAAGATACAACCTACAAATTAGTAAAATGTCTCTCTCACACTCATTTCTGATTACTATACAAATAATTGCATGCATATTCGGAGGTTTATAACGAAATCAATTAAAATAAACCATAATTTGTTTTAAATAATTAAATATATATATTTACAACACTGTTGTTACTCTCTCTCTCTCTCTCTCTCTCTCTCTCTCTCTCTCTCTCTCCTCTCTCTCTCTATCTATTTATCTCTCTGTCCGTCCGTCCGTCCATCCGTCCGACTGTCTATATCTGTCTGTCTGTCTGTCTGTCTGTCTCTGTCTGTCTCTCTCTCTCTCTCTCTCTCTCTCTCTCTCTCTCTCTCTCTCTCTCTCTCTCTCTCTCTCGTTGTCAAACGTTATGTTCAAACCGTTTCTCCTCTCTGTGGTCATTACCGCGCATGTATATGATTTTAGAAAGTTTATATATATTCGACAAATATTAACTGTGTACGCACTTACAACGCCCGCTCTCTCTCTCTCTTTATTTATCTCTCTGTCCGTCCGTCCATCCGTCCGACTGTCTATATCTGTCTGTCTGTCTGTCTCTCTCTCTCTCTCTCTCTCTCTCTCTCTCTCTCTCTCTCTCTCTCTCTCTCTCTCTCTCTCTCTCTCTCTCGTTGTCAAACGTTATGTTCAAACCGTTTCTCCTCTCTGTGGTCATTACCGCGCATGTATATGATTTTAGAAAGTTTATATATATTCGACAAATATTAACTGTGTACGTACTTACAACGCCCGCTCTCTCTCTCTCTCTCTCTCACTCACTCATCGTCAAAACGTTGACTTCATTTTTCATTGTATTAAATAATTAACAAATATTAACTATGTGTGCGTGTGTGTTGTCAACTACTTACATGCGCGTTCTCTCTCTCTCTTAACATAACGCTTCGTGTGAAGCGTTTTGTAGAGCAGGTTTCAACTGTGGAAGGTTTCATACCGTTTCTCCTCTCTCTCTCTCTCTCGCTCGCAGACGTCGGAAGCAATTCCTAGTTTATAATGTAATTACCTGTGCGTGTATGTCTCTCTTTATTCGACAAATATTAACGCCCTCTCTCTCTCGCAGACGTCGGAAGCAATTCCTAGTTTATAATGTAATTACCTATGCGTGTATGTCTCTCTTTAGCATAAAAAAAATCTCCTTGAAATAAGGTATTTTCAAAAGTTTTGTGTACACATACAAATCGCTATCGAACGATGTACATGCTGCTCACACACACATTGTGTATGTCTCTCTCTCTCTCGATGCAAACGTTAACAAGAATTCCCTTATTCAAAACGATTACGGTGTCACAAATTTAAATATGTCTTACGGACCATTGTAATTTTAAAAATTCATTTTTGCATTAATTAAATATATATCGTAAACAATGAAATAATAATAATATTTTTAATAAAACAATTATCAGTTTAAATAATAATTGTCATGATTGTAAGATACAATCTGCAAATTATTCAGCTTCAAATAAACAAAAAAAATACAGAATATATGAAATGTATATTACAAATAAAATATATATTACATATTATGAATTTGTGAAGCAATCTTCTTCTTCTTCATTTGGTACTACATTAAGTCAGTCCTTGGACTTCACTTTTATGGGGTTTTCATAAACATAAAGATCACTACCACCAATAACCTGTGGTACAATACTTCTATTCAATGGTAACACCTAAGACAAAAAAGCATTAAATAAAACATGCAATCAGTATTAATAATACAAAATCATTGTTTTATTATTTTAAAATACTGTAATTTTCATCCAAAATATTTAAAACAAAATACAGACTATATGAAATGTATATTAACAATGTATATTTACAAAATAAGTATATTACAACTCAGGAAAGAGTGGTACGTAATTTTCACTCACCCAATCTTTTATAAATTTGCCATAATTTACACCACCAGCATGGGTGGTAATAAACTGAGTGTAAATATTTGATAACTCTTTTTTTACTTCTGTCTCGCCTTGAGACTGAGAATAGCAATGGCATGTCGTGGAACGACGTTGTAATAGTTCTCTATTATGCTCCACTTGAGTGGAGCGTCTTTCTATCCATTCAGCCATATAACTTTCAAAACTGTCTCCAGACATTATACTCGACTAAAACAAAGACATTCACGTTGTTTATCACTTAATATATTATCATGATATTTTCATTATATTATCATTTAAAAATATGTTAGCAGTAACCAGCGAGAAACACATGTTTGTCACAGTATACTTCAAGCGTTAGCCGCACATATCAAATTCTTTCTTTACGTTTGTATTTTGTCTAAGCTATGCTAACTTCACACACACGCACGCACGCACGCGCGCACACACACACACACACACACACACACACACACACACACACACACATTGATACATTTGGAAACTGAGTACAGAATAAATCTACAATCACCTAGTCGGTTTGTTGGCAGAAAACAATTATGTGATCAAATAAACATTACCAGAGAACAACGTCCTCCTAAAGATAAATTTACCAGAGCTCAAAACAGTACAAAGTCATACTTTTGGTGAAGAAAATCACGTCATCAACAACAAAAGTTGTTTGTGTTTAAACAGCTACAAACAATAATTAATTTTCTTACAATAGTAAACATTTTGCTGTAATTGTTTCAATTAAAGGAAACATATATATATTCGTTGAGAAAATCTGTTGCGGCTGAACGAAACATGTGTCTGAATAAATTTTATCTCTACATAGCAGTTGTAAAAGTAGTCATATACATTATGTGCTATATATACAAAAGGCTTTCAACGTGTTTGTCATTTCAACCAATTTGTACCGTGCTCTAAGTATATAAAAAAAATAACTGTACTGCTCCATACAACTGAGAATAAATCCGTACACACACACACACATGAACAATTTTACGTTTAAATAAAATCTGTACATACAATAAAATTATGTTTCAGTATTAATGATATAAATATTACTGTTTTATTAATTTAAAATACCGTATAATTGCTTACGACGCGCACACTTAGCAACGTTTTTACTTATTTGAACAAACCATGTATTAACTTCAATAAATAATGCACTTGACAATGTTTAAATATTTCCAACAACTATGTTGATTAGAAGTGCTGTAAGTTCAATAACAATGTTCGCTACGTAACGTATTCAAATCTGTTTACTCACCTCTTAAATGTTGATGCACACAATTATCGATTTCACAATGAGGTATGAAGACTAATTGCATTCTTCACGTATATATATTGATGTATCTTACAACGGTAGGGTAGGGGTAGCTTAGCGTGTTTGTTTTGAAATTCGATGTAAGTCATTGTCCGCCGTTGGAAACTTTCAGAAGTTAGCGATACTGAAAGTATTTTCGTGCATTAGTCAAAATTAGGAAAACAATGCAGAGAGAGAGAGAGAGAGAGAGAGAGAGAGAGAGCGAGCGAGTGGACACACATGTAAGTAGCTCGATACTCAGTGACAACAACAACACACACACACACACACACACACACACACAGTTAATATTTGTCAAATATATAATAACGAGTGAGAGAGAGAGAGTGAGGAGGGGTCATCGACAGTGATGGAAAAGCTTTACCTCACTGCTTTAAGAAGTTAGCGATACTGAAAGTATTTTCGGTCAAGTTAACACGGCTCTTTTTAAGAAACATTCTATCATTTATTTGATGTCGATACCGGTATTAATTATAGATTACACTTAGTTCCATTCACTTCCATGTGCTTACAAATACTTGTAATTAGTTTCGTTAATAACTAGGCCAAAACATTGTCATTACATGTCAACTCTTCCGTCTGTCTCGTAAATTTTGCACAGCACTGTTTGAGTCTTATCTTTGTAAATAAAGAGCAACAGCAACAGTGTCGTAATACTCATACGAAACGATTTGTATCACCACAATTAATCATTGAGCGACTTGACTGCAGTGATCAGACCTACAGAAAAAGTACACTTTATCGTAATTACTTTGTAGTATAAACATTATACTTACATTGTCTCTATATGACTCCGTTTTCCTCTTTTACACTCTGTAAATTTATAATATACCGCCTTCCTTATTTGTTCGGGCTTAGGACCGACTCAAGATCATGTGAAAATGTTTTTTGTTGTGTAAACAAATAACAAATTCAAGTAATATGAGGCTAAGTTACGGTGGCTCTGAAAAGAACCGATTAATAATTAGACCTAGAAGAAATTAATTTCTATTTTTCATCTGTAACGACATGCGTGTATAATTATACACCATATCACTATACACCTCTGAACCTATGTGTAATTATTTTGTAAACTGCGTTATCTATGGAGGAACTGTTGCAGCAAACGTTAACACTAGAACGATTATATTATTCAGTGATCAGATAATTTCATTAAAAAAAATAAGAAACGTAAAAGATATACGCTGACTTTACCGCAACCACGTCTATTTAGATAAACAGCTCGGAAGAAATAATAATTCTTCACAAAGCAGAACAACAACAACTACAGTCTCAAATAAATATATTTTAAATCTGGGGCTATGCGTGTACGTAGGGAAGGTCTTCATATGCTCACTGAACAAAATATAAATATTCGCCGGCAGATAATTTCATAAAAAAATAAGAAACGTAAAAGATATACGCTGACTTTACCGCAACCACGTCTATTTAGATAAACGGCTCGGAAGAAAAAATAATTCTTCACAAAGCAGAACAACAACTACAGTCTCAAATAAATATATTTTAAAAAAGATAAATATACATTAGATGGAAATGTTTCCTCTGTTTTTCTCTGTGAAACACAAAAAGAACTTGGGAATGGTGTTTCTTCCCTAGATGCAGTCAACACGATTAAAAGTAAAATTTTAATAACAAAGTTTTCACTGTACTTTAACAAGGATGGTAATATTTTTTTTTTCTAGTGCCTAATCTTTTAAACTAAAAAAACGTACAATCTTTATTACTTTTACAAATATAGCTTGAACGTAACACATACACACAGACGTTAGGGAGAGGGAGAGACTGCAATGTGTCAGTGTAAAGTCGTGTCAATGACCTCCTGTATTACAATGGTTTAGCATAGTTTCTTACTGAAGGCTTGCACGCTTTAAATTCAGCTATACCTAAAATATATCTTCAATTAGGGTCATTGTACACACACAGTGGAATGCTTTCAGAAATTTTCGACACACACACGCACACACACACACACACACACACACACATACATACACAACGATGTTTCTACTTATTTGAACAAGTCCTGTATTAAATGCACTTGTTAATGTTTTAATGTGAACAATTTTACGTTTAAATAAAATCTGTACATACAATAAAATTATGTTTCAGTATTAATGATATAAATATTACTGTTTTATTAATTTAAAATACCGTATATATATATATATATATATATATATATATATAACCTAGGAACTTCGCAGGTGAAGAAATTAATTTCTATTTTTCATCTGTAACGACATGCGTGTATAATTTTAATTTATTTCACTATACACCTTCGCCACCGCTGCTACCACAGTCGTCAGTAATAAAAAAAAGAAGAAGAAGAAAGATCAGTTAGGAAACGCATCAGTACTCGTTCGAAACGATTAACATCAGTCCCAATGGACCACAGCATCCGTGAATTTCCACGAATAAAAAAAAAAAAGTAAAACGTTCTACTTACGTTTCATGTTAGGTTAAAAAATGCAGTCCACGTACGTTTCACGTTTACGTTAGGTTAAGATGCAGTCTACTTACGTTTCACGTTAGGTTAAAATGCAAACACACGCACACACACACACACACACACGTGTTAGGTTGCAACCTAACGCGTGTATATGTTATTTAAATAATAATTTAAATAATATACACGTGTGTGTGTGTGTGTGTGTGTGTGTGCGTGTGTTTGCATTTTAACCTAACGTGAAACGTAAGTAGACTGTATTTTAACCTAACGTAAACGAAAAACGTACGTGGACTGCATTTTTTAACCTAACGTGAAACGTAAGTAGACTGCATCTTAACCTAACGTAAACGTGAAACGTACGTGGACTGCATTTTTTTAACCTAACAGTGAAACGTAAGTAGACTGCATCTTAACCTAACGTAAACGTGAAACGTACGTGGACTGCATTTTTTAACCTAACATGAAACGTAAGTAGAACGTTTTAGGTTTTTTTTTTTTTATTCGCGGAAATTCACGGATGCTGTGGTCCATTGGGACTGATGTTAATCGTTTCGAACGAGTACTGACGCGTTTCCTAACTGATCTTTCTTCTTCTTCTTTTTTTATTACTGACGACTGTGGTAGCAGCGGTGGCGAAGGTGTATAGTGAAATAAATTAAAATTATACACGCATGTCGTTACAGATGAAAAATAGAAATTAATTTCTTCACCTGCGAAGTTCCTAGGTTATATATATATATATATATATATATATATATATATATATATACGGTATTTTAAATTAATAAAACAGTAATATTTATATCATTAATACTGAAACATAATTTTATTGTATGTACAGATTTTATTTAAACGTAAAATTGTTCACATTAAAACATTAACAAGTGCATTTAATACAGGACTTGTTCAAATAAGTAGAAACATCGTTGTGTATGTATGTGTGTGTGTGTGTGTGTGTGTGTGTGTGTGTGTGTGTGTGTGTGTGTGTGTCGCAAATTTCTGAAAGCATTCCACTGTGTGTGTACAATGACCCTAATTGAAGATATATTTTAGGTATAGCTGAATTTAAAGCGTGCAAGCCTTCAGTAAGAAACTATGCTAACCCCTTGTAATACAGGAGGTCATTGACACGACTTTACACTGACACATTGCAGTCTCTCCCTCTCCCTAACGTCTGTGTGTATGTGTTACGTTCAAGCTATATTTGTAAAAGTAATAAAGATTGTACGTTTTTTTAGTTTAAAAGATTAGGCACTAGAAAAAAAAAAATTATTACCATCCTTGTTAAAGTACAGTGAAAACTTTGTTATTAAAATTTTACTTTTAATCGTGTTGACTGCATCTAGGGAAGAAACACGATTCCCAAGTTCTTTTTGTGTTTCACAGAGAAAAACAGAGGAAACATTTCCATCTAATGTATATTTATCTTTTTTAAAATATATTTATTTGAGACTGTAGTTGTTGTTCTGCTTTGTGAAGAATTATTTTTTCTTCCGAGCCGTTTATCTAAATAGACGTGGTTGCGGTAAAGTCAGCGTATATCTTTTACGTTTCTTATTTTTTTATGAAATTATCTGCCGGCGAATATTTATATTTTGTTCAGTGAGCATATGAAGACCTTCCCTACGTACACGCATAGCCCCAGATTTAAAATATATTTATTTGAGACTGTAGTTGTTGTTGTTCTGCTTTGTGAAGAATTATTATTTCTTCCGAGCTGTTTATCTAAATAGACGTGGTTGCGGTAAAGTCAGCGTATATCTTTTACGTTTCTTATTTTTTTTAATGAAATTATCTGATCACTGAATAATATAATCGTTCTAGTGTTAACGTTTGCTGCAACAGTTCCTCCATAGATAACGCAGTTTACAAAATAATTACACATAGGTTCAGAGGTGTATAGTGATATGGTGTATAATTATACACGCATGTCGTTACAGATGAAAAATAGAAATTAATTTCTTCTAGGTCTAATTATTAATCGGTTCTTTTCAGAGCCACCGTAACTTAGCCTCATATTACTTGAATTTGTTATTTGTTTACACAACAAAAAACATTTTCACATGATCTTGAGTCGGTCCTAAGCCCGAACAAATAAGGAAGGCGGTATATTATAAATTTACAGAGTGTAAAAGAGGAAAACGGAGTCATATAGAGACAATGTAAGTATAATGTTTATACTACAAAGTAATTACGATAAAGTGTACTTTTTCTGTAGGTCTGATCACTGCAGTCAAGTCGCTCAATGATTAATTGTGGTGATACAAATCGTTTCGTATGAGTATTACGACACTGTTGCTGTTGCTCTTTATTTACAAAGATAAGACTCAAACAGTGCTGTGCAAAATTTACGAGACAGACGGAAGAGTTGACATGTAATGACAATGTTTTGGCCTAGTTATTAACGAAACTAATTACAAGTATTTGTAAGCACATGGAAGTGAATGGAACTAAGTGTAATCTATAATTAATACCGGTATCGACATCAAATAAATGATAGAATGTTTCTTAAAAAGAGCCGTGTTAACTTGACCGAAAATAATTTCAGTATCGCTAACTTCTTAAAGCAGTGAGGTAAAGCTTTTCCATCACGGTCGATGACCCCTCCTCACTCTCTCTCTCTCACTCGTTATTATATATTTGACAAATATTAACTGTGTGTGTGTGTGTGTGTGTGTGTGTGTTGTTGTTGTCACTGAGTATCGAGCTACTTACATGTGTGTCCACTCGCTCTCTCTCTCTCTCTCTCTCTCTCTCTCTCTCTCTCTCTTCTCTCTCTCTGCATTGTTTTCCTAATTTTAACTAATGCACGAAAATACTTTCAGTATCGCTAACTTCTGAAAGTTTCCAACGGCGGACAATGACTTACATCGACTTTCAAAACAAACACGCTAAGCTACCCCTACCCTACCGTTGTAAGATACATCAATATATATACGTGAAGAATGCAATTAGTCTTCATACCTCATTGTGAAATCGATAATTGTGTGCATCAACATTTAAGAGGTGAGTAAACAGATTTGAATACGTTACGTAGCGAACATTGTTATTGAACTTACAGCACTTCTAATCAACATAGTTGTTGGAAATATTTAAACATTATCAAGTGCATTATTTATTGAAGTTAATACATGGTTTGTTCAAATAAGTAAAAACGTTGCTAAGTGTGCGCGTCGTAAGCAATTATACGGTATTTTAAATTAATAAAACAGTAATATTTATATCATTAATACTGAAACATAATTTTATTGTATGTACAGATTTTATTTAAACATAAAATTGTTCATGTGTGTGTGTGTACGGATTTATTCTCAGTTGTATGGAGCGGTACAGTTATTTTTTTTATATACTTAGAGCACGGTACAAATTGGTTGAAATGACAAACACGTTGAAAGCCTTTTGTATATATAGCACATAATGTATATGACTACTTTTACAACTGCTATGTAGAGAGAAAATTTATTCAGACACTTGTTTCGTTCAGCCACAACAGATTTTCTCAACGAATATATATATGTTTCCTTAAATTGAAACAATTACAGCAAAATGTTTACTATTGTAAGAAAATTAATTATTGTTTGTAGCTGTTTAAAC
Organism: Magicicada septendecula; assembly: GCA_034769895.1. NCBI lineage: Eukaryota > Metazoa > Arthropoda > Insecta > Hemiptera > Cicadidae > Magicicada > Magicicada septendecula. The sequence goes on from CM068372.1 coordinate 333,911,074, forward strand.
ACAAACAACTTTTGTTGTTGATGACGTGATTTTCTTCACCAAAAGTATGACTTTGTACTGTTTTCAGCTCTGGTAAATTTATCTTTAGGAGGACGTTGTTCTCTGGTAATGTTTATTTGATCACATAATTGTTTTCTGCCAACAAACCGACTAGGTGATTGTAGATTTATTCTGTACTCAGTTTCCAAATGTATCAATGTGTGTGTGTGTGTGTGTGTGTGTGTGTGTGTGTGTGTGTGTGTGTGCGTGCGTGCGTGTGTGTGAAGTTAACATAGCTTAGACAAAATACAAACGTAAAGAAAGAATTTGATATGTGCGGCTAACGCTTGAAGTATACTGTGACAAACATGTGTTTCTCGCTGGTTGCTGCTAACATATTTTTAAATGATAATATAATGAAAATATCATGATAATATATTAAGTGATAAACAACGTGAATGTCTTTGTTTTAGTCGAGTATAATGTCTGGAGACAGTTTTGAAAGTTATATGGCTGAATGGATAGAAAGACGCTCCACTCAAGTGGAGCATAATAGAGAACTATTACAACGTCGTTCCACGACATGCCATTGCTATTCTCAGTCTCAAGGCGAGACAGAAGTAGAAAAAGAGTTATCAAATATTTACACTCAGTTTATTACCACCCATGCTGGTGGTGTAAATTATGGCAAATTTATAAAAGATTGGGTGAGTGAAAATTACGTACCACTCTTTCCTGAGTTGTAATATACTTATTTTGTAAATATACATTGTTAATATACATTTCATATAGTCTGTATTTTGTTTTAAATATTTTGGATGAAAATTACAGTATTTTAAAATAATAAAACAATGATTTTGTATTATTAATACTGATTGCATGTTTTATTTAATGCTTTTTTGTCTTAGGTGTTACCATTGAATAGAAGTATTGTACCACAGGTTATTGGTGGTAGTGATCTTTATGTTTATGAAAACCCCATAAAAGTGAAGTCCAAGAACTGACTTAATGTAGTACCAAATGAAGAAGAAGAAGATTGCTTCACAAATTCATAATATGTAATATATATTTTATTTGTAATATACATTTCATATATTCTGTATTTTTTTTGTTTTATATATTTTTATTTTGAAACATTTGAACCCTTTGAAGTTCACATAAAGTCATATGATTTGTACATTTTACTAACAAAGACACATCTGTTCATATTAAATGTGTGTGTGTGAGAGAGAGAGGGGGGATAGAGAGCTGATTCTTGTCTCATTCTTGTTATAGTCTTAAAAACAAAAGGTTGTCGAATCAACATCATTTTTATTTGAAAATAGTTTCATTGTAAATATCACTTATTTGAAGCTGAATAATTTGCAGATTGTATCTTACAATCATGACAATTATTATTTAAACTGATAATTGTTTTATTAAAAATATTATTATTATTTCATTGTTTACGATATATATTTAATTAATGCAAAAAGAGAGAGAGACATACACAATGTGTGTGTGAGCAGCATGTACATCGTTCGATAGCGATTTGTATGTGTACACAAAACTTTTGAAAATACCTTATTTCAAGGAGATTTTTTTTATGCTAAAGAGAGACATACACGCATAGGTAATTACATTATAAACTAGGAATTGCTTCCGACGTCTGCGAGAGAGAGAGGGCGTTAATATTTGTCGAATAAAGAGAGACATACACGCACAGGTAATTACATTATAAACTAGGAATTGCTTCCGACGTCTGCGAGCGAGAGAGAGAGAGAGAGAGGAGAAACGGTATGAAACCTTCCACAGTTGAAACCTGCTCTACAAAACGCTTCACACGAAGCGTTATGTTAAGAGAGAGAGAGAACGCGCATGTAAGTAGTTGACAACACACACGCACACATAGTTAATATTTGTTAATTATTTAATACAATGAAAAATGAAGTCAACGTTTTGACGATGAGTGAGTGAGAGAGAGAGAGAGAGAGAGAGAGCGGGCGTTGTAAGTACGTACACAGTTAATATTTGTCGAATATATATAAACTTTCTAAAATCATATACATGCGCGGTAATGACCACAGAGAGGAGAAACGGTTTGAACATAACGTTTGACAACGAGAGAGAGAGAGAGAGAGAGAGAGAGAGAGAGAGAGACAGAGACAGACAGACAAAGACAGACAGACAGACAGATATAGACAGTCGGACGGATGGACGGACGGACAGAGAGATAAATAGAGAGAGAGAGAGAGCGGGCGTTGTAAGTACGTACACAGTTAATATTTGTCGAATATATATAAACTTTCTAAAATCATATACATGCGCGGTAATGACCACAGAGAGGAGAAACGGTTTGAACATAACGTTTGACAACGAGAGAGAGAGAGAGAGACAGACAGACAGACAGACAGAGACAGACAGACAGACAGATATAGACAGTCGGACGGATGGACGGACGGACGGACAGAGAGATAAATAGAGAGAGAGAGAGAGAGAGAGCGGGCGTTGTAAGTACGTACACAGTTAATATTTGTCGAATATATATAAACTTTCTAAAATCATATACATGCGCGGTAATGACCACAGAGAGGAGAAACGGTTTGAACATAACGTTTGACAACGAGAGAGAGAGAGAGAGAGAGAGAGAGAGAGAGAGAGAGAGAGAGAGAGAGAGACAGACAGAGAGACAGACAGACAGACAGAGACAGACAGACAGACAGACAGATATAGACAGTCGGACGGATGGACGGACGGACGGACAGAGAGATAAATAGATAGAGAGAGAGAGAGAGAGAGAGAGGAGAGAGAGAGAGGAGAGAGAGAGAGAGAGAGAGTAACAACAGTGTTGTAAATATATATATTTAATTATTTAAAACAAATTATGGTTTATTTTAATTTATTTCGTTATAAACCTCCGAATATGCATGCAATTATTTGTATAGTAATCAGAAATGTGTGTGAGAGAGACATTTTACTAATTTGTAGGTTGTATCTTACAATCATGAAAATTATTATTTAAACTGATAATTGTTTTATTAAAATCTTACAATGACGAAATATTATTATTTCATTGTTTACGATATATATTTAATGCAAAAAATGAATTTTTAAAAAATTACAATCGTCTGTATTTAAGTTCGTGTACACACATACAAATCGTTTGAATAAGGGCATTCTTGTCAACGTTTGCAGAGAGAGAGAGAGAGAGAGAGAGACATATACAATGTGTACACAAAACTTTTGAAAATACCTTATTTCAAGGAGATTTTTTTATGCGTAACACTTTACCACACACACAGACTTGGCAGTATATTAATTTCTAAATCGTGGTCAATGACTGCCATGTGTCAAAAAAAGGACGCAACGAGGTAGGTGATAAATATATATATTTCCTGGTGATTACATTTTAGTGTAAAACTGATGACATAAAGAGAGAGAGAGTTTATATCGTGATCGACAACTGTGTCTAGAGACAAAGAGAGAGGAGGGGAGAGGGAGTTGATATCGAAGTCGTCGTCAACAATTTACTATAATATAGTTTGAATTTCCCACCGAAGAAAAATGTTGGCAGATCTGTTCTATACACACACACAATAATGCAGGATTGGTAACCCTGATCATATATTTTAATATACACTATAATACACACACATATCAAGTTTGAACCCATACATAGGTTGGTAAACCTGATCATATAGATTTAATATACATTATAACACACAACAAATTTGAACTCATGCAAGGTTGGTAACCCTGATCATATATTTAATATATACACTATAATGCATCAAGTCGGAACCCCCCACCATAGGTTGGTAAACCTGATCATATAGATTTAATATACATTATAACAAATTTGAACTCATGCAAGGTTGGTAACCCTGATCATATATTTAATATATACACTATAATGCATCAAGTGATAGAAAGTGAAAGTGATCTAAGCTCGCGAAAGGCGGCATATAAAAAAATAACGCGGATGCTGTGGTCCAGATACGCGAAAAAGTCGCGGATCTTGACACAGATCAGCGAAAAAGTCGCGGATGCTGTGGTCCAGTAGAAAGTGAAAGTGATCTAGGCTCGCGAAAGGCGGCATATATTCGCGGATATGCAAATCAATTTAATTAAAAAAATAAAAATATCAAATTAAAAAAATTTATTCGCTGAAATTCGTGGACTGATAGAAAGTGAAAGTGATCTAGGCTCGCGAAAGGCGGCATATATTCGCGGATATGCAAATCAATTTAATTAAAAAAATAAAAATATCAAATTAAAAAAAATAAATAAAAAAATTTATTCGCGGAAATTCGCGGGCTGATAGAAAGTGAAAGTGATCTAGGCTCACGAAAGGCGGCATATACGCGAAAAAGTCGTGGATGCTGTGGTCCAGTAGAAAGTGAAAGTGATTGGTGCGGGACTCTAGTAGTTGACATTGTGTTGCGTTAGAACTGTCATTTTCCCCCTACTAATTTTCATTACTTTCTGCCTTTTTTTGTATACATAGTGGATTATCCGCGGAGATCGCTCCATCCAATTCAGCGGATAATCGGGAGTTTACTGTATTTCATTCTGCGTTGCTAACAGATTCATTTGTCTCGATTTTGGCGTAAAAACAGTGAAGTAGAATGTTTTCATGCTACAGTAAAAAATTAGATTTTCAGAAACAGCTTAAAGGACATTCAAATTGTCTATCAGTGTAGGCTACTTGTTGGATTGAATCAGTGAAGTTTAATGGAATTATGAGACTCTTATATTATAACAGAACTCTAAACAAAATTTAAATGATTGTTAGGACAACTTATGAGATATCCTAACCAATTTTAACAATATAATTGCAAAACACGTACCAGGTAGACAGAATGTGGTGTATACAGTAATGAAATACTTACACAAATTATAGAGTGATGAAGCAAACGTAAGTATCATCCTAGAGGAGAAATGGATAGAGCACTAAATAATTAACGGCATGTAATATGCAGGGGAGTGGTGAAAAAACCGATGGAAACAAATACGAAGAAGATCCAACTTTTACACTGCTAAAGTTTAACGAAAATAAAGCGACAAGTCCCGGCAACAGACCGACAGAATTGCTTAAGTGTGGAGGCTTATGCTATCTATACATCTAGTTCTCGTAAATTACAGATTTTTTGAAAGCTGGCCTTATTGAGAAACATGTGGCCAAGATGACGATGGCTTCAGCTTCTGTACAGTTTTATTATTTTTCAGCTGTGCATGGTAAAATAGTAGTAACTCTTTTTTAAAACAGGTTTATTACACACCATTAATGTATACATTTGAAACTTGAAATATAGTCAGTAAGTATTTTGAAACAATGTTTCAATAACGAGTCTTTTTATTGTGTTATTACCGTTTAATTTAATTGGAGTTATTTCAAGATGTTATCACTCGTTTTTCAGCCACTTTAAAGATAGTATTGTTGATCAGTCTTAACTTGTTTTTTTCTTTTGATGAAGCCGACTTAACTCCGGACCCCCCCCCCCCAGCCAAATTCTAGATAAACCACTGCATAGACGACGGGCGTCGAATCTTTTGTTGCTTTCTGTGAGCCACAATAATTTGATACGTACTCTGCTTATTCTAACACTTGTTAATGTACTGTACTATAATAAAACTGTTTGTAGTTTCTAATTAAGAGATATTCATTAGAAAACTAATGAAAGCGTTAGAAGCGTATGTCTGTCAGGTTTGATTGAGATTCGAACTGAATTTTCAAGATGTTTCTTGTCCTGCTTTTCGTATCAGTAAGAAACATTTTTCAAAAATGCTACCAAACAGTGAATACACGAACAAACCGTGTTCATGGCGGTGCAGAAGTTGGTTTTCTGTCGAAAAGTTTTCAAAAATCCTACATACTTTGTTTCTTTAAGTCACCAAATGTACGTCTGAGTTGTACGTCTGATTAAAACTACAGATACCGCTTGAAAATTATCAGATGAAATACTGATTCAGACTGAAAATACAATAGTGAATTTCAAATATACTGAAATGTAGTCTGTGATTCCTAAAGCCTGGAAACGTGCTTTAAAAATACTGTACCAGAACTGAAGTTAAGACTACTTCAGTTTACTCTGGCTTACACTGACTTTGGTTTTGTCAGTGGCTTTATGTAGGCTACATACCAAACATGAGATTTTGGGAAGGTTATTCAGCGGTGATGAGAACCAGTAGTCTAACTGAAATACATACTACAGGCGTGAAAAAATGTCTTGAGATACAATTGTAATCAAGCTTGAAATTTAAGGAAAGACAGGAAGACAAATAAATACGGGATACGCAATCAAAGTCGAATAGATAACTTCGTTTACAGAATCAACTAGTAAAACGGAGAGTTGCAGGACATTCGGCAACGATGGTTACTTAGATTGGAAGCAAGAGAAGTAAAGACGGAAGGATGATTTTGTTATGCAGAACATCTCAAGAAAACAGTCGCTGTAGCGTCTGGAGAAACATTCGTTTCAGCAGTGGGCAAACAGCTGCTAATGTAAAGGCAACACTACGATATTGTGACAGTACGATTATAATTTTGATCAGTGGCGTAACTAGGAGTTGCTCCGGGGGGGGGGGGGTTGCGTCTTTGGTGGTGAGACTGGATTGAAGATTGGACCCCCGGTTTACTCAAGGCAAATGGGATATTTAAGATTCTTCTCATGTAATTATTTATACATTTCTTTATAAACCTTGTTTTAACACACCAAACTTGCTTAGAAATAGGTGTACATTAACTATTTATGGAATTTCACTTAAATTTTTGAATATTCCACCCGTAGTTACGCCACTGATGGTTCTACGTGACAGTTCTATAACCCCCGTAGTGTTACCTACACGTTGTTACAGCCTTGAGAATTCATCATATCCACCATGCTCCCGATCAGATGGCGGTCACCGTAGTTTCGTTATGATTTAGCCTATATAAAGCATGTATATAGTGTCGTTAAAGACATAAACAAACGTATGTGTTTGCATTAACAGTTCGCATCACACAGTGAATTCACCCAAGGTTAGCTACATCACGCGACGTTCTCTTTGCCTCGGCTGTCACGTGTGGCACAGTTAGGTCATCCACGTGAGGGGCAGCGATACGTGACTTTGGGCAATCGTCATACCAGCCGTGAGTGAAGAGATGTTGTGAAACTCTATTAAGTGACAAAACGATAAAAGTATTTGGCATCTGTCCGGAAGACTTTTTGTATCTCAAATTGGGAATACTGGTTAAAGCACAACAGGAAGATAAGCGATTAAAGCGAAGACAAGAATGAGGTATTATCTAAAGTTTTTCGGATGGCTTTAGAGGATTATGTTGTTTTCTTTGTTAACATTGCTTCCCAATTTTACAGGATGCCTAGTATAGGAATTCCTCAGCAGTTACTTACAAAGTAGTGAACACAGAAGTGTAAACAGCCAAACACGAATTACGATTTTGTGAAATTTTATTAAAACTCTCTAAATCCTTAAATAGATGTTTCGTTCACATTTTATGTTAAAGGAATGTCAAGTAAATGTTGAAAATTAAGTTTTTTGTTTATCGAATTACTTGAAGACTGGAGTTACATGAATTAATTTCAAGTAATCAGAGCTATAAACTACTCTTATGAGTAATTGTTTGTAAGAAATCAAAGTGATAAAGCAGAAGGAAATCTTGTTTGAACACTCGTTGGTTTTTAACACCCAAAAATATTGAATCATAATATTATCTTTTCAGGATATACTATAAATAGTGATATCATGTCGTGACTGAAAATACAAACAAGGAAGAGGTGGGAAAATATTTCAACGCCATGGTTGTCTTTCCATAAAAGCAAAAAACAAACCGGACGTGAGATGTCCGAGAAACGGATGAAGACTGAATCTGAACTCGCTGACAGCCAATGCTTGTCAATTTGAAGCTAAATAACAAACGACATGTGTGTAATAATTTTATACATTTTTCATTCCGAAATTTATTATCATAAATTATTTGAGACGTTTAGAATGAACCAGAGAGCCATCATAACAGACGTGAAAAGGAGAACTCGGTACTGCAGGCACGAACAGTTTGCCAAAAGTCACACCCAGAGGAGGTCCGATGCGGACAAATCACTCTCCATCGTAGAACGCGGAAGTCTACATAGTATTACGTAATTAGGAAATGACTATGTAATTATTTACGTAATGTAGAACGTTGTCCCCAAGGCTCCAACAAATGAAGTATTATGAGCTGTTGCTAAATTCTATCCACTATATATACGCACTTAACTATAACAATTTTAACCAGCGTCTCTAGATCATCTTCATATTACTGCGAATCAATCATCCATTATACAGGTAATTCATAAAAGTCTATAAACAGTGCTTTGCATAGAGAAGGTAACGTGTCTATGTAAGTATTTTCGCAATATTGTGCTGTTTTACACTAATGTCTACTAAAAACTATAATATAATATGAATATAATACTAGATCAGTAATTATTCAGAGTTTTTCTAACAATCCTACCAAAATTTAACGTTACAACAGTGAAGAAAATTTGCAATTTTATAAAACAAATATAGGCCTAAATGTTGATTGCCTAAAGCTAACGCTTGTGTGAGATGGTTCCAATTTTTTTTTTTTCAATTGTCATCAGTCTTTTGCAGAACTATCGGGCCTCAACTTTGCCACTGTGGATACCAGATGACAGCGTTGACGAAACACTTGGTCTTAAATACGACAAATCGATCCAACGTGTTCGCAAGTATTTGAATTAACATACTGAGTACAGATCAGAAATGGCTGTGTGTCGTCATAGTCACGGAAAACCGCGAGGCGTGTGAGTGCCTCCTTGCAAGAGTCATTCGTCTGGGCGTGGCCTCATAGCGGCAGCGCCTACGAACCTATGCTAAGCTCCTGCGAATGAATTACGGGAGCTACGGAGCAGCGTTTCCGACGCCCGGAGCCAGAACCGGAGCACTTAACGAAATCCTCTCCCTCAGACCTAATCGTGCAAAGATGACCCTCATCCTAACTCCTTGTGCTGCGAACAAATGACTATGCTACATTAGAGGAACCTGACCGCGTCCCGGAAAAAGCAAACACACTTCCCGCGCAACTTCTCTCTGTTTTAACATGTTGAGTAGAGATACTGAGAATAACATCCAGTGACACAATTTCTGTACATTCGACATGGCATCGTGTCACATGTGTGCATTATAATTAAGCAGTAGGAATGCTATACTGAGCATGATATCTCACTGGTTCACGAACTGTTCAATGGATATCTCCGGCTCCATTACTTCTCCAGCCTGTGGAAACGTGCGAAAATCGTCATGATCCCCAAACTTTCCGAGAACCATCAACCAATATGGATGACTGCCAGTCATCTCGAAGGTGTTCGAGCGGCTCCTGCACAGTCGATATGTGCCCTTTTGGATGGTTTCATTCGGCAGGAGCAGTTCGGCTTTCGCAGAGAGCACTCGACGAACCTTCAACTCGTCAAGGTTGTCACCCAACTAACGGACGCCGAGAACAAGCATCAGTCTACCGTCACTATATTGCTCGACGTGTCATCTTCTTCGATCGATCGTATCTTTGCGACCGCTTCTTTAGGGTATGTGTCGATGGGTCGTACTCATCCGTTAAACCGATCGCCGCAGGCGTTCCTCAAGGATCTGTCCCTTTGTGTACCTAGTGTACACGAACGATCTGCCTGTACAGCCTGGAGTCACTCTATCCCTCTAGGCGGATGACGCCATGTATCATGCCAGCTCAGCGAAACTCGGTTTCGCAGCTGGCCTGGTTCAACGTCAGCTCGCCCTCTTTCCGGACTGGCTACGGAAGTGGAGAATGGCGATCGATACGGAGAAATCCGAGGCGATCGCCTTTTCTCGTAAATTTACTTCCCGCTGCCAGCCCCTCTTTCCTATATGGGAGTAATAGAAACGGTCTGTAAAATACTTGGGCGCCTTACGCGCCGGCGCCTTTCTCTCTCATCGGAGTTCAGTGCCTGTGAGCACTATATTCACCATATTTGCTCTTTCTTAGAGCAATCCTCACATACGCAGTCCCTGCCTTTTGGCCATTACTCAGTCCAACCGTTGTTGCCCGTTTGGAAGCTTTCCAGTTCCGGACCTTCCGCTACATCTCCAACTCTCCCTGGTTTGTCAGAAATGATGTTATCAGGCGAGAGTTGAAGGTTCCTTCTCTCACCGAATTCGTTCGGTCCCTAGCCCTCAACCTCTTTACCCGAGCCTCTGTCTCCACCCATCCCCACCACCGTAGTCTACCACAGCTGTTGGCCCACACCACCTAGATGCCACAAAAGCCCCGAGCGCTGCTCGATGACCCCCCGTAAGCCAACACTGACCATCTGCCCCGTCCCGCCGACCTTGTGAAGTTTCGCCCTCCCTCTTCTCCTGTCTACATCTTGTCCGTGCCGGCGGCCGGTGACAGAGTTGGGGGGGGGCTTGCCTTAGGTGTGCCTAGTGCCGCCTCTGGTGGGCGCTTCCTCCTTCTTTGTTCTCTCCGGTGCTCATTGAGTGTTCATTAGATTTAGGCTGTGAAAACATTAGTGTATATATGTGTTATGAAAGGAATAAATATTATACAACATGTATTATAATAATTTATTGCTTTACAGGATAACTCTATGAAAAATCCGGCCGTTTAACTAATTTTGATGTGAGCCTGGTCGGTTGCTTCGCTATGAAAGATTTATTATTTAAAGAATACACGCTAAATCAGTATTAAAGTATTATTGTGTTACAAAAGTATTAATAAAACGGGACCGGATGGAGCAGTGAAATAGGCCTACAGTTGATTTTCAATCCGGTTTCACAGCCACGTTGCCATTTGGCGCAACTAACGCCCGGTCATGTGGGGTACATTAGGTACATTTGGCGTAACCAAGTTGTTTTCAAATACCTCAGTCATGTAGACTGGCGCAACTAATCCCAGTCGATATAGATTGGCGGGAGGTCGTTTGGTAGTTCGCCAACCTGACCAATTTCGAATGACAAAAAACGTACCTACCTTAAACAAAAAACGTAATAACAATGTACTGCTTATAACACTGTACAGACCGTAAGGGGAGTATATCAAAGGACGTGGAATGGATACGCACGCGAGAACTTGACGATTTCTTGACAAGAGAAAGCCTAAAGATTTCGTCCAGACCATAGTGTCAGAAGGGCTACATCTGGCTACTACACTTTAGCCGTTGTTTGGGATATAAGGTCAACAAGTCCACTTGGGCGATCTCTGGCTCTATTCCAAGTAGGCCTACCACATATAGGCCTATAGCACAGCGCATTCCTCATATACCGCTGTCATTTGTAAGTCTCTAAGCAGAACGCAGGCCTACTATGGAACAGACTAGGGAGGGTTAACGGATATTCTTAGTAGTCTGGATTGAAAGCGTTGGATCTTTCTCATAATCGAGTCGCTGACAGCTGCCCAGAGTTGAATCTTCTGCGTCCATATAACTTTACAAAGTATCAGTTTGTGACGGATGCATGTGAGACATAAGTCACACATGAGGCCAAAACAAAACAAGGTAGGGAATCTTCCTCCGGTGTGACTGGTGGTCGTGAAACTCCTTTGGGAGTAAATTATTTGTAATGTAAATTGAATGTGAATGTAATAAGCGTAAATGTAATGTTAATTCATTTGGGGCCGATAATTTTAACACCCTATCGTATTGCAGCTTGCTCGAGACCTTACCAGCCTTGTTGCACAACATCTCTCTAATTATGTGGTAAGGCTTTTTAAGCACTGACATCATATCCATGCGAAGTTACAGTATCATAAATGTACATTAAACAAAATAATACCATCGCTCCTCTTCCAAATCGCAAGCCCCATTGCGATCTATGAAGAACTCCAACGCAAATATGACATTGAACCAAATGAGGCAGCACCATTTATACATCACCGTGAATTCTTTAGCCAACTCCCAAATGCTAACCTGAAACTCGTCGACCATAATAAGACAAAAACAGAGTCGAATGAAGCCGAGCTTCGTCAAGCAGCCTTACACACTGTACAAAAACGTTTTCCCGCTGAGCAGTGGATACGAATCTACACAGACGGATCCTCTATACCATCTACAGGGGCTGGTTTCTACAGCTCTCTATTTGAAGGCCACCTCGCTGTAGGAGGCCGTCTAAGCAAGTATGACGGAGAGGTAGCAGCCATGAAGGCAGCATCTATTGAGCTTGCCAAGATCTCACCACCTAACAAAGCCGTCTTCCTCATAGACTCAACTGCAGCAATTCAAAACGTGACCTCAAATGGTGACACAAACTGCTCCCTCACAATTGAGTGTAGGCGAGAACTGCAGAACCTTGTACAATTAGGCTGGCAGATTGAACTGCAATGGGTATCCAGCCATGTCAACATCATGGGAAATGAAAAAGCCGACATCATCGCCAAAATGGGTGCAGCACTACCTCAGCCGGAGACCCCCAGCTCATATTGTAGCGTGACAGAAAATCCACTACTTATTAAGTCATATAAAATCATAAAGTTTAATTACATATGTTATAATAATATTGAATGAGATTTAAGGAAATCAAAGGAATGAACCACGATAAAATAAAAATCCTCATTACATTATATATAAAAACCACTGTTTAAATATCAAAGAAAGTATTGGAAGCAACTCATATTATAATATCAGTAATTTACCCAGGAAGCTAGGAGCAGTAAACAAGTTATATAAGACCATATCAAGAAGAAAGAGACTCAATTTAAGAGTGGTGAATACCAAAATACCCCAAAAACTAGAAGAGGGAAGAATAAAGTTTGTGATCAGGAAGAAAACAATACCCTGAAACCTGTAGAGAAGAACAAGGTCAGTATCAGTGAATAAATTAAATGCTCCAAACTAAACATCAGTCGAGATACACCAAGTACCTTGGTTTACCCAAGAATGAAGAAGGAAGACAAGAAGACCAGAAGAATGAAGACTAGAAGAAGGACAAGAATGAAGACCAGAAGAAGGACAAAAATGAAGACAAGAAAGAAGATAAGAAGAAGGACAAGAAAGAAGACAGGAGGAGAGGAAGAAATAGTATGAAAGAAACACCGTTGTAAAACCTATTATTATAATTAAATACCATCAACCCCAAACCCACAAAACGATTCAAAAGAAAGTATAACATACCCAAAATCCTATAAAAATGTAATTATTTAGAAAACTAAAGTGCTGTATAGTATTATAAGAAGTGAACCGACTAAAGCTATTGTGTGATAAGAAAATAAACAAGTCTTAACAGTCCATGATTGCTAAAGGTCTGGTCTGAGATAATAAGACTCAAAATATCAGAACCAACAGTGAAAGTGAATTTGTGTAAGTGTTTTTTAGAAATGCAATAAACTTAAAGTTGGTGAAACTATAACTTATCAGTATGCTATATAATAACTTTAATATCCAATAATAAACAGCATAATAAAATAATAAAATGGAAGGTTTCCAGTATTTTATTATTTTAATGTAACTCTTTATTTACAAGACATTTGTAAAAAATGATAATAAATAAAGTATGGGAGTTCATGTTTACTGATGTAGGGGATCATAAATAATAATGGTTTAGACCAGAAAGGACTGGCATTAATTTAGTATTCGTAAGTGTAAAATGTTTAAATAGACTGTTTATTCACAGCCATAAAATCAATGTGTTAGTAAAATATATTTGTAAGAGTTATTAGAAAATAAGATTTATATTATGTGTTTTAAAATGAATTATGTTTGCTAAATAATAGCCTACATACCATTAATAATGTTTCAATAGGTATTCTATGTTAACTCAAAAATAGTTAAAGGTTTATGTTCAAACCATATCAGCAATAAGTTCAATTGTGCAGATTGCTAAATAATGTTCATAATTATTTATTTTAATAACAGTAGTATTAATTAAATACTACACCTCACAATAAGTTATAAACCATTTTATTTTCATTGTAATAGTAACTATGTAAAGTCAGAGTAGGAAGTAGGATTAAATTTATTTGAGAAAAACAGAAATATAAAATTCTAAAATCTAGGCCATTTGGTGAATTCACAGAAACAATATAAACCAGTATAATTCACTTATAAATCCTGTAAACTACCAAGATTTAGATAAGGTAACACAGTTAAACACTACTGGGAATGATCCTATGAGTTAAAATGATAATAAGGAAATATACCTTAAAATATTGTAAATTTTCAAAATATATAAATTAATTAATTTTAAAGAGCAATGTCAAATTTACCGATTAACACAAAAAACCAGTTTAAAGGTTTAATTTATATGTATTTAAGGAAAGGAAGAGGAATATGACTAATTAAAATTTATTATAATAGTATTAATGATATTTAAAATGGAGGAAATCTGTATAAAGACGGAAATCCAATTTTGAGCCTATATTTCCAAAAAGTAAAGAAATTTGTTAATTTCCACAAAATGTCTACAGATATGGACTATAATACATCAATTTAAAAGGAATGAGATGATTAAACCAATGATAAGGTTCATAATTCATAAAAGTGATGAATAAAATAAATAAATTCCATATATAGTGTAATATTTTGTCATGTGTATAGGTAATCGAAATATGTTAACAATACTTTTTCAAAGATTAACTGGGCCAAATTTTGACCAAGTTAATTAGTCTTTTGTTGAATATCAAGCTGAATAGTTGTGTGAAGAACGTTCCTTTAAAACCGAATCTAAAATGGTACTAGCAGTTAGCCATTAAAATCAGTGAAACGAGAGTTAAACGAATTAGACACTTTTTAAAACTAAAGCTATGAAAACGTTCACGACAATAGTGAAAACAAATACCTAACTTCATAATACGAGTGATAGAAACCAGTAAAAGATTATATTTAAACTAATTCACTCTACAAATCCTAACCATATCTTGAGAACTTTAACCCACAGAAGTGAACACATACAAAATAAACTAACTAACACAAGTTTACACGGAACACTTCGCCAGAATACACCAAATAACTTAACAGACATATTACACCAGTGCGGGAAGATTTCAGACATTCACGAAGGTAATTTTGTCGTGATTTTGGGACATGCCGATTTCGCAGTAACTACGCCAGAACTAGTAGCGGCCATCTTTTAATTCTACAGAGCCGGCCTTCTTTATCCAGCAGTGACGTCATCGTCTGCGTATGGTTCGACAACATTCATACACATTACATATTGGAATTATTTAAATTCTATTGAATAATAATTATTGTATTTGTGTTAATTGTTAATGTTATACTTTCTCGTCACCCTTCTCTGACTATTAATTTTAATCGCTCAAAGAACCTGTCTTTTAATATAATAAATATCATAAATTTTGTTCTGTATGCACAATCGATAATTCCCGAGACAGAGTCGATAATTGCTCTCCATCGATAAAAAATCGATTACTTATCAAATTGTTCAATAAATCTTTATATTTCCATTATTTCTTATTTGTTATTTATTTCACAGGTTAATTTAAGAGTATTTATTAAGGCTGAAATATTTAAGGAAGACTCAAATATTTTATTTGAGCTAGATATTGGACCAGCAAGAAAAATCACCAATCGATTGCTAACTGGAGTTAATCTATTTAACTCCAGACTTGGTTCAAATCTTCAAGAAGTGCTCGACGGTCAATAAATACCTGCCTGTTATCAAAATTTTTACAAGAACCTTTTAAATCAGATTTATTTCTTATATACACACCTTAATAAACATAAACAAGATTTCTTACTATTTGAAAATTTTATTTTTTATAAAATTTTCCATCAACTTTTTATCTTTTGTAACGACCGGCATACAGCGGTCTGGTTACAATATGCATCAGCGAAAGCAAGAATAAACTGCTCAATAAGCCTATGGCTAAAAGAAAAACAATTAAGAGCCTATGTGGGAAAAAGGTGGGCAACATTAGTTACGGACGGCCCCATCAACAGAACTCTACCCCGAGCAACTAGTGTTGCTCTTTATAGAACTACAACCGGTCATGACTACCTGGCCTCCCACCTGCACCGCATTGGCGTGTTGTCGTCTCCTGAATGTGTTCTCTGTGGATACGCTTCCATGAATGCGGATCACCTAATTACATGTCCAGCCTTGATCTCAGACACGCAAGTCCAAGACGAAGATGATACGGCAAGGCTCTCACGTCTCTACTGGTCAGCGCGCCGCCTAATGGCCCAACAGCCAAGGGTGGGCGTTGGCTAGTAAGTAAGTAAGTAAGTCTTCCAAATGTGTTACCATTACATTAATTAAGCTGTTAGGAGTTTTTGACATATTGAGTAGACTGTGGTCTGGAGTGATTTATTTTAAGACTATCTGTACAGACTGTTCTTCTGGAAGCAGTATTACTGTTATAAGGAAGACCGAAATGATGTTAATCCTGACTGAATTCTTGGACAAGAATGAGATTCTTCCGTATGATGTAGACGATTATGTAGCTTGCTGTCGGCATTGCTCGTCATTTGCACAGTTGAGTCGATGAGAAGACAAAACAGGCAAACATAATTTACCAGCTTGTGGGTTATTACTAAGCCTGTCTTATCTCTTGAAACAGAAGTATTCGAGTTTCATGTTATTAATGAGTAATCTCAGGACATGATATAACTACCGTACATTGGTTAAATACGTTTCTCCCTGAGTTTCTTAGGTGCGGGTCGTATAGGAATGATAGTTGACGCTGATTCTCTGTTAACGTTGAATCACAATACAGAAATAAGCTTCTATTAGACTGCGTTAAGACGCAGTTTTCTCCGAAACTCCCGATTGTAGACCGTACCTACAGAAGCCGCTATAAAGCATATTTGCCTTTTCATGCTTCATTAGCAAGATTGCTGACACACGTGACGCCAAGAACAGTAACAGCCGATTTAAATCCTGTTTCATCCTACGCAGTAACACCGGACAGGATTCGAGGTCAGTCTATCGTGCTGGTGAATGCTGTAAAATATTTATGTCCATAAGTATGACGACTGATTACTTGAAAGTCGGCGCAACGTAGCCTGCTTTCACAGAGATCCGGCGCTCATGGTCCTTAATGGATGTAGAACTAATGCCTGTGCGCCGTATGATTAATGAACGTAGCTTAACCTAAATCCTGAAGCGTAGGCCTATAACAGAGGTTAAAATAATCATACGGTGCATTAGTTTGAATAGATCAATTATATATTTATGATACAGTACTCACACACAAACACACACACACACACACACTCGCGCGCGCGCGCCTCTGTGCGCATACATAGCCCTACGTATGTAGGCTACGTTCATACTATTATCAGTAGAAAAGTAGAAAATGTAGCTGTTCGCTATTCAACACAAATAAACAAGGATGCTACTGAATGTTATTGTTCTAGCGGTATCAAGGATTTAAGTGGCAATATAACTGAAAATATTTTGTTTTTATGTGTAAAGGTAAACAAAGAACATTTTAATCAACAGAGAAGGTGAATCTATCGCAGACTGGACACCTGTTGTTTCCTTTCACTGTGACGTGAAACTCTCACTGTCACTCGCCCTCTCTCTGTCTCTCTCTCTCTCTCTCTTTCTCACTTATTATTTACATTCTGTTACGTTCTGATCGAGAATTTTCCTAGGCACTATTTGTTCTTACTGCTGCCTTTAACCATCTTGCCTTTCGTGTATGTGCGTGTAGGTGTTTGGAAAGAATGCGATCGTGTGTATGTATCGATTAAGCAACTCTGTAGTGTGTTAGAAAATATCCTTGTCGTGCGACTTACGCGGAAGCAAAAAATTGTTCAAAAGTGAAAACCTTCTTGTGTTGATGCAAACTTTATTTTTAGGCAGATATAAGAAGGTCCTGAAGTTTAATAAACCCGCGTACATGTGTTTTGAAAGCTAAACATGGAATTTGATAGAATAAAACAACATATCGTGCAACTACTTATAAGTAGGAAGATACCTGCAAACATTTTAAGTATCACAAAAAATCATATAAAATTACCGTCGTGAGAATAAAATGTAATGGAGAAGCAATGCAACGAATCGCGGCTGGCAAAGAGACACGAGAAGGCGATTCACTTGGTCCCCTATTTTTTAACTTGATAATTAACGAAATAATAATAGCTATGAAAGATATGAAGGTATGTAAAATATGTAATACTGAATTCAACATTATTTGCTACGCTCACGATGCTGTACTTATAGCTGAGACCGAAGATGATCTGCAAAGGCTTCTAATTTTATTTTATTTTATTACAAATTCCCTTTCTTTCTACAATTATTTATAAGCTTTATTTTAACACACGAAACTGGATTAGAAATATATCTGCGTTAAGTGATTACGGAATTTCGCTGAAATGTTTAACAGCTCTGACGGGGATTGATCCCCTGACCCCTCCCACGTAGTTACGCCACTGGCTAGAAGACAAACGCAAGTTGCTGAGACAAAGTCGTTGAAAAGACTGATAGGCAGGACATACCGAGATAGAATAACAAATGTCAATTTAGAGAAACATAGGCCTACCAAATAACAGACATACTGGACTGGATGAAGAAAATACGACTCTGGAATGAGCATGTCGACATGATGGATGATAACAGATTAATCAAGAGGACCCGAGATAATCTTCTAAAAGGCAAAACATAAATTCGACGACCACGAATGCGAATGGGCGATTGTATTGAATAACGTAGTTGTTCATAAACCGGAGAGAATCTCCTAAATGAAGAAGAAGAAGAAGAAGAAGAAGAAGAAGAAGAAGAAGAAGAAGAAGAAGAAGAAGAAGAAGAAGAAGAAGAAGAAGAAGAAGCGAAAAGGTGGAAAATGTAGGGCGCCGCTCCGGTGTTGGTGCAAGCCGAGGAGCCTGGCCCAAACCATTTGCATGGTTGAATTTTTATCACGATTTTCCATTATCAGTAAAACATGATTTATATGGATATAAATGCTCAGTAAACAAAAAAATGTTAAGAAATATGGAAATTATTTATTACAGAATTAGAAAAGTGTTCTGTGTATTAAAGATGCCGATTTTGAAGTCTAGCGCTTTGTAGTGAAATTTGAACATCGGGAAAACCAGAAAAGAGACAAATGAAAACGTTTAGAATAATACGGTGCTGTAGAAGAGTACTTTAGGCCTGACGAAAAACGAAGTGAGAAGGTTTAAAACAGGAAGGAAGGAAAAATTCTTTTTGATATATTTTCAGCAAAATAAAGACGGGTTAGTGAGGAAATGTCTTGCTGTGTGTTAAATTCTGTATTAATACGACAATGGATGAAATAGTTGAGAATATAAATTGTCCGTTACATAAAATTAGGAACACACGAAATAGGTAGTTCAGTTGAAACAGAGACGTTAGCAGGATCGGAGGAAGAAACTACTAGTGTATAGGGTTTAAGGAAACTTCATTGAAAATAACGAGTACGTAGTCGCATCATCAATCATAAGTTATAACTTTTCACGAGATTTTTCCATTAGTATTGACTGCGGAAACAGCGTTGCACACTTTGCGGCAGCTTTGTACGCGTGAGTTATAATTGCGGTAACATCTATTGATGTAGGCTGCCAGCGTTCCAAGACTGGATGTTTCTATCGGAAACCTCATGATACGTCAGAAATGACGTGTACTCCATCGGGGCCTACGTGTTCCTTCCCTGGAGGTTTTCGTCTGATCCCTACGCTTGTCAATCCACCGTCTGTCACATGCACAATAACACAGACAGAAATAGCTGGAGTCGGCTCGACTGAGATGTTGTCCTACACACGGGAAATCGCGAGGTGTGTAAGTAAGTGCCTACTTGGGAGCCATTCGTCTAGACGTTGCGGCCGGCGTCTCAAGTACTTCGCGTCTGTAAGCTCCTGCGGGTGAATCCTTAAGTTTACCACAGAGCCCTCTCCCAGCGCGCAATCAAGCTGGAGTAATTCTCTCCAGCACGCCATGTGCCCTAAGGTCTTGTGCAGAACAAAGACAGCACTGTACCGTATGAATCTGGCGTTCACCGGACTCCGATCCGGACAACGCAAACAAACCAGGGCGCAACACGCCCTTCGTAACTTCTCTCTTTCTGTTTATGAATAATCCACTACGGAGCATTACCGAGAAACCTACTACACATAACTCGTTTACTCACTCGGTACTGGGAATATAGCCCCTTCGGCCAGAAGGATGACAGTCGGTATCAAAGCAACTGTTAACAGCCATAATTAATTTTTTATCTCACATCGTTGAATTCATTTTGTTAACAAGTTTCTGCACATCACTAAACAAAGGCTATACCAACAGGAAAATGACGACGATAAGACTGGTCGGCTCCATTGAAGGTGATAAGCCGCGGTTGAGGAATGTGGCAACACGGCGGCAACGTAGACTCGAAACGATAATCTCAGCTTACTAACGGTAAAATATGATTGGTGCACAGAGACAGTGCCGCACAATTAAGAACATATCAACGCCAGCCGAATTTTATCTTTCTGACCGAGGCAGCATTACATTATAGACCGTTGAATACTAGGGCATTTGAACGTTGACGTCCAAACATGTGTCCTCAGGATAATCTATGTACGTTCTTTTTATTAAAATAGGTAGTTTTTCTAAAAATTATTAAGAACAGCCGATTGATTTTCTTTGTGTAGTTTACAATACTTTTGTTGGTAGATTGAATTACAAGTAATGTAGTGTTTGTCATAAAAAGTAATACGAACAGGTAATGGATTAAACATTAGTCACGGTTTCCTGAATGGCGTATTGTTACTGCTTATGAGCACTTATATAATCCTGTTAGTTCGATAACAAACTAACTGCCCAACGGTTGACAGTTCACAGAAATAAAATTACATAAACAGGAAAATACTCTAATAACTGTAAGTAGAGTATCATATCTTTTCATGTCTTGATACGTTAATGTGAAAAACTTAACCGATACGGTGAATACTGATTCCTGTTACTGACACTTCGACAGAACATCCTCATTTCCATATTTTTGCGTAAAATCGTAGGCCTATTATTCTCATTTTCCTCGTATTGTTTTGGAACGGAAAACATAAACAGATCCTGCTAAGCACAGAAATTTCAGTGCTTACCGAAAATGTCGCACTAACTGTATGTTTTAATGACGGAAAGAACAAAATACGTATGTCCTGACCTGATCTGTCACTAACAGAGCCAGAAGACAGATATACTGGTAGACATTCTGGGGAGAGAGAGAGAGAGAGAGAGAGAGAGAGAGAGAGAGAGAGAGAGAGAGAGAGAGAGAGAGAGAGAGAGAGAGAGACAGACAGACAGACAGACAGAGACAGAGACAGTGACAGTGACCGAGAGAGACAGAGAGAGAATACAGCGAGGGAAATGCATAGAGGGAGAACGAGACAGATTCATTCTACTGAATGAATGAAATTGTGCGCGCGCGCGTATGGCTCACAGGCGTGGGAGTTTATACAAGCAGCATATGGTAAAACTGAGGACATAACGGGAGTTCCTCGACCCTTTCCCTCATATTTATAAAACCACATAAATTATCTGTCGTCATTTAACCGTGTCAACCACCCTTTCGTAACGGACAGTTGTTGCAAGTAACAATAGACGGTGACAGACAGTAGCGCTGGGGTAGTGCATAACTGGACTGACAGTAGGTGCTCATGAAGTGCGTGTGGACACTACCGTGAAGTGTGGTGGTATCTCTTGACTTCTTTGTTTTTGCTTGTAGTCGTTTAAAGTGGGAATGAAAAGTTTTTTATGTTTAAAAAAATGTGATTTAAAAATTTGTGGGTAATTGAGATCTTACTCGAAGACCAAGTTCGTCGCAAAGAACATACGTTTTTCTTTCCATTTTAGTATTACATGCATGCAAAGATGTGCACACTCGCGGTCTCAGAAGAATTTCATCCAATATACTGTAAGTGAACATTAAAATTTTTTGATTTCTTTACACGTAAACTGTGTGCTTCGTGCACTATAACTAGTGGCCAACAGTTCAGTGCTACTGGATCACCAATTTTTAGGGGTACAATAAAAATTGTTAGTCAAATCAATCAGTCAAATATGCCTGGTTTCTAATGTTACAGGTTTCTACGATTTTTACGAAAAACCGTCAATTAATAATGTATTTATCAACTTTTTAAGATTTTTTTGTAGTCAGTTTATTTAAATCAGTAGATTTATGATTAAAGTAGATCGAGAAGTCGTTTTTCTAAACGTTAGCGAAATTCAGTGTCGGTTTGGTGAGTAAACTATTTTTGTACTTTTCACAGAGTACTTACTTCCATATATTTACTTGGCTATGTTACAAATCTTGGCCATATATTACTAGTAATATGTTTAATATTTTTCAGATTTTACCATATTTTACCATACTTTACCACATTTGACCCCCCTTTTACTACGTGATGTTACCATACCTTGGTGATTTTCTCCGTTGCATAGTCTGTTGCTTTACCTTTTATTTTATAATCAGTCATAACAATTCTTCTTCAAGGAATTCTTCTTCAGTCATGTTCTGTTTGTTTGTAAAGTACGTAGCGAACTTCAGAACGAAATATAATACATTTCATTTGTATTCAGTGTCCACTTTTTATTCTGTAGAGTAGACCGGTAACAGATTTAGTATTGTAGGACACGTGCTCTACTCCGAGCACTTTTAAGAGCCTCGCTAGTCTTTAAAAATTTTCTATGTAGTTTAAACTATGTATAGGCCTAATGGATGTTTGCGATGTACATTTGAAATAGAAGATTCAGAAAGCCATAATATAATCCAGAATAGTAAAACCTAACCTAACTAAACTAATGTAAACTTAACAGATTCAGGGAGGCAATATAAGTTAATATCAATCCAGATTTGTCGGAAAAGGTGTGTACTCTTGTTCCTATGCCTCTACATAAACTTACATAGATTGAAATCTAACAACTATTTTGTCACATATTTTGTTGTTCTTGCACTATGCAGGTGCCCATAGTGACTCAACAGTTCGTATGTGTAGGCCAACGAAATTTTTGCTATGATTAACTGTTAGGTTCCCATACGAGGAATGTTTGGAATGCTATCTAGGGATATGTGCTCCACATAGCCTACCTGAAATAACGAGCGTTCCCCGCAAAATGGTATCTTTTAGAATGACAATAACCGTCAGTCAGGCACCGTGTACACGAAACAATCTTTAGATACCTCCAAAAACACACTGCTGGGAATTTACACGTCCGACGACGTTAATTTCTCTTTCAAAAATACGGTTCATCGATTTCGACCGTAGTGCCTGGTCCTTCGATAACAATTCGGTTTTGGAGTAAGCTGTGTGCGCACACTTCTCTTAGGAAATTTTTCCGGTTAGTCATTGTAGGCGAAGTCATCCCTAATTATTTTATACAAAACTTCGTTGCCGCGAACTCTTGACTTGACTTCGTTGCATTATTGACTGTTAGACACGTTTAAACATTTTTGTGAGTTGGTTTACATTAAATGAACTGGATACAACACTGGCGGGGCTCTTTTTAAAAAGATCCCGTTAATGCTTTCTATACCAAGAAATTTTCTCTAGCGAGTTCAGGTTTTGTCCTTATTTGAGTAGTCTTTAGAACACTGTATACGTGAAAATTGTAATTTTATAAACATTTCTACTCATTTGGGTAGTTGTGGAGATAATAGCACTGGGCTTTAGAACTAATAAAGAGTAGGCGTTTATCGATCATTCAAGGAAAATATTTTTAAACGCAACAATGTAAAATTTTTAAAAATTAAATCCACGTAAAGTAATACATTTACGAAAGTAAAACTGCCGATAATATTAATTAGAGGTGATATTATTTCGATGATTTTTTTATATTTTTTGTTGTTTTTAGTAGTCTCAGAATTAATCACCGGTATCAGATAATTCGATGTACTTTTCCGAAGATTTCATATCATTGTCTACACTTCTCAGACGTTCGTAAGAAACATGTGCCATTCTCATATTGCTTGATAAGTAATAGCACCATCAATTCAACAATTAATGCGTTGTACGAACGTGTACAAGCAACAGAGAATAATGGAACGTGTACACACACATTATATTTTATGAAGCCTAGACAACATTATGTTTCAGTTTACAAATTCGGCAATTTCATAAAGTCTAACCAAACTTGGAACGCTTTTCTATTAACGTTTATATTTTGGATTGTGTATTACTAGCGGGAGTCTAGGACGTTTGTTGAACTTTCCTGACACTAATTAATTTCTTTCAGTGATAGTAATCTGTCAGTTCATTCTTATACAGTCGCACGCTTGTGAGTATTAATGTTTGTGGTCGCAGTGATACACTTCACATCCTCGCTATGCACTGTGATTAGCACGAATACACCGGATTTCCTTGCCATCGAAATGCAGGATAAAACTATGTGCAGTAGGCCTATGTGTTTCGATAACACGTAACGTTCTGTTAAAACCGATACCGTGTCAGCTGACTGTTGCCATGACGACCAGTTTGTTTACCGTTTACCAACACAGACGTGGTAAATTATGCAGTACGTGTTCAGTGTTTTCACATGACTCAAACAACTCTTAATATTTTTAATATTTTTATAAGGGTACTGCACGACGAAGAAAAGTTCTACAGAATTGCCGGCGACTTTCGTGTACTTAAATACTCTGTTCAGCGTACACAGGACGTTAGAAAAAACGTTAGTGCTGCAGACGTGTAGTTACTACACGAGAATTTCTCGACAGATTTTTAATTAGTGAACTTTTTGTGGTGGGTTCCGCCTCCAAGCCACAGACAAATGTTTTTCCAACGCCATATGGCGCACATTTGCAAAACCAACTGAAAGTCACGTGGTTTTGTAAAACACTATGCTGTGTAATGTAGTGTCGGAGCTACGTTTCTGTGTAGAACTCGGTTTGAGTTCAGTAGGCCTACTTCATTTAATATGTGAAGGAATTGAAGATAACTGCAGGGCTACATGTAAACAGGTAAAATATTAGTAAATTCGTCTTGTCATAAGCGATAGGCTATATTCATATTGTTGCAGGTAACGGGAATTCATAATTTACACACACTCACACAATTTCATTTTATGGTTTCACGAATAACATTGTGTGTATCTTAACACGTTTTATTATGAACGTTTGGCCTGTTCAAAGATTAGGCGGCTCGACCCGCTATAAATTCTATAAATTTAAGGTAGTAAATGTAGAAATAATGACGTAATCTAAAATTTATCTATTACCTCATAATATATCTATATACTATCTATTAGCTCACCAGAATAATTATCATTAATTAAAAGTCATCGAAATAACACTTAAAATCATTCAAGAAGGTAATTAAACTCCTTATTATAAGGCGAAATGTTCCAAATAAGGCCCAGTCTATGTTCTACTTTTTCCCGTGTAACAGAAAAAAGTTAAAAAAATTGAGTTTTAACATATTAACGACGTACAATTCAGAATTTAATCATTTAGTCTAGCGGAATTTTACAGAGTTTTGTGTAATACTAAAATTTAAAATGTAACCACATTACCAACACGTGCTCCTACCGAGGTTCACTTGTAGTGCCATATAATATGGCATATAATATCCATACCTTGTCGTGGATTACGGTAATTTTTTTTATTTCAATGACATTTTAAAGAGAGAAAATTAGAAAATAATTTAAATTAATGTTGATAAATCGTTTTAAATACAACAGTTTTCAAATAATTGCTTCGATTGCCACACTTGCCACACGTTAAACAAATCACTTGAAACAGAAAAATGTACTGTACTTACAATTACGCAAGTTTTTGAACGTTTGGCCATTTGTAAATATAGACCTCACGATTATGAGATAAAAACCTGACTTTAGACTTAGTCCAACACATTTTTCAATACGCACAATCTCATCTCATGTCATCTATTTCTGCAATACTAACGCAGCATCTCTTGTTAGCAGGTCGATTGCTCTAAATTTTTTTAGCTTTATTTTATTTTGAAATCTGTTTATAAAACATTTAGCAACATTAACAAAACTATGATAATAAAACGAAAGACAGTATGTATTATGTGTAGGGTGCTCCTCACTCGTTCTAATATAAAATAAATAGTAAAAGTCAGGTACGGACGTTAATATCTGAAGCGTTTTAATCGTCTTGTGTGTCCAGCATCTTTCTTACCTGTCTTCACAATAAGGTATCCAGCTTTCTTTTCCAGAATTTTTTGCACACTCAGTCCGGTTTTAGGATGTTCCCCTCATGGCTGCCGCTATCCTCTTTCACTATATCTTCTTTACATTCAAACTTTTGTTTTTCTTGATCTTTTCTACCTCTTGTTTTTGGGCTTTTCAGCTTCAGACAGTTGCTTTGTTACCTCAATAGCTACACAATCATTGTTTTTCTCGCTTAATCGTATTTCTTTTTCTTATTGCAGGAGTCTGAAGATATCACTAAACGAAGTTATCAGTAGAGCTGGAGTCGTCTGAATTTTCCCAGCACCGAAACTTTTCCCAGGTAATGTCTTAACCTACTTTGAATTCGATGTTAAAGGTAGAATAATTTGTGACAGATATTCTTCAGTCATATGGCTTCTAGTGGGAGGCAGGCCCACATGAATAGCATGTGGATAGAATGAATATGTTCCTGAAACTTATTTCGAGCTCCCTGTTATCCATTTTTGATTAATTGGTCTAAGGAATAAAAAACAAACACACTTTAAATGTAAAATATGATTGCACGTGTCTTAGTCCACGGATTTCGAACTACAAAGTGACATACATGTTCGTGTAAGTCTAAATGGAAATAACGTGGAACATTTTTCTGTTTACCTTGAAAGAGTAACAACATAGGCTTCTAACAGGTCTCCCTGCTCAAAAAACAAAATCACGATATCCCGACGCCACTAAATGCTAGAAGCGGTGAGTAGCAAATTATAATCTATTGACTTGTGGGAATTTATTGCTTAAACTGGCGAATCGGCCTTATTTAGCACAGATACGGTGGACATTTTGTTCTGTGAAACATACGTTAGTCTATACTTGCAAACGAAAACAATGAGTCTGGCTTAGTCACACACACAGATAATTTTACAACACACCAGCACACATGTACACATGCAAGCACAAAATTGTCCGCGCGCGCGTGTGTGTGTGAAGAGGAAGAACCTAAGCATGCAGACGTAAATAAATCCTCTAATTGTGTGTCTGAGTGTGTGTACGTATTAGTAGTACTACGTAATGTTACTCAGAATGAACCAAAATGTAAAGGACGTAAGCGATGACGATTCTGCGCATTCAAACACTGCCAGATGCACTTATAGAGCTTTAGGTAAATTAAAAGTATTTTCTTCGTTTCTCGAGTTAACTGGAAATGGAATGGAATTCATTTATATTTCAGTTTTGTGTGTCATAGTGTTGACAAGAACTAGAGATATTGAGTTAACTTGAGTTATTTTTATTAATAGATCCTTAATTTATTAGTGACCGTCGATCCTCGCTAAACTTTCCATAGTTAAAATTTATTAATAGACAGAACAATATGCTTATTAAACTCATTATATTAACTGAATTGAAGGTTAACCGTTTGAAACTTCTTAACTGGGTTCTGGGTCTCAATGTACCGTACGTTTTAGCTGCTCTGCCCACAGCTAGGTCAATATGGTTAGCACTACGCTTAGATATGCTTAGACGTCTTGAGCTCATGAGCCCAGATTCCTGTTAAGTTTTGCTAGCCTCAAGAAGCCTGCTAGACGTCTTGAGTCTACTCTGAGATGAATCCGAATCCACGATTCTGATTTAGAACCCAGCGCACTCAGGGGGGAATTTACGGGCGGGACGAAGGGGACCGAATCCCCCCGACCCCCAGAGGGTCGGAAAAGTTTATGAGTTTTGTAAATCTCTTACATTAAAGGCTGTTTTATTATTTTTTTTTTTCAGCTGTGTACGCTAATATAGTAGTAACTCTTGTTTTAAATATACATACAGGTTTATTACACAGCTTTAGCGTATACGTTTGAAATATGAAATATAGGAAAATCAATTCAGTCAATCAGTATGTTGTAAACACTGTTTCAATAAAGCGTATTTTTTGTGGTACTACTGTTTACTTGAATGGAACTGATTTTAGGATGATATCACACGTTTTTCAGCCACTTTAATGATAGTAATGTTGATTAGTCTTAACTTGATTTTTCTTTTTTATGAAGCCGACTCGACCCCCCCCTTAAGGGCAAATTCTAGATACGCCACTAAGCGCACTGAACGTTGACCAACTCGGACTTCATCTAAGCAGAGCAATTTTAAGATGATTTACCTTCATACCATGAAGACGATTTACGTTCAAGACGTATTCTCATCTATTTGTGAAACATGTCTCTGGTGCTAATTCGTCTGTCTAGCCTCAGTCACGTTCAATTTTCGTGACAACGTTTTAACAACTGCCGATTGTCATTTATAATCATCATAGTCATCATAGTATTTTGTTAATTAGGCCACTTGTCCGCCGTTGTTTTGTTTACTGCCTTCTCTACCAATTGTTTTATATATGGCAGCTTATATGTTGGGTCATGACGGACAACATATCCTTTCAACTGGCTCCATACTACTTCAATAGGATTCAGAATACGGCGATAAGGAGAAAGTCATAAAATGACGTGGCCTGATTTAAGGGATAATATAATCTCACATGACTATACAGACATTCTGCATACGTGCTTAACACATTACTGTGTGAACAATGTCAACGCCCCTGACCAATATCGTTTCAGATTTGCTACGTTGGTTTGTTTACATCAGGATTGAACTAAGAACGGAAATAACATAGAAGAATCCAGAACGTTACTCAACTCTGCCGAGCAGAATGATCTCCAAACGACGGGAACAGCCTCGCGTGCCCCGGCACGGCAAGAGTCAAGTAGGCACTCAGCGATGTGGTACTATTCACTTCATCAGCGTAGCAATATAATAAAAAATTAATTCGTCTGCGAGCTTCAGCCTCGTTTGATTGCCATATTGTCCGACTGAGCTGGCGACGAGAACTACTTTATAAGCAGGAAACAATTTAATAGGAGGGGTAGGGATTGAAATACGTAATTAGAAACTACCATTTTTATTAGTCTAGCCGGGCTTCCGTGTCTCTGTCTGTCTGTCTATCCGTCTCTCATTCTACATATTGATATCTAAACGTAATATCTCTTTCCTTTCTCTGTTTGACATTTATGTCGACCGTGAACATACAAGTGTCTGTAGTATATGTATGTGTTTAGGGTGATGAAATACCACGCACCGTTAACGAAACGACATCCAGCCTTTATGAAACAGTAGACGCAGATTTCCTACATCAGATCGGTCTGACACCTGTACAAACAGACCACACACTAAAGCTGATGTTATTTTTAGATTCATTACTAGACTGCCGGCGTCTGGTATTTTCCAGATCGCTACTTGCCTTGTTGTGGCTGCGATACAATTCAGAGCAAATATGAAACATTCTGTTTCTTCTCATTTTTGTGGCGGATCAGGAACTGAATTACGAGACATTCTATACAAAAATTATGAGTCAGGTAGTTACACTGTTTGGTCCACTAGCCTGACCGGTATAATATGGGAGCGGTAAATATGTCGAAATAACATGTAGATGTACCTGGCAAATTTCACCATATAACGAGAATTTTAGTAATGTTATCATACTTGCTGATGTTTTGCAGTACCTTTACTCATATTATATTGAACTTTTATGACACAGTGTTAGAGTACTTAGACATGTATTAATAAAAGCTTAAAATTCGGAATTTATGTTAGATATTAAGCTAAGTACGTGTGTGTTAATTGGCTCGAGACCCTATGATCACATACAAAACATTGTAAATGGTATATTGCGAAAATGGAATATAGAACGCGGATATATCAGAATCAGTTAAAATAAAACATTCTTTTACGTGAATATGTCGATCGCACAACCCCTCCCTTTCCCAGATGTTGATTTTGAGATAGAAGCTCTAAGCGAGTTGCTTTCTCGCCACGATTACTGAGATCAGTTTGTCTTTACAACTATCTATTTCTATTTGTCTCTCTCTTCCCCCCTCCTTAACGCTACGATCCTAGGCAACACATCTCCTGCTTCTATGTCGCATCCATACCGTCCGTGGCCTCAGCACTGTCAAGATCTCTTCTCTCGTCAGTTCACTTAGCTATTCCGCCCCAGGGATTGGTATCATCACCAGCAGGATGGATGGTCAGTTTAGCAAAGCCCACTGGTAAGTAAGCGAGAGCGGAGTTGAGGTGGAAAGGTTTAATTCTTCAGGGATAGCACGTATTCGCTTTACACATCCTTTGTTACTTACAATTAATGCCCGCTTTGATTTATTTGTAATATTCGTACAACGCGGTGACGGCGACAAATAAGCGCCAAGACGAGTAATACTTGGAGTGTCACTGGGCGGAGCATTTGATATTCGTAATAATTTATTTATCAATATTTTTACAATTAATCGTCTTTAATCCGTTAGATAAATAGAACCGTAATAATTTATTTATCAATATTCTTAGAATCAACAAAATATATACACTTTTATGATACACACTTTTTATTGAATACACTACATTATAGTACAATATACATTAATTGTCATTAGACATATTCCACAACCTTTGCAACTCATCTCTACGATCAACCATTGATGGACTTCTATTAATTTTTAGAAGTCTATAAAAAATTAAACGCCGGGTTTTAATAATAATCCTTCTAATGTTTTCACTCTTGAAAGAGCAACATACGTTAATCCAAACTGAAATTCATTGTCTCCTAAATTAACAATTGCCTTATCTAATGTTATCCCTTGCGATCTATGTATACTAACAGCACATGCTAGCATTAACGAAAATTGTTTTCGAGTACAAGAAATTTCATTTTTCTTGAATGATGCCACTACTGGTACAATGAGTATTGAATTCTCGTACAGAACTGGTCTGTATATTTTTCGAAAGATACACGTATACATATTGGCATGTGATTGTTATAATTTTCGCATTCAACTGCCGGGTCATAACTAATATCAGTTACTGTCCCAACTGAACCGTTGGCTAGTCCTTTTGTGACCCAAAGATTTCTTCTAAGGATAACTCGAGCACCTTTACATAAACGTAATTGGGTAACCTGAGCATCGTCAGATTTTGCTAGAGAGACTTCTGGGCAATTATGGATTGCATTGATTAGAGCCACGGGTTGTTTATTCGCTTTCTAGTTTTTCATAATTAAAGCGTTCGATTTCAGCATTTTTCGACATTATACAGACAGTATCTTTGAAATTGTCCCCGATTTTGTTTACACAAAATCTTTTAGATGAGAGCCGACAATCTTGTTCAGTGATTGTTCCATTTGCGACTCTATTTAAAGTCTCTCTGACATTTTTTTGATCATCACCTTGCTGTCTCATAATCTCCGTTAAAAAGAAAACTTTTTTGAACTGTTTACATAAAAGATTCGATTGAAGGGTCTGAACATTATTACCAATATTGTAAAGACCCCTGTCACAAACCGGTGGAAGTTGGGACCAATCACCGACTAAATACACGCAAAGGCCACCAAAATGACAGCTGAAGAACGCTGCTTTGCTTGTTTGAGTCGCATATCCACTTTGAAAAACAAATGCAAACCCAACATACTGGCTTCATCAATAATAACAAACCTCGCATCCTTTAATTCTTCTTCAAAAGCAATTTTGGATTCACCTTCTAAATCTTTGAAAGTTCCTCCCATTCTCTTTGAAGTATTTATTCTTAGAGCTGAATGAATAGTTTGTCCAGCAATATTGTTAGCTGCCACACCAGCAGGAGCCATTAAAAGAATTGCATCGCAGCCAAAGGGGGCAAGGAACTAACAATCTCCGTTATATTTTGACCGATATTTATAATATTTCCCTTATAAGCATATTGACCGGGGAAGCCTCTCGATTTCATCCTATACACACGCATCACTGGTTGTACTCTTGCTATCAAGAGTTGTTCTACATAAGTGAGATCCATCAGTTCTATAGGTACATCTTTAGGATCCATACGATTAACTGGAGTAAACTTATTTGGGTTTCGCTTACACTGCGGACACGTATCAAAAAATGTTTGCTGCATCAACACTCGAGAACAATTTACACATTCATAGAATTCTAGAGATCGTAAATTATCTTCAAAGTCATTCTGAAGATTCCTATATCCTGTGTTGTTTTGATCATATAACACATGATTCATGTTATGTTCTTCAGGGCCTTCAACAGTTGCTGCAGCAACATTTTGTCGCTGTCTCATCCGTCTTTGATTTGTAGTTAAACGACCAATATTTGGACCTCTTCTCCGTCGAGACATACTATAAATAATACGTATATATAAATTGATGAATAAGAATGTATATAATATGTGTATAAGAAAAAAAGTACTTAAATAAAAAGTACAAAATTGAATAAGAAGTATAAGAATAATAATTTTAATAGAATTTGGAAAATTGAATAAAGAAGTAGAAGAAGAGTAATTTAAATAGAATTTGGATTAAAATTTTCCTGAACTGTGATTCGTTGCAATATGTAATGGAAAGTTGCAGTTGCATCAGCGACTACATAGATTCTCGTCTAAAAATTGACACTTGTTCAACACTTAAGTCCAATCCGTACATCTGGCAACACCATAGAACAATGCTCTACTACTGTTTGAATTAAACACGTGTGAGACACGAATACAAAGTCTCAGCATTGTGATATGTGTCACACGCACCGGCATTTGTGATACAGCAAAATCTTATCTTATCGGGCGACTGCCAGCTGGGCCACGATATCTCTATCTCTCTTCCTCTCACACGTTTAAGCTAAGACGATTTTAAAAAATCGTAATATATTTTGAACCAAATAGTTTAGAGAAATAAAAATTACATGTGTGCACTCTACAATACAGTTCGGATATGTATGCAAAATTTTATAACATTCGGTTGAGTAGGTTGAGTAGAGAAGTTCGCGGTCTAAGTTGTGCATCGAGTCATGGATAGAGGGCTATGCCTTATTTCGCTACGCTCATCAGGCTCCGCCCAATAATAGGGGAGCCAAATGCAACGTAACGCGCCGATTATCTGAGCTGTATGTTACACATTTTCTCACCTTGTCCGAAGGCTATTACGTAGGAAGAACACTTCAGTCTACATCTAGATGATAACATTAACGTTGACGTAACGCGGATTCACATTCAGGATTGTGAATGAAGTAATTGTGAATGAAGGATTTACACTGAAGTAATCAGTAGTAATCAGTACTTCCGTATCGTGAAGGCGCTAGTTTGTTTATTTAAAAGAAAAAATAATAATAATTTAATGAGGCGTATTATTTCCTATAATGTTATTATTATCAGTTAATATCTAGGCAAACATAAAATATAAGTTACACAGTTTCACAGGAAATTCAATGTTAAATAGAATTATTACAATTAACTACCAATAGCCTACAATACTAAAAAAAATTACAAGCATTATTTATTTTACTGTAATCATTTAAGTGTATGGTAATTTTTAGTCTTTTACACATTATTACGTATGTAAATTTACTCGTATGTAGATCGGTTATAGAGACATCACAGAGTTGTAGTCTGAAATGAGCATAATGAACAGGAAATATATCCTTTAATACAATATGTATGCATAATAACGTTAATTATAGCCTATTAATAATGCCTTTTTTGTTGTAAGCTAAGAGTTGAAGTACATTATCTTGACCTTGCCTAGGTCTGACAGTTGGGAAGTGCTTCTCTACCCTTCAGTATTACCTTGCATTTCAGAAATAGGCCTGCACTTTCTTTAAAGTTTCATTTGGTTAGACTATATACATCCAAAAGGAAAAATCATTCCTGTTTCACAGTTTCAGCTGTCTCGTAAATGTTATACTTATTTATTGCAATTAAGTATTTAATATTACCTCATTTATACACAGTTTAGGGTCAATGCGGGACAGGCCACATTGTTTTTGACATACTGTTTACAGGTGGGGGCAACGTGGCTGGCACTTCGACTAGGTCGTTTTTAGTTTTTCCGGCCGATGACGTCAGAGAAACCGTTAGAACTTTGTGACCGTAGAGTCCGACACAACTTGGAAAATTATACTGTCTGAGATGGTTTCGAAAAGACAACGATTCGCTTTGGGAAACTAGTTTGCTGATATAATTTTATATGAATCATCATTTTTTGTGTTTTGAAAGTGATTCCGGCCTCAGCCTACCGATCAGGTCAAAAGGCAAAGATCTGTGAACAGTATAGTAGTCCGAAGGTGATAGTTTGCGTAATGGAAACACATGTACTGTACGATAAGTACATAGATTAAGTACAGTTGGATCTGGTAAACAAGCATCGGGTAAGGTAGTGGTCTGGGTTGCAATGGCGAATAGTAGTCTGCAGTTAGTACAAAATCCTCCAAATAATTCTCCTGTATTTTGGCTTGTGAGGATTAAGGATCAGTATGACTGGTAAACGTTCGTGGTTACAGCAAAGTAAGGTCACTTCAGGGGTCCAAACCTGGAGAGTACGGGCTAAGCGCACCCGATGTACTCCAGCTGGATTCTCATCTTGCTTCAACCTGTCTTGGGTGGGATCCCTTTCTTTCCTATCTGGTCTCTCTTGACCAACTCTTGATCTGTTCGACACCGTCGCTATTAGATATCGAGGACTAGGGAGTATTTCATTTCTCATACTTCAACTATACTTGGAGTTCTTGTTCTCTTATTTAATGATGACTGTACGTTAAAAAACTGGCGAAACACTGTAAAAAAAAAGAATAAAATATATTCTTGTTTCAAAATATAAAGCGATAATATTTATTATAGTTTAATATTTGTATGTATAATTATTATACGATAACGTGTTGAAAATCCGTAGGCTGTCGTGGCACAGACTTATCGTGTTGTAAATATACATGGTTCTTTTTATCAGTTGAAAACGAGTAGCCTACTACCGAGTAAATGGGATGGAGTAGACACACAACTTACTCTCCGTCGATCCACTGAGAAGCCTCGTCGTTGAATTGTCAAGCTGTTAACAGAAATAAAACGTGTCAAATCTCCAAACAATGCTGTTCTTAAAACCTAAAGATCAACCTGTATTCTGATCTCGACATTATCGTATAGGCTGCTAAAGGTTCTAACCATGCCCCCTTAGAACCACTTCTGTCTTGTAGTGGTAACTTTTTTGGAGTGAAGATTTTCCAAAACGTTTTTATATCGATCTCGGGTTTTTATTTTTCAACCAGAACTTTAAAAAAGTGTAAATATTTTTCCTTAAAGAGTACAAAAGTTTGCTAAAAAGGTGTGTTGTGTTTTTAAGTTGTGACCAAGGAATTCAGACTGTCTATAAATCGTGACCATGAGTCGCCTTTCCTTTCTCGCCCCTTCCACTTTATCGAATTTGTCTATTTAAACATTTTTTTATTGTAAGTATGTTCATATCTAAATTTCAAATGTTAGTCAACTGGATCTTGATTTACAATCGTCCAGCTTTCAAAGCCATATGAAGTACATACGTTGTCTGCAGCGTATGTACAGGTCAGGGGTTCACGAAACCGCATGCTATAGCCGAAACATTGGGATAATTTATAGTTTGTCTGTACGTATACCATGTTAGTCGTGTCGGTGATACGTGTAGGTAGGAATACAATCGGTTCTCGGGTTTTTCTGGTACAAATATTACGTATTTACCCGACGACAGCTTTTCGATAAATAGTAAAACTCGGTGTTGGCGGTAGGTCAGGTGTGTCGTAAACAAGGATATAAATAAGATAAATTAGAAAGAATTCTCTCGAACGTCTTCTGTTTATCGGGTGAGTCATTGCTCGTATATCACATATTTAACACACGATAACAATGTGTTTATTGTGTAGGCATTTCGGAGATACTATACTAGAAATTCAAGGCCGCGGGCGCGAGACAATTCGCACAAATCGCGAGTGTAGTATTGAGCCCACGACCTTGCCGTTACGTCACATTGTGGGGCGTGTGCTTTGAAATCACGTCAGGTCTTCCGTGCAAATATTCTGTTATCAGTGGTCTGCTAACGAGAACGCTTTCTTGTTATCAGCTTATGACTGTTCTTGTGTAATACATTTATTTGTGGATCTATCGTCTTTTGAAAAAATGAACAATTTTTTCAATTTAAACAAAAAAATGATTTCATTATAAAATAAATACTACGTACGTATTAATAGGCTTCCTGGAAGCCGCTGGAATGTTTAAAACATTTGATTTGCGAAAGTTTCAAAAGTTCGTAAAAAAATTATAACTTTCCATCTTGCACATCCAACGTGACGGTTATAGGATAATATTATTCTACCTAAGGCTTTTTTTTAAACGTATGGACGTCTTATTATAACATCTTATATAACGCTAAGATAAGAAAGTTGCACAACGATAACAGAGGAATAAAAGTAATACACAAAATCATCGCATACTATTACAGAGACGACAAAAATATCAAGTGAAGCCGCGGATTTCTGTCATCTGTAAATACTGTATATAAAAAATTGTAGAGTAAGTGAATATTTGCGCAAACAAAAATGAACAGGA
Source organism: Magicicada septendecula (assembly GCA_034769895.1). Taxonomy (NCBI): domain Eukaryota; kingdom Metazoa; phylum Arthropoda; class Insecta; order Hemiptera; family Cicadidae; genus Magicicada; species Magicicada septendecula. The sequence goes on from CM068372.1 coordinate 333,947,485, forward strand.
AAAAATTAGCAGTACGCATCCGGAGTTCAGCGGACGACACGACCACAGCCACAAAACGAAGCGACTAAAATTATGTGTCTTGAGGATAGCCGTGCCTTATCGTCCTCTTTACTTCGCATGAGTATTAAATAATACTCGTATTCTTCGTATTCATACTCGTATACTTCTTCATACACATTTTCTCTTAACTATATTTGACCTACGATTATCAGTAGATATAGCCTCTATGACTTTAGTCTTAATTCAAACTTTTCAATTACTTTAATTTCGAAATGAGATTCCTTTTTAAGCGCACTCGCATAAATGGAATAATGTTCAAGAGACTGATTTTCAACTTTTTATTTATCACAAATTATATACAACATAATTATTCAAATTGGAGATGATAATATTTGGGGGAACATACTTTTTCAATTTCGGATAACTTGAATATGCATGCGTTGAAGGTAATTTTGCGAAGTTAATGTTTAAGCTACTTGATGTCTTTAGCTTCACTTTGTAACGTGTTTTGTATAAATAGCATTAAATGTATTGTTGTTTGTAATCAGCTCCCTTGCAACGTCCCCTTAGTAAAATTGTCACGTCGACTAATTTACAAAATTAGTTAATTTCCTTTACCAAATAATAAAACGACGTTTGTAGACAAAACTCTTGTTCTTATCATGTTCAGTGGCATACCTAGAATTGGGGGGGAGGGGTCCGGAGTCTGGTCGAGTCGACTTTATACAAAAAAAAACAAGTTAACATTAATCAACAGTACTACCCGTATATATTTAAAGAGGCTGAAAACGTGTTATAGCATCCTGAAATTAATAACGCAATAAAAATTCGCATTACTGAAACACTGAGGAGATGATACTTCCCGACTGAACTGATTTTCCTATATTTCGTATTTCAAACGTGTAAGCAAATGCTGTGCAATAAAACTGGTTTTATATTTAAAAAAGAGTTACTAGCTGAAAAACGCAGCTGAAAAAAATAATAAAAGTGCCTAAAAATTAAAAGTTTAACAAACATTTTTCGACCCTCTGGGAGGACCGGTCCCGTTCGCCCTCCCCGTAAATACGCCTCTGATCATATTGCGAATTAATTGTTTTAGGTACATGCCTTGTTATCTACCTCGCTACGCTCGTTGGATATTTTTCGAATAGTGTGCCTAAGACACTTTTATTTCGCAGCCTCTTACGAAAAAGTTATTACTTTAATGTGATATACACTGTATATTACTTTACGATTTTGTACGCGTATATGTGTTTTGTTATCTGCATTTTTTATACTGCTTTGTTACTGTTCGTTGATTTCTCAAGAAGTACTGATATTAAGGACCGAAAGGCAGAATAAAATTATAATCTGGTGGATTTCCGAGGTAAGAGAATTTTTTTCTGCGGTGCGGTGAGGTACGTTAAGGTTCGTTGAGAATGTTCCTGACGCTTTTGAACGCAAATGTTGCGAAATCTGAGATGTCTCATTTCAAAATATGACGCAATTTTTGACAGACCGAATATAGTGTGGGTAACTATACTTAATATTATATGTATTGCAACGGAACACAGGATGATAAGCTATGTTGGTTGTATCAGAGCACATGGATGACGAGCATTTTCATGTTTAAATTGGTTTTATGTAATAGGCTACTTTGTCTTTTAGCCGTAAGTTTTGTATTTAGAAATGGATAAGCATGTAGGATATACCAAATTCTTCAAAAAAGATGTTATTTATTGTCATGTATTTTTTGAGTGAATTTGTGCGCGTGTGCGGGTGTGATAACGTGTGATCGCTACATCTCCCGCGGTAATTAACCGACCGACGTGAAACTTTGACAATGAATTATTTATGTAAATAGCTTCAATTTATGTGTACACTATGGTTCATAACTATTTTAGAAATATGGTTTTTTGAGTAGGAAAAACTCAATTTGAAACACTTATCATTAATAGGCTCATACAAATTTGTAGATAATTCAATGCAAGTTAGTGCATATTTATACAAACTCTTTCTGGAAAAGTTTATATCTGTTGAAAGCATCAATCATGTGACTAGGGTTTAGCCAATCGGAAAACACCAAATTCAGTAACATTCATTCTCTGTAGAGTAAAGATCGACGCAGTCTGTCTGTAGCAGTGGCGTACGCAGGGGAGGCTCAGGGAGCTCAAGCCCCTCCCCCCCCCCAACCACAAAAATGTAATATGCACTTCCTTAATTTACTTAGGTCTCGTTTAAAATTACAAATTTGCATATTTCGGCGGATTTGGACGGGGATATAAATACTAACAAAATAAGTAGTTTATAATAACAATTATTACTTCAGTTATAATGTATAGTTAGTTAATTGAGCGGTGTATTACACTAAGTGTAACATTCAGTAAGCTACCTGTTTTCTCTCTCTCTCTCTCTCTCATTTGACGGCGCGAAGGCGCGGCCACACGCACGTCAAAAGTGACGTGCCACCGGCCACTACTACCAGTGAACCCTAAGAATTTTTACTTAAGTATTAAATAATGTTTTTATGAAACTTAAATAAGTATATAAACCTTTTTCATAAAAATATTATTTAGTACTTAAGTTAAATTCAGCACTTTTTTTACATCAGTCGATAAATAAACAGAAAATGTTAATAATGTTCCTAATTTCATATCTTGAATAATGCCGCTGTAATAATGAAAAAAATTACTTTAAAAACACTTTACATTTATACGAAATGTTTGGATAATTTTTTTACTTAAAAAAATAGAATCGTTATATATATTATTATAAAAAAATTAATTTCTAGAAACAATAATTTTTTATTTAAAATGTATCGTATTTTCCGAACGTATAAACATAACTAACCTACCAACCAAATCCTGCACGCCTGCCTGCGGCGTGCAGGCCCTTCGAAGTATGCACGCACTCCAAAGCGTGCATGCAAAATTTCGAGTTTCAGGCATGCTCGTGCGAACAGAAATTCGCTGCACGGGTGAGAGGTAGCCTCTACAAGCTTGCACATATTCTCTATTTTCTGCAGTGATCGGAGGTAGTCGTTCAGGAGATACTTACACCACTCGTACACACGTTGCTGTCATCATCCGCCATTGTCGCGTTTGTGTTTGTTTGGCAGTACGGTGTTTATTAAATCCGCCGTTTTTGTAGTTTTATTAGTGATTATTTGATTGTTTGTTACGTCTAAGATGGAGACTAATAAGTCCAAACTTGATGACAAGACAAAAGTACCAAAAAGGAAAGTCAGAACTTTGGGTTTCTTTGTACCAAAAACTAAATTAGCGAAGTGTGATAGTGTAGAAGAAAGGCCTAAAATGTTCTTTGTCAACTTCTACATCGTCTCAGCAAGATACGTACTTGTGTTAGTGAGTCTTGTAGCAATAACAACAATATTTCCGGTCTTGTTTCTGAATTCTCTGAAAATAGTGAAACTATAATTCCTGGTTGTTCTGACACAAATGTTCTTTCACAAAACGAGTCTTCATTATTACGTAAAATAACAGACATTAGTAATTTATTATTACAATATAAATCTCAAATTACACTGAAAGTATGGCTGACCACAAATTTCCTGTAAAAAAGAAGGTGCAATTATGCAATCATTCCAGTATTCTTGTTACCACATATCAATCACATAGAGCAAATGCTGGCCAGGAATTACGGGTGAAACAACTCTACAAGCTAAATTTATGTATTCCTTTTGTTGATCATTGCGTTGTTGAATTAGAAACTCAACCTGAGTTTGATAAAATTTGTCATCTTCAAGTATGTATGCCTCATTTCATCATTAAGGCTACTACTCAAGAGATCAACCAGTCTGTTGCCTCTATCATTTACCCTGACATTTCCAAGATGGAACTTAAACTTGAGGCAGAAATATGGAAGCAAAAGTGGGTGGATGAAGCAGATATGAATGTTCCGGACACAGCTCTGTCTTCTCTCCAAGCTTGCAATCCAGATATATTTCCCAATGTTCGAAAAATTTAAGAAGTACTATGTGTACTCCCAGTAACGTCAGCTGAGCCAGAACGCTATTTCTCTGAGGCGGTTGAAGACATGGCTGAGGTCTACAACATCGGAGACAGGGCTTAATGGGCTAGCTTCGCGCAATATTCACTGGGAAATCGACATCTCTCCTGAATATATTGTTGAGCGATTTGCCATTCAAGGAAATAGGAAAATGGACTTGGCTTTTTAAATTACAAATTGTTTGGCTTGGACATAAATGCTTTACCTATTGTAAATTAATAGTTAACTTGATTCTTATTTACTGTACATTGCTTTTTTTTCATTTTTCAAATACTGCTGTTAATTTTGTAAGAATTCAGCTAATATGCACTTGTGTAATTTTTCATTAATAAAGTATTAGTAAAATAGTAGTATAACAGTAAGAAGTATAACAGTTTAATGAAAAACGGTTTTTCGTATTGGCACAATTAGTTAATTAGCAAGTCGTTTGAAATATATAGTTGTTAAACACCAACGTTGCAAAACTGTATTCCCAGTGCTACTGATATTAGTGTATAATATTATAGTATAATTGAAGTAAAATGAATGTGTTGTTAAATATTACAATAAACATAAATAATCTATTAAAAATATTTAGTTTTAGAAAGAAAAAGTATGGTTTTTAAAATTGCTGATTAAAAAATAGAATGAGACATAAGTCCCCCAATCACGAATAATACATTTCTAATATAGAAAATGTGAAACCTACTAAAATAATATGCCTACTAATAAATTTTAACCATTAACTGGTATGTGTACTGTACCTTATACTATAAGTTGTAGAAGAGTAGGGTAATATATGGACTGCTAAGATTCAAGCCCCCCCCCCAGACTAATTTCTGCGTACGCCACTGGTCTGTAGCAGTTGCAAGGTGAAGTTGGGCTCGTGCGTGAGAGAGTTTTTTCGAGCGAACATAGAAACCTATAACTTAACATAATCCTTAGTATTCTGTACGAAGTTCTGCGTACAGAACCGAGTGGGTAAATTATTGAAATGGAATTATAATATAGTATAGTGCTTTTCGTGTAAGTTTAAGATATCCGCTTAGGGAATATAAAGACACTTCAAGATTGCGTGGAAGGTGTACGACTAATACACCTTATTAAATTGATACCCATATTCACCCTGAGATTGATAAAATTTACATATCAATTAATAATAAACTATTCTAGGGAAAATAATAAGCATTGTGTGTTTAACGTATTTGAGAAGAGGACGCCAGGAAGGAGTGACGCTGAAGAAAAGGACGCCAGGACGGGAGCGGCGGTAGGAAGCGGAGGATTGCACGTACTGAAGTCGTAGCCTCAATCAAGTAAAACCGATATATTATCGAACATTATAAACTATTATTGCAAATTACAATACATGACAATTTATATTACAATATACCTCTTTAAAAATTATATTTGTGTGTATAATAAATAATTTTTCATCTCCTCCATAATAGACTTGTTTGTGATTTTTACACACTCACTATATCCTTATTAGTATAATAAAATTTGATCTGTTGCAATATATATATGTGTGTGTGTGTGCGCGCGCGCGCGCGTGTACTATATACATTATCAAATTATAATTACTTCTGTTAAGTAGTTGTACTGTATTTTTTATCGTTAGAGTATATGTCAATATAAAAAATACTGCAAGCAACTCATGGAGTTTTATATGTATATTATAGTGCACGCGTTCTAACCATAATATTGTATTATACCGGTACGTAATAATTATCATCATCAACAGCAGCAGCAGCCACCGCAGAGCGTTTAACTCTCCGTTGAACTGTTCTTGTATAAATTACTGTACCATAGTACGTAAACAGAGTGTACAAAGTAGGTCTATACAGTAACATGTACTTTGTACGTTCTGTACTCTGGTATGACAATAGGTCTGTCCGATCCCATTTCAAAAAACTGACAACCACCAATTTTTACGTTTAGGTACATAAATAGTATTTACGCCATATAGCCTGACTCCGACTCCTCGTTGCTCCCAGTGACACCTCTTGTAGCTCACTGTGTCCAGGTATAGGCCCGCCTGAACAGTCATCTGCGCAGACCCAATGTATGAATTACCCCCACTCAAAAAGTACTCGACAGGAGAGTATGCGATAACAGCGTCTCTCTAACACGTACAGTCCCTTCAAAACAAAACTTGCACGCTTATGATGTTCTTGCCAGGAATCTATTTACATTTTAACTTTATCTATTTTGTTACTTAACATCACTGATGTTACTTAGTATGTGTAACATAGTACTACATGTACTCATTACTTTGAAAACAGTCATTTACAGTTTTGATATATTTGTTATTTGCATTGTTTTTAATGTACGTACGTACCTAAATTTATTTTAAAATTATAAATTCGAGAACATTTTGAGTTATTTATATTTAATTATTTTTTTTAATATTATTAACAATAAATACAACTTTTCTTACAAGAATATATTTTTTGTATTTTTTTAATAAGGCACTGTCTCGATAGTATAAACTATCATCATCATAGTTTAAAATATAATTAAATAATACAATAATACAATGCCCTGACACCATAACTACGACATAGTGTTTCACATAAAATGATATTCCAAGGGAAAGGCCGTCAAAATTCTCAGTAGCCCCATTACAGGTCACGTTGTCCGATCGTTTTTCAAATATTCCCTTTTTGTTTACTTGTGGTTGCTATGACACTGTTCAAACATAAAAGTTGTCTCACAAGGAATGAGGATAAAACTAATAGTTCTTTAATTAAGCAAGGAGGAAGAAAGATAGGAGTAGAATAAAAATAAAATCCTGAATCTATAAAGAAAAGAGGCCATATACGCCATATAGCCTGACTCCGACTCCGCGTTGCTCTCGGTGACACCTCTTGTAGCTCACTGTGTCCAGTTAACGCTTGAAATCACAGTACAGTATATACGTGTTCCTGATTCCTACTTGTGTATGGTGCGTTTACAGCTCTGCAGCCGGGTGTGACATAATATATATAAACATATATATATTATAACGTTAAGTATATGCGAACCCCATGATTTTGTGAGCCATTTATTTTGCAACGTTAACGCCGTTTATTAGCAACATTACTTACGCTATAAAATTATGACAGGTGTAATCGTAATAATAATAACACAACGTGAAATTGTTTAGAACCATTTAAAAATGTATTAATTAAAAATTTTCAATTCTTTTGCGATTTAAACTATCCTTATTATTCGCATGTGTGTAGCCTCAGTACACCTATTGTTATTAACATATAAGTAATACCTCGTATTACACATAGAACATAATATACACTCTTATACTACAATAAACATTTGTTATTATATAATATTGCTCTCGACTTGCTCATTACTTTGATAACTATTAAATTATCTGATCTCTTTTTAATAATCTATTTTCTTTTTATTATATTGCATATGCATTTCTTTGTTTTTAAACAAAATTTATTATTCACTTTCAGATTAACTCAAATATCGTTGATTAAATTATTTATTCAAAATTATACTTTCATATGTTTAAACATTACTCTAAACTACTATACAAATAAACATTTACATTTTCAAAAATTATTAATTCACTTTGAATTACATTGTCTTCCTTTTTACATAGTTAATTGTCTTTACTTGAGTCTTTTTGTTTTTACAAATACATGGTTTTGTTTCACCTTATTTGTCGTGGCAATACTCAGCGTATCCTCTTTGGTCCTAGGTCCTTGGTCCTGGATGCTCCTCTGTAATCGTGCAGCACTGGAGTCCTTGATCCTCGTCCTTCAGATCCTCTCCGTAGTCCGTTGCCTCGTCCCGTACGCTGGACTCTATTCCATGTACTTGGCTGCTCCCTCGTATACCGTCATAGCCTCTGGCTGCAGGTGCTCTCACGATTGTGATAAGTAGTCGTGCAGAGCCTCCGGCTGTCGCTGTGGTTGATCGAAAAAGAGTTGTTGTCGTTGGGCAGAGCCTCCGGCTGCCACGGTAGTTGTACGAGAAAGAGAGATAAGTTGGTGCGTCTCGAGTATTTATACCCTAGGGCGCAAACATCATGTTTCGACAATCTTCTGCAGGTCTCAGTCTGTCGTTGGCGTCCCTTTCTAAACACGATTATTTTCACACTTATTTCGCTTGTCTTCGCAACATGCGAAGTCTTTTGCAAATTACCCGATATTCATCTTGTCGGTAATTTTTATCTGTTCACTGTGTATAAACCGTTTTTCCCTATCTTAATTAATATAAGTTTTATTTTTTTCACTATACTCGCACTTTTAATTATTTTCGCACTAATTTTTGTACACATGTGCGTCTTTATTTTATACACACTGTGGCGTATTTGGTTTTGTGTTATTATGCACACACTCTTTACAATTTAAATAATTTATATAATTAATAGCGTTCATTTAGGAGTGACGCTTTACAGGAATCAGCTGGTCTCACACACACATGTAAAATACATGTGTGCACACAGACACAGCTGCGTGGCGTGGTCAACCTGTCCAAGCAAGAAATTTGGTTGTTCCGTTCACAGTTCAGATTAAAAGCTGAATTATTATTACTAACAATATGGATTATTAATTTAATTTAATTAATTATCTTGATTAATCTGTGCAGTGCACAGTACCCTATACATTTGTACTGTTGCAATATACAGGATGGCCCATAAGTCAGTTGGCAAAAATGCAAATAGCACTTTTATTGTAGAGGTGCAGCAGGGATACAGATACAGATAACGCATACAGATAGTTAATAGCATAGTTCTCATGACCTACAAGAAATGCTCAAAGTAGTCTCCATCCTTTTCTATGCAAATTTGACATCTTCGAAGCACTGAAGCACAAATTATGTCCGAAATATTCAGGGACTGTAGGTGTTCAAATTCAGATTGAATGCCTTCCTTCAATTGTTCAACATCACGGATCTTCACGGAGTACACTGCATTTTTTAGTATACCCCAGACCGAGAAGTCCATCGGGGTAAGATCAGGAGAACTTGGAGTCCATTCAACACGACCCCGTCTGCCAATCAATTCATCGAACGTTGCATTCAAAAAGTCTCTCACAATCAGTCCATAGTAAGGGGGTGCCCCATCTTGTTGCCATATTAACTTTTCTCGAATTGGCTGCAAGTGTTCAAAAAGTAGACTGTTTTCTAGTTCCATCAACACTTCGTGAAGCATTTGTAGGTAGCTTTCAGCATTCACTGTACCATTAAAAAAGTAGGGTCCGATGATCCCACCGGCAAAGATCCCTGCCCAAACAGTAACCCCCGGAGCGTTTAACTCTATATCTATCACCACATGCGGATTCGCAGTATCCCAGTAAACACAGTTGTGCCTATTCACTGTACCATTCAGCTTAAAAGTAGCCTCGTCACTCCAAAGAATGGTTTTGTAAAATTGTGGATCGGCTTCTTGTATTGCGTACCATTCGCAGAATTCTGTACGCCTATCAGGATCATCTTCATTTAGGCCTTGGAGTAAAGTGGGCTTATACGGTCTCAACTTCAACGTTTTCTGCATCCTTTGCAGGCTTGTTCGAGGTATTCCATACTCATTGGACGCTTTTCGTGTTGATTTCTTTGGTGACTGCACAAAACATTGCGCAACGATATTTAAATTCTCTTCTGTTGTAACTGTTTTTGGCCTACCTGATCGAGGAAGTTCCGCTACCATTCCAGTCTGTTCAAATCTCTTATTCAATTTATGAATACCTTCTCTAGATGGAGGTGCGATGTTTAGAAAACGTTCCGCAAATAACTCAACAACATCACTGTAATTATGGTCCTGTTTCCACCACATCTGAAGTACAAAAACACGCTGCTCTCTAGATAGTTTTCTATTCATTATCTCGCAAACAACACGAACAGCAAACAAGCGCTAACAACAGCATACACATCAACATCAACCTAACCTCATAACCTCAAATCTCAACTGAATTATGGGAACTACTGCTCTAGTCAAGTCAAGTAACTACTATGCTAGTCAATCGAGTGTCTACATACTGCTAGTGCCAACTGACTTATGGGCCACCCGGTATATATTGAAATAGAATCAAAACGATTATTCATTTACTCATTTAGAAACCTATGAAGATACTGATACAGTCAGTGAAATATGTGTCAGCTTAATTAAATACGATAAAAAATAGTACAGTCTACTTGCAGACGAAATTACAATTTGATAATATATACAGGAATGCACAAGAAAATGAAAAACGTTGGTTGGTTATGTGTAATATTTGAGACGTTGGTCGGTTTTCCGATTTTATTTTCAAACATTGTTGGTCCCAGCGAGTAGAGGTCTAACAACGTATTCCCACTTTCATCTTAGCTTAAGAGAAATCAACACCGCCAAAACATCTCGTTAAAAACAATCTACGCTAACAGTTAATGTTTACGATAACGTTTTATTATATTTTCACATAACAATTGCCATAAAAATGAATTATTCTTACAACCCAGCAGATAAAGATAACGTTATTGACATTTCAATCATTTTTTTTATGTAATTTTTACACTTTGCAAAGTTAGTGTTCACATAATCTTCGTCAGTCCTCGGACGAAAATGAATGGGCGTCTGCCGCAGATATATTGTCAGGAAACGAAATAAAGTAGTGGAATACACTTGCAAGAAAGCGACCATCTTGCAAAAAATTAAGTGGTGAAACCTGGTGACACCTCAACTAGTAACCTGACGATAAACAGTACAGAATGCTGTAGAAATGCTGAGGGAATTGTAATGTTACTGAGGTTATATAGGTCTAAATGTATACAGAGCCTAGGTTGCCTGTGTGGTTTTTCGGCGAATTGTTTGGTGCGTTGTCATACGTGCAAAGCGGTATTAAGAGTTTATTTGTTTCAATTGTGATTTAGTAAACTTAATGACAACAGATAACATTTGTCTATTGTAAATGGGGAGTAAAGGCTTAATTCAAAGACTGTTGAATTAAGTGTGAATTAGATAATAATAATTATTTAATTATTAATTTGACGGATAATAATAAATTTGACGATTTAATAATAAAATTGGCGATTGAAATTATTAACAAAATTTGCAGTTAATTGTGTATTTCCCCGATTTCAAGTTGAGTTTTCACTTCATAGATAGCTACACCTGTAAGAATATAAATAAAGTAAATAAAATCTGGCTTTTAAATGTTATGACTTTCTCTATTTGCAAATAATTATGTTGTAGATGTTAAATCCGTATATTTATAAAGTAAGCTATAAGGTAGCGATGTTCTCAGTAAGTCAAATTTAAATGTGTGAGTGTGTGAGTGTGCGTGCGTGCGTGCGCGCGCGCGCGCGCGCGCGTGTGTGTGTGTGAGCGCTGGATGGAAGTATTGCGTTACTTCTTCATAGGTTTTTTTGTTGTAGACTTGAGCTACATTAAGTCGTGACAAGATATATATATATATATATATATATATATCACTTTATGCGGTTTGCGTGTTTGGTTTCATTACAATAAACTCGTTTTACATAATACGTTTAAAACAGGAATCTACTTTTACTTTTACTACATCAATTAATTTAACTTCTATACTCATTTCTTGCATCTTTCGTCGAATTTCTTTTCTTTTTTTTTTCTCTTCCTTACAAAATAGAATAACACCGTTAATTCAAGATATGACAGTTTAGAATTAATTCTGATGTTTGAATTCATTTATATTATTTTGTTTTCAGTTTCTTTTTTTGTTCTTGCGTATGTTGTGAAAAGCTTTCCTAATAGCAAAGAAAGGGCATAGATGACCACGGTTACTGAGACCGCCTTCACTGACAATATTTAATGTTCCAGGTGCTGCGTGTCTGTTCACTACAACGACGACCAAGTGTTTGCTGAAACCTGACAGCCAGTGTAACTGCAACAAGAATCTGTGAAAATATAGCCTATTACAACAGACCACGTCTGGTATGCAGATGTCACACGTAACATTGTAATTTGTTCTGTAATTGTGAAATGTAATTTCGGAAATTTATACAGTAAAACCTGACTTATCCGAACTCGGTTTAACCGAAACCGGGTATACCTGAATCGATTATAGGCTAGTGAAAAGATAATAATGTTGTAATATCGCATAGAAAGAGATTAATGAATCTGGAGGATAAGAGAGCACGGTATTTTGATTATTACACGTATACACATAACGAACTATGAAACAATCTTCTGGATTAACAAACAGTGTGCAATTAAAACGTATACTATCAGCAGTTCGCCTTTGCAACCGAACAAGGAATGTGGTGACGTATGCCATTCCACTGCACGCATCACTGTAAAACTACACATTTAAAATATACGTTTAACACAGTTTCGGTATTACTTGACTGTCTCTCACAAGGTATTTCTTGTAGCGAATAAAAAAAAAAAACACTTTAACAAAATATTCAATAAATTACACTTACATATAATGTACGAACGTTCAATCTAATACACACACAACTAAATACGTATGAACAACGTTTTCAGAACCAGTAATACCGCAACAACACAAGCACGCACTATCATTCAGTAGACCCCCCGTTCCTCAGGCGTCTCGTCAGCAAAGCTGGTGTATGTACAGTACTTGCTCTTTCCTTTTGTAAATAGCCAAAAAAAGTTCCCATGGATTACTCGAGAAATCGTGTTATGAGAATTAGTCAGCCACCTTCTTGCAACCTCCGTTGATTAGTTGTAGTAGTTTGATTTACCTGGTTTTTGATGTTTCAGTTACTTAATTGTAAGAACTGAAATTAAACATCAAAACTGAATAAAATTTAATCCGTTTAATAACATTAATAAAATGAACAAACATGAAATGTTTTAACCGTCAAAATATATGTATTCAATTATCGTCAGAGGAGTGTGAATTTAAACAATCTTAATGTTAATTTAACAAATGTGAGCGAAGTCCGTCTTAATATCTACTAGTACATGATATCTTATGATGAAACGGTTATACTTTAGAAACGGAATCTGTAGATTAAAGAAAAAGAAATTCATATAAATATGTGGCGAAAATTCATATAAATATGTGTTTTATTACTGACTGTCAAATGACTTTTCCATATTGTAAAAGTTAATATGGTACTCCATTTCTGAGGACATCAGTTTTGTCACAAATTTAACGGGTTTTCAGTATAATTTGACTTAAAGATGTAAAAATGCTCGTTCAAAATGTATCTCCACTATTAACCGACATTTATTTTTAATCAGTAAATAACTGCCAGAAACACTTTTGTACGTTTGGAATAAATAAAAACTTAGTTACACTGCCGATAAACTTATCAAATTTAATTACAAAAGCTGTAGAGAATTTATTTTGAATGTTATTTTATTTCCAGTTGATTGTATTTTGAATGATTCTTTTGTTATGACTAATTAATTTGCGAATAGAGATAATCGGTCAGCTGACATAATTAAAATGTATAGGAAACGACTAAGTATCTAACTTGTGTCATAAAACTAAATACTTTCCTTGTATAACTGATTCTGTGTTGGTTATTGGATGCCGATTAGACGTGTGTGTAACATACTGAGTTCGACAGTGTTCATAGGGACACGTGCTATACAGAACGAAAGCGGTACATACTCTGTCTTTTCACTTTCACACACGCGCGCGCTCATTGTTATGAGTCATATTATAATTATTCACGTTATTTGAAGGCTACTAGATATGCATTGCGCTTCCCTGTTTAATCCATATCATTTTTCATAGTCACTTTTTCCTGTAAACAAAATCGTTCATTAAAAAAAAATAGTATCAATTCCGTTCATGCGTGGAATTCGCCCAACAAGAGTAATGGATGAATCAGCGTCAGTTCCGACTGGTGAGCCAGTTGATTCATGATTCCGTCATCTTTGCAAACGTAAGCGTAACGCTTTGCTGGACATATTATAATATTATTCATACTATGTGTATTACGCCAGACCTAAATACAAATAACAAACACGGGCGCGCGTACGGGTGTTATCGTGGCGTGTATTAATGTATTAAAATAATTCTTGAATCATTATCCGTGCACTTGAAGTTACTGACCTCACAAACAAGAGTACGTAATCAATGAAGTGAGTATGCAGATATCATATGGAACATTCTTACCAGCAGGTGAACAACGGTATTGATGCAGATTTAATCTGGACAATGCTTTAACACCTGTGCAAGTTATGTAAGGTGTAATTCTATTTCCCGCTGTCAATTCTTCTGCTTTCTTTTACAAAGAATACAAAGGGTTTTCCGTCATTTACTGTTTAAGCCAGTTTTAATAATTCTTGTTTATTTTCCACTTATTATTTGCAATTCTTCTATCAGTTCTTAGGCGCCGATGGCGAGGCGGACGGTGGTTGAGGACGCATGTTAAAATACACCTGTTTACAACTAAATGTAAACTGTGGTTGAAGCAAACCTATCTTGGAAAGCGTCATCATTGTCTTGGACAATTCTGATGGACCTGTTGGGATAGGAAATAAAGATTAACACAAAAGATAGTTGCTCCGTCCGTAGCGTGCTCAGAGCGCCCGTGCTCTGAGCGCCGATACTGATAAACCCGTGTTCTGTGCGCCGACCTTATCTATGCATCATTAGACACCTGGCTGCATATCTGTATATCCGCTGTTCGCCAACTTCGTAGTCAACACTAGCGGTCCAATGAAAATTTGTACACGTCATTACTAAAATCATTATCACAGCACTAGTAAGGTCCCAGAACAAAATACATTTATTATTTAGTTAGTTAATTCCAATATTGGATAATTATTCATATTATCAGAAAAATTACGAAAACCCAACTATTCTACCATTTTATTAGTAACATAACTGTAGAGCAAAAAAATAAATACTAAACGTTATGGACTACTGAGTTGGTTTTAGTTAAATTTGCAACCATAATACCTAAATGACAAATAATTTAGTCATACTACAGTGTCACAATGATTGTCAAACTACAACTAAGGAAAGGTGCAAGTAACAAGCTTATTTACGAATCATATGGTCAGCAAATGTAAGGTACGCGGTTATCTAAGCCATATACACGACCATACTAGCAAGTTTTGCGCTCTTATCAATCCGCTTCCATTGTACATCCCGTGTTTACGTATATATACAGCTCGGGTCTCCGTCTCATAATCGTATTCTCCTTTATTATTTAGAGTTGTGTTTAACCAAATTCTTTTATTTCTTCTCAAATGTTTTCGTCCCAACCAAATGAGAAATTCTGAGATAATAAAGAGGATTATTCGCCAAAGATACATGTGCAGAGGCACTATTACAGGCATAATAAAAAATTTCAAAGTGAAATTTGCAGACTTCTGAAAACAGTAAAGGAATAAGATAATAATATTTATCCGTTCCCTTTAAACAGCAGTAGACCTGAAGTATTCAACTACTTTTAAGACTTCCGCGGAAATAAATTATTTTATTTCTCTTTGACTGGCACACACACACACACATGTGTATACGAGTATAGAGTCGGTTCTAGTATGTGTGAAGCAGATGTATTCGTATAGGCCCACCTGGCTGCTAAAACGTAAAGAACTCGACATGAATATTATCTGTACCTACGATATGTGGAATATGCGTAATTGTGATTTGAGTGTGTTGGAGGGGGGGGAATCTTTATGTGTTTTTTGTTTTTGATAGGGGGAGGGAGAGAGAGAGAGAGAGAGAGAGAGAGAGCAAGTGAGAGGGAGGAAGAGTGTGAATGTCGACCTCTGCATAATTTAACAATAGACTATATTACTCTGTATAGACGATGTACTCGGTAAATATTATTTTACAACAATATAAATAATAAGTAATAACCATTGCCACATGATTAATTTGTTTACCATAATTTTGTGTTTGTAATATCAGTAGTTCTGTTATTTTGAACATAATTCTCTAATTTATGGATAAGTGTCTTCAGTGCTAGAAGTAATAATATATTTTATTGAACATCTTACAATCTGCATTCAGCTATAACATATTTTTAGACATGTATTGCTATTTGTACCAATTCCAATAAACATTCAATGATTACTGGATCTATAATTATTTACAGACGTAACTAAGGGATTATAATATTATCAATAATTAAAATTGTAATATATGTTAATTAGCTTTTGGAATATTGTAACCATTTAAGTAAAATAATGTGTAAGAAGGGTTATTATTTTGCCGATGTAAAACAAAACTGTCTTAGCCCCTCCCCCCCCCCACACACACACAGGTATAAACTCTCTGCGTAAGCGTAAAATATGAAAGACGCGGATTGACAACTGCAACGAGTTTAAAACTAATCGAATATGTGTCATTATTAATTACTCATACCTACTTTGAAACTAACTGATACTAGACAATATTATGACTGTCTACAACTGTAAGGTGCCTACAATACACACTCTATTTATAAACACAAACCAGAAGTACAGCGTCATTTTGACCTGTAAAGGTAATTAAAAGAACATATGTTTAGAAGGCAGTAGGGTGTTCTGGTTGGTAGTTATGTTATGTGTTTGATTTTTCTCTATTGTCCGTACACAGGTTCTGATGATGACAATAAATATTGTCGAAACGTCTATACAAACAATGTAAAATTTGTGTAATATTAATTGACCGATCCTCACCTCCCATCGTTAAAATTTATTGACCGACGGTCACCACTAAAATTAAGAATTTTATTATTATTTTTATTTAGTATTTTTAATATTATTTAATAATTATAAATCACACTTAACTACAGAGATATGTGTGTGTGTGTTTTGTGTTTGTACCTGTCAATGAGAAATAAAATAACTTACATCCGCCGAAGTTGAGTATTTCAGGACTACTGCTGTTTAACGGTAAAGAGTGAATATTGCCTTACACATTTTTCAGAAGCCTGCAACTTTCATTTTGAAAATTTTTATTATGCATATATTGGTGCCTTTGGACATCGATCATTAGCGAATAATCCTACTTATTATTTCAGGATTTCTCATTTGGTTGGGACGAACAAATCTGAGGAGACAATAAAAGAAAGTGATTAAATACAACTGTAACTAAGAAATTGAAAATACAATTATGAGACAGAGAGCTGAGCTTTATATACGCGTAAACACAGAATGTGCAATGTAAGCGGATTGATTAGGAAGGCAAAACTCACTTGTATGGTTATCTACCCGCATACCTTAAATCCGGTGACCATACGATTCGTAGATGAGCTTGTTACTCGCACCTTTCCTTAGTTGTGGTTTGACAATCGTTGTGACACAGTAGTATTAAAGTCGTGAATTTTGATCTAGATGGAGTCTACTTTTTCACGAGGAATATCAGTACCGGGTTCAAATGAGTATATTACATTCTGAGCGTGCCAAGGGTACATGAAAACAAAAAACTAATTTTAGAAGCACCAAGGGCCGAAAATAGAACTCAAAGTTTAAAAAATGATAAAAGTTTATTTGGGGTTAAAGTTATGAGAAATTTTAGTTAAAATACAAAATCTCTATCTGTAGTCTGTATTTTCAATGTGTAGTAATTTGACAGAATTAACATGTCTCAACACTCGTTTTGAATCGCTTTCAAAACGATTTGCGAACTAAGTCTCAAAAACCTCATATTTTGTTATCAGTTACAAGTATTTGTGAATAACGTTAGAGGTAGACCTACAGATATCTATAGAAACATACATAAACTGAAAATATATTAATTTATCATGAGGTATTGTGGTTAAAAATTTAACTAAAAATCTAATACAGAAGTTCCGAAATTTTATTATTTATCTTAAAATTGTCTGATTTAAATTGTTGTGTTACTAATAAAATAGTAGCGTAGTTGCGTTTTCATAATTTTTCTGATAATATAAGAAACTTTCTAATATTGAAATTTAACTAACTTAATAATAAACGTATTTCATTCAAAACGGTTAGATAGTTCTCCATCTTCGGGAGTTTACTAGTGGTATAATAATTCGTTTTACCAATGAATTGTACATAGGACCGCTAATGTTGACTACGGAGTTGAAGAAGAACGGACAAACAGATATGCAACCACGTGTTACCGCGTCTAATTATGGACAGATAAGCTCGGCGCACAGAACACGGGCTTATCGGTATCAGCGCTCAGAGCACGATTTTAGCGTTGGCGCTCAGAGCGCAGGCGCTCTGAGCACGTAGCCGCTCCGTCAGAAGGCAAGAAGACAAAGCAAAGAAAAACTCGTCTGAATGGAATCAATCTGTTGGTTTATGTAATACAATCACCCTCTCTGTACAGTGGTGTATTTAGTATTATAAAAACAATTAAAATATATTATATAAATGTAAGTAATTATAATTATATAAATATGTGTATAATTACATACGTGTTTATTTATACAATGATACTCAGAGTATCATTTTAGTGACGTCACAGTATATGCCGAAACGCAAGTGTTACCAACCGTTCGTTTCATAATTTTGAGAAATGTTACTCTGGTATGTGTGTGTGGTAAGTGCTCAAACAAGACTCGAGGAATAAGTGTCAAGAGGCCGTTTTAGATTGAGAAGAGGCATTGGGAAGAACTGAATATAATAAAAAATAAAGTACATGTTGAAAGGAAAGGCGAACACTCCCTGAGAGTTAGTGATGGTGAACAGTTGGTTCAAGTCAGGCAACATGAATACTTGGTGTAGTTTTTGATAGGGATGGGAGAATAGATCAGAAAATATCAAACCGTGTGAGGAAAGTAAACTTTATATTTTATACAGTAAACAACACACTTAGCCTATAGGATAAAGGTAAATAGACAAGAAAGTTTGTCCAAAACAGTTCACCCAGTTATAGGCTACACTGTGAACGTTGACCTCGGCAGGACGCCTCATGACACGAGAGTGTAAGCACTTCTGTTTCCACTTTTACCAGATAAAATGGAATCTACATGTTTCTGGATATTTACTCTTCTCAAGACGTGGAATTCAATTTGGTCACCAAAAGAAATAAATCTTGATTTTGAAGCTGCAGCTGTCAGTGCAACGAGGAAGATATTTCCAGATACTGCAAGAAGTGGCTCCAACTTTTATTTATACGATCTGTCTGGAGACAAATACAAAACACTTGACTGACTGTGGAGTGCAAGTAAAATGAACATATAACACTCACTAGTGGGATGTGTGCTGCTTTGGCATATTTGGCTATTGGTCGAGTAGAAGATGGATGGCTCCCAATCATGGAAAATCTTCCTGAAAATGAGAGATCAGTTATTTTTATGGACTACTAAGTCCAGCAATGGATGGGCAACCCTAAAGTTACTGTTGGGCTGTGGAATGTTCATGGACAACGACACAGAACTAACAACGTGGTTGAGAGCTGCTACTCAAAGTTGAACCATTATAAGAAGGCATCACCCTAATGTTTTCCTGTCGTTAAAACGCTGAAAGAAGAAGCGTAGAAGATTTCATTCCAACTGTTGGTAAAGGATCTTGGAGAGCCGTGTCAGAAATGAAAGAAGATTTCTGTTAGACAGGACGAGAGAATTAACAACACGTTGAACATTTTTGATGACAGCAACCTGGAGAAGTGTGTCAAAACTCGCAGCTACGTGTTGCGATTATGCTGTATTCTTCTTCTTCTTCAGCACTACAGCCCAACGTGAGCCCTGGCTTCCAACAATGTCTCCTATCCATTGCTATCTCAGTGTAACCCTCACATCCATTCTTCTTAGATCTTCCAGTACATCATCCATCCATTTTATGGTCGGCCCCTCTTTCTGCTTTTATAGAGTTGCGCTCTCATGATTTTCTTAGGCTTACGCTGATCATCAATCCACTGTAGGTGACCTAGCCATTGTATTCGTTGAGCCTTTACGAATATTACAATGTCCTTATGCTTCAATAGCTCATCTATCTCCTGGTTATTTCTTATTCTCCATTCGCCATCTTCTTTTACCGGGCCATAAACACGTCTTACAATCTTTACTTCAAGCATTCTTAGTGTTTCGTGTTCCTTTTCTGTTAATGTCCTTGTCTCGCCTACATAAGTAAAAACCGGTAATGAGTTTGCTTCTCAATAGTCTACTACTGGCATAATATGCCGTATTTTCTATTTCTATCCTGTCATGTATCATCGTGTTTATGGACCCTCGATTATCTTTCATGGTACCCGGGTATCTGAACTTATTAACTGCATCAAATGAATTATCCTCTCTGCATAAATTATACACATTTCTTTTCCTTTCTGATGCAGAAATTAGCATGTGTTTAGTTTTGCTGACATTCACATTCAGTCCCGTTCAGCGGATAAAATCACGATGTGCCTTTTGATGACGACAACAACATGGAGAAGTGTCTGAAAGCTCTCAGCTATGTAGACCATGCCGTATGCCGTGCAAGCGAGTAAGTCTATAAGAGTAGTGCGTACAGTGCTGCAGGAAACTATTTCTAACATCGGCAGAAGGCTTAACTGAATAGGGGACTAAGAAAAAATCGTTGATTGTAAGACAATCGCATTGGTTCATATGTTCTTCTTAGCATAATGGTATAAATGTTTGTAAAATTGTAAAAAGAACAATTTTTCAGCAATTTTCACAAACTTTCGGCCTCATGCGGAAAATAAAAATGTAGTACAATTTGTTTTATATTTTTCCCATTATTAAGTAGCTAAACTTAAGCATATCCATGCAATAGGACGCTACAAAACTTAGTATTGAACGTTTGAACGTTGTCGTAACATTTGTTGTTTTTCATTTTTTTAATACTTGGGTAGGCTCTAGGCGAGAACTGAAAACAACGCATACAATTTTTTTTTAATTGTTTGTCCCAGATTTAGGATAAAAAGTGTAAGTTTTCTGCGCTATTAGAATTTGAAAGTAGTAAACTGATTTTTTCGACCCACCCTACTTGTAACCTCTAAACAAAAATGGAAATGACACACAGACCTGTACATTTGAACCAATATTAAAGTCTCTGGTTCAGACAAGAGTAGAAGAAAATATCTGGCCAGAGGAGGATAATACTGGCTCGGTCAGAAGGATAACATTAGGAAGCCTTTGACGTAATGTTTTCTTAATTGCGAGGAAATTCCCGACATGTCTCTGTGGACTAATCAGATTGCTCCGTTAGTAAAATGAGATTACAGTGTTAAGTCCACGCTGCCACAGTTAGTATCAGCAACCGCAACTTATCACCTTCAATGGAGCCAACCAGTCGAGTAGCCATCATTCTGATATCGGTATAGACGTTGGGTAAAGATGTGCAGAAACATGTCAGCAACTTATAGCTCGGTCGGTCAGAAGATTAACATCTGGAACCCATTAATGTAATGATTTGTTTTTAATAGCGCAGCATTTCCCCTTACTGTCCCTGAGTACCAATTAATTGCACCATACACCAATGAGATTGCACCGTTAGGTTAGTAACCTGAGATTCATGTTTTGTGTCCATGTTGCCATAATTAGTATTCATCAACCGCAGCTTATTGCCTTCGATGGAACCGACCCGACATGTGCAGAAACTTGACAACAATGTAACTACACTAATGCGAGATAAAAAATTAATTATCACTGACAATAAATAACTGCTTTGATGCCGATTGTTATCCTTCTCAACGAGGGATCTATACCAATTGCCTACGAGGGCGACTGGAAAGATCAATAGACCGATCAACCCCTGACTTTATAGACAACTTCACGAAGAGCAGATACAACGACTGAAATAACTTTAGGGCTATCAGTCTCGCTGATACAGCTTGCAGCATCTATGTGAGAATAATTAACCAGTACATTAAAAGAATTAATGACAGTCTTTTATGAGAAAAACAAAGATGGTGTTAGAAGGAGTAGATTGTGAACAGACAATACTTTCAGTTTGCGATATATCGCTGACTAGCACAGGGAGTGTAACAGAGAGACACATATTGCTTTGTCGACTTGCAACAGATAAAAAGATACACACTACATAACAAAACTATGATAACCGGATGCGGTAGTTGCCGCCTGTCCCTGAGTAGCGAGGTGTTTGCTCAGTCGGACAGTGTCAAACAGATGATTTTTGACCGTAACCGTCTGTTTGAGGTGTCGCATACCGTTTAGTACGTGTCGTGAATACAGATTACACCATTACTTTCGCACAACTGTCCACTGTGTGAGCGGTTCCGTGAAGGAACAACACGTAACAACAAAGATACGCTTGGCAGTATTACATAATCCGCGAATATGATTTACGGCAGTAATTGTTTGTTTAAGTGAAATGATTGTGGGTTAAACGTCAGCACGGTACAGGTTCAGCGCACTGCTTGTTTAACAATAATGTTTGCATAAAGGTAAAACAAGGATAGCCATAGCCAGACGAAGGCCATAAATTAACAAAAATGTATAAAGAGTAGACATACTTTGTAAATACGTTTGCTATTCATGTAAATGTAGCCTACTGTCTTTCACGGTCCGTGTTATCAGTGTTAAAAAGTTCGGGCTGCCCGGCTGCGGTCGATTGTTGTATCCGGGTAGTCTATGGAAAAATGCCGAGCTCCTTCCGAACAGCATCATTCCTCTCGTTTAGTGTAACTCTTAACAGCTCGAAGAAGCTTCACTTCTGCTGACTGAATTCCTGTGTCATCACTCTGACTAATCAACCATGCCTCAAACCTACATAATAACGTTAACACTGTCACCATCTTATACAATTTCACATGTGTTCTTAAATTTCAGAATTAAAACATTCTTAAACGTTATTTCAAATATCTCTTTCATGTAAAATCAACAGAAGTATTTGAAGTGATTGACTTGTCCCAGGCAAACCGCATCCAGACAAATCTCGAATCGAATAGTGCCTTCCCATAGAATCCAAATGCCATTATGTTAGTGTTGGACTTGGAAATTTCACATCTGTTGTCTTTTGATTTTAGGTAGAGCTGATTTTAAGGACCACCTGATTGGAAGCGAACAACATTATCACCAGCTCCAGTGGAGCACAATTCCTCCAGATACTCTAGCTTTCCAGACGAGTTTGATAATATCGTCAAGGTTTCAAGTTGAACAAGATAGGAGACCAACTACAACCCTGCCTCACTCCCTGATTTATTTGAATCGTAATAACCACGTCATCACTGATAATTATTACAGCGATGGCTGGATTATTTATCCTGTTGGTATTTTACAAAATGTCTTCTTACAGTTTCCACATACCTATAAATTGTTATTAAATAAATTCTTCGCATAGCAACACAAGTTAATTATTTTGTTAACTTTTCGTATAGTTATTTTATAGATACATATATTTATAGACATTTTATAGTAAAAAATCGTTGAGTCAATTATGTCAGTATATTATTATAGTGAAAACCCTTCCTACGTTCAGAAAAAGACAAAATCTCGCTCGTAAGTTCTCGTAGTTTTATTATTAGTAACAACTATGTTTTCGGCATAATATACTTTTTCTTATTTTCCTTAGCACCAAACCTCAGCACTCAGTATCTTCAGGGGCTCTGTGAAGAGTTCAGTCACATTCGAGCCGATTCTTCGTCGTAGAATAGGCAAAACGTTTGGATTTGAGGAAAAAAAATAAAAATTTGTTTGGTTTTTACCTGAACCTAAAACTGTCGATTAGGGAAAATGTTAAACGTTAGTTTGAACGAAGGAATGCGGAAGAAATTGAATAGATAGTGTTTTCGCGTGGGAAATGCAAGAATTCGAGAATCACTTATTAGTTGTAATCCGAGTGAAGATAAGGAATTAGGAAACCAAAAGCTGACGGCAGGATTAAGATTCAGGAATGCGGTAGAGCCTAGACAAGTGGTTTAATCCGTGAAGATGTTCGACAATAATATTGTGTGAAGATTTTTTAAATATTTGTATGAATGGTAAACATTTTCGGTTTACATTAATGATAAACAGACCTTATTTTTTTAACTGAAGGACAATTTTCAACAAATTTATTTGCGTTTTGAAATGCTTACTACAAATACGATAATTTCTTAAAGTAGGCCTGCTCATAAAACAAAGCATCGTAAAGCACAACCAAACACTGACGAGGTCATCATCAACATCGTAACCGTTACTCGGTTCTCATTTGTCTAGTTCAGCTCTCTATTGCCTTCTTGGACTTCCCAGATCTCTCCTCTCAGTGGGTTAATACACCATAGCCAACTTCAGAATGAGATTATGCCCACAGACAGTAAAGGGTCTACGGGTTTCTTTACTCAGCGTGTCTTAACAAATACTGTATCAAATAAACAACCCCAAGTTCTCTGAATAGTGTAAAACCCCCATATATTTTCGAATTGTATTCTCTCGTGTGAAGTACTGAATAGTTCTTGTGAAAAAAATACTCCAGATTGCAGAGTTGCATGTAATTTTATGTAACTTAAATTTTCTAGACTGACTGAACGCTTCAACGACTTTTTAATTAATTTCGACATTTTTACAAACGTATTTAGCAAGATCGCTTTGTTAATGACGAAATTGTTCCGTCTCGGCATAAACATAGCCTATACAAGAACAAACAAAGTTTAGCATTGCGTTGAATAGGCAAACAATTTGACCGGATATTAAGTAAGCGATTGCAGTTCCCGTTGTCTCGTCAGTACCAACATTAATAATAATGGCTCCTTTTAAGCAGTCTGAGAGTTAGCCAGGGTCGGCAGCCTTAAGTGAGATGTTCGGTATACAGGGAGGGTATTGGTGACCAGCACTACGCTCCGGCCACCAATTAGTACCTCAGGATATTATCCTATTTAGACCTCCTCATTTCCTCAGGCTGAGTTGATCTTGGAGGTGGAAAACACACCATGATTTGATATCGCTGTCGGGAATCGAACGGTGGGATCTCTAGATTAGTAGCCGTTAGGTGCTGCTCTACTAACCCCCTGTTAATAATGTTAGTAAACATAATTCTTAGAAAAAAATGTATTTCTTGACACTTCAGTTTTATTAGTAGGAAATAATTCTCTATTTTATTATAGCAAAAGTATATTACGTTGTATTGTGTTATATTCACGAAGACCATTTTTAGGTATTTCAATAGAACAACAAACGTTGGCATCTGCGTGTCGTGAAGCGGCACAGTAAGCGACGAAAAAGTAACAATAAGGAAAACGCACTCTCAGTGAGACAGCAAATCGCTATTGAGTTGTAGTAAAACGTAAATTAGTATTGACGACGATAAACATAAACGACATTGTGTGGTCGTAGAACAAGTTTGAGCCGAAGGGCAGAGAGAAAATCCGGTGTTTGGGACCACCTTTGATGGCCGGCCGGGCCATTGACGTCTAGGCGTGGAAACCTTGAGCAGTCACTAACCCCCGTCGGCTTCGTTTTTCCGTGTTTTCGTACGAGTATCTTATAGTGTCTGTTTGTTTGCTTGCTTCGTATTAATTGCTATTATTAGACTTTTTGCGGCTGTCGGCATAATTACGCGAACCTATTGTTTTCTTCTAACGACAAACATTTTCTTGTTTTTGTTTGGTACAAATTTTTATAATTCTGCGTCATAGAAAGCAATGACGTCACATTGCAATAAAATAATTATTTGTTTTAAATAACTTTTTTGTAACAAAAGTATTTCAAATGTTAGGAAATGAGTCAGGGACTAAGTGCGAAGTCGCCGGACTGCGCATTTTGTGTAAGTTAGCCCGCTAGACCTTGGAACCACAGAATATTACGTTTTTGTAACAAAAGTATTTCAAATGTTAGGAAATGAGTCAGAGACTAAGTGCGAAGTCGCCGGACTGCACATTTTGTGTAAGTTAGCCCGCTAGACCTTGGAACCACAGAATATTACGTTTTTGTAACAAAAGTATTTCAAATGTTAGGAAATGAGTCAGAGACTAAGTGCGAAGTCGCCGGCTGCGCATTTTGTGTAAGTTAGCCTGCTAGACCTTGGAACCACAGAATATTACGTTTTGTAACAAAAATATTTCCATCTGTCTACACCAAAGCTATTTTTGTTGCCACTGCTTCTGTGCCGTTCATACATGATTACTCAAAATTGCTAAACGATCCGAACATTTTTTCCTCAGTTTCTTATTTTTTATTTCAAATTCCAACTTAATTTTTCAGATAAGTTCTTCTTTGTTTTCATGAAATATAAACAGAGAAAATTTCCTGCAGTTGAATCAAATCCCTACAATAATAACCTGCTTTGATCCCTGTACTGCTGTAGTGAACAAAGAGGCGCTCTTCACTTTATCTACACTACAAAACACACGATGCTTGTAAAATGTAATAATAATACTAATAACAACAACAACAACAACAACAACAACAATTATAAGAACAACAACAACAACGACAATAACAACAATAATAATAATAATAACAGCAGCAACAATAACAATAATCATCAACAACATTAAATAGTAAAGTTTCGAACTAAATCTGTTCTGGTTTTACGAATGGGGGCTATCTTTTCTGTGAATTTACATTGTCCCAGGTGCCGTTATGTAATCCACAACTGCAAATTAAGGCCGTTCGGATTTCCAATATGAAACTTGTGACTAACATTACTTTTTCGTGAACGTATTTCATACCCGGTCTTTAGTTACCGCCTGGAGAAGCATAGGTTTGAGATCATTGTCTTCTTTCTCCCTAGACAGGGTGCCCAGTTTCCAGCATATATGCCACACTGTTCTGAGCCCTCTTAAATGAACTTCGAATGAACTTATCTGTTTATTCCAGTTAAATAAACACCGCTTGCTTCGAAATTTATTCCGGTTTTTCGAAAGTTCGAATGGCGTCCAGCGCCATCCTGGACGATCGTAACTATCAACCAGCACGGTGCCTTAGCCAAATCCGCCGTTTACCTGGTTCGCCAAATGGACTGGTTTGCCCAATTTAACAGAGTCCTCCTGTTTAGATAAGATATGTAATAATCCAGAGGCAGCTGAATGGTTAGGTGAAGTTTTTGTCTTGATTGAAATGTTGTGACCTCAAGTGAAATCTTATTTCAGTTAATAACGCCTAATAACTATACTAAATCAGGCTTAATTTTCATTTCATAAATATAGGTTCCCTTTAATATAACAGTTTTCGACGTTTTTAAATTGTCCAATACAATTAGTAAATAGTTTGTCTAATGAGTTTTACTTGTAAAACAAAACTGTATATATCTTTCTATTATATTACCGCTAATTGTATTAATAACGTTAATCTGTTGTATTTAGACTAAGTGCTCTCTATTATCAGTACAGACTGACGTGGCTTAACAGATATACTTGGGCAGACGCCAGGCTAATTTATTTATCATCCTGAAAATAACACTGTAAGTTTGGAGTGGATGTGTTAAATTTGCCCAACACGTCGAGCGATTAGATAACAGTAAAATAAAAAAATTAAGTCTCATGATTCACAGTCTTAATAGCTCGATTAAACACATTTGTTTTGTTATCAATATACAGTACGTATGAATGTAGTATTAAAAAAATTCTGTTTTTACATATCTTAGTTTTTTTAAATAGAAGTTTAAGTTTACTTACAATCAGAACATACTGTATACATACTAGCAATACAAATTATTGTCTGTGAATAGTTTTATATTCTTGTTGTATCAAAAAATGTCTTTTAACCTATGTATCTACAAAAATGGTAATATTTTAATACATAAAGGGTTTCACAGTCATCAGATGCTGTCAAATACCGTATACCATACAAAGTTATGATTATTAACATTTTTATTTATAAACAGAATTATCACTGTTGCACACCACTATAGAAAAATTATTCCGATTAGCGCTTTCAAGCTTCTCAGCTCATCGTCAGATCGGAAATCTGATCAGATCAGATCAATTTCCGATCTGACGATGAGCTAAGCAGCTTGAAAGCGCTAATCGGATTAATTTTTCTATAGTGATGTCCAACAGTGATAATTCTGTTTGTGATTATAACCACTAACACAACTTTCTTAATTCAATTTTTGTTTATGTTATTAATATTTATAGGATTACATGAGTGTACACAAGAGCAGAAATCTGAGACCATTATAAAGTTTTTTTTTGAAAGAAAACTATGTATTTTTCTTCTTTCCATTCGTGATGAAGGATGACAGGGCGGGTGGTTTGTTTTGTCTAGTCCCAAAATTCCCCTCGGTAATCTGCTGAAAAATACTTCAAAACGAATTACAATTAAACACATATAATTAACTTAGTTTAGGTAAACATATATAATACATACGTAATTCTTATGTATTTATATATATATATATATATATTAATATATATCAAACACTTTTTGCTACAGTCCGTTTCTTGATGTATATATTACATTTAATTTTTATAATGTACGCGTATTTACAAGATATTTCTTTCCTATTAGGAATATGTTTCGGATACCATTTTGTATCCATCCTCAGCCTTCCGGATTTTGTGTCTGGTGAAGTACATGTGTGTTGGTTGGTTGTTATTGTGGCTTCCTGTTGGCTTCTGGTACTTTAAATTGGTTTTATTGTGAGTGATTGTGGTGTATGTATTAGTATTTTGTGTATTTCCGATGTTGAGTGCTTTGAAAAATGTCATGTTTTGTATTGACTTGTATTTGTTCAGGTATTAGTTTGTTTTGTGTTTTATGTTTGTATATTTGTAAATTTTCCCAAATGTTCATTATGGTGCCTTTGTGTGATATGTGTTTTATTAGTGTCATGTTGGTTATCTTTGGGAATTCATGTCCAGTGTTTATTGCATGTGTGGCCAAATTAGATTTGTATACTTCTGGTTTTTTGTATGCGTTTAGATGTTCAAAATAACGTTTTTTCAGTTGTTTTTTTGTTTGTCCTATGTAACATTTATTGCAATCTTGGCATTCAATTTTATATATACACTTGGTTGTTGTATTATCTTTGTTGTTTGGGTTATTTAGCTTTTGTAGATTATTTTTGTTAGTTTTATATGCTATTTTAATGTCTGTGTTCTTAAACAGTTTAGTTAGCTTTGTCATTTTATTATTTATATATGTGAATGTGGCCCATTTTTTATT
Organism: Magicicada septendecula; assembly: GCA_034769895.1. Classification (NCBI taxonomy): domain Eukaryota; kingdom Metazoa; phylum Arthropoda; class Insecta; order Hemiptera; family Cicadidae; genus Magicicada; species Magicicada septendecula. The sequence goes on from CM068372.1 coordinate 333,976,321, forward strand.
GTTGTTATTACTTTTGTTTTGTTCAATTTGATTATTTCTTAATTGTTCAGTTTTTATTATATATTTGATTTAATTTTCTATTTTGTTTACAGTGTTTTTATTATATCCATTTTCACAAGCAATTTGGTATATTATATTTCTTTCTTTCTTTGTTTCTTGTTTGTTTAGGGGTATTTTGTACATTCTGTTAAATAGTGAATAGAATGCTGCCATTTTATGTTGTGGTGGGTGGTCAGAATGGTTAGGTATAATGATGTTAGTAGAAGTTGGTTTCTGTATATTGCATATTGTAGGTGGTTGTTGTTTCTTGTGATGGTTATGTCTAAATAGCTGATTTTGTAATGTTTCTTTCTTCTTCTGTGAATTGTATTTTTGAGTGTATGTTATTGCTTTGTTTTAATATGTTATTTGCATTTGTGTTTTTGTTATTTGATACATATAGCCCATCATCTACATATCTTATCCATATGCCATTTGGATCAAATGAATTTATAATATTTTGTATTTTGGTGTCTATGTGTTGTAAGAATATTTTTGCTATTATGCTAGATAATGGAGAGCCCATTGCTAAACCTTCTTGTTGTTGATAAATTTTGCTATTAAATTCAAAGTAATTTTGTTTTAGTATTAGTTGGAGGCTATTTTTTATTTCAGTTATATATTGTGTGTCTTCATTTTGTTCTTTAAGTTTGTTTATTATTATGTCTATTGTTTCATCTACTGGGATGTTGGTGTACATGTTTGTGATATCATATGATGTGAAAAATGTATTAGCATTTATATTTATTATTATTAGTTTGTCTATTAATTCGTATGTATTTTTTATGTTATGATGATTATTTGTTAGATGGTTACTTTTTAGTTTTTGTGCTATTATTTTTGCTATTTTGTATGTAGGTGCTTTTTTGAAGTTGATTAATGGACTATTGAGTTGTTTAGTTTGTGTATTTTTATTAGGCTATTCATTTTAGCTAACAAACAATAAAACTAATAAAAAGAGATAAAAACATTTTCTACAATAAAAATACAGACATACATATAAATAATAATCCAGAACCACCTAAAATGAATGTTGTCGTACTAGGTTCTGGTCCCTCTACCTAATGGAATCCTGATCTCATCAGCTGCGGGTTTAAAGACGGCACAGCCTTGTTGGTCTTATGTCTACTATTGTTTTTATTGCCACAGGACCAGGATCATTATTCAGGTACTTTTTTATTATAAAGTAATAATACTCTAGAGTAGTGGTTCCCAAACTTTTCAGTCCGCGGATCCCCTTCAAAAAATTAAAAATTTCACGGACCTCGTCTGAGTTATGAAATAAAACGAATAATAAATATAATACAAACTCTTATATTTTAATTAAAATTTTCTATATAAGTAACTCGACGTTTCTTGCAGTAATTTACTTAGAAACATCTCATGATACTGATATTTTTCAGTGTAACGTGCGTTAAAAAGGTGTTAAAAAGAATATACGAAATTATACTACTTGCAGAATAAACAAATTGAATAACATCACAAATTTATTTAATTAAAATGTATTAAAATCAAAATTCTCTTAACTTGCAATATTAATGATATCAAACATAGTTTAATGTGAACAATAAAGCTGCTTTTGAACAATTAGCTCTGCAATATTAGGTTTAATGTCTGATCATTTCAATATTAAATCACTCTCGACATCAAGTTTATTTCTTAATTTCCCCAACCTCGGCTCTATCTTTCCAGCTCCACACGTGTCGAAATCCAGCTAGCTAGACGTAAACCCAGCTACACGGAAAAACGTTTTGCTTAGATACAGTGCTTATACGTGGACCAAAACAGCGCGAGGAGTTCTGCGTTGATGCGACGCTCTACTCAGTTCGGCTGACAAACAGATCTGCTACACGACATGATTTAAAGAGATTAAAGCTATTAGTTTGAAATTACTTTACAATTACAATTAGTTTCCACCAAAAAGAAACTGGAATCTTCTATTAATTGTTTTAAGATTCTAAAATTTAGATTTAGAGCACATAAAATTGGAGAAAATTACGGTATATTCTATTTTATCTTAAAAGTGTCCGCGGACCCCCTGAAACATTGTCACGGGCCCCCAGGAGTCCGAAGCCCCCACTTTGGGAACCACTGCTCGCAGTGACCATAAAATATGTCAGGGATATGAAAAGGTTGTACTTTTTACCTATGATTACGTTATCCTCCCAAAGAAACATTTGCTAACTGCGTTGTTTAGTTAGGTGATCGTTGTTAGTAATTGAAACGATCTGTACTTTATGTGTAGAATATGTAGGGAGAGATACTGTCTTCCAAATGTCCTGAGCATTCAAAGACTTTCAGTACATACGAGATGACGGAAAACTGAATTTGGAATCTTACCCTATCCACCTCCTGTGACAGTAAAGCCCCCAAATCCCTTGGATTCCTGCTATTTTGTCCACTATCATCTTTAGCAAACGAAGCCGTTCTCTACCCTCTCATGCTCAATATTGTCTTTTTGCCCTTTTCGCCCCATCTTAACCTATCCAGTAGCTCTGACGTACGACCAATTTACTATGCACAAAACAAAATATAAAGTTAATAATTATGGTAATTTTTAAGGAAAAGTTTTCGTTATTTGTTTTATTACATTCATCGTTGTTCATTGTACTGTATGTGTAAAACAAAATTTTCCAATTAATCAGGCTTTTGAAATCGTTCTTTTCGTAAATTATAATGACTCGTTGCAAGAACATGTGCCTGTTTTAGCATGTGATTACTTCTTAGAGATCGTTAAAAGATTAAGACGTAAGTACAGCTTATGAACTCGAGCAGTAAGCTCTGTCGGCACAGTGAATACAAATTCACTTCCGTGTGTTATAGGCTATGTGAAATTTTTGATTTAAATTGCTTTAGGATCACTATGTGGATAGAGGGTGGAGCATTGTCACCACATCGAACGCAAGCCAAATGCTCCTGCACTATATGAACTGAACATGTCTTTGAATGTGCTGGGAAATTTCACTGATAGACAAGCGTGATGCTGACTACCACTCGTCAGGGTGATGCTGACTATATGCGTATTTTTTGTGTTTTAATGTCAAACGATGTCTAAGGAGTGATCAAATCCTGAATGTGAGACGTAGGCTGTAGCATAACAGAATTATCACCTTAAAATTTAACTTAATACAACATGAATAAAGAAGAAAATGTCAATAGTGAGTGAGAAAAAGTAAATGGTTAAAAAATAAACTAAAGAAGCTGATCATTAAGTCGATAAAATGTTAATAAAATTAAAATAACAAAGAAAACTCTTGGTCCATATATAAAAATAACCAACTAATAAAACCCCAATAAAACAGCAGTATACCCAGTAGGTTGGGGAGCAGTAAAAGAAAAGACAAAGGTAAAAAAGGAAACAAAATATTAATAAGGGAAAATTTATTAAATTAAGAGCAGAAAACCCCAAGATACAAAACCAATAACAAATTAATAAGGAGCTGTAAATGAGAAAAGGACATGATACCACAAGATAAGGAATTACTAATATAATAAGAAGGAAGAGACAAAATATGTCAAGGTTCATAAAAGGAATATATCAACAAGAAAGGATATCCACTAAAACATTATGAGGAATGAATATACCCCATTTATTACATAATTGAAACCAATGATAAATGTCAGACCAAATAACTCAAGTTACAGGATACAATGCAATTAAAATAAAATTGTAAACTAAAATGTAAGCCTAATGTAAGAACAGAGTGAAAACAAACCAAAAGACTACCAATAGTGTAGAAACCAACCAAAACTTACCCTAGTGTAAGAAGTCATTTTAAAAGACTACCATCAGTGTAGAGAAATACCCTATAAAAAAAACCTAAGAATAACAGACAGTCTAATGACTAAGAATAGTTTTAATGATAAAAGTGCTTTAAAGATTAAGTAATATAAGAATTTAATAGTTATAAGATGTTTTTATTTTATTGTTTTATCAAATTAGGTACAGTAAGTACAAAAGACAGTTAATAACTGAAAGTGTCATTAGTAATAAGATGTTTTAATATGATTAAATTTGTTATAAAAGGAAACAAAAACCAAAGGACAGTCAATGACTGAAAATATTGCTAATAATAAGATGTTTCCATTATAATTCTATGATATATAAAAAAAAATAATAGGCATAAGATATTTTTGTAATGTTTAAGTGATATAAAAAAAAAATTAGTAGATATAAGATATTCTGTTGTATTTGAAATAATGTTCAATAATTTCCAATTTTGTTAAGGCAGAGAAGGCAAGTAGGTAATAGAAATATTGTATTTTTATTAAACTGTAAACCATATAAAGAGTAATAAGGCAAATTAACTAACAAACCACAATAGAAAAACAAAACAGCATTGTAAACCAAAATCAACTATCATAGAGTCAAACCCAAATAAATAAATTCAATCAAACTGTATATAATGAATAGAAACTAGTCCATACAAAACAAAGATATGAAAATGTAATCAGTACAGAAACAAATATTAGCAAATGTAATGACAAAAGAATAAAATTAACTTTATTTGGAAATTAAGTAATACTAGGCCTAAGGGGTACTCAACTCAGATAAAAAGTAAATTAATCAATATTGGAGTATTATAACAACAAATTATTAACAACAAGCAATAATCATGGAGTGAGTAAAATTATTTAAAGGAAATATTAACATAAAATCACTTGTAAACCATTTAAATACTAAAATTGTAAAAAATACAAGGCATATAATAAATATCAAAAATTGTAAATTTTAGGCTTATCTGAACATAAAACAGACCCAGTTATATATCAAATTATGTAAAATTAGCTTAAGAATATTGCTGAATAGTTAGATTTTCGTAAAATTAATAAATAATTAAAGTAGGGGGAAAATGACAGTTCTAACGCACAAAGGAATGCCGCCTTTCCCACGGTCTAGATCAAAGAGATGCCGCCGTTCCCACGGTCCAAGATTTTTTCCCACGCTCTCCCCACCGCCGCTGGACCACAGCATCCCAAAGGACCGCGAATTTCCGCGAATAAATTTTTTTATTTTTTTTTAATTTGATATTTTTATTTTTTTAATTAAATTGATTTGCATATCCGCGAATATATGCCGCCTTTCGCGAGCCTAAATCACTTTCACTTTCTAATTTCCGCGAATATAATTTTTTATATGCAGCCTTTCGCGAGCCTAGATCACTTTCACTTTCTACTGGACCACAGCATCCGCGACTTTTTCGCTGATCTGTGTCAAGATCCGCGACTTTTTCGCGTATCTGGACCACAGCATCCGCGAATATAATTTTTTATTTTTTTATATGCCGCCTTTCGCGAGCTTATATCACTTTCACTTTCTATCATTATAGTGTATATATTAAATATATGATCGGGGAGTACCAACCTTGCATGAGTTCAAATTTGTTATAATGTATATTAAATCTATATGATCAGGTTTACCAACCTATGTATGGGTTCAAACTTGATATGTGTGTGTATTATAGTGTATATTAAAATATATGATCAGGGTTACCAACCTTGCATGAGTTCAAATTTGTTATAATGTATATTAAGTCTATATGATCAGGTTTACCAAGTATCCCTCCTCAGACGCTGGTGTTACTTTGCATTTTTGCATTAAATATATATATCGTAAACAATGAAATAATAATATTTCGTCATTGTAAGATTTTAATAAAACAATTATCAGTTTAAATTCTCTCTCTCTCTCTCTCACACTTGTTGTGTATGTTTCTCTCTCTGTGGTCAGTACCGCGCGCATGTATATGAAATTAGAAAGTTTATATTTATTCGACAAATATTAACACCCTCTCTCTCCCTCTCTCGCTCGCAGACGTCGGAAGCAATTCGAGGTCATTGACACGACTTTACACTGACATATTGCAGTCTCTCACTCTCTCTCTCTCTCTCGCTCTCTCTCTCTCTGGGTTAAGCTGGTGTTGTACGTTACTAAAATCATAGCAAATATTTTCATTCTAAGCATGTATTACTGTTTAGTAATAATTACAGCCCCAACAAAGGATATATAAGTTTGTGTACATGGATTGTATATTGCAAGTACGGAATTATTATTTAAATCCGATATCTGTTTTTATTAAAATCATACAATGTCAAAAGAGGATAGTTGTCTGTTACGAACCAGTACTAACTCTCGTATATGGCCGTCGCTCGCATCATCCGTATTTAAAGTTCGCTACTTCCAGTACACATGGCCTCTGTAACAGATTTGGTCTCCAACAGGTGTGATTCGAACGGTAAGAGCAAGAACAATATGAACAAGGCCAAGGACATTATATGTCTAGTATCCCTCCTCAGACGCTGGTGTTACTTTGTGTCATAAAATCTCGTGGCACTCAAGATAAGAGACAATACGTTTGCAAAAAACGACAAAATTGAACTTCTGGGAACAAAATTGTACGGTTTGTAAGTAATATCGACAACACAGGTCAGCATTTTTCGGTCATTGACAGATAAAGGGATCGTCACATTAGGACTACTGACTGCTAAATCCAGTAGTACAAGAACTTAGATATTTGTTGAATCAGTAGCAAAAAAAAATGTTAGATCTACTGTTTTCAGCGTACATAGACATTTGATAATATTCCATTTTGGTTGTATTCGTGAAGCCATAGTGTAATGGCTGTCCTTGGAAGTCATGTAACCCTTAGTGTTTGTGTGGGAATCGTAGTCGGATTTTAGTTTCTGTCATGTCTTTCGTCCGTTTGTGTGCAGGTTGTCTTTACAGTCATGAAAATCATTTCAAGAGGTAAGCCGCATTGTATTGTTCGCGTACCGCGAGCATATGCGGTGGTGATTGCTGTACAAGAATTCTACGGACTGATGTGTTACGAAATTAGCGTGGTAACCAAGTTCTATGACATAGAGCGCGGGTTTCTCCGTACAATTGTGTAACGTCGCGTAGCATTTTTGTGCGATGTTAAGCGACCTATAAAACGTAATGAACCTGTTGTGCCATGATGACGGAGTTGCACAGATGCGTGTGATAATAATAATAACAATAATAATATAAAGAGGTCGCGTGCTCAAACATTATTATTATTTCGCCTTTGACATGCTCCTTGTCAGTCTGTAATTTAGAGGTAGCGAATCTTTTTGCCATTCTTCTGCCGATGATAAAATGTTCTCTGTAGAGTTATTCGTCAAGTTGTTGGTGTAACAATAACATGGTGTAAGCTACCTCTCGTTTATCCATGAGAATGAGTGTTCGGTGTCATCTGCCGTGAGGGTAAATAGCGCCTTATTTTCGCATTATTTACAACGGTACGACTAAAATACTAGTAAGCGTAATCAAAAATTACTTCCTACCCTGCTAACAACATCAATGGATGCATTTTGAGTACGTGGCTATGAAAATGATCCGGACACAGGTTATGTCAGGTTGTAATAAGTTAGGCCTCTCCAGTTCTATAATTTTCTACAAAAAATTAGTTTTGTTTCCGATTAAGTATCTCCATTTTAATTACTTTTAACACTACACTGAAAAGTTTGTAGTTGTGGGTAGAGGAAAAAATATCAGGAAAGGTATCCGTAGTATGTCATACGATAGTGAAGGAAAGATTTCATCGATATTTTGACATGTTCTCTCGCATATGTTATAGGTTACAGTGGATATGAGATTCGGTTAGAACATGTGCACACTAAATAGGTAATTGTAAGGAAAATAAGAAATTACTGTAATAGGTAAGTTGTTCAGTACTACAGGAGTAGAAAAATATTTTCATATTCATCATTGTCGTAAGGAACTCACACCCTGATGGAAGGACACACAAGGTGCAGTACAAAAATCCTCCCAGAAGGTCCTTCCAGAGGGCGACTGACTGTACGCTATCATTAAAATTATACAAAACCACTGCTGTCCCGATTCAGATGTACGACAGTGAGGAATGTAAGCGAGACATGTCTACAATTTGAAGCAGCTGAAGTGCTTTCTCTGAGAAGAGTCAAGGGTTCCACACAGTTGGACAGAACGACTGCATTCGGAACGAGCTAAACGTCTATAATCCGAACCAGCGAATAGACGATTACAGATTAAAATGGTGGGAACACGTCGACGGAATGGACGAAAACAGGCAAGCAGTCCAGCGGGCAAGTGTGACATTAGAAGTCGTGGAATGTGAGAACAAATTTATGTGACTTTACCGAGACGGAACAACCATTTATGTCTAAACCATGAAATGAAGAAGCAGAAGAAGAAACGACGTAGTTCGTTTTGTCGTTATTTGGTAGTTGTTGCCTAGCTATGCAATAAATTATTACCTTCAACTAAAGGAAATTCTGATTTTTATGTAGTCCTTCGACAACGCAGGCTTTACGTTGTACCGAGCAACACTCCGCGTGCTTTTACGGAAAATGTAACATGCGCATGCAATAACGTCACTTAAGCTGCTAGTTGGACATGTTTATGACAGCAGTTTCATGGGATGATTTGAACGGTTTGTTTCATCGAAAACTGTCTGCAGGCGAACATATATTTCTGATGTACACGGTTATGTAAACAGAATAGAGAACATGAACTATCAGCCCAAGTAACCTACAATAAATATTATATTTAATCGCTTTTCGTTATAACCGATATGAAATGCCACAAAATGACTACAATTATTGCGTATGTGTGTGTGTGTGTGTGTGTGTCGCAAATTTCTGAAAGCATTCCACTGTGTGTGTACAATGACCCTAATTGAAGATATATTTTAGGTATAGCTGAATTTAAAGCGTACAAGCCTTCAGTAAGAAACTATTGTAATACAGGAGGTCATTGACACGACTTTACACTGACACATTGCAGTCTCTCCCTAACGTCTGTGTGTATTTGTAAAAGTAATAACTGAAACATAATTTTATTGTATGTACAGATTTTATTTAAACGTAAAATTGTTCACATTAAAACATTAACAAGTGCATTTAATACACGACTTGTTCAAATAAGTAGAGTATTACGACACTGTTGCTGTTGCTCTTTATTTATAAAGATAAGACTCAAACAGTGCTGCGCAAAATTTACGAGACAGACGGAAGAGTTGACATGTAATGACAATGTTTTGGCCTAGTTATTAACGAAACTAATTACAAGTATTTGTAAGAACATGGAAGTGAATGGAACTAAGTGTAATCTATAATTAATACCGGTATCGACATCAAATAAATGATAGAATGTTTCTTAAAAAGAGTCGTGTTAACTTGACCGAAAATACTTTCAGTATCGCTAACTTCTTAAAGCAGTGAGGTAAAGCTTTTCCATCACGGTCGATGACCCCTCCTCTCTCTCTCTCTCACTCGTTGTTATATATTTGACAAATATTAACTGTGTGTGTGTGTGTGTGTGTGTGTGTGTGTGTGTGTGTGTGTGTGTGTTGTTGTCACTGAGTATCGAGCTACTTACATGTGTGTCCACTCGCTCTCTCTCTGCATTGTTTTCCTAATTTTGACTAATGCATGAAAATACTTTCAGTATCGCTAACTTCTGAAAGTTTCCAACGACGGACAATGACTTACATCGACTTTCAAAACAAACACGCAAGCTACCCCCTACCCTACCGTTGTAAGATACATCAATATATATACGTGAAGAATGCAATTAGCCTTCATACCTCATTGTGAAATCGATAATTGCGTGCATCAACATTTAAGAGGTGAGTAAACAGATTTGAATACGTTACGTAGCGAACATTGTTATTGAACTTACAGCACTTCTAATCAACATAGTTGTTGGAAATATTTAAACATTGATACTAAATATTTTATTTAAAATTTCTTAATAATTTTGTATAAAAAAGAATTTAAAATTATAACTGTAAGATTACTTACAACATCGCTTTTGCATTGTAAATTACTGTAATTGCCGCATATGGAATTTTTATAAACAACACTTCAAGAAATGACGAAATTTTACTTACTGATAAAACTACTTAATGGCCAAATAATTGACGCAAAGGATTAATGTTGTGGTCGGAAAAGAAATTTTCCGACAAGTCCTTTATTAAACAAATTCAACACGCCTACAAATTAACCAATACAAATCGGTCTACGTGTTAATTAACAACGATTCCAACATCATAGGTCATATGTAATCCGGTGACGTGGGATTAAGGTTTGTCTTAAAAAATAAATTTAACGGACCTTCTTCTGAAGATAAAAACAAAACTATGTGTTACACTAAGGAAATGTAAAGACGACAAGACGAAATGTAACAGGCAATCGCTTCGAATTAGCTTCAACTGAAATTAAACAGACAAAGAAAACTGAAAGGCTTCGACAATCGCTGAATAAAAATCAATACAACAATAATCACTGTATAAAGCCATTGTTGTACGATAACGGTGTAGTCCGTATTGTTGTGAAGCAATTGATGTACACAGCCGTCATGACTCCACAGCTCATTTACATTTCTTCTTACGTACAATAATCATCGCCGCCGCTGTCATGAACTTGTCCGTACGTGTCAAATCGCCTACCATTATGCTGCCTAATTAACCGTTCCGACCGACGTTTCGTTTTCGTTATCACTTTTACTGTATAAATCACAACGCTGTGGAATACATAGTATTTAAACCGGTAAATAACGGCACGTTGGAACGAATCGAAATTACGTTTAGTGCCGCCTGACCATTCAGATAAATCTTCTGTTATTTAAAGCTGGCATAAATCCTCCGTTATACGCAATAATTGTAGTCATTTTGTGGCATTTCATATCGGTTATAACGAAAAGCGATTAAATATAATATTTATTGTAGGTTACTTGGGCTGATAGTTCATGTTCTCTATTCTGTTTACATAACCGTGTACATCAGAAATATATGTTCGCCTGCAGACAGTTTTCGATGAAACAAACCGTTCAAATCATCCCATGAAACTGCTGTCATAAACATGTCCAACTAGCAGCTTAAGTGACGTTATTGCATGCGCATGTTACATTTTCCGTAAAAGCACGCGGAGTGTTGCTCGGTACAACGTAAAGCCTGCGTTGTCGAAGGACTACATAAAAATCAGAATTTCCTTTAGTTGAAGGTAATAATTTATTGCATAGCTAGGCAACAACTACCAAATAACGACAAAACGAACTACGTCGTTTCTTCTTCTGCTTCTTCATTTCATGGTTTAGACATAAATGGTTGTTCCGTCTCGGTAAAGTCACATAAATTTGTTCTCACATTCCACGACTTCTAATGTCACACTTGCCCGCTGGACTGCTTGCCTGTTTTCGTCCATTCCGTCGACGTGTTCCCACCATTTTAATCTGTAATCGTCTATTCGCTGGTTCGGATTATAGACGTTTAGCTCGTTCCGAATGCAGTCGTTCTGTCCAACTGTGTGGAACCCTTGACTCTTCTCAGAGAAAGCACTTCAGCTGCTTCAAATTGTAGACATGTCTCGCTTACATTCCTCACTGTCGTACATCTGAATCGGGACAGCAGTGGTTTTGTATAATTTTAATGATAGCGTACAGTCAGTCGCCCTCTGGAAGGACCTTCTGGGAGGATTTTTGTACTGCACCTTGTGTGTCCTTCCATCAGGGTGTGAGTTCCTTACGACAATGATGAATATGAAAATATTTTTCTACTCCTGTAGTACTGAACAACTTACCTATTACAGTAATTTCTTATTTTCCTTACAATTACCTATTTAGTGTGCACATGTTCTAACCGAATCTCATATCCACTGTAACCTATAACATATGCGAGAGAACATGTCAAAATATCGATGAAATCTTTCCTTCACTATCGTATGACATACTACGGATACCTTTCCTGATATTTTTTCCTCTACCCACAACTACAAACTTTTCAGTGTAGTGTTAAAAGTAATTAAAATGGAGATACTTAATCGGAAACAAAACTAATTTTTTGTAGAAAATTATAGAACTGGAGAGGCCTAACTTATTACAACCTGACATAACCTGTGTCCGGATCATTTTCATAGCCACGTACTCAAAATGCATCCATTGATGTTGTTAGCAGGGTAGGAAGTAATTTTTGATTACGCTTACTAGTATTTTAGTCGTACCGTTGTAAATAATGCGAAAATAAGGCGCTATTTACCCTCACGGCAGATGACACCGAACACTCATTCTCATGGATAAACGAGAGGTAGCTTACACCATGTTATTGTTACACCAACAACTTGACGAATAACTCTACAGAGAACATTTTATCATCGGCAGAAGAATGGCAAAAAGATTCGCTACCTCTAAATTACAGACTGACAAGGAGCATGTCAAAGGCGAAATAATAATAATGTTTGAGCACGCGACCTCTTTATATTATTATTGTTATTATTATTATCACACGCATCTGTGCAACTCCGTCATCATGGCACAACAGGTTCATTACGTTTTATAGGTCGCTTAACATCGCACAAAAATGCTACGCGACGTTACACAATTGTACGGAGAAACCCGCGCTCTATGTCATAGAACTTGGTTACCACGCTAATTTCGTAACACATCAGTCCGTAGAATTCTTGTACAGCAATCACCACCGCATATGCTCGCGGTACGCGAACAATACAATGCGGCTTACCTCTTGAAATGATTTTCATGACTGTAAAGACAACCTGCACACAAACGGACGAAAGACATGACAGAAACTAAAATCCGACTACGATTCCCACACAAACACTAAGGGTTACATGACTTCCAAGGACAGCCATTACACTATGGCTTCACGAATACAACCAAAATGGAATATTATCAAATGTCTATGTACGCTGAAAACAGTAGATCTAACATTTTTTTTTGCTACTGATTCAACAAATATCTAAGTTCTTGTACTACTGGATTTAGCAGTCAGTAGTCCTAATGTGACGATCCCTTTATCTGTCAATGACCGAAAAATGCTGACCTGTGTTGTCGATATTACTTACAAACCGTACAATTTTGTTCCCAGAAGTTCAATTTTGTCGTTTTTTGCAAACGTATTGTCTCTTATCTTGAGTGCCACGAGATTTTATGACACAAAGTAACACCAGCGTCTGAGGAGGGATACTAGACATATAATGTCCTTGGCCTTGTTCATATTGTTCTTGCTCTTACCGTTCGAATCACACCTGTTGGAGACCAAATCTGTTACAGAGGCCATGTGTACTGGAAGTAGCGAACTTTAAATACGGATGATGCGAGCGACGGCCATATACGAGAGTTAGTACTGGTTCGTAACAGACAACTATCCTCTTTTGACATTGTATGATTTTAATAAAAACAGATATCGGATTTAAATAATAATTCCGTACTTGCAATATACAATCCATGTACACAAACTTATATATCCTTTGTTGGGGCTGTAATTATTACTAAACAGTAATACATGCTTAGAATGAAAATATTTGCTATGATTTTAGTAACGTACAACACCAGCTTAACCCAGAGAGAGAGAGAGCGAGAGAGAGAGAGAGAGTGAGAGACTGCAATATGTCAGTGTAAAGTCGTGTCAATGACCTCGAATTGCTTCCGACGTCTGCGAGCGAGAGAGGGAGAGAGAGGGTGTTAATATTTGTCGAATAAATATAAACTTTCTAATTTCATATACATGCGCGCGGTACTGACCACAGAGAGAGAAACATACACAACAAGTGTGAGAGAGAGAGAGAGAGAATTTAAACTGATAATTGTTTTATTAAAATCTTACAATGACGAAATATTATTATTTCATTGTTTACGATATATATATTTAATGCAAAAATGCAAAGTAACACCAGCGTCTGAGGAGGGATACTTGGTAAACCTGATCATATAGATTTAATATACATTATAACAAATTTGAACTCATGCAAGGTTGGTAACCCTGATCATATATTTTAATATACACTATAATACACACACATATCAAGTTTGAACCCATACATAGGTTGGTAAACCTGATCATATAGATTTAATATACATTATAACAAATTTGAACTCATGCAAGGTTGGTACTCCCCGATCATATATTTAATATATACACTATAATGATAGAAAGTGAAAGTGATATAAGCTCGCGAAAGGCGGCATATAAAAAAATAAAAAATTATATTCGCGGATGCTGTGGTCCAGATACGCGAAAAAGTCGCGGATCTTGACACAGATCAGCGAAAAAGTCGCGGATGCTGTGGTCCAGTAGAAAGTGAAAGTGATCTAGGCTCGCGAAAGGCTGCATATAAAAAATTATATTCGCGGAAATTAGAAAGTGAAAGTGATTTAGGCTCGCGAAAGGCGGCATATATTCGCGGATATGCAAATCAATTTAATTAAAAAAATAAAAATATCAAATTAAAAAAAAATAAAAAAATTTATTCGCGGAAATTCGCGGTCCTTTGGGATGCTGTGGTCCAGCGGTGGTGGGGAGAGCGTGGGAAAAAATCTTGGACCGTGGGAACGGCGGCATCTCTTTGATCTAGACCGTGGGAAAGGCGGCATTCCTTTGTGCGTTAGAACTGTCATTTTCCCCCTACTAATTAAGTTACAGCAATAAATAGGAAACTTGTCATGTATGTTTATGAGTTGAAATCAAATCCAAGACATGTAAATTTGTAAAAAAAACAATGGGAAGAGGAAAAAGACATTTTATAAATTACCACAAAACGACGACTTTAAGTCATCAGTCTATTGTTACTCGTGAAAGTGTACAGATCAGAATTTACGGACGGAAGATCTAAAAAAGATAAATAGTGCAAAAAACATTGACGTACAACCTCAAAAAGTGTTACAGCGGTTACCAAATGAAAAACAACACCACTACATAATAAATAACACCAAGACTGAACCAGAACAACAGCAACACTAATATTCAGTACGAGCACGAGAAATTAACCGCCATTTTGAGCAAAATTCAACAAATATTATCTGGACACGAACTCAACAGTTTTGAACATAGAACACTGCACCAATAAACTATCACAGAACAACATCGCCGAGGAGGGAAGAACACTTCACACAATTTTCCTGAGGTACTACAACATCGCATCGAAGGAATACACCTGTATATTTGAGGGAGAAGAACATATCGTCAGCGAGGTGTAGTAGAAATCCACGAGGTGAACGGCAGCCATTTTCATTTGCATAGCGACCAGCTTAGGCACAGCTTCCACGAGCCAGTGACGTCATTCTACGAATTGGTTTGAATCTTTACTTAATAATTGACAATTTTCAGAATCCTGTTATTTTTTAGCGAATAATAATTTATTTTAAGATAATTGTAAGTATTGTATCTTGTTCCTTGCCCTCTCTGACCATTTCGACAGTTAAAAGAACTCGAAATAATTAATTTTGTAACATTATATTTTGTCATTTTATTCACAATCGACCTGAGCGAATCTCAACCAATGCCACAGGCGATGCGCGTAATATTGGTGCACAAATTCAAATTTTAAGAAAGAAACATCAGAATTACTCAATTACTTTGTGTTCATAATTATTTGTATGATAAATATTAGCTTTTTCTTTCTTCTAAAAATAATTTAGAATTATTAGAGAAATATACCAAGAAGAAGAAGAAGAGGAGCGAAGTTAGAAAAGAGAATATTTGATCCGACTACATATCAAGATTATCTCTAGTGAACAAATAGTTTAAAAACACAATAACTAAATTACTCACTTGAAAGTAATTAAAAATTTACAATTAATTAATTAATTAATTAATCAAAAATAGAAAAAAAAGATTCTCTATAAAACATTAATAAAAACAAAATTTTTGTTATTAAACTAATAGACACTACAAAATTTTTTCTTATCAACATAATACATTTAAACTATTTATTTGTTTTATTAAAAATTGGCGAGCTCAACAGCGAGACTTCAACATCATTGATTTGTAGTAAATTATCAATAAATTATCTTTATTTATTTATTTGTAATTCGTGTTATATTACAAGGCCTATAACTCAGATAACGCCAGTCGCTGTAATCTACGCAAGTACGAAGTCACAAGGCAGAAAAGTGTAGACTAATTTGGTCTGTAAGCTTATTACAGGTATTTACTACTATAAATTCCCGGTAACTGGCAATAGCAAAGATCAGAGCACTATTAGTCACTCTCCTGTTTGTATCTTATATAGCAGGAGAAAACAATCAGTGCTACATCAAAATTAAAAGCAAAGAGTTAAAAGTTGACTAGTTTATTTATGACTGTCATCTACTAAATTTGCTACAGATGCCACCGATAACTGTACATAAACTTAATAAATACAGTTGTAACCAAAGACATGTCGTAACATTTATGCCTATGCGCACCGCTCCTGGTATCCTACACCGTCTGTCTAGTTTCTGTTTTCACACATTTGACTTTTTATAAAACAAAATAAAACGACGAATAATCAGATATTGTGGTCGTAACCGAAATTAATTCTCAGGTCAAATTTTTGTTTTGAATGCAAATTCATAACAGTGACCCAGTTGCAGAAATCGGGGGTGTTTGAGAACGCATCTTCGTTACTCTCCAGTTTACCATTCTTTAAAACAGGAGGAAACAAACTGGCGCTACATTAAATGTAAAAAGCGAAGACACAAGGTTTACTATGCATTCTTTGTCAACTTCGCTAATTTTATTACAGTCGTCTATAAACAAATAAATAGGCCTACTCACGTAATCAACTATGTTTCACTTCGATTATCCATACCCTAACCAGCAATTGTAATAAACGCATTGGGTAAACCAAAAGACTCAAAGGGAGCTTAAGAATGAATTGTTCTTTTAGATAAATTTTGGCTAAATGTTATTTTGATTGTAAAACAAACCTAGGAGATTTATGTTGAAGAGGTCCACTCTGAATATGAGAAAGAAAATCGTACAATAATTATGCCTCAAAGTGCGTGGTTTCAATTATATAAATCTAGTTTTTACACAATTAATACAGTAATAGTTAAAAATATGTACCAATAATTTGTGTTATTTCTGCTAAAAGTGAGAAAGTACATATTGGGAATACTTGATTTAGAGCTAATTTCGGTCAGTCAGGTTCCACGGTACTGGAAGTACATAATTCGAGCGAGGAGCTTCGAGGACTCAACTCTTCTGGTTTCACCTATAAAATAAAACAAGAAAAATAATCAGCGCTAGATTGTGAAAAAAGCAACAAAAGGGAAGGTGATTAATGTGTTTTTATCAATTTAACAATTTTTTAAAAACTCTTACAGTAAATAATAAAACAAAATGTATTGTAAATGTATCACTCTGAAGTCAATAATCCGTCACAGGCTACTGAATTCAAAGGAGATTGTACTAAAATTGGTTGATTTCAAAAAGGCCTTCGATTCTGTTGACAGAGAAAATGTAGATAAAATAATCCGAGAATTTGGTGTTAAATCTAAATTGGCGAACCTAATACGTGAAACCCTTACGGACACAGTCTTAAAATTAAATTCATGAGAGAAATATCTCAACCGTTCAAAATACAGTTGTAAGACAGGGTGATGGTTTATCCCCAATTCTTCTCAACTGTGTCCTGGAGAAAGTAGTGAGAATTTGGAATGAAAAATTAAAGGAATCCAAAATATCACCAATCATGTTGGGAAGAAGGAACAAACATATTGAAATAAACTGTTTGGCATTTGCAGATGACTTTGCTATACTTTCTGAACATCTGACATCCGCAGTAACACGAGTTAATTTTTTAGAGGACATTGCCAATAGAACAGGCTTAAGAATTTCTGCATAAAAAACAAATTTCTCACGAACATTAAAAATGCGCCAAAATCCTTGCTAACAGGTATTGGTCGAATAGAGAGGGTTAGAAAATTTAAGTAGGCCTATCTATGAGAAATAATTCAAGATAATGGTTTAGAAAAATCTGCTGTAGAGGAAATGATTCATAAAATGGAAAGAGCGTATGGTATAACTAAAGATATTTACAATAAAAAGTGCATATCTAAAAATGCGAAAATAAGCCATTACAGTACAGTAGTGAAGCCAGAATGCCTATTTGCAAGTGAATATCTAGCATTAAATTATAATTTAGAAAAAGTACAAATATTGGAAAGACGAATTATTAGGAAAATATTAGGCCCACGAAAAACTTCAGAAGGTTGGAAATTAAGAAGTAATGATGAAATATATCAGAGTATAGAAAATATAACAGAAAAAATTACAAAAATAATATTATTGTTTTTTGGACATTTCTATAGAATGGACGACAATAGGTTAACAAAGCAAATCTTCAAATATTTGTGGGGGAAGAAGTCAACATCAAGTTGGATTAAAGAAGTCCAAAAGGATTTAGAAAACAATAATATAAACGCAGAAGAAGCAATGAAAGAGAAGTTTGGGCAAAAGTGTTAAAAATAGAAGGAGTCCAGGGTAGGAGAGAGAAAAACGCAGGCTCAAAGTGGACTGAAGATAGGAAGAAGAGACACAGTGAAAAGATCAAAGAATATTGGATAAAAAGAAAAGAACAAAGAATAAAAAGTGAAATTGGCATGTGGTCCTTAGATAGCCGATACAAAAAAAAACCCAAATGTAATCAATCGGTATATTTCGATTATTATCAGTACAAGTAAAAATTCATGTTAGTGTTTAATTGCCTTAAAATTTTTTAAATCAAAACACTAAAGATATTATGTATTTAAAAAACGTATTCTGTGTGTGTAATATAACACAACAGACACTATTTATTTGAAGTTATTATGGGTAAGAAAAATGACACGATAAAATGATGTTTCTTTTTACGTATTGGCTGCAAAAGAAAAAGGAAGTCCGCTTACGTCGGCGGAAGATGGGAACTGGTAAGAAGACTGAAGAAATGGACAAAAATGGAAATTATACATTGCGAAAATCCCTCAGAAATATAGTATGTAGTATAAGTATGGAGTTAATGAACATTTTAAATTTCAATTATCACGTACTGTTCTGTTTGTGAGGATCACATAAATCCTGCACATTTAGTCACTCTTCTGTTTGTATTCTATACGACAGGAGAAAACAAAGCAGTGCTACATAAAAGCAAAGACACAAAAGTTGAAAAGTTTATTTATGAATGTCAACTAAATAAATTTTGCAGCAATTATCTATGATAATTATATTTAACAGTAATAAGTGCCCACACGATCTAAGATGTTTTATATCAGTAGCATTAATTGTAAGATTTCTTGTGTCGGGGGTACCTCTGTATCTCGGCCATAAGTCGCCAATACCAGTTCCGAAGGCCCGTGCCAAACCCCATATTTCGCCGGAAACCACATAAGCTTACTAGGGAAGGCCAGTAAGCTACTGGCTACGTTAACAGGCGGGATGGAACCCTGTCCTTTGAAAGGAGGCTAACGCATTTCCCCGCTATGGCATGTAAAAAAGTATTCCGTCCTAATAAAGGTATGAAGATTCGAAACCTTGGAGAGGAACATTCCCTAGACAGAGGGGTTTAAAGAAGAGGGACGGGTATATAGCTGTAACATGTCTATAGTTAGTGTTCATGTACTGGACCTCCAATACACACACGCGCGCGCGTATATACTTACAAAATGCTAATGAACGAAGTTTCCGATAGTGTAACGTTGTCTACGATTATCAAGTGTTCTGGTACAAACATACATTGAGATCCTTATATATTTGTTTTATCAGTTATTTATAGGCTAGAGGTAGATGAGCTTATCAGTTATAAGGAGGTAGATGAGCTATTGAAACATAAGGACATTGTAAGATTCGTAAAGGGTCAATTACGAATTGTAAGATTTACAATGGCTAGGTCATCTAAAGCGGTTGGATGATCAACGTTATACCAAAGAAAATCCTGAGGGCGCAACTCTATAAAAGCAAAACGAGGGGCCGACTTAGGATAACGTGGTTGGATAATGTGCTGGAAGATCTAACGAGAATGGATGTGAGATGCCACCGAGATGACAATGGATAGGAGACATTGGAGAAAATTGGTGTAGAAGAAAAAGAAGAAGAATATTATACTTACACTATACTATAATAATAAGTGTATGCCCTACATTTAATAAATATTTGTTTTGAATGTGGCTCTAAATTACTCTTGTCATGGACCTGGGAGAAGAGATGAAAACGATTAGTGGGTTTTAAGACTTGACGCTGTAAGATGTAGAGGATTATTTAAGAAGACAGGTGAGGTATGATAAAGTTGTATGAGGTATGATTAAGGGGATGTATGAGAAAATATTGTAGAAAAGCTGACCAGATGAAAATATCTATGACTGCTGGTACAGTAGACGTTCATGGTGTTACAGAGTCATGCAGGCATATAGGAGAGCTGGAAATAAGGCTGAGATGACAGACAAGGAGGACAACCTGATGACATCAGAGTATAACGTTTAAGCCATATCTGAATTAAGAAAACAAAGAAGGAATGACTTTAGTGAGACAGAATGACTCTATTATTTGCTTTGTAACAATTTCTAAAATTTAAAGGAAACCGTCCCTTGTCTGTTTTTTGCCTTATGCCCTTCGTTAAAAACAGTTGTAAAAAATTTATCAATATTAACTAACTGTTTATAACAATTAGGTCAACACGTTGGTAAAAAACTACACGATACCCTCAGGTAAACCTTACACGATACATTCACAGGAATCGATTATCATGTTCTGTAACAACTACTGTTCTATAAGTCACATAAACACTACCGTATAGTCTTATTATTTTAATTAATACATTTTACAAATGGTTCCTGGCCCCGTAGCTGTCAATATTCCCTTTTAAAGTGGAGAAGATTGGTGTTGGAAGCCAGGGCTCAAGTTGGGCTGTAGTGCTAAAGAAGAAATGTTATAATAAACATTAAGAATTGAAAGTACATATGTGAATTACTGATACGTTTTGCCGAATATACGCTTGTTTTTAATAACGGAATATCGTGCCTGCATACATGGGAGCATAAGATTATGGTTTATAAATAATCGGAGTTTGACAAATTTCGCATAATATTAAGATAGCCTGAACCTTCGAATTGTTGCACCGACCGCACCTTTATTCCGTACGAAGGACGAGAATCTGCAAAAACACTTGCCACAGCGAAACACACTTAAACGGTTCCCAGTTATATACGATGCATACCAAAATTTGGCGCACGGTTGCCAGAAACGTATTGTACATTGTTTATTACTTATTTATAAAGAAATTTCGCAATTTATAAACGTAATAACGTAGCATGCTTCAGGAAGGTCATAAAAATTAATCTCAGACTCTTAATTAATCTCTTTTTTTTTAATATTTCTTTCAGATATTCATCGTCTTTTTGCCTCTGACCTAGTCAAAATATTTCTTCAGAAAATTCTTCTGACAGAATAAATATTCCAAAACGTAGTTATTACATCTACTAAACATAAATTAAGAAAAAAATATGTAAACCGGAAAATGGTTACTGTATCTCTTAATATTCAGTTAGTTGGTTTAATTGGCTGTAATAAATCAACAGTCAGTAAATTTATTGCAGTCAGTCAGCAAATTGATTGCATTAAAAATATTCACAATGCGTAAAAGAGGGTTGGGGCCTAATGTGAAGGAGAATGCGGTTTGAAACAAAAAACAACAACTTTAATTATATATATTTAAATTTGTAATTATCATCGTTTATTACTTTGTTAAAAATTCTGACACTTTAAATTACCGAATCGCGGGGGATTAGCCAAATAATGTCAGGAAAAAAATTAAAAGAATTAAACTGCAGGTTTTCCACCCGAACGTACTACAGAAACTTGTTAATACTACGATTAAAAAAAAATACAGTACTGTCAATGTATTCGAGTGTAAAGAAATAGAAGAAGCTAAAAACGCTTTATCTAACCGCGGTATCAATAATGTGGACGATTCAATATTTCATAACGCAGTCCCGCGATTATTTGTGAACTGTATTATTTTGAGAGAAAAAACGGCCTGCAATAAAGGGGATGAAAGTTGACTGATTGTACTCGCTCCCGGCTCTGGCTTGAGTCGAGCTTTGTTCAACGCAAAGACAACTTCCTGAAAGATTCAGTTTTGTTTTGTAAAACAAAAAACATGGTGTACTGCATGTTTGCCGAAAATAAAACGCTTCAAACGAGTAGTGTAAATTTACTCATTTGGTTAGAACATAACAGTCGGTGTTTCCTGCCATTCTGCGTCACCCAACGTATGTAAACAGCAAAACATTCGGTAAAATAAACAAAGACTTACATAAGCAAACAATTTTTAAAACATTTGTTAATACTACCGTTTCATTGACAATTGACATTATTTCACTTGTACTTTCTTTAAGCTCTGTATGGTTGCATTTATCCCAATTAAGCATCTATTTATACGTGTTTAACTTCGCGTCCGGTGTTGGAGAAGCGGTTTGAGCCCTCCGTTCGATTACTGTACACCTCATATCGTGCAGTTAAAAATTTGTAGCTGTGAAATGCAGCAAATCTGGTGAGGTAGCTCATAATTACAACCTCTGCTTCTTCCTTCTATTCTCGTTTCAAAAATATTTTTGGTGTAGGCCTACATTTTGGACTCATTCTTATTACCTGTGTAACGTCTTTTCGCCGCGTTACAAATCCAGGGAACCCCTCGTAATTAAACTCCGTTAATTAGATGGGCTGCCTACGTTGTAACAGAATTGATCACAAATAATTAATGTAACAAATTACTTACTAACTGTGTAAGGAAACAATGGCAAGGTATACAATTGATTTAAGCACTCCTCATATGTGTGTAACAAGAAGACTTCTCTTTATTTAACATTTAAAAAAACATATACTGACAGATCCCATGACATTACTAATTCAATTATTAAGTTATTTGAAAGGTTTCTTTAAACTTTGAGATCAAACTTGATTTTATATAGCTATACCTCGGATCCGGGTCAACTTTCTGTATTTCTGTAATTAAGACTTTTGATTATACTCATTTCATGATATTAGCTTGCAAGACTTTCTTTTATTCAACCATTGGAAGAATGGTATTATTGCTTGAATTATGTTACTCTACATTAGCATATAAATTGTTACAACGTATGAAGTTAGAATAAATACATGAAATTCTTAGATTTAATTTATAAGTCTTTACAAAGTTAATAGTTTCTGAAAAGTCTCTTTCAATATGTGTTGTGTAACAAATATTAGTAACCCTCGATAGACAGGCTATCGAGTCACCTTTTAATTGGTATGCAGAAGACTCGTCCTGGGGTATCCGTCTTGGGAAATAGGAACAGCTACGTCGTCATCTCGGTCTGGCCTTCCTCTGTAAAGGGCTCCAAAAGTTCGCAGGTTGAACAACATGTCGTGTAGATATCTACGATGATCTTGTAGATTCTCGGATGTCCTGATCTGCATATTCTGTCACGTGCAGTAGAGTTTGTGGCTTCTGATATTTCACATCTCCAGGTATCACTTTGGAATTGTTGTTATTTGTTGAATCACGAAGTCATCTTGTGTTACACTCCTTTTTTACGTTTCGATTTTTTTTTTACTTTAAATTTCTTGTCTATTTACATGACTATATTAATTAACACATCCAGATGCTTTAAACAGCTACATCTGGTACACCAACTTAAGGTGAGACAAAATATAGTTAACATATTTTAAGCGCACAGCTCCTACGTCTATACTGTACGAAGTCACCATTGCAAGAGAGAGAAATTCCGCTCCCTTCGCCTGGTACTGGGCAAAAGTTAGTGGGACAATTTCCGCGCGAGAATATAGTTCCTAACTAT
The DNA here is from genome assembly GCA_034769895.1 of Magicicada septendecula. Classification (NCBI taxonomy): domain Eukaryota; kingdom Metazoa; phylum Arthropoda; class Insecta; order Hemiptera; family Cicadidae; genus Magicicada; species Magicicada septendecula. The sequence goes on from CM068372.1 coordinate 333,999,947, forward strand.
ATTTAAGTTGACTTTTTTATTTATACAAACTATCCCTAAACAAATATACATAATTTAAATCAGTTGTTTTAGCGACTATTTACGTCTTCAGATTTTTTAATTATTAACATTAGTTTTTTTTTATCTTATTCTTACTCACACAAGACTCGGAAAACATGTCGAGTCTGGAATCAACAGGACAGCGCCTGCTTACAAGCAAAGGGTTAAATACGATATTAATAACTCTTTACAATTTATCTTTTTATTAGAGTATGTTATAACTAATTAATTACTGCTTCCTCTCATACTGAGTACATACAGGTATTTTATATTAATACAGTGAGATTTAAATGGCTTAAGAGCTCGCAACCTTAATTTTTTTTTAAATTTTTATTTTCTTGATTATTTCTTTTATTTAAATCGTCACATACTCCACCGCTTAAATTGCACGCTACGGTTAAGCTTTTTTTGAGTCTAACTCACTATTGGGGACTGGGAGTACGATTAGTGTCAGTGTGTGAAGTTATTTATTATTAGTGCACAGTTTGTTTTTTTTCTAATTCTCTTTAAATGACATTGTTCATTTAAATGATCGCCTTCGTGAAATTCCCTTTTTCTTACTTCTTAAGTACTAACTTACATTTTAATCTTAATACTAATTTCCAAACCTTAGATTGGAATGATCCCTACTTATCCGTAACTCACAACATCCCGGCCCGACTGACACCAGCTTACTCTAACTACGGAAGTTAGCTTTCAGCATTTATTAATGATCTTTGGCACATTTCTGCCCTATCATTACCCTTTCAGTCGGCGCCGTTGTGACCTGTTACGTTACATTTATCATCACTACTTGATTATATCTCATAAACTTATTTCTAATGTGATCTAAAGAGGATCCCATACTCCACTTTAGATCACTGGTTTGAGAGAAGCGGAATCTCACGAATATGATTCTCTTTTATCTCTTTTTACAATACTTAAACAAACTATGCGGGAGGGGAGACACTTCACAATGCATTGTCATACTCACTAGGGGTGGTTTTCAATTGTTCAGGCTAGCACCGGTTTATCACAATTGGAAGGGTGCGTTCGGGGCTGCTTAGTACAATTCCTACAATACTGAACACGCTTTTATTTTCTCTAACTGGCCACCACTGGGACTGTTTACAATATGCAACTGAACTTTTATTATTATTTTCTTTTTTCTTACTTACTTCTACACTTCACACAATTTTAGTCTAACTTAGGATTTATTTAGCTCTAGTATTTAAATCAATTATTATTATTCACTTTATTATTTATTATTTATTAAACTACTTTGGGGATTTAAGAAACGCACCTAGAACTATCGTCTATTTAATCACCATATTTATTTATCACACTTTAATCATTATTATAAATTTATTATTAAGTCACTACAGAATTTAATTGCCGTCACGGGGAAAAACTTGAACTACTATACTGTACACATTTATGTTTTCTTGCACGGTCAAATCTGAAATAAAATTCTCGCTCGTAGATGTCAAGAATCATTCCTGTCTTACTAATAAAATCTGCACCTAATATTAAATCAGGTCCTAATTCTTTACATACTAATATTGTAAATATCCAACTTAGGTTTTTTATTTTAACCTTAACGGTAATGCTCAGGTTTATATTTATTTTACGTTTATCAGCGGTAGCACACTTTATATTCACAGGTTGGTTCCGTTTTACTAGATGATGTTTAGCTAACATGTCCGCTAATTCTTGGCTGATTAAGCTTCTACTAGATCCCGAATCAATTAAGGCGATGGGGGATGTAACGCCTAAGTCGACTTGTATTAATGGTAGTAGATTTTTTTTCCATTTACATCTATTACTCTCATTACACTTTTCACGAAATTCTCGCACATAGGGGTCGATTTCTTTCGCACCTTTTTTGTTTTTCACTTGGTTACAGAATAATTCATTCTTATTATTATTACTGGTTTCTTTTAGTTTACCCAATTTTGAGTAGCTGCGGAAGACACAGGTTTTCGGGTCTCCCTGCCTTACATGTTTTTTGAATTGGGGTTATTCCGTTCCAATGGCTTACTTTTGCACTCTCTTCTTATGTGCCCATATTTGCCACAATTATAACAGGTGGGTTTTCTGCGAGGTGGGTACTTGGTTTCCGCTTTATCTGGGTTTACAGTTAACTTACCAGCTTTGCGCACATGGTGAGGTCTACTAGAAACTTGTCTTTCATACGAGGTTGTTACATCAGGCAGTAGTGCTCGCAATTGATGTCTTAGTTCCAGAGGTTTTCATTGCTTCTCTATTTTGATCTGAGTACCATACATTTGAAGAATGGATACTGCACTGTTCTAGATCAGCAATTGCATTGGTCTATTCATCAATGATAGTCGAGATCTTTCTTCGGGTGACACTCCTATTAAAATGGTGTCCACCAGTTGTGTTTCATTCCAGCTTACACGTAGTAGTCGAGAGGACTCCCTAATATCGGAGATGTAGTGAGCTAATCTCTCCTGATGTCCTTGTACTCGGAGTACTGTCTTCCTTTTTATTTCTTCATAGATGCCGGTGGGAATAAAGTATTTTATTAAAGAGCTATGTAGCTCTTCTACTGGGAAAGTAGAGGTTAGGGCTTCTAGCACACGATTTTTTAACGGGGGTTTACACTTTGGTAACAGAACTTGTAAAATTTGCCAGTCATTCAGCTGCTGTAGATCCTTTATCTGAAGAAGATAACTAATAAATGTTAGTAACTTGGAAACATTTAAACCATCTGTATAAGGGATTTCGGTTAAAATCTTCTCCACAGGGTGAGTCATTTTTCCGTATAGATCTGCGTTATAGTTCATAGGGGTAATTCCTCGATGAGGACGATTAGATTCATTGGGGGTGTTGGTCAATTCATTATTTCCGGGACGAAACTGAAAATGCTCGGGAGGAGGGACATTTACATCTGTATCAGTTTTTTGTTCTGGGTTCGCTTGCACTTGCGATACGATAGGTGAGTTCCGATCCGAGTTAGGCGGAGGTAAACCAGTGGTGGGGGATTGTACTGGGGAGATGTGTAATTTCATTAATGATTTCTCTATTTCGTCCATCCTGAATGAGTCGGATTTTCGTCTTAAATCGTTGATAATTGAAGGTAAGCGGCGTAGAGCTTCGTCTGCTAGCTTTTGTACATCAACGGGTATTTCTGTGAGATTCGGCCAGATCGACAAATTTTTTATTCGCCTGGTTAAATGCTCTATTCTCTGGGTAGTCCGCAAAATTTTTGCCGGAGATTTCTCGTCTTGGAGTGTTTGAGACAATAAGTATAGTTCACTATACTTGGCATTACAAATTTCTTTCTCGCTTTCATAATCGAGTTGGCTTAGATTGTTTAATTGCACGGGCGCATCAAATCCACATTCGCGAATTGAACTTCGTAATTCCGCGACTGTTACATCAGCATGGGGTAGTCCACGCAAAAGGGCTTCGTAAGACAGCTCGTCTTTTAATAACCAATCCGGGTTAAATTGGGCCATTTTGTTCTAACACATTAACACGTACTTAAAATTAATACTAGTATATTACACATATATTACATATACATATAATAAATTCATAAGTACTCAATTTACACAAATTAGAAAAGAACAATTTCTCTTCTAAGGGAGAGACAGAAATCACACACACATATCTTTCAAAGTTAAATAGCCGATCAGCTGTTTACTGGAATGTAGGTCAGAGGGTGGCCTACATATTTAGTTAACTAAGGAGGGTTGAGCGTGTCAGTGAGAAAGGGGGTTTTACTCTTATTGTTCTCCACAATGCGACTGAATAACACAACTACTGTATACGTACTCTAAACCGGTATAAACACGAGAGAAGGGGAGCGCAATCTTATGCAACACATTTATTATTACTACGCTTGGCAACACTTTGGCTCCGTTCATTCATAAACTTTTCTCAATTAAATAATTACTTATTTTGTTCACAAGTTTTAAATCACGAACTTCTACTTAATTACTTTATTATTATTAACAAAGTTATTTTTAATCAAATTTTTTTTTTATAACACATACTAGTGTATGTAAGCTAGATAGTTGGACATACACTGTGCAGAGTGATTCAGGAAACAACAGGTCATAGATTGTCGTAAACAAACCTGTTACAGATTGTTCGGTTGACCAAAATTGTTATGTTTGGTCACAATTCATGTATGCAAGTACTTATATCGAATTATGCAGGTTCCTACTGGCCTATAGAATGCAAAAGCTACATGCATTGTATGACGCTAAGGATATTTTACTTATACATACTACCATCTACGTAACTTAATACACTATTAAATATGTTTTGAACATTACATTTATTAAAGTAACTTTCTGAGTGCATATATCAATATTATATATTTAGTTGTTGATCATACAATTTATCCACGCATAGTGAATGCAATTTTGTTTGTGACACTATATACACAATTAAAACTCTTTCCTTTGTTTCCTTTTTTTTTTGAATGACGCAATTTTGTTTGCTTAAAACACCTTTATAAAATTTAGCTGAGTGCCGCACTTTTGTGACACTCTGTAAACAATTACCCTTTTATTTTTTTACAAGTAAGCAGAGTGGCGCACTTTTGTAACGTCTTTTCGCCGCGTTACAAATCCAGGGAACCCCTCGTAATTAAACTCCGTTAATTAGATGGGCTGCCTACGTTGTAACAGAATTGATCACAAATAATTAATGTAACAAATTACTTACTAACTGTGTAAGGAAACAATGGCAAGGTATACAATTGATTTAAGCACTCCTCATATGTGTGTAACAAGAAGACTTCTCTTTATTTAACATTTAAAAAAACATATACTGACAGATCCCATGACATTACTAATTCAATTATTAAGTTATTTGAAAGGTTTCTTTAAACTTTGAGATCAAACTTGATTTTATATAGCTATACCTCGGATCCGGGTCAACTTTCTGTATTTCTGTAATTAAGACTTTTAATTATACTCATTTCATGATATTAGCTTGCAAGACTTTCTTTTATTCAACCATTGGAAGAATGGTATTATTGCTTGAATTATGTTACTCTACATTAGCATATAAATTGTTACAACGTATGAAGTTAGAATAAATACATGAAATTCTTAGATTTAATTTATAAGTCTTTACAAAGTTAATAGTTTCTGAAAAGTCTCTTTCAATATGTGTTGTGTAACAAATATTAGTAACCCTCGATAGACAGGCTATCAAGTCACCTTTTAATTGGTATGCAGAAGACTCGTCCTGGGGTATCCGTCTTGGGAAATAGGAACAGCTACGTCGTCATCTCGGTCTGGCCTTCCTCTGTAAAGGGCTCCAAAAGTTCGCAGGTTGAACAACATGTCGTGTAGATATCTACGATGATCTTGTAGATTCTCGGATGTCCTGATCTGCATATTCTGTCACGTGCAGTAGAGTTTGTGGCTTCTGATATTTCACATCTCCAGGTATCACTTTGGAATTGTTGTTATTTGTTGAATCACGAAGTCATCTTGTGTTACACTCCTTTTTTACGTTTCGATTTTTTTTTTACTTTAAATTTCTTGTCTATTTACATGACTATATTAATTAACACATCCAGATGCTTTAAACAGCTACATCTGGTACACCAACTTAAGGTGAGACAAAATATAGTTAACATATTTTAAGCGCACAGCTCCTACGTCTATACTGTACGAAGTCACCATTGCAAGAGAGAGAAATTCCGCTCCCTTCGCCTGGTACTGGGCAAAAGTTAGTGGGACAATTTCCGCGCGAGAATATAGTTCCTAACTATATTTAAGTTAACTTTTTTATTTATACAAACTATCCCTAAACAAATATACATAATTTAAATCAGTTGTTTTAGCGACTATTTACGTCTTCAGATTTTTTAATTATTAACATTAGTTTTTTTTTATCTTATTCTTACTCACACAAGACTCGGAAAACATGTCGAGTCTGGAATCAACAGGACAGCGCCTGCTTACAAGCAAAGGGTTAAATACGATATTAATAACTCTTTACAATTTATCTTTTTATTAGAGTATGTTATAACTAATTAATTACTGCTTCCTCTCATACTGAGTACATACAGGTATTTTATATTAATACAGTGAGATTTAAATGGCTTAAGAGCTCGCAACCTTAATTTTTTTTAAAATTTTTATTTTCTTGATTATTTCTTTTATTTAAATCGTCACACCTGGCCTTGATATTTATCTGTTTCATTTCTATTTCTTCTATTTAAAATTCCTCTTATATATTCCTGTATCTTATTCTCTCTCTTCCGGTATTCCCAGCACTTCGGTCACATAATTAGCTCATTCTCGGTATTTCCCTATTTGAGGCTTTCCGTCATCGTTCGTGTTTCTGACTATTAGCTAGGGTGGACAAGTATGCGATTTTTTTTTATGGATTTTTATCCAACACACGGTAGTTGCTCACAACACAGGGCAAGATCCAGAAACTAGTCCTATAGTCTATATTCTTTAGTGCTATAGTCTATGTGCTGTAGTGCTACACTATATTCTGTTATATACCTGGGTCACAGTGTGACTTTGATAAGAAAGATGAAAAAGTTTCAACCAGTGTTTGGCTGCACATAGGTGATAGAACAGTAATTAAAAAAGTTCATCAAGAATTTGTTCGTTAGTGTGTACACTGCCTTGTGTTTTTAAGAAAACAACGTTGTCGTCAGCCGTTCTACTTGTAGGTACAGTTGCCTCCATCACTGCAGCGTTGGTCGACTTTACTCCTCCTTTCATAAAGGTCATCCAACATCATTTGCTTCTGCTCATAGATACTTCAAAAATGTACACATCACGATTCCTCCAATAATAGTATTTCATCTAATAACCGCATTAAACGTACTAATTACGACTATCCAAAGTAACTAAATGATTTTGCGCCCGCAGACAGATTAGTTTGTATTAATGCGTAATATTGTAACTGGACTTTTTGAAGTTTTTAGGCTATATATCGTATCATACGCTTACAATAAACACAAAACTGTTGCGCGTTATAGACTACTAATTAATACTAGATCAGTACTAGAAGATAAGCCTACTGGTAGACTCCTGATGAAAAGCCCATCAGATGACAAAGTATTTCTTACAATCTGAATAATTATTTTCATACTAATAATCTGTACATGTGTCTTGGGGGCTGGAGAGAGCTCTCTACATGCTGTGACAACATAACCTGCACTTATATATAGATAAATCCTGAGATTTGTCAGTCCGTTTAAAAATACGTAACCTCAGATTTCGAACTTTACGAAGTCGACGCGTATATTATTAATTTATCTGTACATGGATAAGGATTTAACGGGTTTAGCATATTAGGTTTGTACGTAATTTGTATAGTTGATCACACACACACACACACACACACACACACACACACACACACACACACACACACACACACACACACACACACACACACACACACACACACACACACACACACACACACACACGCCAGCACGAGTCGCTGTTTACATTAAAAAAATATACTTTTTACTTTTTACATTACAGAAGTATTTATTTATTTTTTAAAATGAAACGTTTAATTATTATACATACAGTCTATATAGGATTTTCGGATCATACGCAAAATAGGTCTTCCTCCCTTTTCTTGAGCAATGTGAATAATCACTTGTATACCAGTGATCATAATCACTAAGTGATATTTTTCAAAAACTGATACATAAAAATGTGCTAATTTATTGAAAATGCTGTGTTCATATGTCAAACAGTTTTCCTCAATCATAGGTTACTGATGAACACTGTAAATGAACTGAGTCAAACTAAAAGAATTGGACTACGCTGATTCTTAGAAGTTTCTTTTATTTCTTCAGTTCTTTACGCCTTTCAACTTGTTCCGGCCTCAGTCTTATGTTCTTTTTGAGTGTGCCAACAACTTTTCTTTATAATTATGGTTTTTAACCATATGTTTATAAACCTCTCTATTTTGATAGCTTAGAAATTAGTTGTTATGAGCATATGTGAGCATACATGACCATTAGCTCTTCTGGTGTGGTGGCACTTCGCCAGTACGACCTTCTTTACCCTATGCGAGGTCTATTGGCTAATTTTTTTAAACCTTCTGGTGTGATGCTCTTGCACAAGTGGTAGGATGAGAGGACTGGCTAGTTTTCTAACCTTGCATAATGTTTCCTGCTTCGTTCGTGGATAACCTCTTGGACGGTTGGTACCTAGATGTCTTATCTGGTTAGCGCATCGGTTATTGCACGAAAAATTTTCGTTTGTCCACATCGAATTATGGCGATTTTAAGGTTTACTGGGATAGTCCCATAATTGTCTACTGTGTGTCCAGACGTGCATAGTAAATATAGGCCTAAGAAGGTCATCAGAACACTAATCTGAAGGACTCCACATTTGATAGGGTAGAAGTCAGACTTTTCGCCATTCACTCTTGTCTTAAAATCTCTATCCAATAAGTATGATTTTATTTTAAGAAAGTAATGTGGTCTAGAAAGATATTGTTTGATTTTACATAACACTCTGTTTTGAAAGTGGTCATTTGAGATTGCGTATATTTCAATACGTCCTTTGACCCACCTTAAACACTTGATTTCCTCTCTTGAGGTGTTCACTAAAATAATGCTCACGATTTCGAAGCGTATCTAATATTTTTCCCTGCGCGTGTACGTGCTTTTCGATTGTAATGGTCTCCGGTCACTATTGATTTACGTAACGAAGGTGAGAGCAGCCGTAATTTTATTGAACGCGATCAGTGGTCTTTCGGTGTTACACATACTACATACTTTCGGTGTTACACATACTACATACTTTCGGTGTTACACATACTACATACTTTCGGTGTTACACATACTACATACTTTCGGTGTTACACATACTACATACTTTCGGTGTTACACATACTACATACTTTCGGTGTTACACATACTACATACTTTCGGTGTTACACATACTACATACTTTCGGTGTTACACATACTACATACTTTCGGTGTTACACATACTACATACTTTCGGTGTTACACATACTACATACTTTCGGTGTTACACATACTACATACTTTCGGTGTTACACATACTACATACTTTCGGTGTTACACATACTACATACTTTCGGTGTTACACATACTACATACTACATACTTTCGGTGTTACACATACTACATACTTTCGGTGTTACACATACTACATACTTTCGGTGTTACACATACTACATACTTTCGGTGTTACACATACTACATACTTTCGGTGTTACACATACTACATACTACATACTTTCGGTGTTACACATACTACATACTTTCGGTGTTACACATACTACATACTTTCGGTGTTACACATACTACATACTTTCGGTGTTACACATACTACATACTTTCGGTGTTACACATACTACATACTTTCGGTGTTACACATACTACATACTTTCGGTGTTACACATACTACATACTACATACTTTCGGTGTTACACATACTACATACTTTCGGTGTTACACATACTACATACTTTCGGTGTTACACATACTACATACTACATACTTTCGGTGTTACACATACTACATACTTTCGGTGTTACACATACTACATACTTTCGGTGTTACACATACTACATACTACATACTTTCGGTGTTACACATACTACATACTTTCGGTGTTACACATACTACATACTTTCGGTGTTACACATACTACATACTACATACTTTCGGTGTTACACATACTACATACTTTCGGTGTTACACATACTACATACTTTCGGTGTTACACATACTACATACTTTCGGTGTTACACATACTACATACTTTCGGTGTTACACATACTACATACTACATACTTTCGGTGTTACACATACTACATACTTTCGGTGTTACACATACTACATACTTTCGGTGTTACACATACTACATACTACATACTTTCGGTGTTACACATACTACATACTTTCGGTGTTACACATACTACATACTTTCGGTGTTACACATACTACATACTTTCGGTGTTACACATACTACATACTACATACTTTCGGTGTTACACATACTACATACTTTCGGTGTTACACATACTACATACTTTCGGTGTTACACATACTACATACTTTCGGTGTTACACATACTACATACTTTCGGTGTTACCCATTCCCTACTTTCGGTGTTACACATACTACATACTTTCGGTGTTACACATACTACATACTTTCGGTGTTACACATACTACATACTACATACTTTCGGTGTTACACATACTACATACTTTCGGTGTTACACATACTACATACTTTCGGTGTTACACATACTACATATTTCCTGAAAAACTATTCATCTTAAGGCATTACCGCAACTGCAAACTACGTTACACTCGACAAACAAGGATTCCAAATCAACTGGCCAGGAAAGTGTTAGGACGTTTCACTTTACGTAATTAAATCATATGGAATAGACAAAAATCCCAGTTTCTGAATTTTTGTTTTAGCATCTTTTAAATAACTCTAAAGAATCTGTAATTGTTTTGTTAAGTTTTAAATAATAAAATTGTACCCACTTCTTTTTCTGTTAAATCACACCAGATAGTGGACAACAAAAAGCACATGAGGCCCACTAATCTGTAAGCGTTGTTTAAGCGGTGAACTATCTTTTGACTAAGTAAAGTGTGTCTTTGTTTGTTATCACAGTTCTCTACAAAAACATCAGCAACGCTGCCGTACACATGGCCTTTTAAAAAACTTCTCCTCCTATGGCTAAGGATGTTATAAGGTCGTTATGGTAAGAATCGCTGGTTATATTATAAACGTCTAGTTCACTTAGTGTATAACACAATCCTACCATTCTGGGTCCCCTCTTCCACGTATTCCGTTTACCTCTCCTGTTTAAGGTACTACTTGAGGTACAACATCTTCGTCATTTTGGAAATTATAGAAAGGTAAATGACAAGGAACCGGTAGGAAGGTGAATGATATAATGGTATCATTCTTTTTGAAGATAAAATTCTGCTTTTGTTTCCAATAACTGATTGTTAATTAATTTTTTTTTTGGCAGACCTTTTCCATGGACTACGTTCTCTTAGTACAAGTGACCTCTCGAAAATAGCCTATAGGTTATTTCTTTCAGTATCGTTTAAGCTGTGAACTATCCTTTCACTACATGAAGTGTGTCTTTTGTTTATTAACACAGTTCTCCATAAAAACATCATCAGCTATCATGCCGCACACCTATCCTTTTTTATATCTTTTCCTCCTGTTTTTAAGGATATTGTAGTACAAATTTCTAATACATTTGTTTCACGATACGAACGCGAAGTTCATAAAAATGTAATTCGTGGAAAGGACGGGACAAATGTTATCCACACAAGCTACCGTATCCGTATTTCCTCGTTGTGAAATCGTAGTCTTCTGTGAAAGAAGTACCCTGTTAGCAATGTTGATAAATATAAGCACACACACATAAGTGCGCGCGCGCATTCTCTTTATTACCGAAACTATTAATACCGGACTCAGATACGAAATAGTCAGAGTTAACGTTGCCAAATTGGCATGAGCGACCGTCCACTCATTTCGTCGGAGCGGCGCTATGAGTGACGAGATCATTAAACCTATGATCCCGCGCGCGCGCTCACACACACAGTGTAGCGGATTTGTGTCACACGCTTCCTGGAACGCAGTAGTTAGTTAAGTTTTTCACAAGTCAGTTTTCAGGAACGAGTGCACTAGGCACGCACAGATCCTTCGCCTTGTCTGTCGCCTAACCTATCGATTAGAAGTACGGTTTGTTTATTTTTATTTTACCTTCTGCAGACCTTAACGTTTGTTTAGACAGCCTCGTTTACACAGACACATACACGCAACGCTGTTTGGATAATCTTGAATAAAAATAAACAAAGCTGAACCACAGAGTCAAGGTACAGACTTCAGTATAAATAATAACAACAACAATAAACATCCATCAACATCTCACCAAGGAGTATACGATCGGTTTTTAGCGCGTATCCTAATTTATGATTATGAAACCTTTGATAGAAATTGTGAAATGTTCAAGTTAAAGCTAACAACAGGTAAACGCGTAAAGTTGAACGCACTTACGAATGCACTGTATATGAAATGTTTAGCCTATGTGTATTCAATCAGCTTTTAATATGATCGTTTGCAGTTCAAATTTTATGTAGTTCTAAGACTTTACTTATGTTTGTCGGAAAGAATATTTTTGGATTCCCATTACAATATTACAGTACTACATATTATAATACAATACATATTATATTAAAATTAGAATATTATAATACTGACGTATAGTATTAAGGTATAATATTAAGGTATAATTAAGTTATAATTTCAAATTAATTGTATTAATTGTATCGGTATTCCAGCAGTATGGACAATTAGAATATTACGATATCGTACATTATTTTGGTAGTACGATGTTACAATATATTATGATCTTAAGTATCACAATATTACAGTATTATAGTATTATATCATTATTAACTTCCTTGCATGTTAAGGATTTAATATTACAGGTAAATACAGCGTTTCCGTGTATGGGAATAAGTAACCCTTCATAGTCATTAGAGAAAAAGGTATTGTGTTAATAATCGTCTGATAACATTGGCAGTGGGCAGCGTATTTAATTTGACACCATTTTAAATCAAGTTAACAGAAATCTGTATCGACTGACAATTTCTGAAACAAAATCTTGTCAGTAAGGCTACTGTATGTTACGTAAGCAAACAAAACTTCTGTGTTAATATTGTAATTGTTGCGTAATCCGCTAAAATGTTGTCGATCTATTTATAGAACAAATTTCCATCTGTGGAGTAAATATATATTATTAGGACTATCGCTTTCGTCTATGAAGCGTCTGATGAAATAGAAATAAAAATCTCACAAGATACAAATCTTGGCCTCGTCCACTCAAACTATTACTCGCAATGCCGGCCAGCTTGGAGACGTCCCAAAGCGTAAATTTGGCTCTGACACGAAAAGAAATCGCGAATTCCCAGTTAGTCGGTTGTCCGTCTACTGGAACACACGACCACGCTGTTCGTTTGAAGTATCGTCGAAGCAACGAGGTTTGCAATCTGTCTAAAAACATAACCGATGTCATTGTTAAACATGGACGCGATGAACTTCTCAGAATTTGTGCGTGTGTGAATTATACTTTGTTACAACATTCAGCTGTTCAGTTGTCATAGTTTAGTTTAGTTTAGTTTAGTTACCGAATTAAACCATTACTTTAGCAGTGACGGTGAATTAATAAATGATAGATGATTTAGTGAGTTCAGTAAATTAGCTGGACACTATTTAGAAAATTGTTATTCAAAATCGTACAAATATTTTACGTTTGTGTCCAGTAATTGGCCGAAATTTATTAAAATTTTTATAATTTATTAATCTGAAAATACTGTGAACGCGAAAATAGGCTGTGTGAAAGTGCATAAAAAATATAAGGATTGAACATCCAAACAGTGTGTATTTTTGGACGAGCGCGCGCGTGTATCGGAGGAATAGAATTTGCCTCAATACGTTGACATTAGATGACTTACCAAAACGATTTCAGTTTTATTTTAAGCAAGATTTCTTCCCATGTCGTCAGTTCAATGTGCAGTTCTTCCCACAGCCTCAGACATGTGCAGCCATAAAGAAAAAGCATGTAAATTTGTTAACGGAGTAGAGATCATATAATATAGGCCCTACATTCCAGTTTCTATCTGATCTGTACTGTTGCAACTGCCCAGTTCTACTATTCAGCTATTCAGTTTAGTTAATACGTTTAACGATATATAACGATTCAATAAATAATACCAAATATATTTATTCGTTATTAATGCGTAATTAATAATAGCACGTTTGCTAATGCGTAATTAATTACACTGGATCCCAAATTGTTCGATCGCGGAGAACTTTTCAGAAGAGTATTTCGTCACGTAGCACTGATGTTTTCTTAGCACATTTATAGGTAATAAATGACAGAACAAAAGACGTTCGTTTCACTGTGTATATACATAGTCGGGTCCAGAATGTATTAACGAATAATTAATTTAAGTTTTTTTTCGATTGTTCATCAGGTTCGATTTCAATAAGTAGCTGTTTTGACTGTTATTTTGAAAATTTCGGCTGTTTATATTTTTAAATATATCTAAACAAAAATTCAAAATTAATTTGTTTTGATATTTCATGTGCTTAGTTACCATATATGCTTTGATGAACACTATATTTACAAAGAGTCATAGGTACTAGTTAATTTGATAATTATTGTGGTATTCTGTGTTACATTGTTGTAGCATAATATTGTTGTATTGTGGTATGTATGTTACACGCCTAGTATCTGGGCCCAGCGTTGTATGCGCAAAAGCGCGTACCGAAAGAGGTGTGTCACAAGTTTTAAACTTAAAATGCATATATCGGTAATGTGTAATTGTTAGGACACGACGTGATGTTCAGAACTTCTCACTTCTTCCAAACAGATTCATTCAATTTTGTTTATCTTTTCTTTGAAAGTCCATTGTTTTAGCTTAAATTTTTGGAATTTCTATGTTGTTCTCTTTTACCATATTTTGAATAAGGAGACAGGACTCTCACGACACTTTACCGGAGGACCAAGGATATTTTGATCGTCTGTACATAACAGAGTATTTAGAGAGTCTGTTTGTTCTACCAACAGACTTCTACATCTTGCTCTGTTTCTAGATCTTAACATGAGCCTCGGCTTTTTTCCATAAATCCTGCTAATTCCATAGAAGTTTCCGATGTTTGTTCTACTTCCATTTAACACCTATCGTTATAATCTCGTCTATCATGTCATCATAACCTTGTACAAAACACACACAATAGCGAACGACTTCAACAAGTCAAATAATCCAATCCCACTGGACTTGATACTGTGCCTCCAAAAATATTTCCTTAGTAATAATTACAACATTATTTCTATCAATGGGGGTGGTGTGTGTATGTGAGCGCGCGTGTGTGCGTGTGAGTGTGTACGTGTGCGCGTTATATGTTTTTGATCACTGTCAGTACACATTCATTGAGTTCTCCTCCTTAAAAAAGAGAAGCAAGAAGAAATATCGCAAAGATGTTGTCAACTTCATTTTACCTTTTAAGTACAAGACGAAACATGTACATAGGGAAGCACGCAGTGACGTCGTAGGGAGACAGGCTCTTACTAGGAAATGTTTGGGACAAATGGCGGTCTTCTCCCAGGAATGCTTTTCTATTAATGAAGCTGAACACTAGATACACTGTTTTAGCTGCAAAATGTTCTGGCAGTTGAGAACTTAATTGTAGCGATAAGGAACCGCAGTCCATTACTAAAAATACCACACGTTTCGGTTTCAGCGGCGTCTTCACTAGGCTAGTGAAGAACGAAAGCACGCGACTGAGCTGGGTTCTGCAACTAAAGTCGAAACGTCTGGTACTTTTAATATAATACACCACGCGGGTCGGTGTCCCGGCAATTTTGTTAGCAAACGACTCCAGTTGCACATTCATCACCGTGACTGCTGCCGCTTGACTCATGAAGACATATGGAGTGTTGAGTTACATCACCCCACACTTCCATTAAAGGTTTGCTTCCTCAACCACATTTTTCCACTCCTTCCCGTCTCTAGCTATCTCATTCCACTCAGTCACTCTTATAATCTTCAAATCCACAAACACTTAATCTTTTCACCTCTACGCTGGCCTTTCTTTGTGAGTTTTTTTTTTGTCGTCTTCAATTCTACGGTGTTCCTCAAATTAAATTTCTAAGCTTGTCTGTGTACATATCTGAGCCATCTTAGAATTTGTATTTTAATTTGCTTCACAATGTGTTTGCGTGTTTTTTTTTCGGCTCTCTGATTGGTCAGCCTCTTACGCATTCCTTCCTCTGCCTACCTCACTCAACATATCATTTTAATATTTTTCTCTCAAAGATTCACAGCTTATCCTCATCCGCACGTGTGATACTGATTGTATATAACACCACAACTGGACGAAATACTGCTTTATGAAGACTCTTATTGGGATTCATCCTTAATTTATTGCAACTTACCAAACTTTAATGTCTATAATGGGTATTCCATCCACCTTGTATTCTGTGCCTAGTTTTTAGCCATCTCACATTTTCATTGTTAATCATTGTACCCAAATATTTAAAACTTTACACCTGTTAAATTTATCATCACCAAATTCTACCATTCTACCCTCTCTTCCTCTATCTTTTCCCCATATTCTTTGTGTATTTAGTTTCCTCCTGGTTGAGGTCAATGACCTCGCACCTTAGCTTCCTGTTTATAGTCCTTATTGTTTCTTCCTCTTATTCTTGTTTCTCGCTATTCCAGTCATACCAACTTAATTTGAACCAATTTTTTTCACTATTATTTCTGCTTCTAATCTCCAGGTTTTGTGTGCCTTCAATTACAACACTAAACAGCACCGCCGGAAACTCATTTTCTTGCCTCAAATCTTCCATTACCTCCGCTTCTTCTATCAATCCCTCCTGTGCTATCACTACTTTGATATATTTTGAATTTTGTAACGTCATTTGGATTAATATTCTAAGCTCTGCTGGGGCACCCATTACCTTTATATTGTGTATGATAACCTCTCGCGTCTGAATTCGTCCTGATAGTCTCCTGTTATTCCTTCTTAAGAGTTTTAATATATATTATATATTCCTATATATAAACTCAATTATTTTCATAAAATTCAATATTAACTATTTGAAAGCCTAGTCCACTATAACCACGCTTAGATCCACCTACAGTAAAGACAGGCATAATAAAAATCCTTACAAAATAGAAGATACTGGATGAAATGTGCTCGACCGAAGAAAGTTGTTACATCCGTCGGAAATGCCAAAATTTGGCGGTCGGAGTGTTAATATAAGATCTGTGGAGTTCCTGGTTCTGTTTCCTCTGAAACCTGTGGAGTCTAACCAAGGGACCGGCGCGGGGTCTTCTGTTTCAACAATGCAGCCTATATTCACATGTAAAACAACAGTTATTCCTTTTACATTATCAGTTTACATTAAACTTATTGTGAAGTTTGGTTTTGCCATTTTGCTTTCTTTTAAGTTTAGTGAAATGAGTACAAACATAAGTTTACAAAAATACGTGTAGTTATAAGTTTTCAAAGAAATGAGTACAGTAGGCTACTTTGTATGGAATCTCTAATTTATAATGTATTGATAATCGTTAGCGCATCGCTAATTTGATGCTTATATAGAATTTTTAAAAGTTTTTTAAAATTTTGATTTCTAGTTTTAGCTCTAGAGCCCTTCTACACTTAAAAAAGTTTTCAAAGTAAACTCTACATTCCAATTCGATGTAAATGGACTTTTGTCTTGTATAAGCATGGACAATTTGTACAATTTCTACAATATTTTGAACCACCTTTTAGGTAATGGTACCCCAGTGTTCCGTGGTAGGCTTCTCACAAATTCAAAAATTGAATACTATATTACTAAAAATTCTCTTTAATTTGATACCCTACTTGGATTTTTGCGATTTTTTGTCCAAATATTACTCCTTTACTTTTTTCCTCGTGCCCCATATTTTCGGATGATCAGTCTGAAAAACATTAGGGGTCTGAGGGGATGCATAAAATGCATATATACATGAAACATACGTACTAAGTTTTACGGAAATTGGTTGATCCATTTAAAAGTTAGTGTGAGACGAATCTCAAATAGACAGAGAGAGACACATTGACAGTTAGACAGACAGACAAATGCCAAACGGTCGAGTTAAAACTGAGAACTTTCTTCGCTCGTTAAATTATGCTTTATCAAGTATTTGTGTTTATATTGAAGTTCTTGTTTCCACAGTATCCGTTCTCTGGGACTGCTTCAACTTTTACTCTTCAACTGACTCTGAGGCTATAAAATGAGACGTAACCTTAAGCAAAGAAGAAGGACCAGTAGATGAAGATAAAGTAATCATTCACCAAGGCTTCGAACAGGATGTGATGGGCTTTAAGCATCGCTCCAACCTAGTTATCTCAGCTTCTTTCCGGGTATGTACGGAGGAAATGCAGTTTATACGGTCGTCTGTAATGCTCACACCACGCTCTTCATGGTAGTTGGGGTTTTGGCGCGGCCTAGACGATCGCATTGGGTTTGTACTTTTACTTCTAATTCAATAAGTGGTACTTATAATAGTTTTTAACTCTATTTGAAATGTTAAAAATTCGAACTATATTGTACGATGTTTTAACTTTAGTTACACTGAAAATATTTAGTTTTATCTGATGTAGATTAAAATTTCTGTCCAAATTTGTTCATAAATATTAACATCCTCTAACAATACTTGACTGTTACATTTTCGTATGTAAGAAAGCATGCATTTTGATACAGCAGACATAAGACTTAGCTAATAATATTTAATGAATAAAGTTGCGTTAGTGCTTATAACAACAAACAGAAATAACATTGTTGCACATCACTATAGAAAACATTTTCTGTTTATGCGTATGCGCTGTAGGCCAAGTGGAGGTATAAAGGAGTTGTCTCGTTCCATTATTGTAGATTTCCGATCTGATGATGAGCTGTGAAGCTTGACAGCACTAATCAGTTCAGAAAAATGTTTTTCTACAGTGGTGTGCAACAGTGTTATTTCTGTTTATAATAATATCTGACTTCACATTAATAGGCCTACTGTTTGCTTTATTGTCGCAGGAACCGTTATTCGGCTCCTGCAAGGCTTCTACCAGCTTCGACCTCAACGGGTACGTATGACCCATACAGACCTACAGTGTCTGAAAGACGCCACGATAGTATTCAATTTTCTTGTGATGAGCACTGGCTAGGTGTTAAGGATTAAGATTTTACGTAAGGCTGAAATGCTGTCTGTATTCCTTTACTTGTAAACGTAAATCTAAATGTGTTAATAATAAACTAATTTAATTAAAAATAATATTCTTTAACTTGTTGTATTGTGAAATTAGTAAAGCATTACATAGTTATCTGAGTAAGAATTACTCTTACATATGACTGTGGAATGCTTTCATGAAACATCATTTTGGAGATCGGATGCAACATGCAACCTAAGTACAGGGGGTTTATTCTAGAAGTGTACACATTCACCTACAAAGGAAAACTAAAGTATACATGTATTGGATACAATTATTGTAATCATCACATGGCATTGTGCTGTGACAAGTGTCAGACAGCACCGCCGTCTCCATTTGTAATTACTGCAGACTTGACCCTTCATTCCATATTGTGTGCCACCAAGACCGGCAGTTCTGTCGTCTTCTCTCCTGCCAATGATCCCTCGAAAACCGTGTTAGCAGTCCGTTTGTCCTCAGGATATGTCCAATATATCTTTTAATATCTCTAATTTCTCCTCTTTAAAGATATAAGATTTAAAGAGTGTTCTACCCTTCTCGAGTCTTCTGAGCACCTCTTCATTGCTTATTGCGAGGGGTATTCAGAACGTTAGTTGTACTTGCCCATATTTTCCCCTAAAAGAGACATTTCGAAGAAAATTGTTGGCAGCACTGATAAATTCCGTTTCCATCAGCTGTACTAACGTTTCCCACTTGGTAGAAAAGGTTAGACAATTGTTAGGCGTGAGGCATGTCATTGCACATCATTTGCAATATGCATCAAAGTTAGAAATCCGCGCAGTGACTCGTTTTCTGTTGTCAAACAGACGTCACTCTACTGAAATTCATCGCCACTTGAGGGAACGTGCAATATTTAAATAATAACTGTCTTCCATTTGTATTATTAACAATAATTGATTATTTAATTTCAAAAAATCATACTTAAATAAATCAAAGTGCCTCTTCCTTTTATAAAAATACTTCTGTTAAAAAAATAAATCTGTAGCTTGCGGCCCCCTCTGAGCCTTCGGCTCTAGGCCGCGGCCTAGTCGGCCTACTGGTAAATCCGGCACTGCGAGTTGTCCGAAAATGACACACTTTAAAAATTACGTTTTATAATTTGAAAGTCGTAGAGTGCAAACATATTGCAGTAGACCCTTAATAATACAACTAATTGTCACAGGGGGTTTTTCTGAACGCTATTTCGGATTATTAAAAACGTGAGGGATTTGCGCAGCTGAGTAGTGGAAAGTAAATAACAAATGTCTTGTACTATAGTTAATGTGAAGTAAATGAAACTGTAAAGTACAATGAACCATAGAGAATTTATTTTGGTGAGCAAGATAGTTAGACAACCTTACACAGTACTGGACATAGTCCGTCAAATACAAAAACATTTTTTTAAGTTATGCACAGTTAATTCATTTTTAACTTATGAATGGATTAATTGACTGAGCAAATTCCTTAAATTTTATTAAACTTTCTTTGCTGATTTGTTCGTGTCTGTTTTAATTTTATTTATCAGTAAAGTTGTGTAATTTTCTTGTTGGGCGTTGTATTATTAAGCTTCTACTGTATTTCAAACAACATTTCTTTATATTTTCCCTATACTGAACTTCAATTTCTTACAGGTATGAAAGTATTACTATACACAAATACTGTCCCAACCTAACTTATTAATTTCACTGTTACGCACTTTCTAGCTTTCCTTGTCTTCACGTCACCCTCCTTTACTGTATTTATCATTGCTGCTTGTTACACACACACACACACACACACACACACACAATTTTCCTATTGTTTATACTACTGTTCCTAAATATTTTGCTGGCGTTGATTGGACTTCCGCCTTTCCTACTGATCACGCAGCTTCCTCGTGATACACCACATCACTGCACACACACACACACACCACGTAGTGTGGTCGTCTGGTAAGCGGACGTTACCGTCATTGTTCCTGTTATCGCTTCTGTCATAATTATTCGGTACGCCTAAACGACTACAGCAGATCAACTTTTTTTTGTCGATTATATCAGTCTTTCACAGTAATGTCTGCCCTATTGACCAAAATATTCGTTGTGACGGCACCGTATACCCGCGAGTTTCTAAAACCAGCTGCAGATTTTTTGTTTGTCTATGAATAAGTAGGCCTACACCGTGCCTATCAAATTCATTTGCAGCTGCAACTCCCGAATATCCCGTCATGTCTGCTATCTGTTGTGTTCTCTGCACAAGTAATGACCGTAGCATTAATCGTAAAAATTGTGTGTCAAGTCATTTCTGAATGAACATAGTAATAATTATTATTTAATGGTACTTTCACTTGTGAAACTTTCTTGTTATTATTCCCTCAAACGCCGTTTCGGAGAAGTATTCTCCTTCTTCAGTGAGAAAAATGCAGTCACCTAAAAAAACCGTTACAAATTACCGACTACTTGACACATTCCGTATTCAAACCTTATTGAAGAAGGAGAATACAACTCCGAAACGGCGTTTGAGGGAATATCAACAAGTAAGTTTCACAATTGAAAGTACCATTAAATAATAATTATTAAGTGCTGTGAAAAAACTAATGATGAACATTCAAAAGAATATAGTAAATTTGCATGATGTTCAGAAATTTTTAATATACAGTATATATAAGGACTGTATAGTGGTCGTGGTTTAGGACTTGAAAATGGTGGAAACACTGAAAGGCCTTGTCCAGAACATGACATTTAGCAGTTTAGCAAATAAGCACGACGAAGTTGGAGTCTATATAAGAGTATTTTGCATGGCAACAGAAATAAAGATTTTATTACAGATAAACAGAATTTGCATCATTCAAAGTAGATAAAACGATAGAAATACATACAAAATACTATAATAAAATAAAATAAAATTCTTCCGCTGGTACTAGGCTACACCATACTGTGAACATAAGGCTTCTTCCACAAAAATTAATCCAGTCTAGGGATCCAGACAAGATTCAGACATTCGGACATTATGTTCTGGCACCGTAACACCAGTCGTTATAACGTTAGCTGTTTCGTCCTAGATCTTTCACGCTGTACCTAGCCATCAGCGCCGATTTTTAACTGGTATTGGAATAAGGTATTGGAATTTCACTGCAATTGGAATTTCCACAAGTATTTCTTTAATAGTAACTAGAGTAATAGTTTTTGCGTGAGAGAAAGAGAGAGAGAGAGAGAGAGAGAGAGAGAGAGAGAATAAGTGTGCATATACGCGCGTGCGCGCGCTTCACGTTTGATTACGATCGCCATTCCACAGATTTAGTAATGTTACACACCGACGTGCGTTTAGTACACCCTAATTTAATTTTTCTTTCACAAAGGGGCGGAGATGGATATGACCTTAAGCGAGGTAGGTACTTTAGCTTTTAACTACGATATTTGGCGCATATGTGGCTGTTTGAAAGAGTGGCGCAAAAGAGATTGGGCACAACTACAGATTGTTAACTTGATAGGAAAATTCGAGCATTATGAACATGTTATTACAAAACAAAAAGTAACCTGAATCACAATTAAATAATAATAGACCTAAAAACACACACAAGGCAGGCACAACATAGACACAACAACTTAACGTTTTTCAATTAAATTAAAAAATTGGTTAGTCCTAAATAGTAGTGTTGTTTTAAATAACTATGATTTGACGCAAATTTTTATAATTATATACTTTATTTTATGATATTAATTTTTAAGACTAAATTGTATTTTAACTGTTTTCCCTTATTTTCATTCTTTTTTATATTATTTTTAAAAGTGCGGTATCTCTTTTTTTAGTAAATTAAGTTGCTTAGCATAATTCAGTCTAGAACCGAAGAAGTAAAGTATATAAACGAATGGGAGGGGGAACACGTCAACCGTTGGTTGTTTCCAACAGTAATAGGTCGCGACACCTGGCAACTGTGACAATCACGTGAGAAGGATGACTGTGCCGCGGTCCACCACGTGTATTACACGTGCACAACACACTGTATCCAGACCTCTTTATGTGATGTTGACAGACTCTTGTTATAGTCTCTGTAAATGCGGAAATAATTTGATAGATAATGACAGTGATAATTGCATGTTTCAAACTTTTTTTTTTAAACGACCATTTACGCTCTGAACCGGAACAAAGGGGAACTTTGCGGAAATCTCAACAGCTGGCACGAGGTGCTCGGACAGGACGCGGAAATCTGAAATGGGACACTGTAGCCTACATAACACTTCTACATCTAAAACACAGTACGTAAACACAAGCGAAGTACGTAAATACTTTGTGAAGTATTTTCTATGAGGAGAACAATTTCCTGAGAAGACGAGAAATTGTGCCGGTTTTGTGAAACGCAATCCCCGGTTTCCTTTGCTTAAAAGAACCGTTTTTAACATGAAGGTAAATGCGTTTCATGAGAAACAGTTTAACTCTTCCGACAGAATTTACGTGAAGAATTTAAAATGTTCTATCAACTCAGATATTCATGGTTACTCATAGCAGAACTACTTCGCTGCCTGGTTTAGAATTTCCTTTTCCGCTTCAAGTATCTCATATCCTTTTCCATGATCGTCCTAAATTTCTTCTTCCTGTTGCTTTCAATTTCAGATTTTGTTTAGGCAGTCTGTCTTTACCCATTCTTTCTGTATGATCTTTCTATTTTTACTATGACTTTTATCTTTGATATTGTATATAAACAGGTGATTATTCGCGGAATTGAGTGGCGCGATCGCCGCTGATGACCGAATTCACGATGTGTACAAAAAAAGGGAGAAAGTAATGAAAATTGTTTATTAACATTAGCTGTTCGTTTAAAATAAATCAATACAGTAAAACCCCGTTAAGACGCTATCAAGTGACCTCGTGAAAACCGCTTATTAAGCGGGATATTACCAAGTAGCAATACATTCATATTGAAACTATGCACATTTTCTATGCAGTTTAAAAACTAATTCCCACGAACTAACATTTCGTCAGAAGAAGCTGTACTGATAAATTGTCTTATGTGTATCATCGGAGTATCATCTACACTGAGTATTTCTAATATATACGTACAAAAGTTATATACGTCTATAAAAAATCCAAGTATACGTGTCCAACGTTTTCATGTGTAGCAGAGATACGAATTACATGTGTTGCGGAATGAATTACAGCAAACGTATGAAAATATCGGTATGGAAAACCATACATGACTTCCATGTTCCAAGATTTATATTTAAAATCATTTACGAAATGAAATGTTTCCATAGAAACTACTTCTTTCCACTTAATGCTTCAGCCTAAACCACAGTACTGTGGTCACTAACGTATACCACCACACGTTATCGCACTCGATTTTCTCTGATGATGGAAGTCGATGGCACTGCCGAAACGTCTGGTTTTGCAGAAAACATTGGTCTACGGCCAAACAGGACGGGAAGGAATTTTAACAACAAACTACTTCTTTGTTGCCGATAATGTAGTACACATATAAAAATTATCCTCCCTCCCCCATCAAAGTTCAACGTCAATATCTAATTTTACACCTCTGTTAACTAAGCTAGTAAAGTACAACAGCTTACAATTATGCCGCGAAACATAAAGACAAACAATATTGTAGGCCTACCTGACGGCGAGCGATGACACCAACATACCTGTACAATACTTAAATAACTTTGATACGATATTGATAACTGTAGTTAATAAAATAGTGTATTAAGATTAGTGAGACAGAAGCTTTATTATTCAGCTGAAATTTATTTCTGCTTATAAAACAAAATCCGCGGGTTGCCGCGGATAATCTGGAGATTGCTGTATTTAGTTCGTCGCAAATGTCTAAATTTCTAATTTTGACAGTTTCTTGTATTCTTCCACGCCTCGTATCAATTTAACCTTAGAAGGCTATATTTTTGTTGTTGTTATCTTTATGGTCATAACCTATGTACCATTGCCCGTCCATACAACAAAACACGGCAGCTAACGTTTTGTAAAGTTCATTTTAGTATGTAAACGCACTTTCTTCTTATCTTCTTAAGTATTCTGTTGATGGTTCCACATACCAGTTGCTTTGTTTATGTAAATATATATTAGTTTCATGCAATAATTATTCACTACAAAGCTTTGTTGAGTTTTAAACGATTCTACCTGGTACTTGTTCGACGAACAGATCTGGCGAGGCTAATCATAAACACACTGGACCGAAAATTACCTACAACGCACTGACAGGGTTGGCTGAGAACGCTTCTTCTTCAAAACTGTGACGTAACGTACATTTCGGACCAGTGGATGTCAAACGGTTTTCGGTGTTCACAGCTTTGCCAGAAAAAAATAACGCGTACTGTGTCTTCTCCTTCTAAAATCAATCCACAGGTTGATTTTACGGTGGGTGGTCATGTTCTAAAGACGGAAGGTCATGCATTCAATTGACCTCCCTTTGGTTAAAATCTCGTACGGACCTCGAATCTTCTTTTACAGTTATTTGGACGAAGAACCTCTTTTTTAGCTTGTTCCTGTCCCTAGCATTCCAAATTCACCTGACTACTACTATTACTGTACTACTGTGAACGGGACTTCACGTCTCTCGTATCCAAAATTCCACCTCTTCCCATTTTACCAATCACCCTCTGTTTATTACATATGTTTGTTGCACTGGTTGCCTCATTCAACCATAGCAGGACAATCAAGATCTAATTTTTATTCTCCGCTGTGTCGGTGTTAGTGTCATATTTTAGACAGCCATCATTTGGCACCTTTCTTAGGTGGTCATTCCAGTTGAAACCTCTATTCTCACTTGTGTTCAGAATATTTGTCGCTACCTTCACTTGCTCTCTGATCGTCTTGTTTCTAACCCCATCTGCCCTTTTTGACAACAGCTCCTCCTCTAGAAATCCATCTCCATTGCTTTTAGTTTCTCCTCATTTTTCCTTGAGATATCCTAAACATCTGCTACAGGTAGTGTAATACTTTCCAGTAAAGTTTCATACACATATTTTCCTTTTTACATTATTTGTAACATTTTTATTCCAAAGAACAGAGTTATCACATTCTCTTTGCTTATTTCATATTCAATTTCTTCACTACAACCTTCTTGATTCCATAAGGTTGTCGCTGAATATGTCTGGCAGCCCTAAGTGAGGACCCGCCTTTCATTTAGATCTCTTACTACTAACTCTGTCACCTTATATTCCGTCTTGTTAAACTTTATTTGTAGTCTCATGTTTTATACTCATCGGCCCGATTCGTAACATATAATACACGTCCCTCCTGTGTAAATACGACTTGGTCGTCAGTAAATATCAGCGATTGGTCGTTATGTGATTTATATGACTAATCAGATTTTTCATATTGTTTTCTTTATATATTCTTTTAAAAACTTCATCATTACTGACGTTATCCCTCAACGTTCTCCTCCAACTTCGTATTTGAAAAACCTCCAATAGTTCCTGATTAATCTTCTCAGTGAAGCATAACTCATAGCTACAGACAGAGCTTTTCTCCACACAAAATGTCTCGGCTTCTCTCCGTTTAAGCCGGAGTATATTATCTCTATGCTTAAAATTATTATGTACTATAATAATTATGTATATTTTATATATAACAATACAAAAACTATTGTCTGCAAGTAATAGTTACACTTCAAAATTGTATTTTATCTATTTATGTGTAAGCATGTAGTATGGCCTAAGTAACTTAACCTACAAGCAATTCTTATTATAATTTGCTATCTTCGGCTTGTGTTGAGCATTGCTCTTAGCAGTAGTTTAAGTTTTGGTGTTTCGAAGAGTTGAATGTGCGCGCGCACACGTAGTTTGATGATTATGTAGAAACGCATTCAATAAATTTTTGTATCCTATAATCATTATCGATAATGATGATTCACAATTTCAGCAGCTACTAACAAGATAACTGGAAAAATAATTCTTGTCGCGAAAAGCGGTATAGTTTACCTGGGAAGCATTATTTGTATTTCCCCCACATGTATCAACAGATATTATGAGGTATATAGCTAACGTCTGATACTAAATACGTGTACAACTGGCAGAGTTTGTTAGGGAATTACTAGCTAGCTGGGCAACGCTCCGTAAAAAGGACGTACAGGATATCTGACAAGGCTTAATATCTGCCATCATATTATACTGTCCCGTTAATAATACACCTGTATAAAAATTACAGAAGCTAGGATGCGAAAAACAACTTTAAATGTTATTCGGAAATCGTTTTCGTAACATATATAGGCCTACAAATGTTATTTATATTCATATTTTTCCGCATTATTCTTGTACATATATTTTTTTTATTTGTATAAATAATAAACAACATCTATCTTATATTACATAAGAATGTATTATACATTTTTTTGAATATTTGACAGTGTTCCGATATTTTGAACTATCATCATCAGAATGATAAGTTAATATAGGCCTACTATTCTGATGATGATAGTTCAAACTATCGAAACACTAGGCCTATAATTATAAAAAAATTATATATTATATTCTTCTAAGAAAAATGTTATTTAATAATAATAATAATAATAATAATAATAATAAGAAGAAGAAGAAGAAGAAGAAGAAGAAGAATAAAAATAAAATGTTATTTATATACATTTATATATAAATTATATATTTATATACATAAAATGTTATTATATATTATTTTCAGCTGTAAGTGATACGAAGTCGTTAAAACTTTTTAACAGACATGCTTATTAATTTTAAAAGCAAGAGAATTTGGTTCGCTTATAAATAAACCTAATAAATTTTTTTTTAATTTACAAGCTTCCTGTTACTTTTGTTTTTGTCCATTCTGTGTTTGTAAGGTTACAAAATTCTTTCTGCCTCTACACGAATGACGGAAACTTAATCGCTGCTGTAAAGAACAACAGTACCTATAAATACTTCACGGGACGTCACAAAAAACGGAATATCTTCCTTTGACGCTGTGCATGATACGCAGCTGCTAACCTTCGGTACAAGACTTTCAACGATCAAGGTAGGCTGTACTGTATAAAAACAGCAATTCTCACAACACCGCGATCATAAAAAAAAACGAAAAGACAGTCAGGGACATTCTGCGACAAGCAAAGTATTCTTTGGGTTATGAGAGAAAGTATGACATCGGGAACGATCAAGTATTCCCAGGAGGTCTGATCTTTCTAGCTCTGACTAACGTACGTAGTTCTTCTATCGACTATGCTGCTCAATACACACTAGTATAATGGATAATTCATACACAGTAACGTTTTTCTATATACAGTACGTTGTTTGTATCCGAACAAGATACGTATTGTGAGCGTGTATGTTCCGATCGCCACGGTGTATAAAATTATTGGACGAGAAGGAAATTAGCACAGAAACCTGCAATGTTCCAGTTGTATGCCGTCGATCACAATCTTCGAGTTTTAGGAAAAAAGTGTGGAGGACATCCACTTTATTTAGGAAGCAGTCGACGGGAGTACGGTATGGGAAAGCAACCACTGACGGACAGAAGTCGTAAGTAATTAAGGTTTAACGTTTCTCGTAATTCAGAAACTGTTGCTGAGCGCCGAATAATTGACATTTTTATGTGTTACAAGATCATTAACAAAGTATCAGGTTGACCAGTCCTTGAAAAGTTGCCAATAAGGATTATACAGCTTAGAACGAATGAATATCGAGAAGCGATAAACGAAAGAGCTTTAATTTTTTTTTGTTAATATTTTTTATTACTTTCTGTCTTTTGAACCAAACTAATGGCAAGCAGACGTGCGCTCGCGCGCACGCACACACACACACACACACACACGTATAAAGAATAGAACGTTCGTTTTTAATTTTCCAATTTAAATTCTCATTTAAAATTCAAAATAGTTTTTAAGCGAAGATAAGATGTGCCTATATTGTCATAGACGACAAATGTATACTTTGAATGTAAAAGTATTTACAGTATCTGCGCGACCGAATTCAATGTACCTCCTTCTACACTATATCGGACAACACTATATCGGCTATGATATATACGAGGTTTGGTCACACCTTTTCCTAACGCAACAGAGACGAAACGATGAACTGTTTTGACAGCAGTAATAAGGCTGTTAACCTTAATCTTTATTAGTATTTCTGGCTCTTGTTATTCAGACTTTGCGTTCAAGTAAGTGTATGTGC
This sequence comes from Magicicada septendecula, assembly GCA_034769895.1. NCBI lineage: Eukaryota > Metazoa > Arthropoda > Insecta > Hemiptera > Cicadidae > Magicicada > Magicicada septendecula. Next base: position 334,028,839 of record CM068372.1, read on the forward strand.
AAACAGTGGTTACCTCGCATTTTTCTATAACTTCTTAGCGTAAAATATATTACGTCCATGCGTGTGTGTAGAATATATTTTGTACTTTTAAAGACGACTTTAGTTCCCTGTTTTTCTTAGTCCCTGAACCGTTTAGTACTGCGTGAAGGTTCCATGAGTGAGGGCTAAAATAGTCAGTGATCCCTTAAGGAAGAATACAGTTTTAAAAATTCTAATTAATGTTTACGAGAGTGTGTAAGTTTAGAAAAATAATAAATGAATAACGGGGACAATTTGCCGAAGTCGCGAACGAACGGAATTGTCCAACTAATTTCAAGATTTAATGCAATTAGTCCGGGTGGAGCAGTAGTAAGCGTGTTAACTTCCAAAGCTGGGCATCGTGGGTACAGAGCCATCTGAGAGTGGATCATGACCTCCACCTGGCCTCGCCCAGGGTGGGAATACCCTCATATTACCCTCATCGGTCTCTAACCACATTACCCAACTTGTGGTCACACCGTTACAATCACCTTGTGAACAGTATAAAATAGGTAAGTTATTTAAAGTGTATATTGATTAGCGCCTTCAGTAATCATGTTCTGGATCGCCCATGCTAACAGCCTACCAGAGAGTTTTCTGTGTTTCCTCTGTCATTAGTTACCCTCTAAATTTATCAAGATATTTCCTCTTTTACGCTCTGTAATATTATGTGTTAAATGATATATTTTTTTTTTAAGCTATTGTTTTAAGAAGCTGATTTCTTTTCTAAAACTGTTAGAAATATATTTTATTTACAAAACGGCAGTTTTTAACCACGGCTTGCAAAACAGGATGTCAAAACTTACATTTCTACCACGCGAAAATCCAAAGGACAAGCGTAGTGAAAGGTTTTCGACGGTCGAAATTAGCCCAACACAAAGTCAATCTGTTTACTTGTACTAAATATATCGATGATGAAACATGGATTCACCACCTACGGACTATTATTACTGTTTCAAACAAACAAATCTTTCGATACGCAGTATACCGTGTCTATTATAAAGTTAGTTTTGTGTGCGTAAACAGACATTTCAGCCCGTTTCGTTCGGCGACCGGATGACGTAGGACGTGTCATTCTTACGTCTTCTCGACGCGCCCCGATGTGAAAGTAAATAGGGAAAACGTACGTTTGTGACGTCATTGTGGAAGGCGTAAAGGTCACGGCCAGACAAACACCCACAACCTGTAATAATACAACGGAAACATGTAGAAGAGGCCTGTCAGGTAGGATTCTCAAGAAGGGAACCTGAAAACATGCTTTGTATGGTTCATATGAACGTTTTCGTTTTCATTACTTTCACATGCTCCTTTTGTGGTCAAAGTGTCACACCTGATCATATATCCACCTCCACTTCATTTTTAAACTCACTTTACACCAGTGTGGATTTTCTAATGAAGTTCAAAGAGGACCGCGATGATTGACATATGACGCTGCGACCTATCTGAATTCGCATTTCTATCAATAATAATAATGGCTCCCGTGTGTACCACCTGAAGTAGTGTAGGAGAAGGCAGGGTAGGCTGCCTTATGTGAGCCGTACGGCATACAAGGAAGGCAGTGTGGTCAGCACTACGCTTCAGCCGCCCATTATTATCCCCAGGATGTTATCCCAGGTACTTACACGATTACACGATTTCATCCAATTAACCCCCGCAAAAACCAAAAACTAAACCTGTAGTATGGCACCTGTTGCGTACCTTGACGCTTGTACACGTGAACTAGGAGCAAGCTAGATCGTTTGTAGAATTTGTTTTTACGTGCAAATAAAATATTGTCAGAAATCATGATGTATGGATGACTAATATAGTCTGTTGGGTGAAAGGAAGAAGACGGATTGGCACAGCAGGTCGGGGAACGTGGGGCAGGTTATTATCGATGAGACTGGTTAAACCTTACCCTTGTCAGGCGATGAAGATACGCATTTCTCTTTAGTATGGTTTTCCTCATTTATTTTGTTGTCTCGACTCGAAATGACAGTCAACTCTATCGTATTCAGTCTAAATTCAAGCAAGAAATCTTGTCGAAATAAAGCGCCGGTGAGGCGTAAAAAATATTAAAAACTCTTTACGGTTTATAACTTATGTTAATATGACTTCAGGTATTTACATTTTCGCAATTAGGTACGCCTATCTAGTTCATGCAAAGTCGCAGTTGTAACACTTCAGCTACAAACGTTAAGGCAGGCTTCATAAATACAGCGTAACGTGTTGTAAGAGTTTTAAGTGTTCAAATTCTGCAAAATAATTATACGAGATTTATGCAATATAAATCTTAACTTATGTGCTAAGAACATGAGAATATGGGGTAAAAACCTTTAAGTCGGAGCGGGGTATTAGGTTAATGATGGAGGATTTGCTGCAAAAAGTCTGTACCTTGAGATTCGCTATTGTCAAACAGACATCGGCCTCTTACCAAACACACCGCCTGTTTGATCCTATACCGTACATTTTGCAGCTTTGAGATTTTGGTTGCAGCTTACTAACACAGCTCACAGTGACCATACGGTATTTTATCACTGAATAAAAACTTGAATCAGCACCACACGGGGAATAACCGTTTGACCGTATCTGCCACATAGGAAGAACCTGAGTGCCGAATCGTCTCTTACTGTCCGTCGCCAATATTTTCTGAAGTAAGAGAGGTTCTACGCACTTACATTAAAAGTGTAGATTAACCTAGAAGCGTTTTTGTAAAATTTTTACGTTTTATCATTGACATATGTGTTTTATGTGGGAACGCTCCAAATACGTATTTACATAAAAATCGTAGCCCTAGTTATAAGCAAAATCAAGCGGGCGAAGCTCAGACTACATGTTTGTTTTCCATTCAGGAGAGACGACTGATAATAGTCCGCATCAAAAACTTGTAAACTTAACTTAATACAGGCTTGCAGACACTTTAAAAATTAAGTGTTTGAAGTTCGACCTTTAGGATCAAAATGCTCTTATTAAAATTTGAAGTTGAAATTGTATTATTCTTTTTATTGATTTTATTTTTTCAAAACACAGAAATGAAAAGGAAAGTGACCTGGTTTTCCTTATTTATCTCAAAATTAATTTCAAATTTGCAGTAGGCCTATACTCGTAAAGAAAGTACAATCAATTAAATTTTTAATGAATTAAATTATGTTGAAATTCAGTAATTTATTTATTTTTATATATTTACTTTATTCAATTTGAAACTGCAAAAAGACATCGCGTATTTAATTTAATAAAAACAACAGTAAATAATATTTACACGTAACATTTATAATACCAATAAACATATCAGTCACTCACGTAAAACGTTTTTGCAAATTTATGTACAGACCTCAACGTGTCATACTATGAAACACTCACACACTCACATACGTAGTATATCAGATTTTGACGGCAATATTTGTACGTGTTATATTTCTCCTCCTTTTTCTTGTTCTTCCTACGGTTCTATAATCCTTGGTGGGTTTTTGTCTGTTCAACCGATTGTTGTCATCTGTCTCTCTCGTCCACCGACGTTTCCAGTTCTTGGCCAGTTGTCCTGAGACCTTACATAACTCCATTTATTCACTTCCTGCGAATGACCCTTGGGCCATTCGGTTTCCAGTCTGTGATCCTTGGTTACTAAATCTTCCGTCGACTTACAGAGTCCATTCGTTATTCGTGATCTAGGCAGCATATTCTTTGGAAGTTAAGGTAGTATTTACATTTTTAATTATGGTAACGAATTCTAAGTTGAGTCTTTTTCTCAAAGTTCCGTCAACCTGTAGAAGTGGTGACTCTCCTCTCTAAGGTTTCCAGGGCTTGTTCATCGTTTCCCGTGAGGGTCAAGGCCTCCGTTCCGTGTGCCACACCTGACGTTACAAAGCTCCTGTAGATTTTCAGCTTCGACTCTGTACTCTGTATTTTTGAAGCAAGTTGGTGATGTTCGCATGTTTGCTTCCATTCATTAATACATTGAAGTGTTGTATTCTTTCATTTCTTTTCATTAAATTGAATGTGGATAAACCTATATAGTTAAAAACCTCATATATTTACAAATCTGTGCACATATGTAGTCTTACGCTCCTCATATTATGTAACTGTTCATGACTTTGTCTTACTTTCGTTTGCTTCTCTCTTCACGTCTTGAAAGTTTTTTTAAACAGTTTCTCAGTCTTGGTTATCTGCGTATCCTCAAGTTTATTGAGCTTTGTGTTTTCATTACCTTTTATGTTTAATTTGCTAGTTTTTTTTTTTGTAGTTTCTGCACTCAGTGGCATTCAAGAGGAATGAGGTTAAAGCGTCTCCATGCCTTTCGTTATAGGCCTAAGTTATTTTAGATAACACGATTCTCTTCAAAATACTTTAGTCTATAAGGTACGCACAACAGATTGGTGTTCCTTCCGAATCCTTAGAAACGGTTTTATGACCTTTCTTTGTATAATGTCCCATTTTAATTTCTGGAAAATAATTCCCGTTTGTATATTAAGCAAATAATTTTGAATATTCTAGCCCATTATGTCGTTCCTTTACAGTGATGGAGTGTGTTCCGGACACAACATTATTTGTTAGGTTATTAATTATAAATATTTTGGGTTTTAATTATACTGTATCACATGTACCACAACCAACTACCAGCTGTGGCTTCTAGTAAATGAGCAGTCAGCTGTCTACTCTCTCAGTTGTCAGTAATTATCTTACTTTTTCTTACTTGCATGTCATAGTAAAAAATAGTACCATCTAGTTTAATTGATTATTTATCAGTTACACAATTAAGATCGCGGCGATAATTAACAATTACATTGGACCTAATATTGCAGATTCATCGTTAATACACGCAGAGTCTGGTTGTCACCGTCACTATAATAACAACAATAATAGTGATGTGTGTTACGCGATTTCAATGTGTGTGTGTGTGTGTGTGTGTGTGTGTGTGTGTGTGTGTGTGTGTGTGTGTGTGTGTGTGTGTGTGTGTGTGTGTGTGTGTGTGTGTGTGTGTGTGTGTGTGTGTGTGTGTGTGTGTGTGCGTGTACAGGCTAACTCAAGGTATTAGATAATTAAATGTAAGTATACATGTAGTAACGTTTACGTGTTGGCTATAGCGTACTGTAATTGTATAACATGAATTCATCAGGATAAGATATTAGGTATCAACACTAAAACTGTATATATGAGAGTCAAAATTTACTTCTTGGACTCTCGCCTAGACTTCTTCCCAGATAATCTTCAGGCTGGCTGCGATGAGCACGGTGAGAGTTTCTATCTGCAGATTTCTACAGTGGTAAAGAGGTACCGATGAAAATGGAGTCCTAGTATGCTCATTGACTATTGCTAGACCAGGAAGAGGGATATCCCAGATGCAAAATATGCTCGAAAATCATAATCTACCACTTTCTAGGCAAGCCAGATTGAGGAGTGTATTTATAATTTTGAGTTACACAGCTACTAATTTTATAATACTTCAAACGAGTATCACAAAAGTGTCCTGCCCATTAGAAAAAATCTGAAAGTTATTTGAATTCAGCATGAAAACTACTTCTAGATTCAGTTAGTTTTGTTCTTGTAAAAGAAAAAAGTTCTTTTTTGTAGACCAGTGATTTTAGATGATGCACTGCAGGTAGGAATAAACAAATTATACTGTATTTTATTTCTGTAATGTTATGTTAGAAACCTTACTTTACTCTTTTTTGGAGAAGATTACCTTTCAAACTGTTTAGAATCAGGACTGCGTGCTGAGAAAACTCAAAGGAGCATACAAAATATGTGTTCTAAACTTCAGACAACGAATACCGGAATGATGGTGTGTCCCTTAAATATTAAAAGTGTACGGGTATTAAATACGTCGGATCGATTGGGGATGACGGAGGTGATTGTAAAAATCCCGCTAAACTTAGCAAAGGGAGAATGCAAATAAACAACGATGGTATGCCCTGGATCAGTGATATCCGGAGAGATGCGAAGAAGCGGTTGTTACACGCAATAGTGGGGAATATACGGAGCGGATAAGTAGGCTAGTTGGTAATTACTACAATTAAGGACAAAATTTGAATAGTAAAAAGGCCTCCATTTAAAAGGCCTTGAAAACTGAAACACAATTGCAGTCCTCCTTTTCCTTTTCCATATTATTTTTTTTAGAAACGCTACGTTTTTTTCCGTATCGGCCATCTAGGGACCACATGCCAATTTCAATTCTTTACTGTTTGTTCTTTCCTTTTTTCCAATACTCTTTCAACTTCTCACTGTGTCTCCTCTTCCTGTCTTCAGTCCACTTTGAACCTGGGTTTTTCTCTCTCCTACCCTGGACTCCCTCCATTTTTAACACTTTTGCCCGAAAAACTTCTCCTTTAGTTGCTTCTTCTGTGTGTATATTATTTTTTCCTAAATCCTTTTCGACTTCTTTAATCCAACTTGATGTTGACTTCTTCCCCTACAGATATTTGAAGATTTGCTTTGTCAACCTATTGTCGTCCATTCTATATAAATGTCCAAAAAATAATAGTTTTCTTTTTCTCATTGTTTCTGTTATACTTTCTATACTTTGATATAGAAACGTAACGCTACGTTTATTATTACGTAAATATCTTGTTTCATGAAAATCTATTTTTTTAAGGGTTCCATTGTCGAAAGAATTGTGTCTAAGTAAATAAGTCGGTGACACATAGTGCGCTCGTCATTAAAGGTGCGGTTTCTTTTAAGCAATCGTCACATACGATGATCGTGATGATACTATGTCGCAACAGGAACTCGTCAAATGGAATTCGTTGAAGTGGTTTCGTCTGTACGTTGAACGCTAGACAACATTTACATTTGCTAATGAAGAGCCCATCTCTAAGCGTCGGCCGCATGCGGTCGTCGTATGGCATGACTGCATGCAGCCGTTGCACTTATCGCTGATATGAGCTGTGCTGTCAAATGGAATTCGTTGAAGTGGTTTCGTCTGTACGTTGAACGCTGGACAACATTTACATTTGCTAATGTAGAGCCCATCTCTATGCGTCGGCCGCATGCGGTCGTCGTATGGCATGACTGCATGCAGCCGTTGCACTTATCGCTGATATGAGCTGTGCTGTCAAATGGAATTCGTTGAAGTGGTTTCGTCTATACTGTAACCCCTCTTTCTTTTTATGTATTTTTTTTTTAATATAAAACAACTTCTTTAATTTTAATTTTTTTTTGAAAGAGAAGCCACAAGTCAATTAGGACTAGGCTGGAGCCTAGAGAAGCAAAAATCGTGCCGGGTCCAGTATGACGGGACTTGCAATGAAACTCAGCTGTAATGTAACAATAACAAGTTTATTGTATGCTTAGAAATCATACATGCAGGCCAACTCTAGTACATCATTGTCCCCCCCATGAATCATAATTATCACGAATGATTTAAGCCCTGCTTTAACAGTATTAAATTAAAACAACATGTGTACATCACAACAAGTGTGCATAAATTCAGTAAATATATACATATATATAAATATAAAGCATAACAAGCAAAACAACATGTGTATAGCATAACCAGTGTGTACAAATTCAGTAAATACATATATAAATATAATATAATAACAAGTGTGTATAAATTCAGCAAATATATATATAAATATATAAGATTCTCTCTCATCTTGTGGCTAGCTAGACACGGACAAACAGAACACACACAGAACATAAGGCACACAAACTCACAATTACATCAATTCTAACACGAATGCCCCAGGAATGCACCCGCCCCGCAGGCAGTGTAACTACAATACTCCGAACCCAGCAGAGATAAAATATTCGCCCATCAACAACCCGTTTTTGCAGAATTACATAAAAGCCAAAACCCCTAGAAATGATGATGAAAACTCATAACGCATAAATAAAACCGGACCGCCCATTTGCATAGCATTCCACTGATCAATAACCCATCATGAGTGTATGAACCTTAAGTTCCTTCCACAGCATTAAATAAACTTTACAGAACTACATCATCTGATTTCAAACAGTTACTTTACTTCACAAATTCCGGAAGATTTAAAAATCAATATGAACTTTAACACTCAGAAATTAATCACTCGAGGCTTTACAATTTCAGAAAAATTTAGACAAAATGTTTTACCAAAAAAAAATAATGTGTATATGTTATATAGTTAAAGAAATTAAACAGCAGATACTACAAGTGAAAGTTAATCAATATGTGTTTGCCAGTTAAGAAAAACAATCAGTATAGCCCTTTGTAAGGAGCAAAATCAACTAATATATATCCAGGAGAAAAACAAATTATTTTCTATTAACCCCGAATGGCTATATAAATATAATTAAAAATAAAAAAATACAATAAGGTGGTTGTGCTCTAGCATTTATGGCAGCGCGCCAGCATGTGGGTGACAAGGTTTGACAGGCCTGCAACCTGTCTGAGGTTGCACCAGCATGAGTCAGAGAAAAACCTGAGTCCCCTTTTTAAACCCCAGAAAACGTCCCAATAAAAAACCCAGGAAACCCCCAGCCTTTAAATGTTAAACCCTCAGTGAAATTAAAATATATTCATCTCTGTTCCAGCCGGAACAGAGCTACTAACCTGTACTATAAATTTTGTAAAAAGAGTTAAATGATAATGAAATGCAAACTGTAAAATGTGCAAGTGCAAAAAATATCTGGCACGCTCCCCCAGTGCAGCACACAATTACAAGGAGTGCACTTAGTGTAATGTAAATCAGTTATAAAAAGGTGTTCTTGAATTTAACTTATAATGTTCAGTCATGATCAGCTGCTTCCCTTTCTAGCAGACAGCCTGGACACGTGGTCACATGGCTTCAAAGATATTTAAAGTAAACGGCGTACTGCCGGCCCGGCTCCAAAAGGAAAATAAAGTGTGAATATCACCTTAGTACTGCTGGCGAGTGCTACATTGAAAATCAGTCTCCAGCTCCCTCTTCGTACAAGATCTTGCTAATGGTCCATGTCTGATGCAGATGTACGGCGATCAGCAAAGCCAAGTTCCGGCTTAATTCGAGAACCCGGGAGTCGTTTAAGCCTTAGCCAGTCATGAAGACGGATACAAACTGCGTCGTAAATGTACGAAGAGAAAGACAGACAGACGATGTATCTCGCCGTGGGGGCAGTGAGTTCAACTGGCCGTCAGCAGCAGAGCAAGGCGACCCTTCAGCACGAGCTGCGCGCGCAACCGTCCATTTATCTCGTAGTACAAGGGTCGCCTTAGCATACTCGCATTCGCGTTTTTTTTTTTACAATTAAAATACGACTTTAACTAAAACCTTCGATAGCCGGATTTACACCGGCACAGTACGTTGAACGCTGGACAACATTTACATTTGCCTAGAAAATGCGTCGGCCGCATGCGGTCGTCGTATGGCATGACTGCATGCAGCCGTTGCACTTATCGCTGATATGAGCTGTTCTGTCAAATGGAATTCGTTGAAGTGGTTTCGTCTGTACGTTGAACGCTGGACAACATTTACACTTGCTAATGTAGAGCCCATCTCTATGCGTCGGCCGCATGCGGTCGTCGTATGGCATGACTGCATGCAGCCGTTGCACTTATCGCTGATATGAGCTGTGCTGTCAAATGGAATTCGTTGAAGTGGTTTCGTCTGTACGTTGAACGCTGGACAACATTTACATTTGCCTAGAAAATGCGTCGGCCGCATGCGGTCGTCGTATGGCATGACTGCATGCAGCCGTTGCACTTATCGCTGATATGAACTGTTCTGTCAAATGGAATTCGTTGAAGTGGTTTCGTCTGTACGTTGAACGCTAGACAACATTTACATTTGCTAATGTAGAGCCCATCTCTATGCGTCGGCCGCATGCGGTCGTCGTATGGCATGACTGCATGCAGCCGTTGCACTTATCGCTGATATGAGCTGTGCTGTCAAATGGAATTCGTTGAAGTGGTTTCGTCTGTACGTTGAACGCTGGACAACATTTACATTTGCCTAGAAAATGCGTCGGCCGCATGCGGTCGTCGTATGGCATGACTGCATGCAGCCGTTGCACTTATCGCTGATATGAGCTGTTCTGTCAAATGGAATTCGTTGAAGTGGTTTCGTCTGTGCGTTGAACGCTGGACAACATTTACATTTGCCTAGAAAATGCGTCGGCCGCATGCGGTCGTCGTATGCCATGACTGCATGCAGCCGTTGCGCGCTTCGCTGTTATGAGCTGTCAAATGGAATTGGCCAGAAGTGCGTCAAACACCAGCGGTGGGACGCGACTGCTGCAGCGACGGCACTGGGAACCAGTCAACCTGCAGCGATCTCATGCCATTTAGTGTCTTTTTAATGCTGTACTTAATAATCACAAAAAATAATTAATACAAGTTAGCATAGTAATATGTTAAATCATTAATCGTGTGAATGTTAACTAAACCTGGTTTTCAGACAACCAATAAATAGGCTTAAGTAATAACGTACTTTCTAAATTACATTTGTTACAAGCGAGTAAAATATTGACACAGCAGTCATTAAACTTGATAATTACTTCGTAAAATAATGGTTTCTTGTAAAGACTGTGGATCTTAGTGTTATCTTACACACGATATTTTGTACTTAATTTGGAATACTACCCGTCTCGTGTCTCCTTTTATAGATCCCATTATCACGACTCCTTTTGCATGTTTCTATCATAATTCTGCCAGTACACGAATCAATTTCTTGTCGTTTTAAAACGTACAAACACATTTGTTTTTTTCACATAATCCCTGTAGGTTGTAGGTGAAACTTCACCTCTCCCAACGGATCAGTTGCACGGATTCGCTGCATGAGATTGCGCAAACGAAACCGCACACGCTTACCAAGACTTAGCTGGAAAATTAAAGGCGTTTTATGGTACCTGTATGCTATTTGTTAAACCTACAAACTGCCCAGGGCGAAACGACGTTAATCTAAATTTACATAATGTTTCCTAAATTTACAAAATGCTGTGTATCTACACCATTCATCCACTTGTTTGACACTTTACTTGTCAAATGTTTTACTATTTTAAAACCTCATGCTTTATAAGACTAAATAAAATATCTTGAAGACACGATGTGTTATAACCGTAAAAGGAAATGTTTTTCCATCAAAAGGAAACCAGACAGAGGCTTTAAAATTTTTTATCGTTCACTACTAACTTAAATGATTATGATATCTATTGCATAGGTTACGAAGAGCCGTTCTGTTACTTGCGTGTGCCATGCAAAAGGCACACAATTAACGTTATGTACACAGCAACAGTAGCAACGTCTGACCTTACCCAAACGCAGATGCGTAGCGGTGTAGTACGTTGGAGCCTTGACACAGTGTACCATGGTCACAAGATCGATCTGTAGACACTGCGGCGTAGTTAAGTCCTCCTCCTTGGTTATGGTATACCCTGTCTGCTGTTTTCGAGTTTTATGTTCGTGTAAAAAAAAAACAATAAAAAATTTATAAAAACGCAGTCTGATGGTAATATCAGACAACCGCAAATCATTTACTTTTTAAAAATGTAACCTTTAAAATACAACCTAAGCAACTCTCAAACTGAATTACACGCCTTCTAGAGCAATAGTCCAATGAGTGCTCTTTAATTTAGACAAGTATGGAATGACATTTGCCAAGTCTATGTTTTAGGTCTACTGTACCTGCTTGCATTTTCTTGTCTAAGTACTCTCTTTTTCAAAGTAGCGTGGACGTATGTTCGTTACGTTGTTTTGTTATTTTATTTTTGTATTTGATATTGATTTTGGTAATTTTTATAATTGTTGAAATCTTTAAGTGTGTGCGTAGAACTTTATTAAGTTTTTGATATTTTGCACGTAGGCTAGTAGGCCTACTACTGACTGGATAGTATGCAATTTTCTTTTTGGACCGAACTGTCCCAAAAGAGCACAGTAATCACGAAAATTTTTGAAAATTTCGTTTTCAGTAAGAACAATCGTTCTGATGCTTCGTATTTAAAAGGATCCCTTACTAAATGAAATATTGATTACGGATGTGAGATGGTCAAAACTTACAGCAGAAAACTTTAAAGTGTATCTGTGTGTATTACAAATCAACTTCAATGTGTGCCTGTGGTAGGGTCTTTAAATGATCGGAGGCTATGAGAATTTTAGAACGGAGTTTTAGATTCCTTGCACCTTAAGTTATAAATCATGTTCCGCAAAGGCACTCTGAAAAGTTCGTTGACATTTGTTGCGCCGTTTATGAATGACATGCTCTCAAAACAGAGAGGCAGCTTCGTTTATGAATGACATGCTCTCAAAACAGACAGGCAGATTTGTTTATGAATGACACGCTCTCAAAACAGACAAGCAGCTTTGTTTATGAATGACATGCTCTCAAAACAGACAGGCAGGTTTGTTTTTTTTTTTTAAGAGAAAAAGGCCGACAGTCTTATTAGCGTAGTAAGAATTATTTCAGGCGGCAAACGGACAGACGAGTGACTTGGCGGTTCTCATAGACAGTCGGACGGCATACTGTCTGTGAAACGAACTTAAATAAGGAAACTATACGTCCGTGATGTAACCGTGAACTATGCCCACGACACCTGATAACGAACAGAGTGGCAAAGGTCATGGACTCTGCAATAACATATAATCACAGAACATACACACCCACTCGCAGAACAGCGAATGTCGAAACACGTAATAAACGATAAAAAAGTTTTAAAATTTGAAAAAACTTCATTTCATTAATGCTTTGATTGCATGAATTTTGTTTTATTTTGTACCAGTAAAGACTAAAATAAATAAATCATTTCCAAAACGCAGATGAGTAATTGTTCATCACAGTAGCGCTTAAGGCAAAATTTCAATTAGGGCCTGTCACGAATTACTGAGGGAAACAAAAGATCAGGAACGTATATATGGGTTGAAAACAATTAGTTACGGTTACAAAAAAATTACAATACTTGCAGTTATAAAATTCTTTAAACGGATTCTATATATTTAAGATTTACTAATATGTCATTTATTTTACAATTTCGAAACAAAATGTCAGATACGAATGGGTTCAACATGTACATATTGTAAAAAAATAAAATACTAAATTGTTGTTATCAGCCATAAGTCAGCTCATACAATTACATACCCTCAAAATGTCATAATGTGTAAAGTGTCGTCATAAAGATTTTTCGATAATTGGTTTTTTCGATAGGTGTGTTTACATGATAGGTCTAATTATTGGGCGTTGTCAGATGTAGCCACTACTGCTGCTATTTAGATTCAGAGTTAAAGAGGGTTCACTTTCTCTTAAAATGTCAATAAGTTTAGGTTTGTTTTTTTATTCTGTAACAAATAAGTTGTAGAAACATCTTCTTAGAGTTCAGGCGTAATTGATGTAATTTAGACAAATATAAAACAAATTAATGAGCAAAGCAATAAGACAATTATTTCTACACGAAAGTCACCAAATATTTGAGACAAATGGTATATTGAAATATTTTAAAATTCAGAATATTAATATACTTAACACATGAAGATTTTTGTGCAACAAAATGTGTACAAATGAAAAATTGTCTGTCGCTTTAAGCGAGGTTCTCAAGAATTTGCATCTTTCATGGTTTCTATTTCAGAAATGCAGATGACATTAAGCTCGCTGATTAAATTATACGGTATGGGTTGAAGACATACTGAATTCTTATTGGTGTTCTTATTCTTATCATTGAAATCTTATTGGTGAATATTTTAATTTGTGTAGACTGAAGACCTATCTGAATTCTTAAAATCTATGAATCACTTTACTGAAGGAGTGGCGTGGATCGAGTTCTTGTTTTTGTAAAGCTACAATGCACGAGATACGACATTAAAGTAAGAGACAGATTTTTCTCCGCTTGTTGTGGTAACCTTGCGGCTGCTACCTCAGACTATGTTTAACCCTGATCCCTACCTCATCGTAACGTGGGATAAACATCGAACAAGAGCGCCGGTGGATGCTATCGAATACATCTGTAAGTACAACATCGATGGTTAGAAATCATCGGCCTTATTCTATACATGCTATGGGTCATCCATTATTAACATTATGCAATTGTTTAATATGAAAAATGAAGACACAACAAGATAGAATTTCGTTCTTTATGTAATCATATGAAATACAAAACGCTACAACATCTGAATAAACGTTTAGTAAAACACACAAACAACCTACAGTATTCTTCAGGTATTCAGTTATAAAATATAATCAATTAAAAGCAAATATTCCCTCGAGTCTATTAATTGCTTTCCTAATAATCGTTTTCTTTTGCGCCACGTTTGTACAAAAGTTTCTGATGTGACTTTTTGAAATCAAAATATTGCCAAATGTTTTGATAATCTTACCACAATGCTTGGGACTTCATACGTTGTAAGTTTGGAAAATATTTTCAATAAATATTGGTCAGCGGCATATATAGCACCAACTATGTTTCATTAATATTATATTAAAACTGAATAACTGAATATTTAAGTGAAAAAGATTTAAATCAGGTGTATCGTCTTGAACACAACTATTGAATTTAACAGCTATTTTTTAGTACTTAAACGTTATATGAAACGCCGAAGATTAAAATTTTCAACAGTTTATTTTCTTTTTTTTTGAATTTCTAACATAATTATAATAGTGTAAAAAACTAAAAAATTTCAAACGAAAACTTCCACTCAATCGAAAGTGACCACTGATGGTCAGAATGCGTTGCTTCTGATCCGTCAATGGTAAAAACATCATGAATCGGGTATTCGTCTGGGAATAAGGACAATTTATTCCGAAGTGCTCTCCATACAATAGTAAAAATCAACAGAACAGAGAAACGTGGAATCTGAACTATAGCAATTACAGTCAGAATTATTGAACCGAGTTAACACTGGTAATGAGAATGGGGGTTTTCCAGCATGTTCCAGCGATAAAACTCCAAAGTTTTTAACGGTATTAAAAGGCATCACTAAGACCAGAGGAAACGCATACTTATGCGCTCGTTTGATATCAAGAGCATTGTTCACAGCGGGTATTCACTGGTAAGACAGTTAATCAATAATGCTACAGAGAAATTCTCAGAAAATTAGAAAACGAGATCGTCGTGCCGTTTCGAACATTGGCGACTACTGGATCTTCAGTCACGATGATGCCAATCCATGTTAACGCCCAAAGTGATTTCATTGTTATAGGTAAATAACGCTGAAAATGACCTGCGCAGAACAAATATTTTTAACACACTTGGGACATTTATCGTATAAAGTCACGTGACGCAAGACAAGTATGTGGAAAGTGTCATTCAGCATTATTGTGCACAACAAATTGAATATATGAAAATATGTCAAGGATATTTTGTGCGTTTCTTTAAATTTATTGTGGAATATGGGAATAGAAACGTATTTTTACTCTTATCTTTCCTCAGGGCCATAGAAGGCAGTAAAATAAAGAAGCGGTATTATTCCAGCTTTTGGCTGCCAGAAGCAACTAGGAAGCTTATGTCAGTGATTCTTAGTATTTGTGAGTTCTTAAAATCCTAAAATATTTTCATAGTTTGTAATGTGTGTGTGTGTGTGTGTGTGTGTGTGTGTGTGTGTGTGTGTGTGTGTGTGTGTGTGTGTGTGTGTGTGTGTGTGTGTGTGTGTGTGTGTGTGTGTGTGTGTGATTTTGTTGTAATATTATACGATGGAAGTATTTATATTAATTTTTTAGTATATCTTTCATTGAAACCTTTTGTTCAACATAATCAGAATTAAAAATTGTTCACACACACGCGCGCGCGCGCGCGCGCTCACACACTGTAAGAGCCGCCACTGCCTACAGCTGTTCTGCCGTTCACCAATCCAGTGCACATAACTAACATCCAAGTGCTAAAATATAATATGTCTGTCTACCTCTTTGTTTCTCTTGGAATTTACTATTTGTTTATGAAATGTTTATTCATAGCATAATACAAAAGTTTACTATTTTCAGCTCTTTCTTTGATTTCCATTTCTTTGTTTTATTCGATTTTTGTTTTACTCGTATTAATTCTCATGTCTTCCCGTCTAGTAATGTGTTCCATTCAATATAATTCCCTTGAAATTCTCTTTGACTTCTGCTTATCAATATCGTAGACTTACTTTACAGTTTCTTTGCTAATAATCTGTTCTAGTTACCAATGGACAAGAAACGTGACTCGCTTTGTTTTGTTAGCACTCTGCTGATATTTATCTGACGGTTTTACACGAGTCACTGACATATACTTCTTTGTAAATCCTCCTTTGTTCTCTAGTGATGAATTCACGACAATTATTGTAATAATTAGATCAAAACGAATTATAATTTATGAAGTAACATGAGTGAATTATGGGAAAAGTTTATTGCGAGTTCAGAGCAAGGCCAACTTCATGCTTTGCGTATTTGTGTCGAACTTGGACTTCTTCAATGACAACAAGGTGTTTTTTGTATTTCTGTTAAGTCTACATTGACTTGTTTGGAAAGAATGATTGTGCACTCCCAAAGCTGTTAATTTGAAATATTAAACTGCTGTATGACAATGCATCTAATAAAAACGGCGTAATAATATCGAAGGGAAACGAAAGATTGGAAAGAGAAGCGTCAACAACTGCGGAGGATAAACTAGGACAATCATTTCCAAAATATAATATGTTGTTGTAGTCTTAATTTAGTGAGTTTATGATGTATTCTCACAGTTACATACTTCTACTGTCTTTGAAAATGGTTTCAAGACGCAGGATAATTAAGAGGGACACAAAGGACACACCTAGCAAATCTCTGGGTCCCCGATTACGATTGTCTGGTCCCGCATTAGCGTCTGTATACTTCTACAACTCCACCGACGACGCTAATCAAGAATAGCCGTTTAAGATTTTTTTTTAATTGTATTAAATACTTTCAATTTGGTAAAAAAAGATTCAAGATGATATAAAACAGTAAAATATAGTGTAACTGTTTTAAGTGGATTTAAACATGTGATTGTAGTTATCAATATCGATGTTTACAACAATCGGTTATAACGTGTAGGTACGGTCGGATAATTTTGTAGCGCAAAAATTAACCGATTCATAAAATACTTTTTCACGATAGTATAAATGGCCTCCTTTAGCTGAAAAATTGTTGGGGGCCACAGAAAATTTGTTTGATGGCCAATGAAATCTATGGGAGACCTCGTTGCATGCTAAAGGTAATTAGATTGTCATGCTGGTCACTGTGTGATAACTCTGATATGTTGATAAGAGCAGTGACGTGTCTAGAATTTGGACTGGGGGGGGGATCCGGGGTCGAGTGGGCTTCATACACAAGAAAAAACAAGTTAAGCCTAATCAACATGGCTGTCTTTAAAGTGGCTGAAAAAATGTTATAACATTCTGAAATCAGTGAAACAGTGAAACATTGTTTACAAGATACTTATTGACTGAATTGATTTTCTTATATTTCACATAGGCCTATCAAACGTATACGCTAATGCTGTGTAATAAACCTTTTTGTATATTTAAAAAAGAATTACTACTATATTAGCGGACACAGCTGAAAAAATAATTAATCAGGCTAAAAATTAAGAGACTAACAAAGTTTTTCGACCCTCTGGGGGGGGGGGTCCGGTCCCGTTCGTCCCCCACGTAAATACGCTTCTGGATAACAGTTAACAGATTTTCATTTACAAATAAACAGGTGAATAGTGATATACTCACCATGTTACTCAGTAAGCTTCAACTACGAACATAAAATTGTCAAACTGCAGAACTTAGGCTTTCAATTAAAATGAAAACCATGTTAGCGGAATGTACGCCCGCGCACGCATCTGTGAACAAGGTTTTTCATTTCAGATGCAACAAGAGTAAAAGAACCGGTTCCCGGAATAGACATTAAAAGTTTAAACACGATACGCTATAGCCTACGCTACAATTTATTTGACGGATCGTTAAATGATAAAAGAATCACAAGCAGACGGATGTAGTATAAGTGAGAAACATGTAACAACAAAAACATAAACCGTATTGCCAACTCAGGTATTACGTACTTACGAGTTTTCAGTTAGATTGAAGTTGTTGAAGGTTACAAAACTGAGTCCACTCTTGGGTTTGTATATTGGCTGCAGTAAGGAACTTAACCCGACTGTTTATCCTCAATTCGACACCGTTTACCAAACTGTCAGTTCCATTTAATTCCTCCTGTAAATGAGCAAATACCTGTTCAACACAAAGAGTAATATGAGAGAGTAATGAGGAACGTAGTAGAGGTTCCGACAGCGAGAGAGAGGGGGGGAGACGAACAGAAGGACATGTAGGCCGACAGAAGTCAGCGAGACGGAGGTCCAAGGCAGAGAAGAATCCGTCCAAGATAAGGTAATTATATTGGAAGAAACATTTAACGTTTTTACTATTTTAAGTAAATAATCTGTGGTATTCTACATCATATTTATTGTAACGCGACGAAATGGAAGACCCAAAATACGAGTAGAACTCTAACATAAAATATCATAATAAAATAATTTGCCTATGTATGAAATAAATAAAATCTAAATGACCACAATGGGTACCATACAAGGTATAATCATAATAAATGTATTATATAAATAAACAAAGTTGATGTTAAGATAACTGCTAATATAAACTAACTTGACGGGAAATGGAAAGTTATCGATTAAGAAGTGCACTGGCTTTGTGAGAATAGCAATAGCTGTTGTATTTTATGTTTTACATTAATATTGTATGCATTATTCAATTATGGTATAATCATAAATTATTATTATTATCAGTATTTGTGTATTACTAAAAAATCTTATTTCTGTTCAGAGTTGTTATGTACTATAGGATTTTTATATTATCAAACTATGTTTTATATTTTAAGAATACTTATAAACCTTGATGTTAGTCACTAACTCTTTCACATAATGTGTAATTATACTAAATGACACTTAATAATAAAGTGATACCAGTATAAAATAGTACTATCAAGTAATAGTCAATTGTTGAAGGTCTAATGTTATTATTTAGTGTTAATTAGAGTTTTAGCCATAAGGGCATAATATTGTTTTAATGTTTGTTTCATTTTAATGTTTGTATGTTATATCAAGGAATAACTATAATTAGACAAAAATGTAAAAGACCAACAGGCTACATAATGTTATAAATTGAAACAATGTACTATGAGGAAGTATTAGGAAATAGTCCAATGTCTACATAAAAATTATTGTAAATTAATAAGAGATGATATAAATACCAAAATAGGCCTTAATTAAGTGTTAACAACAACAGGTTAATAGTTTAATATAATCGTATTATAATTTGGGAAGTGCCAGAAATTATATATAATGATCAATAAGACAGAATTTTGTAAATTCCTAAATTAACTATTAGGGCACTCACATGTATCTTGTGAGATGTTAAAATGTTTGTATTTTTATTGGGAATATCATGCTGTTAACTAATTTAAGGTTTATTAAATATTAAGTAGGGAGTAAGTTGGAGTAGAAAATGTAAAAATGGTAAATTTTAAATAATCAGGGTCATATGACACTTAAACCCAACTGTATTGACCAATGGGAATTTTGCTAATTTTGGTCAAGCCAGTTGAAAGAAAAAGAAAAACAGATTATTCTATTGTTAGACTTGAAAGTGAATAGTTGAAGAGATCTCTGCCTCTCTACAGAAGGAAGTGTACCATAGAATCTTGTCTGAGGCAGATAAGAAGAAATTAACAAATATTAAAACAAATTATTAATCAAGAAAGTAATAAAGTAAAGTATAAATAGAATAAGGAAGAATAAATTAAAAATATTATAACATTTTTAAATAATTATTCTACGAGATAGTGAGAGATTTAACCTAATTATAAAACACTTTTAAAATTACACCACACCGAACTATATTCACTAACACATGTGCACCAGAACAATAGTGAAGAACTAAATTAAAAAACAGTAGAACATTTATATAATTAACTTTATTTTTAAAACTTGGTTTCAAAATTTCTGGAAGCTTGGGATACATGAAGTTGTCGTGAAGCAGAGCCGCCATCTTGACAACTCGCAAAGGACTCTGGGAATACGTCATCTTTGACTTGTTCACAAATCGAATTTTAGAATTAATATTATTGTGTTCTGTCTAGTATTAAGCCTTATTATTTTAGTAAATAAGGATTATTTCATTTTTGATGTGTGATACTTCTTCATAAGCATTTTGAACTTTACTAACTGTCAAAAGAACCCCGAACTGAGTATTAATATATGAAAGAAATAAAGAGTCGAACTGGAAGCAAGAATCGATACCGGTCTTATGAAACATCGATCTGTTATTAAACAGAATTGTATTTAATGAAAATAAATGAAAATCATTTTCCTAATTATCTCAAAACTGTCTTTGATTGAACTAAATGTAAAAATAAAAGAATTTTTAATTACAGTAAAGAAGAGTTGAATAATTACGACGACTTAAATAAGACGTAGCTCCAAATAAATAACGGTAAGTCACCTAACCCCAAAAGAAGAGCTCGACACTATAGCAAGTTACAATTACTTAAGAAGGAACTTAAATTATTTTTAATAAATTTCAATAACAGTTATAAAGTATAATAAAAATAGGAAATAAAGACACCGTCTCGAACAAGAGGTGTTAGATAAATTATAAAACCCTACCGCCACAATTTGAATACAACGGTTAGGCATAGTTCCGCCTGGCAGTTACGAACAAATTTAATTTCTTTTAATAAACAATTCACATTCTTATTTAACTGTGATTAATACAACTATTCTTTTAACACAAAACAAATAATAAATCAAATATAAAAAAAAAAATAATTAAAAGCGAAAAGAGGAGAACGATTCTAGTCGTTACATTATATGTAAGGGCGTTTGTAAATAAGAAAATATACGATTTTTTAAAACATCAACGCCCAACATACTAATCAAAGTATATTTTTTGTAGAGGAAAGTCATGCATGGTACCAACCAGTGATAAGGATCAGATTTTTGGTAAAATGAAAGTGACCCAAAAGGAGACAAGTGTATTACGAAAACAGTCGGTCATCTTATAGACTGAAGTTTTTAAGTATGCTCACATCTTATAAATATCTTACGTCAGCATAATACATGACGACAGGACGCATACAAAGACTATGTGTAGATATATGAAAGCGTAGTTCTCTTATAGTAGTAACAGATGTGAGGAATCTAACATGTCAAACTCAGAAAACTATAGTCTAAACAGAATAAAGTGGAATTTTTATGGGAGATATCATAAAGGGTGAAGTGTCTTAACGTGTATCAGTCTGCAAACGGAAATGGTACTATTTGTGGGTACAATTATAACAAAATGTAATAACACCGTATAGTGACAATTCTGATTTTTATAGTAAACCTCTGTCTGCTGTAGTAACCTATCTATTTTTTAGAATCGTGAATACTAGCCCGTTTTCTGCCTTTACGAGTACAGATCCCGACCACCAAACTTCCTATCCATCCACGTTTTGCGTACATGTATATGACGCTTGACTTTACAAGTAGAGCCACAATGCTTTAATTTCACGGCTTATACAATTAGTGATATCAGGGGTAATGATTGAGAAGCTTCCCAAGGAAAGCTGAACTACATTTAAAGCAAGGACGTGTTGTGAAGGGGCCGACAATGTAGTCAGCTTATAAGGCGGAGAGAAACTGACAGGCGGAAAATGTCAGAAGTCCTAATCATTGGAGGTAACGTAACGGTGACGTAACTGAGAAGACAACTTATCGTTTTGTCGCGTACGCACACACATGCAGGGGCAAGCGTAAGAACTGAGAAATGTGTCATGAGATCGCAGAAGACAGGACAATTATTAAATATAATCAGAGGAAGATTATGTCCAGCACCGCAGCATTAATCGATAACGTAAGCTGGGATTGATAGGAAGGAGTACAACAGACAGAAGTCGTTTGCGTCTAGGGTCGCCAATTGAAAATTTTTGAAATGAGGACGTCTTGCCTTGAGAAAGAGAATTTTTTTAAAAAAAGAAGGACTTTCAACAAATCTTTAATTAATAGTAATTTTCATATTAAAAAAAATTGTATCAGGATTATTATATTAATTAACTGGATATTGAAGAAATAACACCTAAATTGTGCCTGTTCAGTCAAAACTTCTTGAACTGTATTTGACAAGTCCTTTCAGTGATTCTGGCAAGAAGCGATTACTTTCTTTTGTTCATTGAGTGTTTATAAAGACGAAACACCCTCTCAATGTTCACATTGTGGCTTGAAATAGCAATGAAAAAATTGCAGATTTTCAAGAGCTCTGAACGAAGATCATGATTAGCACATATCCTAAATTACTCATATCGTTGCTTGCCTAAAGTTGTTTCTTTAGATTTCTCTAGATCTAGTTTTGCAACACATTCTAAACTGAGAACCGCGGCGGAGTTAGCTATGCGGCGAATAACTATTAAACTATACAGCTATCAGACAATCCAGTTTTTAAAGTTGTATTTTTATGACATTTGATTAATTTGATATGTTGTGTATTGTATTTGTGATAGGCCTATTTAAATACATTTTTTTCGTAATCGAAACATATGAAATTTCTTGATATTTGCACTATGTCTTCCTTAACTGTGAATAAAATTATGTTAACAGTCTCATCTTCTCTAACATTTTAAAAAAGGAGGACATTTGAACTGTTTTTTATAAAAGCTGGAGTAGAAAGCCATAAAAAGGAGAGTGTCTGGGAACCCTATTTGCGTCACGTGAATAAGTCTCACTCAGTTGTTTTCAGAAACAAGTGACTAGTAGAGTAACTAACTAATGGGGGGGGGGGCAAGAACCGCACGTTAAGTTTCTAAGTTTAATAACATGCTTTATCAGCTTCATATGATTTAATGACTTTTCAACATTGTAAGGATTAAGTATTCTTCAGGATAACATTTTAAAAATGTATATTGGAACTCATAATTTTATGATGACAAACTAATTTTATAGCCGTGTAATTTGTTTAATATTATTTTGTTTCTTTTTGTGAAAAGCCAGCTCTTGTTAACAACCAAAAATTGTTGGAAATACAGTAATTGGAGCTCGTTATAAACCTTTCGTTATTTTATGTCTGTTGGGATGTGGAGAAAGTGCGCCTATTCGGGATCCCACATATCTTAAGTTCCAACGAGTATCAGATACTCTGTTCCTGACACATCACTGTGAAGACAATGTAGATCACAAATTCGCGGGAGGGGGCATAATACTGAACGAGACAAGCAGAACAGAGAGACCAATTTGTACGAGGTGACATCGTTCTCCTATAACTCGTCACTGCTCCAACTTCTATGAGAAAACTGCTTCCAAACTTTTCAATCCCAGTTTTCTTGTCTCTGGGAATTTACACAAAGTAGGGCTACCATAAAACATTGTGTACACACGTTGAACGAATGTAATTAAATGTTTATTACGATGCGTTTTAGTTTTATAAATTCAAGTTAAAGAAAACAAGTTATATGTTATAAAAAAAATTTTAAAAACTTGCTTTTATTATTATTATTATTATTATTATTATTATCATACATTGCATAAGTTTAATTAGTAAACTCCCGTACCAATTTTTTGACAATTTTTTTTAATTTTATTTATTTTAATTTTATACCTCCGCACCCCCAATTTCCACCCCTTTCGTGGGATGTTCGCAAAACGGGTATCGGATTCGACCCCAAAAACCCCCGCATAGCCGTTTTGCAGATTTTTCAATTTTCACCCCCGCACCCTTAATGTACCCCCTACGGGGGGATATTTGCAAAATTACGGTGGAATATTGTATTGTCATCCGACCTTTAGTAACTGTGCAAAATTTCATCAATAGGTTATGTCAGGAAGTGTGTTAAATGAAGGATGCAAGATTCCAACACAAACAAGATTGTGAGTTAAAAAAAAAAAGTAGATTATTTTGTATTAAATAACGTTTCTTGTCCAGGCGTTACTGATAACGCGGACAGATGCAATCGCAGTCATTACACATAATTTGAATAACATGTCTGTCGGCATCCAGGTCACTTATAATGACAAATAATAAATAATATATTCACCTTTTCCTGTCTCGTGACCACATGTATTGACGCAATGATATTATTTACGCGTTTCGATACTATGTATCATCATCAGAATATATATTAAAATATAATCACTCAAAGAGGTCGTTAAAATTTAAAACATTAAAATCACAATATCGAAACCAAATAAGTATTTATACGAAGCGAGTGCTTATATTTTAATATATATTCTGATGATGATACATAGTATCGAAACGCGTAAATAATATCATTGCGTCAATACATGTGGTCACGAGACAGGAAAAGGTGAATATATTTATTTATTATTTGACAAATAATTTCTCTTTTGTATATGGGAGCATCGATACATTTTTGATCGCTTCTTACAACTTCATGCGTACTGTAGATGTTATATGTCATAAATAATATGTTACAAATAACATTATCTTCGGTAATAGTCGGCTGTGACAACCTAAGCTCTGGAAGCCACAAAACTTGCAAAAATCGCGGTTTTTGTTTCTACGTAAACTACAGGTCGAAACTAGGTGCGGGGCGAAAATTTTCAAAAACAAAAATTGCGGGATCCCAGTAATGTAAAACTGCGGTTGTTTCATTTTCTACGTGGAATCCACGTCTAATTTATCTGCGTACTCTGTAAATAAGGTAGATTTTTGACGTAAGTAAGGTAAAATTTACGTTGTTAGATTAACATGCAAACTATCCCCTTCACCTCTCTCGCTATTTGTAAAATCCACGTGAAAAGAAACCAACTCGAGTTAAGGGCCACCCTTCCCTATTACTATGTCAGTTACGTATGTCTTCCTTTCTGTGAGAGAACTCGTTTTCCACTAAAACTCCATTTTTGTTCAGATCACTGGAAAAGCAACCAGCTCGAAGCAGCTGTATCGCTGTAATTAAGTATGCATTTTTTCCTCAAATTGGAAGTAAAAAGTGCGAGTTTTTTGCATCCGCACCTAGCTTTCACCTTTAGTTTGCATAGAAACATAAAAAACGCGGTTCCCAAGTTTTAGGGCTGCCAGAACTCAAGTTGTGACTGCCGACTATTACCTCATCTACAACATGTCCTTAAAAGAATTCCATTGGTGAATGTAGGGGAATATGATTTTTTTTCTGGGGGGGGGGGCCTTGTCATAACTCGTAAACGTGTTCCTCTCTCATTCAATATTTTGTGCACCACTCCATTTATTATTTTATTACGCATCTTGGTCGTTCCATGCTCTTCCACTTACTAATTTACAATACCTAAATCCTATATCTACCTATACCTCTTTTCCTGATTGCCCATTCTCTGACCTATACAGTAAAATACTTCATCCTCAATGTTGTTAAATTGTGATCTCGGGCTGTTTGGCCATGGTCCAGTGCTAAAATCTCTAGTATTATCATCAAACAGCCCGCGATCACAATTTAACAACATTGACTCCGACCGCATAAGCCTTAGAAGTAATTTACTTCGTCCCTATAAAAGGGACTTTATAGGTTTATAGGTATAAGTCCAAGTTCATTCTGCTATACAATCATCCTTTTTCCTTTCCTTCGTTCGCTTTGGCTATTCTATTGTAATCTCTTGTTTACTTCTTAGTTCACATGCTCCCTAAAAATCTGTACTTGCTTGATTTTCCTCTTTGATGCATCTACTTTCTTATCTTTTTAATCATTTATTGTCATCTTTTCCATTTTCCCTACATTTCTACATAATTAGTCGTTTTTAACATGTGCCTAATTTAAGCTAAAAACATATTGCGCAACGTTTAGGAGAAGCGGTAAGGAATGTTTTCTTTTATCCAAATACGCGGGACAATGTATATAGTATTGAAACTAATTTTTTGCGTCCGCGGGTTTTTGGCGAGATAACACTTAGATCCTTGTGGCACTTAATTCGCATGCGTGTTTAATCTTATCAAATATTTACAATACGATTATAAATAAATAAATGATAAAAACCAGTAAAAGTAGTTGTGCGACACAGTGTCTGCTCATCACCTGATTTTGTCTGCAGATTACGCAGCAATTCTTAACAATAACCTCTGACATTGGCGATTGCGATAACGGCTTTCAGATAAAACAAACACTGCCGAGTGTGACACGCTGAAGATATGAATATATGATATGTTTTTGTTCCCCTACAGTGATAATTTGATTTTATTTTAAAATTTTTGAAGCTCTATTTAAAACATTTTCTTAACGTAGTATGATAAATTTCGTGTTTATCTCTGCTCGAACCTTTTTGTTTCTAAGTCAACGATCCCTTTGTTTTCATTTGACCATTTATTGACTGTATAATAATAAAAGCCAAAAACGCTTATCACTGAACACTTTCTTTGCCAGCTTATTTGTGAGTGTTTTTGTAACGTATTGCCGCGTTACAAATCCAGGGAACCCATCTTAACTGACCTCTGCCAATTACATGGGCTGCCTACGTTGTAACGAACTGTATTCACATCAAATTAACTGAACAAATTACTTACTAACTGTGTAAGGAAACAAGGGAAGGTATTGTACTGATTTACGCACTCATTTTATGTGTGTAACAAGACGACTTCTCTTTATTTAACAACTGTTACTGACAGATCCCATTGCATCACTAATTAAACTAAAGTATTTAATTTCTTTTATAAAACTTTGGGATCAAATTGACTCTATTTTGCTATACCTCGGATCCGGGTTAACTTTCTGTATTTGATAGTAAAGACTTTTAATTATTTTCAATTCATTATCTTAGCTTGCAAGACTTCTTTAACCATTTGAAGAATGGTACTATTATTTGTAATAATAATAAGATATTTTAATATATAAAGCGTTACAACGTATGATGTTTGAGTTTTTTACAGTAAACTCTTAGATTTACTCTTTTTATGTTTACATAAAATTAATTGTCTTTGAAAAGTCTCTTTTGGAAGTGTGTAGTGTAACAAATATTATTTACTCTCGATAGACAGGCTATCGAGTCACCTTTAGAATGGAATGTAGAAACCTCGTCCTGGGGTGTCCGTCTTGGGTATCCTTGTACGCGCCGTCATCATCTGGGTCGGGTCTTCGTCAATGAGGTGTCTAAAGTTCACAGAGGAGATTGAAGCTTCTTCGGTGTAAGTATATGCAGATTCTCGGATGTCCTAAACAGCATCTCCTGCCGGGTATACGTGTCTTTAAGCAGTTCCTGCAGATCACATCTTTAGGAATGATGTTGAAATTTGAGTTACTTCTTGAAGAGAGTCGTCATCTTGCTTGACACTATTACTTTTTGTTGTTACATGTTATTTCTTCTTGTTACCACATATTTATAGTTAATGGTACATGTCACACGCTTTTAGCAGTGGTAGTTACTAAACTACATTTAAATTAAACAAACAAACTAACAACATTTTATCAGAGCTTTCGCTCGTACGTCTGCACTCTGTGAGGTCAACATAGCGAGAGAGAGTTTTTCTGCTCGCTTCAACTGGTACTTAACAAAAGAGAGGGGCAATTACTCCGCGAGAATATAGTCCCTACCTTTATTCAAGTTAACATTTTTATTTACACAAACTATACCTTAATAAACCTATATAATTTTAATGAGTTATTTTAACGACTATCTGTGTCTTCAGATTTTTAATTATTAACATTATGATTTTTATCTTATCCTAAATTACAGACGACTCGGAATGTCGAGTCCGGAATTAACAGGTCACCGCCTGATAACAAGCAAAGGGTTAAATATGACAATAATAACTATTTACAATTTGTCTTTTTATTAATTTTTCTTTGGACTTCTTAATTACTTCTTATTCTCATACTGAGTACATACAGGGGTTTTAAGTATTATAGTGAGATTTAAAATTGATTAATCGCTCGCAAACTTACTTTTTAAAATTCTTTCTTTTTTACAATTACTGTTACAATTTAAATCGTCACATTTTGTACTTTTGTATTTTCGTTAGGCGTAGTTTGCCGTTTTGACGTAGCTGGCGACATGAATATAACTGTCATAGCACGGGTTATAAGCCAACAGATTACCGCCGTTTAGATTACATTGTCACACAATTCTATTTTTACTCGAAGTAATTCAACTTTCAACCGCCGGTTGTTACCAGTAAAGAACTCGATCAGACCCAAAATATGAAGATCAGCCGACTATAAATTTCCGGCTCCCAGCACTATGCATCAAACGATTATAAATTTTCTCCATTCCATAATTACAATCAGTTACAATTGATTATAATGGCCTTTATGGTATCTATAGGCCTACTTTCCGCTTGTAATATTTACTGTTTTAACTAAAATATTCATTAATTTTCAGTACCAAATAATTTTCAGCACTCGTATTTAGGACATGAATACTAGCAACATAAAAAAAATATATATAGTACTCTAGACTTTGAACCGAAACCAACACATTCTGTTATAAAAAAATGTGGAAATATTTTGTTTTCTTTGACTTTGGCAGTGTAGACGGTGAAATTTTTAACTATTTACAAGTACTTAATTTGAGTTGAATGGTCATTTCTACACCTTTTCGCCACTTTACGTACTTCTGGGGTCTGTTCTGCTGCAGAAGAATTTCAGAAGAAGAATGAACAGGTGCTCACTGGGGCTAAAGAAGTTGTTTAGTTTTCATATGATTCGTTCCTCAGTTTTTTGGACGTAAGACACGTGAGGCCTGTCTAGAGAATCCGAATGATATTCCTGTAGAAAACTCTGCGACGTCGAAAAACTACGATCCAACGTAGTTAAGATGACAGTGGGCTAAGGACGCGTAGTACGTACCCAAAAACTCTGCGTACCGTCATATGGAGTCATGTTTTGTTGAAAAGATTTTATGAGGACAGACATAGCTAGAAGAAAAAACGTACTACCGGAGGAGAGAAAGTGAAGATAAACATTATTTACATACACATTGGTAAAACAGTGATAGGAGAAGTAGAATGATAATTACGTTAATCAAAACAAAGCTTGATCTCTTATGCTAGTGACCAGTGTTCCTGGGTGTTATAGTAATTGTCAGTGCTAATATATTTTCTGCTGCTTATCCAAATTCCGTCTTTAAAGTGCGATCGTAAGACTGTACCGCATTTTCCGTTGGAATCTAAGGAAGTAAATGCTTGCAATTACGAATACCTGTCTGTCACAGTCAAGTAAACTGTGCTTTTCGAAGGAAGACATTTACGTTTTGGTCATTAGTAATACATGCTTGTGTGTACACCGTCATAACGTCATTATTTTACAATTAAAAATTGACGTACAAAAATTGTATACCATTTATTTCAATTATTTTGATGCTAATTGAATTTTGTTTATTTTGCAGGAGTGTTCGCTCAAGCCGAAGATGATCTCGGAACTCTCTGCGTCCAAAGGTAGATAAAGCGCAGACTTCCTCCTTCTCATCGTCCTCGTACCAACCACTTGAGATCACTAAGGAAATACATAATTTATTTTGTAAACGTCTTTATTAACTAAATTTTATCTAATTTAATTTAACTAATTGACTATAATTACGTCTGAGATAACCACGTTGTCATTGTATGACGTGATCTTTGGGTTGCACTTGTTTAACAAGCTGTGGAATGATTAGTCTCATACTGCTGCTCAGACCCAGTTGTATGACGTAGTTTGACAGCCCATTTCTTTGCTTACTCTTTATCCGTCGTCGTTTTCACTCTCATACATCCAATTTTGTTTGCGACAAGTTTATAAGCTAGACTAGGTGAATAAATTTTTAACACTTATATCTTGGTAGCCCCACGGATCACCTTTTAACTGTCCGCGGACCACAGGTCTGCTATTGAGTTAACCTTGACAATGTTGTGAAGGACGTAAATAATTTAAATTCTACTACGTTAGTGCAATTTCATGTGTATGACTCGATCGTATTAATGTCCACCTTCACAGCGTTGTGTAATTACATTACATTACATCACTGAAGTCGTAAGTTACGTAAATTACGTTGTTATTGCTAAAATAATAAGACCATTAGCAATGCAAAGTACCTGTTGTTTGTTTACTACTGATTGTGTAGAAGAAATTTTTGTACGTCATTACAGCGTATTATGAAATACGATCGTTATTAAATAATAATATTTAATTATGATTCTGAAGTCACTGAATGCGGGTTGTTTTTACCACGTGTCTCTTTTGCTGTGACGGGTCAGTCAGAGAATATGTCCGTTCTAGAACACCAAGCACTGACTTCAGAAATGTGAAAGACGCATGAAGAATTTCACTACAAATATAGTTCATTTTCCAACAAAGAGGGGGGCTTAGGAGTTAGCTTCCCCCCCCCCCCCAGAGTGATTAGAAATAAGGAAATGTCAAAACATTAAGAAAAATATGCCGCTAAAGAGATAGACATATAAGTCGAATTAATTAATTAGGCTAATTAATTATTTTAGTACGAAAATTTTTAATTACACTCTAGCTGTCTTGCGAGCACAAAATTGCTTCAACTAAACATTGCTCTTTGTTTGGTGATTATTGAGGGTTCAAATATTTATCCTAATTTTTGACGTCACGTCTTCTTAGCTATTAGGAAAGAGACAGCCTTCCAGTGATTATTCAACCCACATTATGTACTCAACTCGGTTTACAATGTTTATAGTGCACTAATTTATTCCACACCAACTTGAAAAATTTCCATGTTGAATAGTCACTCCTCCGCCCCGCCCCTACAACGAAGGAAATCTTCGCTGCAGCCCTGATTCATTCCCATGGTTGAACACTTCCATACCGTAGTAGTACAGTAACGGTGCACTTCTGCATTGTCTAAAAAAAAAAACAAGTTCTGAGGTACCATCTGTAACTGCAGCTGCCGTTACATTAAATTTTAAAACTAGGTGTTTGACCTAGACGGAAGCAAAAATGTGCTGGGAGCCATAGTGACAGGACTTACAAATAAAACGCTAATTCAACGATAACAATTTGTTTTTTATTAAGGTTTCATTAATAACTTGAATTAACTGAAAAATAGCAAGTATCATTATTACATAATATTATTTCAGTAAGTAAATTATTTCATTAATTCATATCAATTATCATTATCATTATCATCTTGAAGATGTCAAAACAACAGTTAACAAAATTAAAATCTTGATAAATTAGATATGCATACATATGTAAGGTATTCACATTATTATCAATGTTCATTTATCAGTATGAGCAATACTATTAACAATAAGAAGTAATTAAACAATATGTTAAATGCATGTTCTTTAACAATTAAGAATAAATTAGCAGAGATGTATACACAGGACATGTTTCAACCAAAGTTGCTCACTATGAATATTTAAAAGACCAATATATATATATATTTCTTCTTTGAAACCAGTAAGGTGTTATTGTGTGAAATTTAGAAACTGCAATTCTCCCACCTGGGTTTGTGAAAGTACACAGTCCTGTGATAAACGTGATGGATGCTGTTATGGTCCTGCTCAGTGTAGGAGTCTGCTTTACATGAAGTTACCGGTCCTGATGGAGGTTGAACATGCATGTGTCTTCATGGGCATCGGTTGGTGTCATGGGTTGGATCCGACGGCCTTAGGGGAGCATGGCAGCATAGCTCTGCGGAGGTGACCGGTGTTGTAATCACCATCCATGAATCTTTCTCCCGACTGGGGCGGGGACCCTGAGACCTTTACTGTTCACTCGTGCATGAAAATGGATAGTTCTAGAAGTCTATTTCCCTGCCGTCGGACCAACTCACCACGCCAGAGGATGAAATAAAAATGAGGCCAGAACACACGTTTCCTGGACTCAGGATGATACCAAAAAACTACTTGTTAGAAGTTGTTTAACCGCGATCAGCTGGGCTGCATTTAACTACAAGGTTAAAGCGGCCTACATCATCGCATCGCCGTGAGCGATGACCACCGCCAACCCAATTACGTCGCTCGCCTCGTCGCTGAATACTGGCTCTAGTCTTCCAATAACACGCCGACGAAATTTAGCTAGCCGTGGGAGTTTAAAATTTAGTACTGCCACGTCGCACCCTCACCCCAAAAGGGCAACATGGTTGCCCCAAAATTGAATCAAACCGTAGCCACTTGGCTAACCTGTCATTACAAGACAAAGACCTGGCTCCCCCGGGAATACTCAGAAAATACACGCACTCAGGAAGACAGAGGCTCAGAGAGAAAACGAAACAACAAAGGAGTGTGTATGCTTGTGTGCCTGAATGTGTTTGTGTGTGAGTGTGCGGTATTGCATGCTGACTTGATCAGGGTCAGCATGCAGCGACAAGAGACAGAAGAAGAAAAGACGAAAGACGAGAATCGTGGTACCCGTCTCTGAGTTCTGACCTCCTAAGTTCCCCCCCCCCCCAACCCGCAAACTGAGAACCCCAAATTAACACCTACACAGGACAACTTCTATCCCCCCCTCCCAGGACGGAACAACACTCAATTCAACAACGACCATCCCCCCACACGACCCTCCCCGCCATGCAAATCGCAGGGGGCCTCCCCAACGTCACCCTCAATGGTGACCACCACCTACTGTCACTCACATATCCATGCCCGAAGGCCAACAAGGTGCTACTGACCTTGATATGTGAGCACATACCTATTCTACAACTGTCCACCTCGTGGACCGACCACCCATATACAACCCAACAAGGTAACTCCAACCTTGATATATGGGTGATCAACTCCCCTACACTAGGTCGGACGCCCCGACTAACAAGGCAGAGGAGGCCGGACGGGAGGAGACGCGAACATTAACACTACATCGCCTTGAATCTGTTAAACTCAATAAGTAAGCAAGAGGGGGGGGGTAACCCTCTACAGCACAGCCAGAATAAGCAACCTTCGTTATGGCGGGGGACACTCACCCAAGAATGCGGTATGACCGGACCAAATAACAATTCCCTGTACCTTCATTTTTAAAGTATTTCGGTTAGGTGCACTTGCCGTTAAAATTTCCACTTCAAAAACAAGGGCATAAAATTTCTTACTCATTCTCACCTTACTGCCTTCTTCATTTGAACCAATACTGACACAAGTCCTTGTCAGCCTTGCACAATAAAGGAAAACGACAAATAATCACTCAACCTAAAAACATCTAACCATAATTCTGTTGCAGCTGAAACGTTCGGTAAGTGGGGGGGGGGGGGAGAAAGAAGAGAGGGCCTTCTCTCGTGGCCTCAATACCATGAAGATCAAACTTACTTAACACCGGCGGAGACATGATTGCCTCCTTGGGAAAACTGATCGAATTTGGATGCGCATGTGGTACTAGTTTCGTGTTTTGAGGTGGAAAGAAAGCCGACATCATGTTAAGAACATTCCAAAGATGACAGTCCCACACACTACCCTATCCGCTAGGCGAGGGTTGTTGAAACAGGTCAGATATGGAAAAACGAGAGAAAGCGGCGAGCGCGTGCGCGGACAAAACAGCCAACACAACAACAGACTCCCACACTACAGGAGCAACAACAAAAACGTCCTGGTGAACAGCGCGGAGGACCACAGCAACAACGTGGCCCACCATAACAACAACAGCAGCAATTCCTCAGAGTACTGACGCCGATAGAGCTTCCCAGCATAGTGGAAGCGGAGATGGTGCAGTCCGAGTAGCTAATGAATTTAGGAAAATCAAGATGAGAACCAGAAAGGAGGAGGTAACGGTATCAAGGTTCCCAAGAGTGGGAGATGTTCGATCGGAGGTGCGAGTAAACCATACCACCACCAACCGGTTCCTGTTGACTCAGCTACTATACCTTGGATTTAATTGGCATCGGCGTCCATTTCGCACCTTGGAAAAACACAAACGACAACAAGATAACACCACACTAAGAAGAACTTGCCTTATTGCAAGCGGTCCCAGGGACCCCTAACTGAGCAAGAGAAAGAATCATGCCGAATGGCAGAGCAAGCTTCCTTAATTCCGAATAAGAAAAACACAGACAACGACACGCAATACACACAACACCAGAAGAATTACAACCTATTACACCCCACAACAAGTCTAAAACATCAATATTCGTTTAGAAATTGGGCACAATTGGAAGAATTTTACAAAATTAAAAATCATGTCTAAATCTAATATACCAACACAATGACAAGGATACTCGGCCCGACCATGACCGCATTCCAGGCGAGATTTGTTTTTTATATACATATATTTTACAATCTAAATGAAACAATCAGTATAATCATGTCCGAACCGGAAGATCATCGTATAACATGATATGCAGGGGTCGAACAAGCCATGACCAATTCGGACAAAATCCGACAGAACAAAAGCATGCAGAAAATGTCTCAGGCGAGGTTTAAACATTATTACAACTTTACCAGGGAACGTGCCCGATTGATTCCCACTCTGTAATTAAATCCTACTTCCGGTTTACTCTGGCTGGTAACAGTCTTTTGAATAAGGAATGATCATAACATTACGGCCCACTTTGCACTTACTATTACAACAATAAGAATCACCACAATAATAATAATGAATAACAACATATTTTAAATTCACAAAACATAAAAAGAAACCACGAACACCAATAAAAAAAATTTTTACTCAATCCACTCCAAAATTGGAGTTGGTGACCAACCCATACATGCATATGATATTACATCCTCTTTGAAAAACCATGAAAATTTATTATTACTTTAATTTCCTTCATGACCAGAAAATTTTACTTTAAAATTAAAATTGCCTTGCAAGCCCTGTCACCTACTTGGCCAGCACACATAGATCTAAACCTCGGTCTGACCTACCATTTTGTAAACCCATGGTTAACCGTAGACTTTATAAACCACGCTCTCAGCTAACATTCTGTAACCACATGGTCAACCATAGAACTTAAAAACCACGCTCTGCTACCATTTTGTAACGGTGCAGTTCTGCATTGACTAAAAAAAAAAAACAAGCTCTGCGGTACCATCTGTAACTGCAGCTGCCGTTACATTATATTTTAAAACTAGGTGTTTGACCTAGACGGAAGCAAAAAATGCGCTGGGACCCATTGTGACAGGACCTGCAATAAAACGCTAATTCAACGATAACAATTTGTTTTTTATTAAGGTTTCATTAATAACTTGAATTAACTGAAAAATAGCAAGTATCATTATTACATAATATTATTTCATTAAGTAAATTTTTTCTTTAATTCATATCAATTATCATTATCATTATCATCTTGAAAATGTCAAAACATCAGTTAACAAAATTAAAATCTTGATAAATTAGATATGCATACATGTGTAAGGTATTCACATTATTATCAATGTTCATTTATCAGGATGAGCAATACTGTTAACAATAAGAAGTAATTAAACAATATGTTAAATGCATGTTCTTTAACAATTAAGAATAAATTAGCAGAGATGTATACACAGGACATGTTTCAACCAAAGTTGCTCACTATGAATATTTAAAAGACCAATATATATATATATATATTTCTTCTTTGAAACCAGTAAGGTGTTATTGTGTGAAATTTAGAAACTGCAATTCTCCCACCTGGGTTTGTGAAAGTACACAGTCCTGTGATAAACGTGATGGATGCTGTTATGGTCCTGCTCAGTGTAGGAGTCTGCTTTACATGAAGTTACCGGTCCTGATGGAGGTTGAACATGCATGTGTCTTCATGGGCATCGGTTGGTGTCATGCGTTGGATCCGACAGCCTTAGGGGGGCAGGGCAGCATAGCTCTGCGGAGGTGACCGGTGTTGTAATCACCATCCATGAATCTTTCTCCCGACTGGGGCGGGGACCCTGAGACCTTTACTGTTCACTCGTGCATGATAAATGGATAGTTCTAGAAGTCTATTTCCCTGCCGTCGGACCAACTCACCACGCCAAAGGATGAAATAAAAATGAGGCCAGAACATACGTTTCCTGGACTCAGGATGATACCAAAAAACTACTTGTTAGAAGTTGTTTAACCGCGATCAGCTGGGCTGCATTTAACTACAAGGTTAAAGCGGCCTACATTATCGCATCGCCGTGAGCGATGACCACTGCCAACCCAATTACGTCGCTCGCCTCGTCGCTGAATACTGGCTCTAGTCTCCCAATAACACGCCGACGAAATTTAGCTAGCCGTGGCAGTTTAAAATTTAGTACTGCCGCGGCACAGTACTCTGTTTTCGTCCAACACGTAATCGATGTAGCAGGCTGTTTCCACGCTTCTTCTACCTGTTAATTCCTTCATATGAACTTAATGTGTAAACTGGAGACGCCTCCTCTGGTAATCATTTTCTATCGTTGAAATTCTGCACATAATTCTTATTGTAAGATATCACATTTTCGTTCCGTATAATGCTCTATTACCATTCACTAAGAAACGATCTTTTTTCGTTTCTTGTCGATTGCTTTCTTTCCTCAATACATAATACATGGATTTTATCACTTTCCCCATTGCTATTTGAGTTTCAGTAAATCACACGGATCTTTATAAACGATTCAGGACATTTAAAATCTGTACAGTGTTGATATTTTTGGAATCTATTTCGGCATTTCTTGTTCCTCATCTTCGTCACCTTTCTTGTTCACGTATACCCGGTTTTCTGAAAATCGATGTTCAGCCCATATCAATTTCCATTCTTTTTTGAGTTTTCTCAACAAGTATTCCATCATATCTTGGTCTTCAGTAATATAAGTCTGTTGACCCACAAGTAAGAGCGATGCAGAGTATGGATTCCATTAATATTCCGTCCCTGAGAATTTCACATTTCAGATTTTTAGCGTTTCTAGGGTTAGAATGAAAATACACTTTTAATGTCATTTTCATAGCGATACACATACACAACGGCAAGTTGTCGATTACAAAAAGCTAGGCCTACGGAATTCGGAAACTGAAAGCTGCAAAATAGAAAAAAAGCTGAAGAAGTAAAAGAAGACGATAATGACGATATAGCAGTAGCAGAAACAGTAGAGGTTCAAATCATAAGAACAAGTAGAAGAAGAAGAAAGTGTTTAAAAATAAATGAGAAAATTACTAACATATGATTAAATAAAAAAACCAAAGCCATTAAAGTACAGATTGTAAAGCCGTGAGAAAGATTGGAAAAACAGTGTAAAGTGAAAAACTAGAGATTCGACATAGGAAATTGTCGACGACGGCAAAATAACACTGTAGTTTAAAGAAAATAAGTTCGCCAAGTGCAAAGAAAATCGAAAGCTTTCATTCCGAAATATAGTTTTAGCCTTCAACAAAGTCGGCTAGTAGTCCGTATAACTTTAAATCATACAGGTAAGTCAATCATAATAAATGGTTGCGTCAGTACAATTACGAAAAGTAGGTATGGTTTTAATCCGTGAGTTTATCATGTTCATTATTTCTTACCACTCTAAAAACAAGCCTCAATCGATTGGATTTCATAACGCTTGATAGCCTTCCACTTAAGATTAACCAAAATACGACCCAAGCAACGAACGGCTAAGAAGAGGGGGAGGATACAGTTTTGGAGCCTAAAAACTCTGAACGCTGTCGTGCCATGTAATTACTTGTTCAACAGAGTTGCAAAGGACAGAATAACTGGAACCGTTACACGTTTACATCGACACAAGTGGCCAGTGTCGTCGCCAAGGTGAGTTTAGAGGGATACAAAAATAAACACCCCTATGAAGTAGGGTCCAATGGAGTCTTGTAGGTTAAGTCTAGTGTAACATTTTACATAACGTTTTTAGCACCCATGCAAGTCTATGGCCCTGCGTGTGAAAACCCCTGCCCACTGTTGCAAGTGTCTAGTAACAAATGTGACAACTCTTCTTCCTTCTCCCCTGTTTGAAGGTTGTAGTTGAATCATAGCTTATCAGGAAGCTTGAATGACAACGAGTATAAAATTTACAACAAATGTTATAGTTATTACAAATGTTTACCACAAGACGTGGACACAGCGAGGGGGTTTTGGAGTTAAACCGCACCCCTCCCCCGAGGTACAAAGAAAAAAGAAATTAAAAAAGTGTGCCAGTAAAATGTAGCCATATAACTCGTAGTTTAAATAATTAAACTAATTAATTATGTGGGTACGAACATTTTTTATAGCGAAACGCTATAGCCATCTTGCGAATATTAAATCGCTTCCTGCACACATTGCTAGTTGAGAGATGGTTCAAATGTTTATCCTATTACTTCCATATTCCTTAAGGAATGGAAGTATGGTGATGGCAAAAAAAATCGTGTTCGAGATTATTGCAGATTCTGATTCTACTACACTCAAAACATGAAAAAAAGTCGTTTTCCGAAAAGTGTCTGTGTGTGTGTCTGTCTGTCTGTCTGTCTGTGTGTCTGTCTGTCTGTCTGTAGATTTTTTTTCTATGGCAAACGATAACTGCCGCAAATTCAAACAGAATCAAATAATTTTTTGCATACAGCCCTGATTTGCAGAGTACTCGCGACCTATTGTTTTTGGTGAAGATCGGTTGAGGGAAAGGGGTAGTTTACCTGCAACGGTTTTTTTTTAACAAGGGTAATTTTGTTTGTTTGGCAAACGATAACAGCCGCAAATTCAAACAGAATCAAATAATGTTTCGCATACAGCCCTGAATTGTAGAGTTCTCAAGATCTGCCGATTTTGGTGAAGATCGGTTAAGGGAAAGGGGTAGTTTACCTGTAACGTTTTATGTTTTAACAAGGGTATTTCCTATGGCAAACGATAACAGCCGCAAATTCAAACAGAATCAAAAGATTATTTGCATACAGCCCTAAATTGTAGAGTTCTCAAGACCTTTTGTTTTTGGTGAAGTTCGGTTGAGGGAAAGGGGTAGTTTACCTGCAACGTTTTTTTAACAAGGGTATTTTCTATGGCAAACGATAACAGCCGCAAATTCAAACAGAATCAAATAATGTTTTGCATACAGCCCTGATTTGTAGAGTACTCAAGACCTATTGTTTTTGGTGAAGATCGGTTAAGGGAAAGGGGTAGTTTACCTGTAACGTTTTATGTTTTAACAAGGGTATTTCCTATGGCAAACGATAACAGCCGCAAATTCAAACAGAATCAAAAGATTATTTCCATACAGCCCTAAATTGTAGAGTTCTCAAGACCTATTGTTTTTGGTGAAGATCGGTTGAGGGAAAGGGGTAGTTTACCTGCAACGGTTTTTTTTTAGCAAGGGTAATTTTGTTTGTTTGGCAAACGATAACAGCCGCAAATTCAAA
Source organism: Magicicada septendecula (assembly GCA_034769895.1). Classification (NCBI taxonomy): domain Eukaryota; kingdom Metazoa; phylum Arthropoda; class Insecta; order Hemiptera; family Cicadidae; genus Magicicada; species Magicicada septendecula. Next base: position 334,067,817 of record CM068372.1, read on the forward strand.
CAGAATCAAAAGATTATTTGCATACAGCCCTAAGTTGTAGAGTTCTCAAGACCTATTGTTTTTGGTGAAGATTGGTTGAGGGAAAGGGGTAGTTTACCTGCAACGTTTTTTTAACAAGGGTATTTTCTATGGCAAACGATAACAGCCGCAAATTCAAACAGAATCAAATAATGTTTTGCATACAGCCCTGATTTGTAGAGTACTCAAGACCTATTGTTTTTGGTGAAGATCAGTTAAGGGGAAGGGGTAGTTTACCTGCAACGTTTTTTTATCAAGCGTATTTTCTATGGCAAACGATAACAGCCGCAAATTCAAACAGAATCAAATAATTTTTTGCATACGTCCCTGAATTGTAGAGGTCTCAATGACTTTCGATTTTGGTGAAGATCGGTTAAGGGGAAGGGGTAGTTTACCTGCAACCTTTTACGTTTTAACAAGAGTAAAGTACTTGAAAATTTATTTAAACTTTTTGAAACAATGGTAATTGTTAAAAATAAAATAATTTTGTTGCCAGGCAATAAAATTATAATTTTTTCATTTTAATGTAATATAATATTTTTCATTTAATACAGCAATAAAAAGGCAGGTAAGACACAGCCTGGCTGTTTGGCTGAAAATGATTTTAAATATAAATCTTAGAATATGGAAGTCATGTATGGTTCTCCATACCGATATTTTTTTGAGGTAGTCCTCTTAGCAAGCAGGAAAGAGGTAGCCTACAGTAGCCGTCGAATATTTATTCAGCCCGCAGCGTATCCAACTCGGTTTACGATATTAATAATATTTATTTCACAACTTTAAAAATATTTGTATTAAACAGTTTTTTGCTTTCTGTTCGAATTTCTGTTTGATATGCAAACTGCCTATTGTTATAAGCTGTATTTAATATTGTTTTATATTTTTAATTTAATGCTTTATTGCTATTTCGAAGGAAATTCAACAATCAAAAGCTTAAAATATGTCCGCTGGTTCGTACATACATAATAAAGCTACGACCGATCATGTCGTTGGGGACGGCGCGGCGTTTACAAGCGCTCCACAGCCTCTACCGTGAACAGATTTGTACGCCGACTTACAAAATTTGCGGCCAACCATGTATTTGCGTACCCCGTAGCACAGTTTTGAAATGTTTGATTTTGTAGTGCCGATTTACAAAATCTTTAATCTTTAAAACTATAATCTTTAATGTTTAGTGTCCAATTACAAACTTTGGTTCATTTTTTGTGTCAAAACGAGTAGGCCGATTTATTCTGTTTGCTGCAGATATTTCAGGCAAGTATTTAAAACTCACTAAGGCGAAGTTTTAAAAAATTCTTACAAAACATTTAACACTGTCAGCCTCTGTAAAAAAATGTGCGCCAGTTTTCTATTATCATTTATTATAATGCAAGATGTCACTTTATTCTTTCATTACTGTGCTAATTATAAATATCTATTCATGTAAGACGCACTTACCGTCTCGATTACAACAAACCAAACAGTAATTAATAAGTTATTTTTCTTTTAGTTTATGTTGTTTTATTCACAAAAGTCCAAAACCAGCCCAGAACCTGTCAAAGCCCTTATGTGAAATCTAGGCTACGCCCCTGCTACAAGTTTCAAATCTCTGCCTCTAATATTTATTTGTTACATCTTTACTATAATTTACAAAATGTGTTTAATATGTAAGGTACTTGTTCTTTATTTATTTATTTGGTTTCGCATTCGTTAAAGTCAATTTTAGCTTATCTTGTGCGAACTCTTCAGACCCTGTTCTTCTGGATAGAACTTTCTTCACTCTTTATTTATGTTCTATAGATTTGTATTTGTGTAAATTCTTTTGTCCCATCTCAACGTTTTCCTCTGCAACTATGAAGTCCTATGCTCCTTACGACCATCAGAACTTGGTCGACCTACCTTATCATAGGTTTACCCATCCTCTGGTATCACTCCACGATTACCTGATTCACCTGAATTAAACATATGTCTCTAAATTATTCTGAAATTAGTTTAAAAAACATTGGTTGCTCTTTTAAATCGTAGCTTGTATTTTTTAGCTTGTATGCAGCTGTAGGCCTATGTAGTTTTAATAGAATATATTTTCGCCTATTGTAACACCTGACATGATTGAGGCAGCCGCTTAATCGAGCGAAAGTACTCTAGTCCTAACCCCGACACTGTGTACGCGGAATGGTACATGCTGTGTTGTAAGGTGGTGAAAGCGTCGGCCAGTGTTTACAGTGAGCTTCGGTGACACACATATCCACTCTGTCTGTGACTTACTTTGCTGACGGGTTGCCTCACTGTTGAGTGGACCAGTCGCACACATACTTGTTTGGCATTAGAATCCACAACAGTGTCGTAAGATGACTTCACGCACCAACTGCTTTCTGCAAGCCTCCGACTGACCGGTGTGGCCGAATTTCTGAAGGCATTACTCTTGTGTAAACGACAATTCTGAAGTCCCTCGCCACATTCTGCACCCAGCTTGGCCTTTCTTGGACCAGTAATCACCCTGCTAGAATTGCCACAGGAACAAGCTAATTCTCCTGTGCTTTATAAAGTTTTTGAATTTAGATTTGAAGAAATTTCCATTGTACCTTATTATCCAAATTCTTTAGACCTTGATTTAAGGTTGTATACTCTCTTTTAAGACTGTATCGAAGATTATACACATGTTGCGTTGTGTGTGTGTGTGTGTGTGTGTGTGTGTGTGTGTGTGTGTGTGTGTGTGTGTGTGTGTGTGTGTGTGTGTGTGTGTGTGTGTGTGTGTGTGTGTGTGTGTGTGTGTGTGTGTGTGTGTGTGTGTGTGTGTGTGTGTGTGTGTGTGTGTGTGTGTGTGTGTGTGTGTGTGTGTGTGTGTGTGTGTGTGTGTGTGTGTGTGTGTGTGTGTGTGTGTGTGTGTGTGTGTGTGTGTGTGTGTGTGTTAACAGTACGTATATTATCGACAGGCGAGTTGTAGTGGAAAGCACGCTCACCTGACACAGTACGAAGGAGCCAGAGATTGCGTGCCCATGCCCGTACACTTTCATGGAATCTGTAACTTGATATTTAAGTTGTGTTTATCAACTAACTTGTAAATAAACAGTTGTAACAAATGATTTGGTGTTGGGCGGTACGGCGAATTGGGAAACTGGAGAAAAAGATAGATAGAGTTGGAATATCTGAGATTGTTGAAGATATGGGATGTTGTGGGTACTTAAAAAAGATGATATTGGCTCAGGATAGGAGTAGCTGGAGCTCGGCTCCGAACCAGTCAGGTGACTAATGACAGAAAACACGAAAGAAAGATCGAATACCTTAACAGATACGTCATCCGTGAGTTTCGGGTCTACACCTCACTACTATAAATTAAGTTTTATACGGTATAATTTTATTGTTGCAGGTGTTCATCTTAATAAGATTTCAAGAATCCGTTGATAGAATTTAGAACTTGTTAATAATTGCATGCAAATAAATACAAAATATACAATTTATTTATGTTGTTGTTTATAATATTTATAACATGTAATGATTATAATTATTTTCATTATATTTATTAATTTGACTGATACAAGATTGACGTCTTGCGATTCCAATTTTTCTTTTAAATAAAATCTTCATTACTCTACATGTAATAATTATAAACTATGGTTGTGCCCGATTTAACATGTATTGAACCCGAGTATTGCGACTCGTCCCGCAGTTCGGTTTCCACCGAAAATAAAATCAGAAGGAATTCAGGTCGTTTGATACGATAAATCATTAGAATAGTAGTACGAGAACTTAGACAGTCAACAAGTTGCTCAAGAATTAGAATGAAAAAAAAAAATAATAGTAACAATATGGCGCAGGAAAATTAAGGTCAACAGTAGACGATAGAGAAGCTCTTGTTCCAATGTAGGAAACAGCTGATTCACGAGGCGATGCCATGTTTTTAAAACAGCTGCTTGTTTCTGTAATGAACGAAAGTGAGCGACTTGAAAGCAAGATGCGTGCCAGTGCTTCCTCGCGCCACAAACAGCAGATAAATTACGAAAAGCAATGACTCAGGGCCGGATTAAGGTATCTTGGCGCCCTAGGCTAATTATATTTTATCGCCCCCCTCACCTCCCATAGGCTATACTTACGTTCATTTCCAAGGGGCTGAGTGAAGCTTTAAACACCCTACAATATATTTCTTAGTTAGGAATATTTCAAATATCTTACTGTTTTTGGAAATAGTCTCAAGAATTGAAAACTGAGGCTATTTTTCAGAGATTGTTTTAGAGTTACACCTTCACCCATTTGTAGTTTTCATGGCTTTTATAAGGAAAAATGTAACTAAGTAGTTACAGAATTATAACAGTTTTATTAAGAGTACATTTAACATCATTTACACAAAGAAGACAATCAGTGTGGATTTGTTAAGACTCGTGTACAGTTCAAGCTAGATTATTTTTTCTCGCTTTAGATTGAGCAAACGTTTTAATCACCTCACTGAAATCAAGTCCTTACAGAAAGTCACTTTCAATAAACAAGAGGGCTACACCGATGACTCATAACCGGAGAAAATAGTTTGGACAGCACTATGTTATTTATGTACAGTTTTACCATAATTTCTTGCAAACAGGCGCCTGTGTTCAAAATGAACTCAAATTTTTATCCTTGTAACTTATTACCAATTTTGCATTTAGCTGTAAAATTTTATTATTTTTTAGCTAAAATTTTGCGCCCCAAAGTGCCGCGCCCAAGGCTACAGCCTAGTCAGCCTAATGGTTAATCCGCCCTGGTTGAACTTCTGAAGTAGCTGTAAATAATTCTTTTAACGTTTTTTACGTTCAATAACGCAGTAAAATTTATTGAGTAGTAAAGTTATATTTCTAAACACACACAGACACACACACACCATCATCAGCATTACTTATTCAAAAAATACCGGCACTATTGATTATTATAGGTGCGGTAATAACTTAATTCCAATACATAATGCAAATACAAATACATGAAAATACATAATATAAAAATGCAAGCACCGATTATGCTAAAATGTAATATATTACCGGTAAATAGAATATTATCTATTATACAAAACATACTATACAAGGAGTTCTCCAGTCTACCTCTACCCTGTTCAATGTTCAAGACAGCCTTTACTAGCTGTTCCACTTCTGTCTCGGTGTTCCTCCTCTATTCTTCTCCACCGGCCTTACATCCCGCATTCCCAACTTGTCACTTTTGTCCCATTCTTATACATATGAATTTCGTAGACATTTAATTGGATACATTAAATTCTATACACATAATATGTATAGATCGATATAATTATGTAGTTTTTTTTTTAACAAGTGTACAAGTATATTCGCATGTATATCGCTGAACGACATTTGGCTTTCGTAGTACAGCATTACTAAATTACTGTTACCTTCCACCACAGTTTGACACTCACTTTCAATCACACAGACTCAGAGTATGCGGAATAAAACAATCGTTTATTTTTTAAATAATAAAAAGGTCGAAACGGTTTAATGTGTACCAACTATGAGTCTACCAAATCTGCGAAACCAAAGTCTAGGAAGTTCTGTAATTATCTCTGCTATATAGACGGGTAAAATACGTACTGTATACTTTCCTATCTAGGTTATTTTTAAAATCTATATATTGTGATAGATTATAGATTAAGCGTAGTACATAATACAGATAGGCATTTTTTAAAGTGAAGATAAATTTAAGGTTCTGTAATGGGAATGAAAGGGAGGCGTTAATAGCGAAGGGAGTATAACAAGAAAGTGGAGCTTGCGTATAATGAATAAAGTGCTGAAGGAAGTATTAAAAAAACCTACAGCGCTATAAAATACAAGTATAAAAAAAATCTAGACGTTAAAATGTTTCATAGAGGTAATTCTGTTAGCCTGGAAATTTTGAGAAATATACTGAACGGAATATAGCCTCCTGTCTCGTAACAGAGGCTGAAGACCAACAGAAGAAATACTACAGTAATGTAAAACTGGAAAAAAATAAATCTAGGAACCAAACCAGTAATATGAACATTAAAGTAAGAGAAGATAAACGCGGCGTAAATGACTTATTCAGTCTTCTGGGAAGGAAAGTGTGAGAGTATACATGACGGGGGAGTAAAGAAAATATCGTGACTAGGAAGATTTGTATACAACAGTTTTCTTCTACAAGAGGGAATTGTTGGTTTCAAATATTAACTTGGATTTAAGGATTGAAAGAACAACAAATTTTATTGAAAAGCCTCTCAGATGAGAGTCAGAGTTGTACGGCATAACTTAGACGCACAATATTGGTCGGTGTCGGTGAGACTACGCAAAGAAGAGTACTGAAGACATGGGATATGGAACGAAGATGTCAGAGGGTAAGAGGAATTGCGGTCGTTTAAACTGGTCAAGAAACTAATGCGAAGGAACGAATCAAGAAACCAACCATCCCCACTAAAAACCATGGAGAATTAAAATGTTGTAAGATCAGTGATTTGAACATGAAGGAAGTAGTTGGTCGGTGACAGTACGTTCAAAGATGAGATGATCAAAGGTTCGATATTTGTTAATAAAATTTGTTCGCTATTATTAAAAATTGTTTATTACTGACTAATTGCCACATGTACTGTTAAACAGTACATATTTACTGATGAAATGAAGAAGTGCACTAACACTCTAAAAGTCGAGATCTTTCTCGTTTCAGGTCTCGTGTTTGACAGACGAAGACGATAGCCTGGCATCCGGCAAACAACACACCTGAGTCAACAGCACTTACCGGCCAAACAGAGATTAAGGAAATTGTTGAGGAAGTGACGATCATATTGATGTAATGTTCAACAAACATCAAGTCAAACATGTGACCGCATAATTTTGAATGAAATTTTCCTTCCACTGTATGGTACAACGTTCAACGCATTCCCCGAACAGTAGGCCTATGTACAGCAAAACTTTCGAAGAAATATCGTTACATGGAGATGTTACATATGTTGTTTAGTGTATGAAAGTCTAGCCAGTTTTTCGTTTAGCAGAGAAATTTTCGAGTTATTTTGGATTTCGCTATAGAGAGCATTTAGCCTACTATAGATCGCAAAGAAGGCGTCGTTCGCATTTTGTCTCGAAATATTGAAGATTATCAATGTACTACTACGGACGACATGCCAACAAGTGTTTATGTAACAGACAGTTACGTGTAAAGATTTGTCAATAGGTCTCCAAGAAAATTATACGCTTCCGCAAGGTCTTTACCAAGAGTGAAATACCATTTAAGCCTAAGCAATGTTCGTATTCAAGGAATGGCTCCTCTTAAACTGAGCATCATGTCTCAATGTGGGTAATAAGCCCCTTTGACAATTTAAGTCAACAAGCCAACGTGTGTTAGACGTACTGACAGGTACCTGTTACAATCAAAGATGATTTTACTGATTGGAGGGCGAATAACTGGTGCGGCAGCGAATAGTTTTTTAAACAAAGGTGACTCACGTGGGCCGACTTAGAAGGTTTACTACAATGAATAAGACGGGGTTTTAAAGCTAAAAGTAAAGAAGAACCTGTTTAAAGGAAGGAGATCTAAATTCAAAACACTCCGCTTCGATATATATATATATTGCATTGAGTAGAATATGCATATAAATTAATACATGAACTCTGACCATAGTGTTACGACATCACAGAACAATCTACGTGTTTATCGAATGTTCCAGAGTGATCCGGAATGTAACGTGTGTGGCGTACGTGCTTGTTGACGCATTTTCTAGACTGTGCCAGACTTTGCTCGGGCCCACGGACTGTGTCAAGGCCGCAAGTAATTATGTCGTAACTATACTGGCGCTATCGAATAATCTAGTAATTTGGGGTGGTATAAATACCAGTACTCAACGACGTTCAGTTCACTATTAGTGCGATATATTTACAGAGCCGTCCGATTATAAAACGCAACACTTCACTAATAACTACTTGAACGTACACAGTAATAACTCGAAACCTCTGTAAATATATCGCACTAATACTGAACTGAACGTCGTTGAGTACTGGTATTTATACCGCCCCAAATTACTAGATTATTCGATAGCGCCAGTATAGTTACGACATAATTACCTGCGGCCTTGACACAGTCCGTGCGCCCGAGCGAAGTCTGGCAGAGTCTATAAAATGAGCAACAAGCACGTACGCCACACACGTTACATTCCGGATCACTCTGGAACATTCGATAACCACGTAGATTGTTCTGTGATGTCGTAACAATATGATAGCATGTTGAAATGAAAATTTGTATAAGTAAAGACTGCAGGTTTGGACACTGTACGTTAGGCAATTGGAGACATGTTCAAATTGTTAGTTTTAAGTAAAGTAAGTAAGGTTTACGTAAGTAACTTGTTAGTGTCCAACTTTTTAACAGTAAACAAGCAGTTTGTTTTGTGAAATGGTAGTGCCACAGCTACAAAATATTAGCATTTTACTAGGAAAAATTTGTGTTCAAATCATAAGATTAATGACATAACGAATCTGTGCTATCTGTTAAAATCCGGTGACTTGAGGAATTTTGGATTAACGGAAGAATATAAGATAGTTATGAAAACAGAAGAATCGTTTAATAAATAAATAGAAACGCGCAGATCTTGTCGCAAACCTTTAGCTCGAAACAGTAAATGTATCGGTAGTAGTAGTAGTAGTAAACACACTTCAAAATAATAATCATTGGTAATTAAAACACATCTGTGTGCAACATCACAATTTACAATCTTGGTTGAGAAACAGTTTGCTATGCCCTTGGTTGCACAGATTGCCAGGTTTGGAATGCGCATACGTCAATCGTACAATGTACAATACAATGGTGACTGTCGTCGGACATGACGATTACCATACCTGGTGACGTCACGGGTCGATTTAATGTTGACGTTAACATTCAAGTGGCCATCAAGTGTTTGTTCTACGTCATGAAGTGATGTGCAGAATGTTTTCTCCGAAACAAGTACACATACACATACGTACATACATATGTTTGTCCGCGAATGTGTGTGTGTGTGTGTGTGTGTGTGTGTGTGTGTGTGTGTGTGTGTGTGTGTGTGTGTGTGTGTGTGTGTGTGTGTGTGTGTGTGTGTGTGTGTGTGTGTGTGTGTGTGTGTGTGTGTGTGTGTGTGTGTGTGTGTGTGTGTGTGTAATACATCGCTGTAGAAAAATTGTATTGCTGTATAAGGTTCTGTAGGTTCCCTCTTGTTGCCTGAGAGCCACCATCATGTATTGTGTCTTCCATTACTTTTTCATCGTTTTCATAATCGTGATCATAATCTTCACAGAATGACAGGAATGGTGCTGCTTGTTCCGCATTCAAAGATCCTCCAGCCATCTCTTCCTGCGTCCTATAGGTTTGTATTTCCAGACTTGCTTGGCCAGTCTGCAATTGGAAACTCTTTCTAAGCGTTCTTTCCACCGTTGTTTGTAGTCTTAAAAACTTCGTGTCAAAAACTTGTAACTCTTCTCTTATGGCCTCGTTCTTTACACGGTCAAGTTTAGGACACCGTTTTCTTTTCCAAAGTCTCAAATCGAAAAGCGCATAAGACTAGGAAGTTCTGGCATCCATGCAGTCCCACAAAAACTAAATTCGTTTCACGTCTGTGTACTGTAGACTATGTGTACTCAGATTCGGGCCCGACCAGGTACGCTTCAGTCTAGTCAGACTTCAGTGGGTCTTAGTGTTGCCTGCTCGAAAATATATATTCAGTCATCTGGCCGCAGATCTTGCTATTCTTCCTCCCTGTTGGTTGACCTCAAGTCACGTGGTGTCGGTCGAGTCGTACGTTCTAAGTTTTACATTCTGTAACGTGATTGAAGTAATACGCTTAGAAAATGACAGTTACGAAGTGACGCGAGACAACGCAACTATACGTAGTTGCATCCAGCCCAGGCACTTCAAACGCTTTTCGGGCGTGACATCTAGGAGAAGTTATAGACGATGGCGTCCGTGCGTAACGCATGGTTCGTCAACCATCCAACAGGATGTTGTTAATGTTTTCCTTGTTTACGACGGTGTGTTAGTAATTTCGCTAGTAATTAATACATGAATTATTCTATAAAGGAACGAGTAAAAACGGAGCGTACGCAAATAGAATGCGGTTACACTTCCACTTTCCCTGTTGTTTCCCCTACTCCATCATCCAAACGTTTATTCTACCTCTTTCTCTCAGACAGACAGAGCTATCGATAGACAAACACGCATAGAGCGCACGCACTATACCCCGCGTATTGAGAAGGAAGTTATTATATACATTATATGATTGTTTCACACATTTTCACTACACTTTCTTTCACCGTTCTTGAAGTAAATTATTATATTAATTGAAATCACTTTCTCTAAAAACTTACATTTTTATTTTCAGAGCGCTTCTGGCGACTAGACTAGAAAAAAATAGTAGGCTTAATATCAGATTCCTTCATTCCTTGGCAAACTCTTTGTCATACCCAAATCTCTTTATTATCCTCAGAGTTCGCCAAGACTGAGGAAACGTATAACATCAATCCGCGAAAGCTTCTGCAATATAAAAAATTAGTTCTTCGAAAATGAATTTTTCAATTAATATTGTGTGTGTGTGTGTGTGTGTGTGTGTGTGTGTGTGTGTGTGTGTGTGTGTGTGTGTGTCCGAAAATGGGTGAAGAGATTTAAAAAATCCTAAACCCACCTCTAACTGTAGGCGTATTCTAAGAGTCTCGAGGGTAGAACACAAAGAATGCTTCATATTACAAGAACTGCAAAAAAAAAAAACTAAATTACTAAAGTCAATTAAGATTCGCCTAAGCTAGTTTGTAAGTACAGCCGAATAAAGAGACGAAATTGAATATATTGTAGTACAAGGTAAAGTAGAAGACTTAGGAATGGACCACCAACTGATGGGAACATGACAATTTCCCTGTACGGATCAGTAAAATCAGTCTAGACCTGACAGTTCTTAAAAGAACAAATAGCTACTATCTACCTAATAATCGTAGTCGTGAAGGAATGGAGGAGATAGAGGAGCTTGCTTTATTCTCTCAGGAAACACAATGTAGCAAATGTCAATATTTAGTTCTGTTTTCAGTATAGTACAATGTTTATGGTGTGTAGCTTAGACACACTACATTCCGGTAATGACTGATGACGTAGTGCAGACGGTCGTAATCATAAAGAATTTATCTTTACACCGAGGCGAGGATACAAGAGTAACTGCATTAACATCCATCAACACCTTTGGCTACGACGACACGTTACCCGGTTGCAGAGGTCAGTGATGGCTTGGACAAGGTAATTCAGACAAAAGAATCCAGAAACGTCTAGAAACGCTCGTGTTACATAAACAATTTAAACACAAAAACAAACGTTTCTATTCATTTTGTAACAGTAACTGGTCAATTGAAAACTGGTTTATGTAAAGAAATCAGTTACTCAGTAGTAAAAGTCGGCGTGTAAATCGTAATCTGTACTACTTTCAAAGACAACTTCATCATATAGTTACTTCATCTCAGGTCATCTCAAGCACTAGTAAACTTTGTCTTTCTGAAAACATTGATCTCAGACGTCCATTTAGATATATCTTTATATATTATATATGGACTTATGAAACTTATATTGAAGCGGAGATAACATTTAACTTTCTTATTATACGATCAAGTGCGTGACACACACACACACACACACACGAGATTATTTATTGTTTCTTTCTCAAGGATATATATATATATTTATATTTATACATATATAGTTATATATTGTAATAAAACAAATTATAATAAAAAGTGATGTGTTGATGATATAAACTATTATGGAGTATGTGAAAAAAATACTATTATATTTTGAAAAAATAATATATATATTTTTTCAAAACTCTTAACTTGTCTGATATATTTAATTTAATTATGGTTGAAAACCTTTCTTTTAATAATTCTGGTTACTGTTTACAGTGTAACTCTCTTTCTTCTCCATCTGAATTCTCTTTATACTTTCTTCTGGTTACTCATAGTATTAGCATGGTCTTTATATATAGTCTTTCGTATTCATTATTTGAATGGTCTTAATATATTATATTTAATTTTTTAACATTGTACCTTTACATTAGATATACAGGTTGTTATATTGATCATTTTATTTAAACATTTTGGTTCTTTCCTTTCTCTTAGAAAGTTATTAATCTGCCTTCGCATTCATTAACATTAATTCATTTATATTATATTTCATGTGGTATTTCTCCTCTTTGCATTTCATATAGGTCTTATTATTATCATTGGTTCAAAATCATCTTCTCCATCTGTTTGGTATGAGTTGTTCTTCTTTGCTCTTAATTAACTGTTTTCATTATCGTTTCATAGGTAATTAGTCTCTTTGCTTCCAAATTTTTTCCTTCTCTGGCATATTACACTCTTTCTTGTTATTCTTCTCTACTCCTTCAAATGCTATTGTGAATGTCTAGCATTTATTCTGGATTAACGTTAATTCTCTTTTCTGAATTAACCACTTTATTTTCTTCTCAATTCAATCATAGTTGACACATAATTATTTTTTGGAACTTGGTTAGTTTTAATGTAAAATTCAAACTATTCTTTTTATTTAATAGAAAAATATTTCTCATAAATCCTTGTAATATGTTGATCTTATCTTGTTTCAAAGTACTGACGTTCTATCAACATTCAAATTCTGTTTAATTCATTTATTCCCAGAATTGTTTCATTCAGAATTGTTTATAGTACTGTTATCTTACTATTATTTCTGAATCTTTTGGTATTTTTCCAAAATCAAATTCTTCTTAATTATTTACCATAAAGTTTTTCTCATAAACTTAGTTATAGTAAGTTGGTTTTACTTTATTTTTAAATTTTTTTGTATAATTAAGTTCAAAATTCTCTCTCTTTCTCTTTCTTCCATAAAGTTTTGTTCTAAATTATCAGGTTGTAGTAAGATGTTCTTACTAAATTTTAAATTTTCATAATTATATTTCAATTCAAAAGTCTTTCTTTTCCTTTCTTCCATAAAGTTTCTTCTCAAAATATTAGGTTGTAAGATGTACTTACATTATTTTAAAATTTTTTAAAATAAATTCAAAATTCTAAAACTCACAACTCATTCTTCATAATATTTCTTCATAGAAGCTTGATTGTACACTCCTTTGATTTTTCCTGAAACGATTTCCCTCAACTCATATGTATTGTTATGCTTATCATTTACCACAACATATGGGGTCATATTGTACTCTACACTGGCCCATATTATTTATACTTTAATAAGTTGATCTCCACTTTTTCTTTTCTTATAAATTTTCTTTTCTTTTATATACCCAGGAAGATGTACGATTTTCTTTATGTCGTTCCATTGCTCATATTTTTATTTATAATGTGCATTTTCTTAAATAGTCTTCATTCATAAAACCCAGTTTTGTTTCTATGTTTATTCTCCATATCATTTCCTTTCAATGATATTTATCCCGTCTCCTTCACCGTTGTTTTTCGCCGTAGTCGGTTATCACGATCCGTCCCTTTTCTTGATGTCGTGTGGTATTTGTGTCAACCAGGGTCCATCATCTCAGTTGCTCTTATAAAATTTACCCTAGGGCGCGACACTCGGTTATTATTACTGTTATTGTTTTTATTACTAAATTTATCATGATAATAATTTCGGTTAGGTTGGTAAGGTTTGTCACCATTATTGTTGGGATAACATCGTTGGTATAAATTGTTTCTATTGTATGGATAGGGGTTGTTATCCCTAACGCCGTTAGAATTACCGATACACTGGTTATTACACGGCGGGTTGTTATGGCCGTCGTAATTACTGGGTTGGTTCCCTCTATCATCATATTGTATACACCAATACTTTTCTGGTCCATGTTTTGTGTTACTTGACAAATATCTGTGAGGATCTTCATCTGGGTTATCACTTATTATTTGTTTATCTGAAACACCATAAGCTGGTTTACCATCATATATCCACTCTGAAGGAATATATTTTAGTCTAACCGTACCCTGGAACTGTCCTGGATGGCACACTAATGGAATACATTCTGGTGATTCATCTGTGCCGTCATTACAGTCTGGTACGATATCACATTTCCATCTTTCTGAAATCCACTGTCCAGTCTTGCGCTGAAATTGATCTGGTCCACATGTTGTATTCTGTTTACCTCTGGTCCTTTCCCAGTGATAAACTACTGTCTTGTGGTAAATTATCTCTGAAATTACTTCGATTCTCCTTCTATAATTCATAGAATTCATGATGTCTTTGTCATAGGTAATTGGGATATTATTGCCATCAATTAACCCATGTTTCATCATCTCCAATTCTTCCTTCGTTTTTATTACATTTCTTGGATAGATTCTCCTTTTCCTTTGTTGAATATCTTCTTTGTTTCCACTAGTTTTAATTCCAGGTAATACCATTACTTGTTTCTGCGTTTTATCATTTGGTACTTCTTCTGGTTCTGGTTTACTATTATATTTTATTTCTTCGGTCTTCTCCTTTCTTAATTCCTCTCTTTTTAATCTGTCCTCCCTCATTTTCTTAGTGTTCTCTCTTATTTCTTCACCCCAATCATCCAGTTTCTTACCTAACTCTTCTTTCATTTTCTTATTATCATCTCTTATATCTATAACCCAATCATCCAGTTTCTCCATTATGAATTTGTGGCGCTCCTTCCTATCCCTTCTTTCCTCGTCCATCATTTCCTTCCTTTCCCTTCTTTCATCGTCCATCATTTCCTTCCTTTCCCTTCTTTCATCGTCCATCATTTGTTGAAACATTTTCCTTATCTCACCCATTTCTTCTGGTGTAGGTTCTTTCATTTTGCTTGTTGTTGTCCCCTGTTTATTATCTTTCCCTGACTTTGTAGCTGTTGCCTAGCTCCAACTAGTGATTGGGCAGAATTTATTGACCTTCCAATCGCTAATTAAAGCCCCACGTTGGGCGCCAATTTGTAATAAAACAAATTATAATAAAAAGTGATGTGTTGATGATATAAACTATTATGGAGTATGTGACTCCGATGTAATCAAGCCCCTCTGTTTGGACTAGCCAATTTGTAATAAAATAAATAAGATTGATGTGTGAATCTGTAAGTTGTAAGGTGTTTAATTGGTGTGGCTCTCGACGTCTTACTGGCCTGAAACACTTCCTTAAGTGTCCCAGCTGGTCCAGTCCCAATGGTAGCAAGACTGGTCGAGTAGCGTAAAGTTGATGAAGGAATATATATGTTCGGCTTCGCCGAAAGTTTCAAAACAAAATTTATTGTTTTGAAGGAAATTTAAAAAAAATTATGTTTATAAAAAAAAATTATTTTAATTTTATTAATTAATTAATTAGGATCAATTAATTAATATAGGGCTGTGAAGTTTTAAACAGTGTAATGCTCTTCTGAAAATTTTTATTAAAGTTTTAGTATATTTTAAATAAGCTATCACCACTCATAAGACTGTCTGTAAACCAATCGATACTTGTTTACCTTTTTATTTTTTAGGTTATCTTCACTTACGGGTGGTAAAGTTCTTGTAGATTATCAATTAGAATTATATTATTGGTAATTAGTATTATTGAAGAAATAAAGAACTATTAAGTATTGAAAAGTATTAATATTTTATTAAGTAATAGCAATATTGACTCTTATCGATTAGTATCGATTCTCAGGATATCGAAAAAAGTTACAAGTATATGATATAAAAATTAAATAGGGTTCTTTAAACAGCCAGTTATTACCAAAGTCAGAGAAATCGGGCTAATATTCAAAAAGTATAACGTTACAATCAAATTAATAGTTATTAATAAACACAGACATTGAATAATAAATTGTAAATATAATAATTGTTTTCACCAAACAGCTGTGCTGAACAAAGAAGAAGGCACTGAGACCGTCAAAGCAAATGGCCGCCGTCAAGTTGATCAAAATGTTGCTCGTTCCTGCTGCATTCCAAATAATGTATTTTGAAGCAATATTCCTGTTCTTGTGTCTGCAAATCTCTTGTTATATGTTGTGTAGTGACTGGTGTAGTGATTCTGGGTTGTATTTAGTATGTCTGTGTAATTATAAGTCAAACACTTTCTCCGATTCCGTCACTAATTTGGTTTAATGTATTATACAGTTTTCTAGTGTTTTATGGTGTTTTTCGGAGTAGATTTATATTGTTCTGTGTTATGGAGTGTTACTTGATCGTTTCTGTTATAATATGATAGTTTCAGAAGTATTTTACAAGTCACTCGCGATTTCACAATAACTCACTATACACTCGCTTTGTATGACGATTATAGGTTAGGTTATCCACGTTATCAAACGTATGTCATGTTAACCGTTCAACTACCAATAATTAACTAACTGTTTCCTTCAGTTTCAATTAAACTCTTAGCCCATATAATATTATCCTTAACATTGTTCAAAAATATTTTCACATCCTGTGTACATTTTACTATTTCACTATATGAATGCCTAAACTTTGGTTATTTGTCAATTTTATTCACTAGATTTGATTTAAATTAATCTTTCAGTTCATTCTGGTTATTTTCAGATTAAATAATGCCATTTTATAGTGTTTTCTGTCCAAAAAATAGTAATTTCACTTTCAGTTTGTTATACAAACTGTTTGGAAGTCAAAACATTAAAATTTACTTCCTGTCATTATATAACTTCAGCCATTTTATCAGTTATATTTAATATTAATAATTCTATATTGTATTAAAAGGTTCCTATTCCCTTATTTTCTGGTAATTAATTGAATTAGTTGTATTCTGAAACATTATTCTGAAATATGTGACTCCCATGTCTAAATTTCTGAGTTTAGTCATTTTTATTTTTATTCATAATTCTGAATATAATTTATTAAAATCTCTCTAAATGGTATGTGCAATTATATGGCATGATCTCAAGTTTATTTTGTCTAAACCCCTTTTGTTTATTTGCTTTTAAATGAGTAATTTCTCTGTTTTGATGAAGTTTGGTTTCCATTCTTTTGGCCTATGATTTTTTAACAATTTTTCTTACAAAATAATTTACAAACAATATATGATGTGTGATACCCTCTCTGACTTTTACAAATAGTATTATAAATTAAACATGTTTTTAAATTACACAAAAACAATTAGTATTGGTTACAATACAAACAATAGTTAAAACAAATAAAGAATTTTTTTTTTTTTTTTAAATAAATGGTTGTCTTCAAGTCAGACATTTTGCAACACAATCCTTATTTCTAAACATGGAAATATGGCTTACAAAAAAGGTTTTTTACTAACTAACATCTTAATTGCCCTCTACTATTTACAAGTATTAACTATTTTTATAGTTCTGATGTTAGTTGTATCAGACCCAAACAAATGGCCTTATATCTAAAACATTTTTAAACATTCTTGTACTATATACATAAAAACCTTATATTTATATTCTTATTTCTAACTATTATTATAAGTAGGATTCTACAGTTTTTATACAGTCTTTTATACATTGTCTTTGGGTAATTGTACCCTGTCATTAACAAATAAATAGTATGAATTGTTCAAAAAGTATAATGACATCTGTTTTTCTTTTTTCATGTAAAACAAAATGTTATTTTAAACAGATTCATGTCTTATGAACAACATATTGTCACAGTATACATTTTAAGTCATTGAAAAATGCATATTTCATTGCATCCAATGTTTGTGATTGCCAAGAATGAAACACAAGGTTCATTTTTTATAATACCCAAAACTATCACTGGTTCACTTTCACTTATATATTATGTTAATGCTAAATGGTCGTATAGTCTTATCAACATAATAAATTGGTTAGCGTTTTTCAATGGAGATTTGTTCCATGGGTACTATATTATTGTTTCATCTTAGTTCACAGGAAACTTTTACTTTGTTCACTTCTCTCTCTTAAATTTATATACATGTGGTTTTTATTTCGTTATACTTTTGTTTTTAGATATTTATTTTGGGGATATAGGGATTTGGGTGTCTTTTATAAGAGCATGACATCTTCTTCAGGATGCTGCCCTCTTCTTCTTTCTTCAGTCTTCTTTTCTCCTGCCTTCTGGGACTGGTATCTTCTCCATCTTCTTCTTGTTGCCATCAGGTTTCTTGGGATCTTCTCCATCTTCTTCTTTATTACAGAAATACACAACCTGTATTGGTTGATCTTGGCTTATTTTAGGGTTTCTATTCTATTTATTCTCCCTTGTTGTGGGTTTGGTCATATTGTGTACTGCTTTGTTATTTACTATTTTACCTTCCTGGGTTATACCTTGAAAACCTTTGGTTATGAGACTGGTCTTGGATGACTCATCACTAGTAACTCCTTTTATTTTAACTTGTATTTTCTTTATAATAATGATTTCTTTCCACAGTTGCTATGAATTAATCTTTTTATATTAAACTTAGTGCTTTCTTCCAAATTTAAATATTATAACTTCATTATTCTAATGATCAATTGCCATTCAATATTATGCATACATCTGTCACGCTACAATATGTATATATATTGCAACGTTACAAGTATTTCAAAAAATTCCACAAATACATTACCATGTACTCAACGCAACTATGAAGTGTATCACACCGGCCAGGACGCAGGATTTTTTTTTATTCTCGTTGCGTCAAGTATATGTAGTTGCACAATAAAAAATAATTTTTCAAAGAGGAGTGAGATGTTGATGACTTGAAATAATTAATTAAAACAGTTTCAAAATAATCATTCTATGATTTATTAATATTAATCGAAAATATGCAAATATTAAAATTTCAAATTATAAAAATAAAAAAATATTCTCTTTTATAAGTTTACAGAAGTACAATATAACCTTCTATGCTGTTCATGACATATAAAATAAACAACCATATAATCTTACTAGCTAAACAGACATGTTAAACAAATTATCTAAACTCTTTTATTTCAGTGTGTCTGACTTTGACTCAAATTCTAAATAATAATAGCAACTCATTTACAAATAAAAATAATATTAAATCTCAAGAATAAAACTAATTGTTGCTATAAACAAAATAAAAAATATAACATTTACTTTCAACTTATTATTTATTTCTAATGACACACCCAAATTTTAACATACAACAGAAGATTAGTATTTTTAAATTTTCTTGTTAAATTAAATTATTTCTTTAACTACCATTTAAATTTCTGTACAATGATTATATTTAAAACTTTAAGTCTTTATTGTTCATATATAAGTTTCTTTTTAAGAGTTCTTTTCACAAACACAAAAAATATAATTGTTCATTCATCACCTGCGTACGAGGGTGGTCTGAAAAGTTCTCGGCCTAACAATGAAAAAACAAATTTATAATTTCAAAATGGTTTTTGTTTTTCAACATAATCTCCCTTAAGACTAATACACTTGTTCCAGCGATGCTCTAATGCCATTATCCCATCTCTGTAGTGATTCTCTGGAAGGTCCGCAAAATACCCCTTTACAGCTGCAACCACCTCTTCATTAGAAGAAAATCGCTCTCCTGTGAGGAAGTGCTTGAGTTTCGGAAAGGGATGAAAATCAGAGGGAGCCAGATCTTGAGAATATCCAGATATGAGATGCTCCACCAATTCATAACGCAGATCTCTCAATTTTCCCACTGCCAAAACACTTTTGTGGGCGAGTGCATTGTCGTGATGAAAGATGATTTTTTTCTTCTCCAAACCGGGTCTTTTCTCACGAATGTTTTGTCTAGATTGGTTAAAAATTAGAATAATATTCTTCGGTTATTGTTCTACCCCTTTCGAGGTAATCGATTAACAAAATGCCTTTAGCATCCCAAAACACCGATGACATGACCTTTCCAGCTGATGGGACCAACTTTGCTTTCTTTGGCGCTGAACAGCCAGCTTCTGTCCACTGTTTTGACTCCTGTTTAGATTCTGGTGTGTAATAGTGAACCCACGTTTCATCCATAGTAATATATAAGTTTCTTTTTAAGAGTTCTTTTCACAAACAAAAAATATAATTGTTGATTCATCACCTGCGTACTACCGACGTTACCGTTGCGTGCGTGCGTGCGTGCGCGCGCGCGTGTGTGTGTCCTGAATCCTGAGAGTTTGATGATGATGATTATGCTGATGCTGTTTTCTCTGCCTCTACGGTTTGTTGTTTGTGATGGTCCAGAGTTTCTCCATAAGTCTTGGTGTGTGTGGTAAAGATGTTCGGTCGGCAGACCAGCAGCGTGACGTTATGTGAAGATATCTTGAGTCTCTTTGAGACCGCCCCAAAATTGCCGGAGGTGTTTATACTGGACGGCGATCTGACAAGTCCAGGACTGTTTTCGACCTCTTAGATATTGTCACTTCGTGCAAAGCGTCCTTTTAATTACAAATCACTTTTGGGTTCATTTTCGCGATTTCGTAAACATACTCGTAGCACGAGCGGTATCATCGTTTGCGTAATTTTTTTCTGGTCACTCCCATATAACACATTTATTAATTACTATTTAATTACACTAGTAATTAACATTAAATTACTTAGCGTCTTTATTATTGCACATTTCTGCAAAAATTCTACATCACCATATTCGTTAAAAATTCCTTAATGTAATGGTGTTTTTGTAATTGGGGTAAGTCTTTGTTCACAGGTTTAAAACGTATTAATTAGTTTATTTTTATCCGGTTAAAACCTGATTACAGACGTACACATAATTCGTACGCATCACCCCATCGTAGACTTTTGCCTGTCGTAGCTTGCGTTCACACACACAAACACACGAGCGCTGTATTCACTCGCGGGGCGGGTGTACGCTTTCTGACAGTTCTTAGCCTGCATAATATTGTTAAAAACTGTTCATCATATATTTTCTATGCTAAATACTGTACTTACAAACATACCGCCCTGGGCAAATATGCAAATATATGTATTGTTGCAATATATATAATATGAACAACTTCATACATATTTCATTAACTACTTTTTCGTCCACTACTTCACTGTCTTAACTCTTTTTTTTTAATGTGCATATAAGATGAAAAACGTAACTTGGACAAAATTCGAATTTTGTAAGACAAACTCTGCTGACTTTTAAGAACCGAGCTTCGACTCAAGCCATTAATTTAGGATATTTATAATTATACTGTATTATAAAATAAGCAGAAAACCACTGATGTGATACAGATCTCTATAATAACATCGATATAATTTTTCGATACTAAAGAATCTCATATAAGGAAAAATTTTAATAAGTCCGGATAATTGGAGAGGAGGGCTTAGATAATGAGTAGATGAGCTCCTACGCGAAGTAGAGCAGATATATAAATTTTAAAAAGACATATCCAAGTTTCTAGACGGACACGAGTGAGTTTCTACAGAACTACCTACTCTGACCACCATTCATTGTTTTCTTTTTTAATTAAAAAGTATAATTCTTTTGCAACTAATTTCTTTATCCTTCAAAATAATGGAAATGTACTTATGAACTGCCTGCCTGAAGTCCATCACAAATTTTAGTGGAAATGTGTTCATTTTCACTTTTAATTTCTCCAGAAATTTTATGTGTGTTCACACGTTTTGTTTGACAAAAGCACACAAACTAAAGGTATATAAATAACGTTCACTAAACCACGAATGGTGTACGGTTGACAGAAATACTTCGCACAATATGAAAGAGTTCCATCCATCCAAACACATGTTACAGTCTTTAAGCACCGAGTGTTGGTGTCACAAGTAAAGCTGATTATACTGTTGTCGACGTAATTGTCATACATGAATGAGTCATTATGGTTGGTCGTTATATTCGACGTAGTTTAGGGCACACGCTTAACTCCATGTAGTTTAGTTTTCGACCATGATGGTATCAACCGTGATGATTCCGTTTTCTTAACTGAAGTGAGCCAATTCTTTATGGATGCTCTTTGTAGGCTTTTCATGTGAACGGGCAGTTGCTTTCCTCTTGGACGCATTGCTGACTTCCTACGCTTTAGGTTGACATCTTCCTCGTGAATGTGACTTTGGGTAATACATAAATATGTTTTGTTGTTTTGTGTACATCAAAAACATTCGATGTAGCCTACAGTTTCGCTCGACAGTTCTCCTTTGTACAGAGCCAAGATATGATTCGGATAAAATTTAAAATCGCCTATATGAAACTTTTCGCCATATATGAAATGTATATCCGTTAATCTTAAATTCACTTCAAAACCCACAAAAACGAATGTCAACTTATGAGCAAGACTGGGGTGGAAAAGTTTTGCAAGATATTTATACACTTCGCCTTCATTTACAGAACATTTAATTATTTTACTTAGTATTATTCAATAGCATCGTTCAAACTACTCCAGAGATCTGGAAAACTCAGAGTGAAACTGTCTTAAAGCGGTTTGTCTACCTGCCCAAAGGTTATTAAGAATTAGACCTTCCTCTCGTACAGAAACTCGTATACCGTCGTCTAGCAATTCGCCTGTCTAAATCTGTATTACTGGTTCCGTCTAGGAACTCACCTACACCCTTCAATACATATGCCTATTATGTAACATACTAGATCTTTATAAAGATCGAGATCTTCTGCGTGGTTTAGTGACCAACGTTTATAATGCCTCAAATTCTTAGCAAGAATTTTACATCTTTATCCTACTCCAGAATCGTGAACCCGATTGAGTAACTACGATATGTGACAGTCGTGGCTGAGAGATCAAAATCCGTAGATGGGAACTAATCAGAATTAAACTTTCTCTCTGTCGTTAAAGTTTGTAGGATAGGGGCTAAAGGGGTTGGACTGGAGATTGGGAGAGGGAATTAAGCTACATTCTAACCCGTAAAAATTGTAGGCATCTTTGGCCGTTCACAATTTTTTAATCGTTACTCATCTTACCTACGCGACTCAGTAAAATTCTAGTCCGCAATCGATATCTAGTCGGGTGCTGACAAAATTCAGATTTACTGTAGAAAGATTCTCTGCTCACCTTTCTAGTAATAGCTGGATGGAGTTCGATTCCTTTTCGTGTCAGAATTCTAGAGTTCTGTCGGACTTTGTAACAATTAATTTTTAACCATCACAGAAAATCTAGTATCACAATGAATTTCCTAAGAAATAGCACTTCGATAAATTTTGTACATTTGCTACTTATTTTGCTGAACTTCTGGAAAAAAAAGCGATGTTGTTGGTTCTTCCTCAAATACGTAATAGTTCCTCCATACAGTTTATCCTTGATTGTTTCAGTGTCTTGCCCGGTGGTGCCAATATTGTCAAACCCTAAAACACAGCAAAACGACATATAATACTTAAATATGATATAAATATATTTACTTAAATATAATGTATTAAACAGAAGTATTCAAAGTATTCGTTCTTTGCACTTTGGACAATTCTCACTTCAAACAACGATTCAAGAACGAATATTTTGATAATACTATTTAAATTATTGATACAGATTATTATTAAATAAAAACATAACTGTCAATACATTAAATTGTCTACCTTCTCTCTTTTGTTGTTCATATAGTATATTATAAAACTAATATAACTTACTACTTGTTTTTGACGGTGCCATAAGTGTATACGTGGGCATAACCTCATCCTATCCCAATACAATAAACATTGTTTACCAACGAGTGGGTAGAATACAATATTATGAAACTTACTGATATTCTCTTAAGTCCACGTTCAGTTTTTTGCTCTTGGTCGTATCCATAATCGCTTACCACGTAATTTGTTGGTGGACGCAGATGTTCTTGCCATATCAGAAACAACTTCGCATAAGTCGCATGGAAAGTGGACGCAGATGTTCTTGCCATATCAGAGACAACTTCGCACAAGTCGCATGGAAAATGGACGCAGATGTTCTTGCCATATCAGAGACAACTTCGCACAAGTCGCATGGAAAGTGGACGCAGATGGTCTTGCCATATCAGAGACGACTTCGCACAAGTCGCATGGAAAGTGGACGCAGATGTTTTTGCCATATCAGAGACAACTTCGCACAAGTCACATGGAAAGTGGACAAAGCGCTGGCGAGTAACGTCAAGTTCGATTGTTAATCACCTCCCGTGTTTCGCTGGATTTCTGAAGAGAGCATTTCCGTGTGGGAGCCCATCGTAGTTCCTCTGTCTTCTTGGCTCTGTAAGTAAGCCTACTTACCTCCAGAGTCATCTGCGAGCGTCCCTCTCCCAGTCAGGGTTTGTGACGTTCAGAAATTCCTTTGTCGTCACAGCTGGAGAAGTTCTGGCATCTCGTGTCAAATCCGAGTAATCTCCTTCCGTACGTCGTACATTGCTGTATTTCGGGGAGGGGATTTCCCCCTGAGAGCTCTTGGTAGTCGCCCTGGGCCTCCCGTCTTAGCGACTCTATTTAGCCACTTATCATTGTAGAGCCTTCTGGGTGTTCATTTGTATCCGAGAGAGGAACATTTGTATCTGGATTCAAATGTTCCTCTCTCGGCCGGTGGTTCGCCACAACCGGGAGTCCCTATTTTATAACAGTCGGCGGTTCAAGTATTGTCACATCCAGGATGTATCTAAATCAAAGGAAAATAATTGTCAGAAATACCATTTGAAAATAAGTATCCCCTGAATTAATTTTTAATAATATATCAAAGCATTCATCCACTTTTGTCGTTTAAGCGACAATTACAACTGAATTATAACTTAACGATTTCTATTAAGATTTTTATCTTGGTCTATATTATCTTATAAGAATATAAAATAATGGAGTACCAGTTGATGTAAAATTATTTACATTTAAAAAATTCCCCTAGATAAGTTTAAAAACAAATTAAAGTTTCCTCAACTTAATTATCTAACAATTATTTTTTTTAATCAGTCAGTAGGTAGGCCTGTCGTAATTGAGAATTTCTTATTTTTAAAAGAAAAATGTCTCCTACATTCTTGATAATGCTGTATTAACGAGAGCATGTTAATGTTCGATTGGTTAACAGTTCACTGTATTTGTCTTCTGTGTTTTGTAGGACGTTGCAAAAAACCGAAGAATTTCACTAAACTATATATTTTATTGGCAGCGTTCGAAATATTAAAAAAAGCGATTTTTATTTCCATTGTTTACAGTCAGTTTAAATACATAAATACGCAGTTATTGTTGTTCAGCTGTTTTCTTATTAATGATTTTTGCACATTCACTATACATGAAATTGTGCAATTACAAATACTTAGAATTAGAGGACGCGGAACAGGACTCTTGACTCGCCAGTCTCATAGACACACAGACTATTCGCGGTGTCAACATTGTCCATAGCCAGTCTGTTAGCCCGTGGTCGACTGTTGGTGATGACAAACGCTTCTAGCTTAGTCTACCTCAGTACTGGGGTGAATTGGCGAATGTGTGAGCAAACTACCGCGACACTGAAGGTGGTATCCGATGGTGGGTCGAAGCGTTTGTCACCAACAACAGTCGACCACGGCCTAACAGTTTGGCTACGGACAATTTGAAGAATCTTATAGAAACATGTTCAGAAATCTTCGCAAGAGAAAATCATTTCAACTTTTTCCCGCAAGATTAATTTTATTATATTTTATCTATAATCAAAACTCCGTTCCAGAATAGTCATGATCTGTATTTGTAATTTTTGAAAGAAGTAATTTGTTTAGTTAACGAATGTTGGTTAATAAATTCTATAGATTCTTGTGTATTTGTTGCTTTCTACTAAGCGGCTTTTCGTTCGAGTTAGCTTATCGTCACTGTAGCTTTCTATACGATTTGATGATGTTGTGTCGCCAGTTATAGGATTAACAGGGACCAATTGTTTTCTAAAAAAAAGAAGAAATTAAACTAAAATTTTTCCCTGTATTGATCGTACGAAAACATTTTTCAATATCAAAATTTCATTGACGTGTAGCCTTTTTGTAACAGAAGTTACTCTCCTCTCAAAATTTCGTTTGTGCTTCCACTATTGAATAGAAGATAGAAAGAGATAGATAGGAAAGGGTAGGAAAACACATAGGCTATCCATTACAAAACCAATATTGGAAAATCAAATACTCTTCAAATCCACGAAGGGTGATTATAAAGTCCCCCCCCCCACGATAGCTTCTTTTGCACGTTAAATGAAGAAAAAATATCTTATAAACATAATCTGGAAACTATTTGTTTTGAAATTTCGGCCAGTTAGAAATGTTTCCACTTTTTTAATCTCAAAGTTAAAAAGTTATAATTAAATCATTTGGGAATTTTTGTCTCATAACTTCTCAATACAGTAACTAATTAACAAATGTTGCATTTGAACTTTTGTCAGCTTACAGAATTATATCAGTTGGCGTGCGTGACGCGTGTGTAATGAGTCTGAGCAAGCAGGTAACTGTTATTCTCTAAACAAGTTATTCTTAATTATGAAGTGTATTTTCGATTCATACCTTTCGGGCTTTTCAACAGTTTTCTAGATAACTATTGGTGACACACTTCTGAGACCTATCATATTGTACTATCGTATTTTTTTATCTCTGAAATAAAGAAAATTGTGAAAAACTCTTCGACAGTCCGTAGCTCGAAAACAAAGCATTTCCGGATATACGCGTTTATATAATGGATATTGTTGCTTTTGACCTGTACAGTAAACCGTGAAAGTGAGGCTAAAATTTCATAAATCAGCCTGAATAATATTAACACATCCTGAAAAGTATCGTAACATATGCCAGCGAAGTTTGGTACCTTAAAACGTGTTACCGAAAGATATCATTAACAACTGAATTAGATTTCAGTGGATGTACTGACAACAAAGTATACAGAGAGTATTCGTCGTACGCGAATATTAAAAAGTTAGCTTGACCATGTTGTCCGAATGGCTAATGACAGATCGCCTTGGAAAATCGGAGTAGATTAAACGTAGCCGACCGAAAAAGAATTGGATACAGGGACAGGAATCTGCCTAATGAAATGTGAAGAAGAAGAAGAAGAAGAAGAAGGTTTCTATAGGCCTGCGTCAAGAATAAAGTGGCGTGTAATTTATAAACTGCGATTTATTTTAAAAGACAGTAGCACGTCGCTTTAAGTCATCGAGCCAATTTATAATAAACTTTTTTCTTTTGCCTCTTAGGGAATGCGTCGGAAAAGATATTGACGTGTACACACAGGAATCATAATGTACTTGTAATCAAAACATATTTGTCAGTAGATGATGGCGGAAGGCGTAGAGCGAATAGCGTGTATGACAAGGTTAGGTCCACTGTTTACGTTCGTATCTCCGTAATCAAATGAATCAGCAAAACAAAACGCATTACAAATTACTTCTAATTAATTCAAAAGCACAGCCGTAGTAAATAAATAATTGATATTTGTTTTCTTTGTTTATGCGTGTGGCAGTCATCTTCGTAGCTTCAACAAGCGCTTCGTTGGTCATCGTTTGGGTAATAAATTATTTGCACCTAGGTCGGCATAAACAGGTGACCGTCATCACTGTATAATGAACAAGTCATTTGGTCAGTCTGTTTTGTCCTGAATTTGTTACACCTGTTCGCTTGAGTTGTTCAGAATGTTACTTTCATCCATCAGGAAATTAAGACATTAAACCGAATCTTTGAACAGAAATTTCGCTTTATGTATTTAAAAGGGTAGATGCCATGCTACGTCACATAAATATTCATCAAAATTTTGTACGTTATTCTCCGAACGATTATAAATTAATCTTTAAAACTTGGTAAAAATATCTAATCTATTTGTTCAGAATAGGGCATACTTTTTTCTAATTTATAATTTTCTATATTCCATGATGTTTGGATAGCTTCAAAGTGCGATATTATGAATGGCTTGTTATATACATAGATTATAAAATAGTAACATTTTTTTTCCAACCGATATCAAATTTTCTTTAATTTTATAATTTGATATTTACATTTTGGTCTCCAGGAGCAACAAGTAAATATATTAAAAGTACAGCAGTACAATATAAAGGGAGAAGTCATTCAGTGATGGCACTCCCTTACTTAACAATACTTAATGATGTTGAAAGCTTAAAAAATTAGGTCTTAAGGCGACTGCTGCTTCAGTCTTGTTGGAGCTTCGAGTGGATCGTCTAGACTTTTGACTGTAAGCGGAGCTCCTTGAAATATTTCTATGTTACACTTTTAATTTCCTCGTCAAAGGTTGGGATTTGCGTGTCGTGACTCCAGTCCTATTACTGACATACCACAGAAGCTTTCTTAATGTATTTTATTCTAATATCCAACTCTGGATATTCTTAGTGTTGGATGACTTGGCGCAACACCACAGATGGATACCATCCGACCAGGTAGGTTTGATGATAGTGCTGTATAAGAGCATTTTGTTCTCAAAAGCCAATTTGATTTTCGCCCAAGAAGCTGATAAAGTTGTCGGGGTTTATGTTTGGTCTGCGATATTTGGGTTGTAACGTGCGGTTTATAGATACTTTTTTTATCTAAGATTAAGACCAGCTAGATACTTGACCTCGTCTTTCACTGTAATCAGCCTTTTATTTTTATGTTGGGCACTGGGAATGGCGAGTCGTGAAGGTGACTTTCGTTGTCTTCGTTTGGTTGATTTTTATCCGCCATGTATCACCATCACCTTTTAAATTGATTTAAACGGTAAAGAAGAAGTTCTGCAATCACTAGAGGGTTCAGGTTCGTGGCTTTGCTTTTTGTATTATTTATTAAGTATTTAAAGAGTTTAAATCGTAATATAAGAAGATTAAGCGCATCTATTAATATCTTGTAATCTTAAAATTCTTTAATATATCGCAAATTGTCCTGGATATAATGCGGGCTTCGTGAAGGGCGTGTGAGCAATGATGAAGTAATTAAAAGAATATATGATCACAAAATGTTGTCGAAATGTTTCATCGGAAGTAAACACCTAGACTCAGAAGTCCTTGATTACACGCAGGAACTGAAAAGTAAAGGTAAGATAAATGAAATGATGAAAAAACCAAGTTAGAGGTACATTATTACGGGATTTAAGAGGTAATGGGTATTTTAAAGAGAAGGGAATCAAGAAAGGACCTAACGATTTTAGAATATGACCGCCCACCAATTTTGAGTTGGTTTTGGTTCTGAAGGCAAGATTTTATTACGAACAAAGAAACCATAAAATGTACAGAGGATTATTCTGTTAGAGAGCTCTGTTTGCTAGTGACGTTAAGGAAGTTGTCGAAATGTTTCATCGGAAGTAAACACCTAGACTCAGAAGTCCTTGATTTCACGCAGGAACTGATAAGTAAAGGTAAGATAGATGAAACGACCAGCAGATAGACGACCAGCAGAAAATAGCTAAAGAAAGAATGGTAACAAAAAGACTGAACTTGATATCATGGAATGAAGGAATGCAACGAAACTACTAATGTTTAAAACGTAAATATGCTTGTAGCTTTTTGTTTAATGCTGCTTATGGACATTGGACAGGAACAATCAAAGAAGACAAAATGCCAACTAATTTACGAAGACGTAGTGATGTTATTCTCCTGGTCCGTGTTACAATAGATATTATTAAAGAGAAAAACAACTATTATACACTAGCTGTTACGCGGCTTTGCAGGCGGATATTTGATTTTTTAATATGTATTTTAATACAATTTTAATTGTCTTTGTATATATTTAATACGCAGTGAGTAGTACTGAGAGATCCATTAATTTTATCAATTTCAAATGAAGAACTCATGCTACTAAGTCGTGTTGATCTTGAGATGAATGACTATGATCTAATTCCTGAAGAATGTTTTTCCTTTCAGGATTTGTAGTGAACGTTATAAATTAATCAGGACAGGAATATCCCCACTTGCGAATCTAGCAAAAAGCGTCTTGGTTCGTTCGTGAATATATCGCGGTCCACCAGTAAAGCTCGACGGTAGATTAACCAAACGGCTTAAGTTATCGATGCCTTTAACATTTCTCAACGGCTCTTGGAAACGTATGTAATTTTTAGTTCTAAACTTATTCTGATTGGTACGAAAGAATATAAGTCTTTTCGTCTTACTTTAACATACATGTATACAATGTACAAATTCAACAGTTACTTGAAAAAATTCAAATGATTGTACTCGCCTTTTCTAACCATGAGCCTATACGACCTATTAAATTATAAAGCTGAAACTTTCTTACTTGTTTCTCTTCCAGTACTAGAATCCCTTAGTTTGAATGTAAAGTGATATCCACCTTCTTCTTTACAAAACATTGGAAAGCATTGTAAACCCAGTTTATTTCTGCAATTCTAGAAAGTCTATCATCCCTAGCACGAAATACTATATCGTGTTTGTCTCACTCTTGATTAATTATAACTACTGCAACTTCATTAATTGTAGGTGCATATAGCGGGCCCGATGCCCTATATTATTCGCTTTTCCATCAACATAAATTACAATATTTTATTCAATATCTTTCGAAGAAGTTACAAATTCACAAACACTTTTCAGTTCACGAACGTACGGGTTTACTTCGTGAAGTAAATTTTGAATTTCTGTCACAAATATTCGATTTAATATTACTAACACGATCCATTCTCGTTTGAGCCTGTTGTAAATAATCTGTGACGAAATACACTTGAAGAAATTAGGAACGTCGTTGTTTACTGGTTGTAATGACCCTATGACATGATATACTTTTCATTGAATTTTAAAAGTATGTATGAAATTTTCTTCAACTACTTCATTAGCTCCGAATGATGTAAATTGAAAAGATGAATTGTAAGACAGCAATGATTTAAAAATTGTTTTGATAAAGGATGATATCCATTTAATAATGATTTTTAAGGTTATGGAGGTGGAAGTATGGGATCTAGTCCTACTTTAGCAACATATACCGCCTTCCACTTCAAAGCTTTTTACAGTGAGGACAAACAGTATTCATCGAGCCTATGTAAGTTTCATTTGCGTAGACGATGAGTGGATTATAATGAAAACCACTATTTAATTTATTTTTCCACCTCAAACGTTTTGTTCAGTCCTTGCAGTAACTTTAACATTTGTTTGCCTACTTCGTGAGCTGTAAGCCTTCCGTCACGTTGTTGTGTTCCGGTGTTATAAAACGTCTTTTTCGTTTTACAATTATTGTCGACCTTTCTAAAAACTATTTCTCTTTGACACTGTAAAATATGAAAAACTAAAAAACCAAAATAATGCCGTAAACGCATTAATCAATCTTGTACGTTATTATTTCGAACGTTATTTGACTTACCAATGAACACCGTTGGCAAAAATAATGAAGAGCTATGTATATTTACATATCAAACAAATAAGAAACACTGTGAAAATAAACATTAAACCAGCTTTCCTTTCCAGCTCTCTTTCGTTCGTAATAAGGTATTCCCTACTCCTAATAACCATGAAATGGGCAAGGATGTGGAGAGGATCGAAAATGCGGCATAGATTAGTTTGCATATGTGAGAAATTCATATGAATGTGTGTTAACAATATTGAATATCTTGCTGGGACTTTGTCTAATTGCTCTAACTCGGCTCCTTTTTGAGATATCAAAATGAAACAGACTAAAACCGTTTGCATAAACCTGTAAAGCTTCATTCAGATCGTCCCGGTAGTTTCTGAGGTTAGCCAAATGGCCAAACTACTAATAATCCTCTCTACAGATTTATTAGTATAGATTAGAAGGAAAGCAGGGAATTAGAGACGAAGAGAAGCAGATATCGCAATATGAACACGTCAAAACGATGGAAGAGAAATGACAACGCACAGAATGGTTTACACAGATACCACGTAGAAGAAGGGGGATCTTTTCCGTTATACTCCCACTTTGTTGCTGGACTGCTAGCTGCTGCTTCATGCTGAACAGTGTCACCACCATTATCAAGTCAAACGGGATGGATGTTTTCCGTTATACTCCCACTTTGTTGCTGGACAGCTAGCTGCTGCTTCATGCTGAACAGTGTCACCACCATTATCAAGTCAAACGGGATGGATGTTTTCCGTTATACTCCCACTTTGTTGCTGGACTGCTAGCTGCTGCTTCATGCTGAACAGTGTCACCACCATTATCAAGTCAAACGGGATGGATGTTTTCCGTTATACTCCCACTTTGTTTCTGGACTGCTAGTTGCTCCTTCATGCTGAACAGTGTCACCACCATTATCAAGTCAAACGGGATGGATGTTTTCCGTTATACTCCCACTTTGTTTCTGGACTGCTAGTTGTTGCTTCATGCTGAACAGTGTCACCACCATTATCAAGTCAAAAACGACCCTAAAAGAGGATATACAATGGTTGTGGCACTGAAGGGCCTCATTGCATCTAGCAGTTCAGTAACAAAATACCACAAAAGTGGAATGATGAAGACTATTAACACGAAAAGCTTAATTGAGAAAAAATTGAGTTACGACCGGAAGATTTTCCGTTATAGGACAGCACCATTCCAGCTCCCTTCTATGATCCTATCCCTTATATTATTATTCTTATATAATAATACATGTGTAATACGCGCAGACTTTTATAATACAGCTGCAGACAAGTAGTTTATGCAATGACTTTTCGATAATCGTCTTTACTCAGTTATTTATCTTATCTGAAAGATAATTCGCTGAACCACTTCTCTATACCGGTAGAGAACCAGTATTCTACCGGTTACCGCAATGACATGAGTTTCACAATTTTTCTCAGTCATACGACAAACATTGCGGTTCACCATTTTTTTGATTCCAACGACATGCGTTTTATTTTAAATCAACCTCGTGTAGAATATCTTGTAAATATTCTCAGGCTTTCAACAATCTATGAAATAACAATAATTAAAATAGCTGAATACGTACGTTACTTTTGTGCCTTCTACTTTGCGTTTGGCCAAAGAAAGAAACAAAGAGCAATGAAGTACCAGTCGCCACTGCAAGATTCATACTTCTGCGAGTTTACCAAGTGACGTCTGTATCGCGGCGTGGACTTATTCTATCAAATATTATCAGAGACCTGTGCCTTATGCCCAGCTTCGTATTAAAAGAAATAAATCAGTTAAAATAAACGAAAATTAATTTTAGTACTCTCACTGGGACACATTTTTCTCACCGCTTAAAAAGTCACAGAAAAAAGTGAAACCATGTTGTTCTGCAACAGAAAAGACCCGAAGAGGTCATCGATGGAAAGACGGTATTAAAATAACAATAGTTAGAAGAGAATGAACCGAAATATAAGTACACATCGTAAAATAAAGGAGAGTGGCACTTGACTGCGGCAAGCAGCCAATTGTGCTGTTGAAATACCGTCATACATTATGTGTCATAACCGTCGTAAATTAAGTCTTACTGATAATTCAAACAGAACTGCCGGGCTGTTAGGCCGTGGTCATTCAGAACTGCCGGGCTGTTAGGCCGTGGTCCAACAAACAGAACTGCCGGGCTGTTAGCCCGTGGTCCAACAAACAGAACTGCCGGGCTCTTAGGCCGTGGTCCAACAGAACTGCCGGGCTCTGAGGCCGTGGTCCAACAGAACTGCCGGGCTGTTAGGCCGTGGTCCAATAGAACTGCCGGGCTGTTAGGCCGTGGTCCAACAAACAGAACTGCCGGGCTGTTAGGCCGTGGTTCAACAGACAGAACTGCCGGGCTGTTAGGCCGTGGTCCAACAAACAGAACTGCCGGGCTGTTAGGCCGTGGTCCAACAGAGCTGCCGAGCTGTTAGACTGTGGTCCAACGGAACTGCCGGTCTGTTAGGCCGTGGTCCAACAGAGCTGCCGGGCTGTTAGACTGTGGTCCAACAGAACTGCCGGGCTGTTAGGCCGTGGTCCAACAGAGCTGCCGGGCTGTTAGGCTGTGGTCCAACAGAACTGCCGGGCTCTTAGGCCATGGTCCAACAGAACTGCTGGGATGTTAGGCCGTGGTCCAACAGACAGAACTGCCGGGCTGTTAGGCCATGGTCCAACAAACAGAACTGCCGGGCTGTTAGGCCGTGGTCCAACAGAGCTGCCGAGCTGTTAGGCTGTGGTCCAACAGAACTGCCGGGCTCTTAGGCCGTGGTCCAACAAACAGAACTGCCGAGCTGTTAGGCCGTGGTCTCGTAAAGCTGGTCCATGATAGTAACCTCGTCTATATAGGCTATAAAAACTCAACAAATTCACAACAAGAACAAATCAGCCGTTTCGCCGTGCCCACGATGGCCTTCTTCAGTGTGGAGGGAAAGAGGTAGTAGGCCTAAGTCCCGCGAGAAACTGAGATTGTGAGTTTGTGAACCTCTTTCCCTCCACACTGAAGAAGGGCACAGGCGAACAGTCTGATTTGTTCTTGTTGTGAATTTGTTGAGATTTTATGTAGTTTATGTTACTATCATGGACCAGCTTTTCGATAGCAACCATAATTTTAATAATGTTGGACCACGGGCTGACAGCCTGACAGTTGCTTTCCGGTCAAATACCGGCCATGAAAGTCTACGTTCTTTGTCAAACAGAACTCTTTTATAATGCAATGATATCAAAGCAAAAGCACCTGTTATACAGGCAACAACGTATTTCAGATCTTGGCTGTTAACAGTAAAAGAAACACACACACACACACACACACACACACACACACACAGAGTAAAAACGAAAACTTTTAAAAACATTGTCAGTAGTTTTCTTAATTAGTTACTTTAAAAGCCGTGTTTGCTATGTACACAGCGTCCTCTAATTACTTTCGAAGTGAACATACAGTTCCACAGTTACCATCAGTGACTAATGTAGTAAGCTTAGATGATGAGAGTTCCTATATAGTCCTCGCAAGGAACTTGATCAACTCACGTTAACGTAAACGAACTGACGTAAATACTGTATACGTTACACTCGGGACGTATGACGACCTGTGTGGTTACAGTAACAGCACGTGGCCGGCATGTTAGCGTTGTGGTTGGCCCGAGGCCGTTGGTAAGTCGCCCATTAATGAACGCCATTGTGAAGCAATATTCGTGGTTACAGTAACAGCACGTGGCCGGCTTGTTTAGCGTAGTGGTTGGCCCGAGGCCGTTGGTAAGTCGCCCATTAATGAACGCCATTGTGAAGCAATATTGCACCGAGTGGTACTGATATTGCATTGATAACGACGTCCTTGAGCGTACTGTAAGGCGTATGTGTCGGAACCAAAAAGTAATTGGACAGTGCTACTTCCCACTTGCAAAAGAATGTAACGAGTGATCCCACGGTAAGAGTAGTTAATTTACGTCTATATCTGCCCTCTAAATAACAATTATCAAAGAAATGGGAGGGGGTTATGTTTATATCATATAATACTATATCTTATCAACCAAAATTCACAATACACGACGTTCAATGAACTGGGATATGACCATCTTATCAAATGTACTACACTCATTGCTTGTAACATTCACTTCAAATCGATCATTGTCAATTTTAAAAAGAAAAACTACTGAATGAATTCTTCATCCCAATAAAGACTAAAAATGCTATTTTTTCCCATACACGAAGGTATTCTAAATAAAAAGCAGCGAGGCAAGGGAGTGATGAAATGTTAAAAACATTGTTAACACTTCGCCAGATGTTTTTGTATAGACTTGTAATGCGTAATCCCGATACTTTATAGAGTTCCGTAAAATTTATTGAGTGATTATAATTTATAGGTTGACTTCTTCCGCTGTAGTTCACGATTATGGATTTGTTAAACGCGACTTTCTCTCAAGGCTATTTTAATAATCCTATAACACAGAATTACGTTACAAGTTTGATAAGTTACCAAGACATAATTTAAACAGCATAATTTCTGTCTCAGGCCCTCTTTTAAAGTACAAGAATTAAAACAAGGTAAGAACACTTTGTGTTAGTTCAGAACACAACAGAAAGACGTTATAATCACCTTTTTATTTCTTCTATGAAAGCCCACTATTTTATCATCATCGTTATCAACTTACAATGATTATACGTTACCATTGTCCTGGTTTCACATACACGCCACCATTTCCAACATGTTACAAAATTATCTTTGTCGATCTCATGGTTAACACGTTCTCGACTTAGAGCTGCAGATTTCATCCGTATTAAATCCTTCTGCCACGCTTACATACTCCAGGAAATAAGGCACCACCGGTGATACTGCGCCTACCCGAACCCCACCCTGCCGAACATCGCGCTTACTGGGTCAGGGGTTGAACGACACTTCTGCTGTATAGGAGCTGATATGACGGGCCAAAGTACGCATTTGGCAATGGTTGCGGAACTCTGGTATCCAATGCCCGCAGGTGACCTTGACCTCCTGGAGGCTCTCTGGGTATGCAGTCTGCGGGCCGACCCTGTAGAATCTGAGCCAGAAATGACTCGTTGAGCTTGTCCTGGGGGTAACCGAACCTCCACGTGGTGTCCGCTTAGCAGCATTTGTCTCAACATGTGCTGCATTTTATGCAACAGCAGCGATACAGTTGCAAAACGAGAGGAGGTTCCAGCTCTATTCCGTAGACGTTCCCAATTGATATGGAAGGGGAATATATCCTGGGAACTGTGTAACGTAACTCCTAATAGTATAAATAAGGATGTGTATCTGGTTTGGGACCTTCTGAGTTTCAGCGACAGCTAAGCTTTCCCAGAAATTTAATTTACTCGCTAATTTTATTATGACGAAGAGCGGAGATCTCATTGAACGTCTTAATTTCTAAACGGTTCATTGTTTTGTTGGAAATATAAATGTATGGTTTTGTTTAATGTTATATGTAATGAAAAAGGAAGAACCGGCCCTAGGTTGGTTCATTAAAGCATCATGGATCTAATTATTAAGTCAAACGTCACATGAATATAAAGATGTAAAAACTGGATGTACGATGTTCGGTGGCTGGGGGCCTCTACACTCATAAGCATATAGTAGTGTAGTCGTTAAATATTGGGTAGATTGGGTGCACAAAGGAAGGAATATTTATTTACCACTTTAACGAAATTGAAGTATGTAGGCCTACAAGTTTAATAAATTCCACAAAAGCCTGCAACAGATTTATCTCCCGTTCGCAATGGATGTTTTAAGAGTAATTGTTTATTTTCCTTAGAATATATCGCAGTTGCTCTTATTACAAATTTGACAGCTGACGCCGATTATAGAGGATGATGCAAATTGTCATGCCAAAACTCGTTGACGGAATGTTCGCGAGTATAGTTGGACTGCAGATGTCGATTGAAAGCGCAATTAAAATAATAGGCCTACTGGTGACAATTTCCTCGTCGCTACGTACTCTTTGTTGCGATGGACGCTTCTATTCTTTGCCTTAATTGATAAGACCTTGATGCCCTTGCGGCTGACTTTCTAGAACTTTCGGATATATTAAGATGTTAATGATGACATCTCCCAGCACGAATGCATACTAACAGATGGCGATTCGTACTCTCTCGATTTCTCGGTCACATGTTCATTTGATATTTACGTTTCTATTCCTAGAACAAAATCTTCTTATTGCAAATAAATTAAACCTCATTTGTCAGTGTCTGAACTTGCTTTATTTTATTTCCTTCTTATTTTAGTTATCAGCAGATTTGGTTCGTCCGGGTAAATGAAATATTGAAGAATGTCCAAAGCGAAGTCCTTCATTTTGACGCCAATATAAACATACCAGCATAGTCGTCCGCTCAACGATTTATAAAGTCATAAAAATACAAGAATTAGTATTTCAGTTTACCAAATCGTTATCTGCGTTGTCTAACACGATGGTGCGACGTCGAACGAAGGAAGGAAAGGTGTATTCCACTACAGTTCGCTTATTCCGAAGCGTTACAGCCTCGCGTCGACTTTGGCTTCCTTTATCACTCGCTTCTTCTTCCTGCAAACGTCTCCAGTTCCTGATTTCAATCTTTCAAAAATCCGATTCTAGCAACTATCGTCTCCTCAGTATTCCTACCCTAAACCCCAATCCTACCATCCTATCTTCAATCCTACCATTTTTTTTCATCTTTGGCTGCCTGCCTCGATCCACTGTCTCTAGATGCTGTATAACCAATCAATTCCAGTTTTCTCCGTCTTTTACACGGCCATATATTTTTCTTGTTTTCGGTCGAAAACTTTTAAAGTGGTGGAAAGTACTGGTGTAAGGATTCAAGATTCTGTCCACCACACATTATCACACAAAGTAAGAAAATCAAATTAATACAAAATGTGCTTCCCCCCTCTCTCTACCGTCCTTCGTACCCCTCCTCCCTCTCAAACTCTCTCTCTCTCTCTCTCTCTCGCACCCAAAAATCATGACAGTGTGTGTCGGGAACCTACAATAATACAATTTAAAGTAATGGGTCTCATTCATTAACTGCAACCCATCAAAACGAAAATGATACAGACAACTGATTATTTTAATGCTTGGAGACAGCTGCGAATCATGTAATGAATTCCGTCTCTCCATTCCGCCATTAGTAAAGAGATATAATGGCTCCTATCTCTTTGTACTTTCCTTTTACCATGGAAGTCATTATGTACGGACACGATAGAGAGCCATTTTCGTTTTTACTACACTACATGATCTTATTGAGAGAAGTCACTTTAGTCTTTAAATCAGCCGAAACTAGTACAAGTTCCTTAACCAGGATTTCCTCCTTGCCGTGTTCAGACACGTAACGGGATCCAAATGACGTACTGATGTCATAAAATATTACTAGCGTTGTAATGCCATATTTGTCGTCAAGTAGTTACCTCGAGTAACTAATTAGTCAAGCTGATTAGTCAGAGTCATGAATGCCGTGACTCCTTGAAGGATATCGTAAAATAACGGAGAAGTCTTCACACAAGTGCAGACTGTAATCAGGTGATACTGTAACTGTAAAGTATGGTCAAGTTACACACGTAATTTGTAACACTGGTTTCCGGATTGACTGCGGAAAATTTGCCTACATCGTGTAACAATATTTGACTGCATCAGTGTGTACCAAAGTACAGCCGAATTACACGATACAGCTATGGCAGAACACTGAGTGTTACAAAGGTTTGGGGACTCGAGTTTAGACATCCACAAAAATCCAACGGTTAGCTCAACACCAACATAAATTATACTTAAATGTACCTGTTTGCTTTGCACACATATGTGTGTTAATAGGATGTTTTAAATTCCTTTTTCATGCAGTGGCGTATCCTGGCAAGGTGTGCTGTACATTGAAGTGGTGTCATGACTCTAATGAGTAGTTTATATATGATATCTGATAATCCAAAGCCGATATTTGCCACAGTTACACTGACCACTATACATTCGTACACTACATAATTAAACTACTTTAAATAATGAGCCAATCAGATATCATCTGTTTTTTAACCGGTATCGAGAGCAAATTCTGAATCTGAATATTCTTTATAGAGTACTACACACTTAACATGTTTTCATTGCTATTTTATGACGGGCTCTACCTGTATTTGGAAACGGTAAACTTAAATAAGGATTTATTCAGTGAAATAGTAAATTCTGTGTTTGGTTTAGTGACTGAAGTGCTGGATGGAATTTCAAAGGTTCGAACCTTAACGTTCGAACCTGAATAGTTGCTAAAATTTAAATACACTTTAATCTTTATCTCACGTCCAATGTATGCTACTATAACACAGAATTTCCGAAAAGAAAATTCGAGTTTCATCATTCTCAAGTTTTACAATCTGGTGGAAAGTCAACTAATTAAATAACTAACTAGAAATTCGTACTTGGAAAAAATAATTGTTTTTATTACTACTAATAAAATATGAATAATAAAACATTAAAACCAATAACAACCAAAATTAATAATTCTCTTTTAAGAGATTTCTCTTTTAAAGGAGCATAGCACGCATCAATTTAATAGTCGCAACTGTCATGAACAGTTTGTACCTGGCTTGTGCGACGCTGAAATGGCACACAGGTCAGTATTGGGCGACAGCATTCCACCACAGTAGGATACTCCTCTGTTCCCTTACTGTTTCTCAATACCTTCAGCAGAGGAAGACTGTTCCATGTTTTTATCACACATTAAGTAAGATTACAGCTACAGTTCGTGACAGTAATACGCGATCTGCTGCATCCATTATTCCGGTGATAATCCTAATAATTTCTTTTTGTTAATATATACTCTGCAAATACATATGTCATTTACCAAATGTTGAGTGATTGTTATTATTAAGGAAACTCTGTTTTATTTATTTACAATTATTGTGCTTCCTTTCATTTCTACAATTATTCATAAGACGTATTTTAACACGTACCCAATTGTTAAAATTCTACAATTGGCGTAGAAATAGGTCTACAGTGATTATGGAATTCTGCTGAAACGTTTAATAGCTCTGGGGAAGGGGGATTGATCCCCCGATTCCTCCACCGTAGTTACGCCACTGGTGTCACATAGCCTATAGTATGAAATATTGATATTTTCTGTTATAACTCGTAATTAAAGTTATAACTTCATTATATCCTACATAATTAAAAACATTAACTTTCTCAATTTGTTTATTATTCTTTCTCTTATACTGCAAGTAATTTAGTATTCGCTGAACCTAATATTAGGGCTTGATCGTCAGTGTATTGAAGAGAAGAGATTAAAGTCGTTTAATTTGAAGCCTACATTACTACCTGCTTTACATTGTCGAATGGCATCTTAAAGGCATATGTTAAACAAGACTGGAGATTGAAGA
The DNA here is from genome assembly GCA_034769895.1 of Magicicada septendecula. NCBI lineage: Eukaryota > Metazoa > Arthropoda > Insecta > Hemiptera > Cicadidae > Magicicada > Magicicada septendecula. Next base: position 334,108,140 of record CM068372.1, read on the forward strand.
CCCGTTGGATGCATTTCCTGCTTTGTTGGTATTCAGATCTTGCTCAAGTCATTAATATCAATTTTGACATTGCAGACGTCATACAAACCTAATTACATCAATTGCTTAATTTGTCCCAGTCTGCTTTGCAAACATTTTAACATAGTCTACAACGAGTAAGAAGTCGGTAGGTATTAACTTTTATATGCTTCTCTATTGTTGGCTGAATTGCAAATATATTGTCTACATACGAATAGATTGTTATTTGATAGCGAATTTAGTGTATTAAGGCACGGAAAATTCATCGAATCTCTCGCACTTGAGACAGATTTTTTCACAGTGAACAGCTACTGTCCACATTTGCTAAACACTTTTCTCTTGCCAAATATTTCTCAGCCCCTCCCAATAGACCCAACTCTGCTGTGGTATACTACTTCATTTTTTTATTTTTTTTTCTTCGTATTGTTTAAATTAGCAGCCATCCTTACTATTTCTTTTATGAATTTGCTAACTGCTATAATTTTTTTTTTTTTATTTTTTTTTTTTATTTATTTGTCTAAGGTTGTTTAAGACCTGAAGATGTCAGTAATGACGAAAAGCTTAGTGGAACAAAAAAAAAAAAAAAAAAAAAAATATAGCAGTTAGCAAATTCATAAAAGAAATAGTACTTCATTTTTTCTGTGGCTGTATCAACGTTCACATTTTCTAAATGTCTTTTGTTCCTCTGCTTTCGGTTTGTGTTCTTATCATGTAGTTCTTCTGTCTCTTCCGGTACACGTTGGCGTTTTCTCTTTGTCTTTGTCGCCTTACCTAATCTTGCGTCACAACTTGGAAAGTTTTTAACGTCTGACTGACGTCCGTTTTAGAAAATCACTGTTTACTAACCAACGAAGAGAAAAGTTATTTACTGTATATCGGTTCTCTAGCTAAAGGTGCCCACTGTTCTACTTCAGGCGTCATTGTTGTCACAATTATGTTGTTGGATTATGTTCTTTAAAAATAGTGGAATAAGCTTTAAATACCAAAGAAATCGAAAGTTACAATGTTTATTAACACTTCTATAAAGCAACCACATTTTTATTATAAAAACATTCCTAGTTATACATTTGTGTAATACGCACTACACATCACAAATAATAAAAGTCAACAAGTTCCTCAGTACAAATGAACAATTCACACTTCTACTCTAAACGTCTACTTAATTTTCTAAACTGATTGAATTTCAGCCACACTCTGTTTATAAACATATTCCAGTAGTGTAAATAACTGATATGGTTATTTAAAAATCAAACTTGTTTACTTGATTTTTGTGTCTGATGTCTTCAGTTGTATGACTGCTCTCATACGCAACAGTCTGCACCACATGCAGGCTGTGTCGTATGTGTGTTTTGTGTACTTATATATCTACAGCATGACGGAAATACGTAAATGCGTAAGGAGCTTGATTATCGTATCCAGAACTTGATTATTTTCAAGGATGATATTCTGACTCCACCTTGTTTATGCTATAGTTAATTCGTTTCTTACGAAGAACTCCTGAATATATAGCCTATTTTTTATCATAAAAATCGACTTTTAAAATCATACTTTTGCACGTTGAAATATTGTAACTTTGTATGGATGTGTATCGTACATAGCACTCTGGCTTTTAATTGTTAGTCCTCCACTTAATTGATCTCCAGTACCAAATTCTTGTGAGCGTACTAGTTTCATTATGGATAACATTCATGTATTACAACAAAACGTACGACTTACGACACAATACCGATACGGAGTTTGATACACATTACGATACATACTGATAATAAACACCGATTACACTGCACGAGCGTGGCGAGCATCTGTACAGCAGACTGAAATGAGTCACCGTTTAAACTTCATTTGTTTATCAATACATTATATGCGGTATAAAGGGTAATATCTGTATATGATTCATTTCCAGTCCATAGTTTAAAGTTAATTGAGCAACATTGTTTCAACAACACATCGTACCATACTCGCCGAGAATCTAAGCATTGTCATATGTTTATAGAAACACACACAAGTCAAGTACTAGTTACCTGAGGTAACGGAGGGGAAGAGATCCACGGTTACTCTGATACTATGAATAATCCCTGAACTTATTTCTAATAATCACGTAGGCTATTTAAGTAATCATAAAAGTTGCTTTGTTTCGTTTGTTTATAAAGAAAAATAAATTTCTGTCAGTAAATATACATTACTTAATTCATGTGTATATATTGCTAAATCGACAAAAACTAGAAAAAGTATAGCACAAATAAATAAATACTGTACAAAACGAATCACAATTATTACAGTAATAACTAATTTATTCTAGCAAGAATTTTACAACAGAAAATTACACCTTAGTGCATTATATAACTTTAGTACTAGGAGGGGGTCACAACTGAATAAGATAAATAGTTTGGTAGATGAAACAAAAATCCGAATTCAGAGTGGAAACAGCTGCTACTATATACAAAATTCGGTGCTTTTCCAATAACCGTACCAACGCTCATTTTTGATATTTCGGTTATACGATTATTGGTATCGATATGTAGTGAATATCGCATATAATTTTGTTAGGTAATAGAGATCGTGAAAATTTTTTTGTATATGTAATAGTTTGTTGACGATTGCAAATCCTTTCGATTGTCATATTTTTTACGAAAAACGTTTCTAGCAATAATATAGCTCTTCTATATTATTGCCAAACGTCGATAGGTTAACATACAAACTAAAAGTACACATGGAAACCAATAAGCCTTTAAATCAATACTCGATGTTTGTGAAAATCACGTAAAAAAACTCGAAGTAAATTGCCTGTTACTATACATGTCTCCCTTTTTGTGGCAGCACTCGTTTTCCAGTAATACTCGTTTTTCACAAATACTCGTTTTTTTTGTTCAGATCACTGGAAAAGCAACCAACCTGAAGTAAGGCGGGGTGCTCTACAAGTCTCCTTTTTTTTTGTTTCGGGCAAAATTCGCTTCCACTAAAGTTTTCTAGATTTTGCTGAATAACATACAAAATATTGCCACCTAACGAATAACAAATTTTTGTTTTCATTTGTTAATACGGTTTGTTTTTTTCTAATCTTATTATTCAGAAATAACTGTATTTTGCACTTTACATTTTCTGTTGTTGTCCTGTTTAAAAATGTTACCAGTATGTTCTTTATTTTAAATGTTACTCTGTCATAAGCATCGTATATAGGCCTAACTTGGTTATTAAGCTCACCCAAGCCACCACGTAGCAGACCCAATTCTGCGGTAGTATGTTCTTGCATCTGCTTTTGCTCCTGTATTAACGCTTTGATGTCACCTGTTTCACGATTACAATCCTCTGCTTCCTGCTTACATTCCTTTGCTCCCTGCTTACATCGTTCCTTTGTTTCTTCTCTTTCTCGTCTGCGCTTTTCATCCTGTCGTTTTTCTGCTTCTTCTGCCTCCTGTCTTCGTCGTTCATCTGTCTGCAAACAGCGGCGCCTGGAAATGTTCCATCATCTGACTGGCATCCACTGTTTACCGATTAATTACACATTACACTAGTCTTGTTCAAAGTGTCCACTGTTTTCACTGTTAACGGTTCTTGCCCACTTCTGACACCACTGTTACGACGGTCTAACTGATCGTCGTATGGTACAGTGGAAAACAAAATTACAGACACCAATGAAGTCATTAATAACCAGCTTTAATTAACCACAAACGATAGTTTGTAATGAACAAGTTATTCAACAAGATTATACTCGTACAATAATTGAAATCAAATTTGTCCGGACGGAATAATAATGTCAACTAATAGAGTCTCGCACAATAATCACTTTTCACTAATAGCCACTTGAGACGCACTGAGTAATCGCCCGACGTAAACTGAAAACTAAGCAGCACCTGTTGTGTACCCTGCAGGGATTCATAATATGCGTCCTTAACGAGCACTCGAAAACTCTAGAGGATACTTCAGTGCGGCCTTGGCAGAAACACGCACCTGCTGCACTGAGCGAGAAACGCATAGAATAACAGTCTCCACTGTACGAGAATGTTCCGTATTGCGTAACAATTAGGCCTACATTCATATTATAAATTATAATAATTAATTAAATAAATTACTACAATAAATGTTAAGTTATATAAATTGTAACCATGCAATTAAGCCTATATTTACCTATAAATATTCGGTATCATTCATAATATAAATATATATTATAATATATAAGTATGTATTATTATATAATATACATAATATGAAAAGGATAATTTACATAATTTTGAAAAGGATAAACGAAAGTTTGTCATTCATTTTCTTATCTGACACTTATTTCATAATGCACGTTCATTGGCGACTCCAAACGCAAAATGTATAATAAAATGCATAGCCTATATATTTTATTTTGGATATACACATGATTAATTGACAACAACATCCATCATAGGGACTCCAGATTTTTAGGCCAGACATGCATTCTTTCGTATGAACAATTTGAATTCGCACGCATGTTACCCACACTGTGGCGGAACTGTACCGCCGTTGGTGCGACTGCGGTGCTAGGGGCTCGACCCTTCATTAGTTTTAGTAGTCCTACATAGTTCGAACTACTACCACTTACAATTACACACACACACACACACACACACACACACACACACACACACACACACACACACACACACACACAATTGATCTGTTCCCCGTAAAACAAGTTGATCACTAATGGTGAGCATCGACCGACGGCCAATCCAGTACCTGGGCGTTCGGCTAGACCGTCGCTTCAACTTCATTGGTCATGTTACATCAATAATCACCAGTTAGGCGTATTTCAAATGATCAAAGTTTGCAAAAACTGAAATCTTCCATAATGGGGCCAAAGAGACAAGAGAATTTCATTTTTTTTGTTAATATGATTTATGATGTCTGAATTTATATGAACTACGAGTTAACAATTTTATACTCGTAGTTAATGCAAACGGATTCGGAATTAACACGCTTCACCGTAACAAACGCATGCTAAATCATCAGCGTAATATGATTGTACGGCCCCTGACTAATCCCATCCCCAAACTCATTCGGACAACATATTAGCTTGTAGAATTTACAAATCATTTGTGTCCTCGCATGAGAGTGTGTTTTAATTTTATTACGACTGTACGTTCTTCGTTAATTTACTTTCTGTTTATAAACTGATACGTTTTCTATTAAGCAACAATACATTTAATTTTAGGCTACGTAACTAAGGATACAAACTCAATTTTTTTTCATTTTATTTTCGAATTTGGCACGCGTCGGTATTCGTCTTCGCTCTCTGGCTTGTAGGCGTTTGTGTTCCGTCTTCAAGTAAGTATCTGATCATATTTCTCTCTCCTTTGGTCGTCCTGCATTCCTTCCCTATTTGCTTTGAGCGTGCTAGGTAGTATTCATTATTCAACTTTTCTAAGTGCTCTTTTCTTTTGTTAATGATACTTGATTTTATGTCTTGACTTCTAATTCAATCAAGTCTTGTACATGCTTTCAGGTCTCGCACGAATTTCATCTCAGAAGAGTGTACTTTGTTTCCAGGAACAAGATCGTAAACCTGCCTCACTAGTATACAATATATGAGTGACAACTATCATAAAAATTAATTGTAGTATCTAGTCGATATTGTAGTAAGGGTTCTGTTGATGGTTCCACGTATCATGTTTGTTTATGTGTTTTATTATCTATGTCTCTCTCTTTATCAGACTTGCAATATTACCCAAATAGCTATAATAATTTGTTGATACAATGTTTGGTTGTTTATAATTATTTTTAATATGGCTGGTTCCTTTTCCTTGAAAACCATATCTTAGATTTATTTGTAGACATTTTTCATTATGTTCTTCACATATTTATATCTTATCTGATTAATTACAAACCACAGTAACGTATAAAGTAATCAAATGGACGACCAAAAGAGTAACACTTGTCCTGCACCATAGGCACTACGGTGTGTCATGGAAGACTCCATAGGCGTGTTGGACCTCCTACTTTATCTTCTCTTCCCCTACTTTAAGAGGCCTTCCGGGTCATGGCTTCCTTTAGCTCTTCCAACAAGACCAATCCCTAGCCATCGCTTACCAATTTATCACCTTCATCAGTTCCTCATCAGTTTGCTTTGTTTGTTATCTCGTCAGCGAGATCTAGGTTTTCCTCTACGTCTACTACTCATCTGTTCTCTTTTTCTACCTTTTTCGGACTTGATGGTTGTCCATTCTTTAAACGCATCCTCCACTTAAGTCGTATTTTTTTGTAGTCTACTAAGTTTCTGTCCTTAAATAGTTGAACTACCTCCGCTATTGCTGAACGTGGTACTACCGCTTGAAGAGTCATTCGAGTCGCCGCTGCATAGAAGGGGAACAGACCGAGCTACACGCACCGACGCTGCGAGGAAGGGGAGCAGACCGACGGCACACGGAAGGAAAGACTGCACGGAAGGGGAGTCGGCCGACGCTGTGCGGTAGATTAGTATTTATGTATTGTGTTGTATATTTTTTTTGTATTACGTATTGTATTTATGATTTGTAATTATCAGTTTTTACGTATGACGTCCTGCATATGTACGGTATATATATACACTTAAAAAAATAAAGCAGACAAATATATATATGCTTAAAATTGAAAAAATGAGATATATACCTATGTATGCAGGTACACGTACGTCTGTTTTTGGGAGTCAAAGGCTGGTAATGGGTACCGAACTGAAGGTTCGGTTAATGCCCACTGATACTGACGAATGAGTCAGAGCTCGAGCTAGCCAGCTCGAGTCAGCTCTGCCAGCAAATCCTACTTCCAACGTCCAAGTTCGTGACTCCCGGGCAATGCTCTCTGTATGCATAGAGAGTAGCTGATGGAAGAGGGTGAAACGCGATTCTAGGACCTACAGTATGTGATTACGAGATTATGTGGCAGATAAAAATAAAATACATTTGTAATTTGAAATTTTATGTTGTGATCTGTGATTTTGTTTGTGTATTAAATGGTTTGTATTATAAAATTTCGATCTGCGTTTTCATGTTATTGTATTTTTGTTTATGTAATAATAAGTTCTATTATTTAGAGTGTTTTTGTGACAATACTACTTAACTTCCTAACTTAACAAAATGTATTAAGAATTCAGAGCAGACTAAATAAATTTAATCCTATGGGCAGGTTAATTTAAATAAGTGGGCAGACTTCTGTTCATCAACTGTTTAAGTTATTTAAGAATTATAATTGCGACGAGCGAAGCGAGTTCCGTATACATTTTGAAAATTTATGCACTTTTGTGTCCCATTTGATGAAGTAGATAGAACTTTTATGCGCGCCTACTTATATTATCTTTAGATATAATTAACAAAAACACTTTCATTGGAAAACTATACGCACTCTTTGTAACGTTTTTACTATATGGTGTATTCCGCAGTGGCGGATCTAGGTTGTCCTGCGCCCGGGGCAAGAATAATATTGGCGCCCCCCATATTTTTTCGTTTTTGGTTAATTGGCATATTATAATACCACACACACACACACACATGACCGGGCATATGAAGTTGAACGTAAGTGTAACTAACCTAAAAACAGGCATCTAGCAAAACTAAAAGCTTCCTAACGGTAACTAAAAGCCTAACGAAAGTCTAACCTCCAAACGGGCAGGAAGGCGAGCTAGCAAAATTATAACCTCCGAATGGGCAGAAAGGCGACAAAAACTTAAAAGTACCGCCCTCATCCATCCTCCTTTAAGTTTCTCTATCAAGCTCTAATTTTTTTTACAAGACACAGCACATTTAAGTAGGGTAGGGTTTGAGATAAAACGTAATATCCATTTTATACTAAGAAATTCTTTATTTGTCATTTTTTATTACAAAGGAAAAATACATACCAAAAGTTATATACTTAAAAACCCAATCACTAACGCTATTCAAATATTACGAAGTCAGTAACGAAAATTACTATAGCAAATCACTATAAAAATAACAATTATATAAAAAAAGGAGAAAATAGTGATTCCACGACCCCGTATTATATTTATTGGACGCCCGGGATCCGCGAATTCTAATTTTTTGTTTATTAGGAGAAATTAACAAGATGAATTAAATTCAATGTATTTGTTCTTGGGAAAATTGATTTTCTATCTATGGCTTTTTAACAATGGTATGTTTTGGTGAAGGTCGCTGAAGATTTTCAAAACTTGATTTCAGCTTCTGATAAGGGATCACGAATGTTTCGAAACGTTAAGAAATTTTTTCATTTTTATAAAAATTGCATAATGTGACTATGCATAATGTGCTACTACACCTTCCCGTAACATGAGTACTAAACTGTATATTTACTAGTTTACACGGTGTCGGTGTAGAATTCCCGATTCCTTATAAAAATAATCGAGTCACAAAAATCGAATCGAATCAACCACAGTTGAATTTGCCGCCCCCTGAAGTTGCCGCCCGGGGCAAGAGCCCCGGCTTGCCCCCCCCCCCCCAGATCCGCCACTGGTATTCCGTGGTGAATATTTGTTTACAGCTTGCTACAGAATTCGTTCGGATGGTTGCTGTGGTAATATATTTGTTAATTATTGGATTTATTTGGCTTTTTGTATTTAAGAAAGTGAGCGAAGAAAAATCTGGTCGCATCTAACCGGTCACAATGTACATTTGGCTTACGTTTTGCAGGCCGGCTGTAAGTGGTAATACTCATTTAAAAAGTTATTGGCGTTTGTCAGTCTATGGAAAAACGCAAAGGTTATCGGACATACAAATCAATGAATCCCAACACATGGTAAGTTACAAGTCTTTTCAATTTTTATCCTATTTGTGTGATGGTGATTCACATTTACTATGACTTTTGCATTTTATCACATATTGTTATAACGAAGAATTAGGCCTACATTTATAGTTAGGTTATTGGTTTTTTAAGAATATTATTTCCTTTGAAAATAAACAGCGACATTTTTATATAATTTTAAGTACACATTGTCCATACATTTTTTATAAAATATATCAGTTCCTTCTGTGCTCAATTCCATTCCCATGTACATACTGTAGGTGTCCTCCGCTTCTGTTTTCAAATATTGTACGACTTTGAAAAAGTAAATGAAAAAATTTAATGCAAATAAGAAAAACACAAAACACAGTAAATAAGTGTCTTCAAAGTAATGAGTGGTTGTATTACTATGTTACGCGTAATGAGTAACATTATAGATAAGGTTAAACTGTAAACTGATTTCTGACAAGAACATCAGAAGCATGCAAGTTTTGGTGGGGTCCGCACACTTCGCATGTCAAATGTTTTGTGACTTCACTGTCTACCCTCCTCAGGTAGTTTCAGAGTGACTCAATGTCCGCACTCCTCGCAACATTCCTGTTGCCCGCACTATTCCTGATACCAGTGATAGAACTAAAATCTTTCGTTCATTGTAACATTAAAATTTCATGTAAACACCTGTTAATTTCCAAATCTATTTATGATAAATAAATAAATATAATTTATCCATTGTTTATAATCTGTTCAAACTTTACGTGTCACACGTGTTTTGAAAAATTGACAAAATCAAGAATCCTTTGTTAAAAAAGGAATAGCTCTAATGGAGATTCACAACAAAATGGTAGGCCTAAATGTGTTAGGAAATACAGTCCCTATAAAATAGTAGTTTGTAAGTGGGACTCGCGTTTAAACGCGAGGCATGCTCTGTAAAGCGTTCGTTCCCAACCTTACTCTAAGTAACACCCACAGAATATTCAAAATAGTTAACGTTAGACCCTCACACACACACAAATACTGCTGATATTTTAATTGCGGCATGTATAATATTAAAATTTTGATACTTGAGCATTGCTTAATAGAAACAAATTGGAAGTGGAAAAAATACCTTTTCTATCCTTTGACCCACCAAAAGAACAGTTTAATACCTATGAATACACTTTAATTCTTGTAACCTATGCATTATAATCGATGTGAATAAAAATTTATTAGCAATTTTGAATACCTTGGGCTACGGTGTGTATTATAATACAAGCAACGACGTTGTGAATAAGTTGCATAAGTTCAACCTTATGTGCGGGACCATGAGGCGAACTCTTAAGTCAGCAAGTAAAGAAACGCGTAAAATTCTACAAGATGATGGCCCTTCCCACGCTTCTTTATGGGTCTGAGAATTGGACTTTAACGACAGGCCAGGCCAGTCGTATCCGAGCGGCTGAAATGAGATTTCTCAGGCACGTGACAGGGTATACTCTCCATAATCATAGAAGAAACACAGATATATGGCAGGAACTGAATATTATGAGTAAACTCGACAGGATTGCCCAGTATCGACTGAATTGGTCGATCATCTTTGCCGAATGCATGATTGCCGCAACCCTAAACAACTATGGAAACTATAAGACGAAGGACGGAGAAGTGTGGGACGTCCGAGGAAGCGCTGGAGTGACCAGCTCTAGACTTTGCCTGTTTGAGACTGATACAAACCAACCTTGGTTTATTCCTTGCAGACGATGATGATGAAACAACGTGCTAAGTAAATAAAATCTGTCTATTAATTCTTTTATTTTTCCATAGTTTAATTTTTAGAAACTACTGGTTGAAGTTGTTTTATTTTTTGTTGGTTATATTGGTTATTTGTTGGTTATTTTGTTTGTTCTTCTCTTTTAGAAACGCTGGTTATATTGAGATCGACTTTCAGTACATAACATAATACACTTTTTTTTAAACAACGAACGTCAAACAGTTCGATGTAAGGGTACACAGTTCTATGCATGTACTAAACATACTAGTGCATATTATGTTACGACACCAAAAGCAGCCCCAATACCAGAGAAGAACTATAAAGAATTAACTATATTAAATCAAGGAAAATAAAATGACTGTGACGAGACAAATGACCATGACCCAACCCAAGTGATTGACCCAATAAAGACAATAAAATGAGAAAGTGTAAACTAAACTAATGATAAAAAGCACAAATAAGTAATAAATATCTAGTAACGAGCATTAAATAAAATAATCCAAAACGAAGTAAGGAAGTACACTAACCATAAAAAGTAAGTGAAACCATTATTAATAGATAATGTATGTTGTTAATAGCCTTATTATGATAAGAAAACCAAAACATAAAATGTTGACAGACTAACTATAAATTTGTGTGTAAAAAAGTAAAAACCCAAGAGTGAGAAATAGGTAGGATGTGACAGTGATAAACAGTGTAAGTGTTAGAAGTGATAATATAAACAAGTCATAATTTTAAGAAAAAAGAAGCAAAGGTAATAAACCAGAAATAAAAGATTGATAGACAACTAATGTCATAGTGTTAAATAATAAGAAACATAAGTTATGAGTGCAATGAAAATAAAACATCCTATGTTAATAAAAATATTCAAAGGGATGATTATCAAGATAGAATAAATGGTGTTATAATATTAGTCACCAAAATTGTTATTTGTTTAATTAAAATAGTTGAGTTTATAAGAAGGAATATGGCTGGAAAATGAACAGACCATAAACCTATTTTTGTGTTATGTTTTTATAGTAGTATTAAGTGCTAAACAAGTTGTAAGAAATGGCAATAGATATAAGTAAGGAGATAAATTTTACAAACATAATATTAATCATTAGAGTAAAGACAAAAAAAGAAAAAACAGAATAACAGACAAGCCATGATTTTGTAAATTAATAATAACATTCAATTATTGTAAAACAGCCCAGAGTAATTCAATAGGTAAATAAGTCATAAGTGACAGCAAGCAAAACATATGTAAATGAAAAATAATCGATAATTTGTGTAAAATAAGAAGTTATAGACAATTACTGCTTAGGCCTATAAAATGCCTAACTGTATAAATTCAAAATAAACAAGTTGTAAGAAATTAACTATTGTATTAGAAAATTAAGAACAAGTAACTCATTAATTACAATTAGTTAACAATAATAAGATGTCAGAATTAGATTAAAAACATAAAATAAGGAAAATATGTAATAACATCATATTAGCAATTTTGCCAAAACTTTAATACATGAATAAGCCCAGCTTTGTGGGATATCAAAATAATCTTTGAAAGAAAATAGAGACAGTTATGTTAATATTTAATACATTGATAAGAAGACCAAAGAATAATAGCAATTAGAAAATATTTATTCATTTTGAACTAAAATTCAAATATTATAACAACAGATACAAATGTATACAACCAATGAGAGTATGGGTGGTTGCCATAACAACGGAACGTTATTATATTTAAATCCGTTATAAAACATTAGTCCATTATTGACGATCAAGAGAGACGGAAGCCAAACCATATTCGACTCAATTATTAGTTAAAATAGTAAAAAATACTACCAAATTTAATAAGAGGTGGATTCAAGAAGTTGAACGAAGGCCTATTTAAACAAGGAGAGCAAATAAACCAAATATTAATAATTAAAAAAGAAATAAAAACTCTAATTAATCGAAAAAGAAGCCACATGAAGCAGAAGATCCAAATGATGGAAGATTAACGAATGTATCAACCCAACCTGGATAATAACAGTGACTCATCACCAAAAATCGACAAGATTTTGTTAAGTATATCTGAATTACCAGAATTTGCGAACTAAATTAATTAACTTTTCTCACAACACAATAACTCTCACTCCGAACTTGATAACTAAATTTCTTTCAAGGATTAATTGATAATAAATATTAAACTTGTATGTAAACATAAATTAAGCTATGTACAAAGTATGAATTATTAGCAAACACTTTTTAACACTCAAAAAACGAATTGTATTTAAACCTTCATAGTATATAAGTGCCATTGATGTAAGGTGGTGTACTTTAACATCTTGTTTCTATTTTTACGTAATCAAAAGAACTCGTTGACTGAATGAACTGTAGAAAATAAACATTAACGGCAACCATGTCGAAATAGAAATTCTTCAGCCAACGTAGCCAACCTTGAGATATAGTCTGTTTATTGCCGGAGCAACATTGTTTTATATTATATTTTGTATCTAAATGATCAAAAATTAACTATTTGAAACGTTAATAAACTAGTACTGATTAGTAATAACCGTCCTTTATTTCATTTAAATTGTATTATAAAGTTTGTGCACTTTAGCGATGTGTAAAATTGTCTGCCAGATTTAGACGTTGGCAACACGACGAACCACAAGCGAGATTCGAATGCCCACCAGGTTGCGAGGGTAATTCGAATTGGTTATCACCGAGCTCAGTTTGAACTTTTTAATTGTTTTCATAAACAATTTGGCGCTGATCGGGAAATAAATACACTCATCGAAGGACAGGTAAGGATTTCGGTACTGGTAATTCGTGCGTTCGCGACGGACATCGTCAGCGTAAGAAATTAGAAAAAGCACGACTTTTAGATAAATACAAAATGATGACTACAACGTGTGGAGCTAACACACGCATACAGGTCTGATCGTTACAATATTAATCGTTTCTTCTTCTTTATTTGGCTCTTCTACCTCTCAGCATCGGGCTGTATATAAAGCAAACATGTTAATAACAACAAATCCATTGTGGCAGTAACACGCTGAGGCAACTGCACTGTAATGACGGATGTGCACTGTTAATCAACGCCTCCAACTGAACGCATTCCTAGATCCGCTCACGACCAGCTGTACTGTGTCAGTGGGAGGCAAGGAGCGACATACGTCACATTGCACGATTCGTTTTACTTGTGTGTACTGTACGTATGTTTTAAATTATTTACAGCCCAATTAAAGTCACTACTTGAATAGAAACAGACACGAATCGCCTGCTCAAAGTCATTGAGTACCTACTAACACTGCTACTAAAATTATAACATTGTAAAATCGTTTTATGTCCCCGGTAACATATTTTGGGCTGTCCGTGAACATTTTATCTTTTGCTTTTGAAGTTTGATTTTATTTATAGATATCTGAACGAGCGAAAAGAGTTCTCAGTTTCAACTGGACCGTTTGGCATTTGTCTATCTATTTACGTGTCTGTTAGGGTATAGGCCGATCTCACGATAACGTTTGAAAGCATCAACCTATTTTTGTCAAACTTGGCACGCTTGTCCATACTTTTATCTTACGGAACCCTATTGATTTTGAACTTGATCCCCCCAAAAAATATGGGAGCGGGAGGCAAAAATGTGAGGGGGTCAAAATTGAGAAAACGCAACAAAAGACCATGTGGAGTGTCAAATTAAATAGAATTTTAACAACAATATGAATACAGCACGGGTGTCACGGCCTGGAGAGATAGGAGGACTCCCCCCCCCCCAATATTTTCCCAAAGCTAAAATCGTGAATAATTTTTTATTCATATTATTTTTATAAATTATTTTACTGAAATTATTAGTTGAATAAAAATATTAACTTAAATTCACTGCCACTGATGATCTTTGAATTACCTGACAATGTAAAATAAATTAGGCCTATATAGGCTATGTCTACATTATTACATCAATCATATTAATAGTATTAAAAAAGTAAAACTTATAAAAATTGAAAAGAATGACCCTAGTCTTTCAGAATTCGACCATACATTTTTCCAATATCACCCCCCCCCCAATAATTGTGCACTGGTAACCCCAGTGAATGGAATACAGTATTCTTTTTTTTCAAAATTTTTAAACGTCAGGGCCCAAAAAGTGGGTGAAATTTTGATAAAATTTCAAAAATCTATGTGGGGTACCAAATTAAACAGAATGTTAACTAACGTCTGAATGTAGTGTTAATTTTGGAAATTTTTAAAGCTTGGGACCCCATGAATCAAAAATGAGACCAAAAATTTGAAAAAATTGTGAAAATCCAGCAATTATTGTATGATTGTGTCTACAATTGTTACGTTATTACTAAAAAATAAAGAAGTCAGGATTTTCTAATTTCTCTCATAATCTAAAAATTATCTAATATCAAAATTTATGTAATAACAAATGAAAATAGCGAGAGTTCTGCAGCTCAAGGAGCTTACTAGTTTGAACTCTAGTTTTTAAAAGGTAGACCGCAGGCCACTGGGGTCTGTAGACGATTTTTAAAGTAGGCCTCGGAGCATAATTTGGGAAGCAGTTAAAGGGGTAAAGATATAAACATCATTTGCGCTTTCATCTGCTTTCTTCTAAACTAAATACCTTAAAATAAACTCCTTCTCTTTGAAATAAGCTCATGATATTTGGAGTTCCTTGTAGTAACTGAATGTCATGTATTATATTAGGAAATACAATTCTTCTCCAAGTGCATTTTATATCTATATAAGCGCCTTACGTACACTACACGTATTCGCAGAGATAATCCGCATCTTCGAAGGTTTGAATATAAATTAACGAATAATCGATTTGTATTTGGATTTGAAAAGTTTTTGATTGTCGTAATGTTTGTTTACGAAATTAGCTGTTTATACGGCTATATCGAAAATATTTATTGAATTTAATACTATAAAAATTTATTATTTTTTAAATTATCTTTTATTTTTTTCATTTGACTCTGTTTTTTAATTAGCTATTTATTATTATTGCATTTGTACATATTGAGATTTTACGATACCGGTATGTATAGGCCTAATCATTTTATGACTTCATAAGTGCTTTTTGTTAATTTAACTTTTTGACTGTCCGAAAGTTGATGTTTATTGTTTAGATAGTGTGTGGCTAAATTAGATGTGTAGATATTGTACTATAACGTGATTCTCCTCGTTATAATACTTACAAGTGGAGAGTGTCTACTCACCAGTTCGGATGTTCAAATTCGTATTTTCTGCCTCAAACTAGGGTTTGCCAACTCTTGTAGGTAAACCAAAAAGGCAAGTTTTCTTTTATGATAAGAGAATACTCAATTTTTAAAAATAAGTTAAATGAAATCAAACATACAGTTCAATGCTTCTATTATGTTTTATTAACAGTTATTAATTGGTTTATTTTACTACAATTTCTTCCAATCTATATATTTTAATTCTGCGCCGGCATGTTTAATTATTAGCGGTTGGCTATTCTGACCAGCCGTTGCTTAGCAAACTCTCGTGGATGGGTGTTGATAATTTCGTTTATTTATATCTCAAGTCGAAGTTCTTGGGTCTACAGAAAATGTTGTCAAATGGACTAATAAAAGTACAAAATTTTACAAATACCATATAAATAACATAGAAAATGTGATACAATTATAATTACAGTGGTAAACTATAGCTACTGGATTTAGCGTTTGGAGGTTATCTGAGTTTAGTAAATTTTTACGTTTTAAAATATATTCACTTAAGGAATCAATCTTAGATTGAGATTATTCTTCAATTTGAGGTATTCATTTAATCAAAGAAAGTTCAAGTGTCTGTTAAAAAGTGATAAATGGTGTTGAAGGTGTATTTTCACTTATTGTTTGGTTTTCTTGTGTGTTACTGTTAAGTCGTATTTTAAAATATACTTATCATTCCTCTGTCCCGTCTATCCGGGTAATATTTCTCACGAATACTCCTGGCTGTCGTTTTTTCGTTAATTCCGTTCTTCTATTTTCTTAGGTATTTGGTTCAGGTATTTATTTTTTCATCAGTCATCCTTGTTATTGAAAATTCCGTCATTCATTTATGGGTTTTAGATATTTTCTTCCTTCCAATGGTTCGTATTCAGTCACTTGGGATTCCTCAGCAATTCCTCATGGATTATTTAATTTCTTCTGGTAATTTTTTAATTCATGTGAGTGTTAATGTTATTTCTGTAATTTAGTTTACTATTTTCGTCATTAATTTTTATAGATTTTGTTTAGTTAATTCTTTTCTTTACTCATTGGGGTTTAATACGTCTGCACTCATTAAGAGCTAATAATCGAATAAAAAAATGTATTTACTGGTTACCATAGTTTCTCTCTTCTAAACACTAATTCTCATTGGTTGATAATTTACAACATTGTTATATAAAACTAACATTTTTCTATACAAAATTACTAAAAATCTTTAAACTATTATAACTCCCTTATACTACCTGTAATCTTAAATACAATAACACCATTAGTTTGCTTTTTGTTTACAAATTATTTTGATATCTCATAAGGTTACCTTTTTTTCAAATTATAACAGTTTCATACATTTTCCATTTGGTTTTCTTTTGTAAATTACCTTTAAACTAATTATTTTTTATCCAGTTTTGTGTCCTACTCTATTATTATGAAACCTAAACAGATTATATACTTTATTTTATCAATTGTTATTGATTTGTCTTAAATTTCACAAATGTCTGGTTACCAGTTATAGGCCTAATTGCCTAGAGTTCATAATTCACCTCCCCTATAATCATTACCACTGTTCATGTCAATTTTGTTAATTTTTTGTGCTTCTAAACATAATTACTGTAATAACATAGACTAAATTATAACATTTAATTATTTTTAATCATCATAATATAACATAACTTAATTCCTTAACAAACCTTTTAGGCCAATGCTAGTGTCTAAGGTTTTACATGTATTTTAAACGGTTCTCTTAAACATAATATTCAACATAATAACATTTGGGTTAATTATAACCAAAACAAAATATAATAAAATGAACAGTAGGTGTGTACTAGTATTCCCTTATAATTTCACTTATAGAATACAGTGTCTAACTCCCTTTGCCTCTTTTCAGCATCACAGATTAGTCTTTTACTATTATTTTTAACAGTGGTTAATATAAATTTATAAACCTAATTCATTAAAATAAAACAATGGACTCCTTCATCCTTATTATATACTAGAACACTTCCTTAAAATAATGGAAAACAATTATCAGTGGTTTGCTTCTAACAAACATTGTTATATCTAATACAAACATTTTCTGATTTCATTAAAACTATGCCAATGTCTACTTATAACTATCCCTTATAATTTATACAGGTTATTTATTATATTTGGGTCCAGTTATTACTTATAGATTATTATCACAAGTTCTTTCTTTATTCCTGATTACACTTCACTTTATTATCTAGTGTTTTTATGTAGTTCACTGATTAACACTGGGTCCTATCATGGTTCATTATTTATTATTATCTTTCTTACATACTTATCACTTTTTCGTTCACCTTCTAACATTGTATTTTACATTTCATGTATTTATTATCACTGGGTCCTATCAAGGTTCATTAATTACCACCACTTTCCTACTTAATTATTGCTATTTTAGTTTATTTTTATAATATTGTCTTTTGATAGTTTATTTATCAACACTATTTCTATATTTTATCATTATATTTGTTCTTACGTTTCATTTTCCTGTTACATTTCCTATTGTTTACAAACTCTTTATTTCCCTACTTAATTTTGTACTTTTATATATATGATTCTTATTAACACTTGGGTATTGTTATATTGTGACTTTAACTATTTTCTCTGGATCACTTTTCCAATCTATTGGGTCTCGTCATCGTCATTGTCCTTGTCTACGTCAAATTCAGTTAGTGGTGTTGTTCTATCATTTCCTATTTAATAATTTTTATTATACAGCTTCTCTTCACTTACTGATACTTGTAAACCTTGTGCTACCGTAGGTCACGTTACAATATTCAGCTTTAAAAACGCAATGCGGTTTTCAACGAATATATCGAGTAGCGATAGATGTTTTATTCATCTGGCCTACGTAAAATATATTGCAGTCTGGACATCATGTTTTATATTTTCTTTTTTTATTGCAAATGCCGTATGTAATTTTAGGTTTTATTTTATTAAAAACTATGTTACCTGTGTAATAAATAGTATAAAGTTTCCACGTTTAAATAGTTCACCTATTTTCTGTGTTACACTTGCGGAATAAGTAAACATTACTATTATTTTTTCTTATTATCATTAATAGCTGTATTTACAGATGTAGGTGGATTAGCATTAGTTTAGTAAGTTGTTGTTGTATTTTATTTTCTAATTTACTTATAGCTTTTATTTTTTATCCATTATCTATTGCTATTTGTTTAATAACATTTCTCTTTTTGTCCCTTTCTTTGTCGTTTCATGGCATTCTAAGTATTCAGTATTTTAAGGAATTGGATGCAGCCATTTTATGTCGGGCTGGATGATTATAAATAATTGTGATTATCAAAGTAGTCTGAGACAGTTCTTATTTTATACTCATTATTATAATATGAATTTTATGTAGGTTTATATACGCATTTTCTCTTCTAATGTAATTCCACACACATTTTACTTTTCAACTATCATTATGGATGTACGACTCTATAGCGTGTAGCCTATGTATGTACATTTATGACAGCCACTGTAGAAAGAAGTGCCTACAAGAAGTTATCTAGTGTCGAGAATCATACCACTTTTTAGGCAACAGTAAGAAGTAGGCTATAACAGTGATACAACGTCTCGTTAATTTAAATATTTAGGTTGTTTAGGTTGACCGAAAAGTTTCGAATCAATAACGTTTACTATTAGTTTGTCGTACAAAATAAATATGTACTCAGATGTAAAATCAATTGATGGATTTGTTTGGTGCCTAAAATTTTGTGACCGACTTTTTCGCTTTTTTTTTTTTTTTTTTTTTTTTTTTTTTTTTTTTTTTTTTTTTGAAATCTTGCCTCCGCTTTAGCGACAGTAAAGCGATCTGTGCCAACGTGCACAACATAGGGAAATACAGATCAATGCCACCATTGATCTGGTGGCATAGTAATGCTACACTAATTACTCAATGCAATTAGTGTAGTACTACAGTAGTGCGATAATGATTATGCAACAGCGAACACGTAAACAGACAATAATGACTGTCCGTAAACAAGTTATTCATTGGACAGAAGGTTGTACAGCAGCGGGGTTCCCAAGGATCCAGTAATTCCTTCAATAAGCGTTGATTGCAAACGAACTCCTGTAATTACGCTAATGAGAACTTTGGTGGATCTGAACTTGTTTCTATCAGGTCGTCACGTTCTGACTTCGTAACTGCGTATGACTGTGTCTTCGGTTGTCCATCAATCGCTGGGCAGAAATCAACTTTCACTCTACGGTTAAGCTCTAGTTTCCGTCTGTTGAAGTAGTTATTTCGTTTTAAAATTCAGAGCCCATTTTACCAAGCCCACAGTAGGATTATTAAGACAAAAACGATACAGACAAACGTATATTTATTTTTTATTAGACATACTTTGAAATAAGACACAAGAGAAGAATATAAATTTTGTACAATAGACCAACAAAATATGTGGATAACAGAGGTGAACAAAGTACAATACTCAAGCAGTTTATGAGAAGTCTGCAGAATATAGGACAAGATATTGTAAGCGAAAATCGGCTAAACGAATCAAGTCAAAGGGTAGTAGGTATTGGCAGTGGTCAGTCTCCTTCCTATAAAATCTGTACACACATACACACACACACACACACACACACACACACACACAAATTAAAATATAATGCTAATAACTAAAATCTAAATGCAATGTTAAGTTTAGGAAATTTCAAATTTTTTTTTTAGCTAGGGTCCAAAAAGTTGGACAAACGTTTTGGTAAATTTGCAAATATCATATAGGATATAAAACTAAAGAGCATTTAACCAAAATATGAATATAGTGTACACTTTATATAGAATATTGAAACTTAATCGCTTGTGAAACTTACTTGTTTTTTCTTCCCGTACGCGTTTCGGCGTTACTTCGTCAGCAGTTTGAGACAGACTGCCAGAAACTCGTAACGGTTTTTATTTGGAAGGTTTAGTGGGGGTGGTGTGTGGAGGAAGGAGATTGGCGCGGGGATCCAAATTATTGTTAGTTTTATGTATAATTGTGTCAAAAAGTGTGTGTGATTTATAGTGTAATTGATCGTTAAGTATGCTGTTTGGTTGTGTTGTGTAGTGTTTGTATATTTCATATTGTTCTGCTGTGTTAAGTTTTCGACTTTTGGGTAAGTAGTGTAATATCTCAAGATTAGTATCTATGTTGGTGTAGCAGTGGTTTTTTGTGTGTATGTGTGTGGCAAACGCGGAGTGTATATTATTGTTGAATAAAGCTTTTAGGTGTTCAGAGTAACGAGATGAAAAAGATCTTCCCGTCTGGCCTATATATAAACTATTGCAATCGCGAGGCGCACTTCACGCCGAAACGCGTACGGAAAGAAAAAACAAGTAAGTTTCACAAGTGAAAGTTTCAATATTCTATATTAAGTTATACTGTGAAAAAAGAAGATGAACAATCAAAACAACTATAGTGTACACTTTTGGAAATTGCAAAATTTTTTTCTCAGGGCCCTAAAATGGGATCAAAATTTTGAAAAAATTATTAAAATCCACCCTGATGTAGACTTAAGGGAATTTCAACACAGAATTCAATTTGGGGGAAGTTTTAGCGTTTATTGTAGATTCCTCTGCAATTGTTACTTTACTAAAAAAAAGTAGGCCTAGGGTAATCGGAATTTTTGTTATTTTTTACCGATAACTGAAAAATTATATCAAAATTTATCCATTAATAAATGTACTTCTTTCAAAACTGTGAGCGCTCAGGATGCGTACTATTTTAAATCGATCAGTGTCCGTAGTTACTCTGTTTTAAAGGTGCGAGTTACAGCCTCGCGAATGTTATCGGGAACAAAATATCGTAATTTTGTATGATACCATTCGCACGATTAATCAAAGCACGATTAATTCGTCATATATTTTTTTCATGTAGTCCTGTAAGATAAGAGCCGATTGTCACAAAGACTTTTGTTTTCAGCAGAACATTTCAGCTACACCTGAGATTCCCTTCAGTAGTTAGTGTTGCTAATACGGGTCCATCGGTGTGTTATTGTACCCGCAAATATTTCTTGTAAGTAAATAAGCGCAGAGCCTTGATTTGCAATTATTATTTTCTCTTCAGCTGCAAATGTTCTTACAATATTTCCAAATACCGAATTAAATATCCTGCTGATCAAACGCAACAATTCAGTATTCCTTTCTGGTATAATTTTCTGCTGGCATCCATCGAAGGTGCTTTGTCTAAATCTGAAAACCTAGCCCAACCTAAACTAACGTAAACGTTACAGACTTTAAGAGAACTGGTTACTACTCACGAGACCAGTATAAGTTAATATTAATCCAGATTTGTTGAAAAAGGTCGGTACCTTTGTTCCTGTGCCAAAGATATCGCTGAAGTACTGCTGCAAAACACCTCGTACCATTGACATATGCAGTGTTCATTACTGGTCCGTGTAAGATAACAGCGATAAGAATAATGGGCGAGTCAAGCGTAGTGTTGGCCACACAACTCTGCTTGTACGACTCACGGTCCACGCTGGCAGTTTCCCTTACCTGACTCCTATGCTGCTTCGATGGTACAAAAAGGAGTCATTATATTCAACAATATTAATAGTAATAATGGTAAATTAAATATCTATTCCACTAACGTAGTAGGTACAGTTCTCTACTTAGGGTTCCGTAACTTAATATGAACAAAAATAAACACTATCAATGTGAAACGTCGTTTGATGTCGTCACGTGGAATCAACACCCAAACAGTCGAAGAGCTACTGACCTGTGGAAAGTCCTAGGAGAACATGGAGAGAGGACGTAATCACGAAATAGAAATAAGAAGTCTATGAAAAGAAGAATGGGGAAATACTGCAGCATACAGTACATGTTGTACCAAAACTTGCGCGCGCGCGCGCGCGCGTGTGTGTGTGAGAGAGAGAGTACCAAATTTGGTAAAGTAACTAATATTTATGTTAAACAGTAACACGTGCACTGAATGCAAAAATTTCAAACTATCTGAGAATTTAAAAATTACAATTCAAGGGCATAATCGCAAATATTCCAGTACAGTTCGATACCTGGACAATGTAGGTCCTACGCATAAATTAATTTGGACAGCCGATGTGCAAACAACCAGACTGGTTCCATATGAAGGAGGCCTAATGTTAAATACGAAGTGATTTTGCTATACGAGAAAGCAGTTGAGCAGATGAGCAAGATAATTTTATGTATGGTCACCAGAAATCCGGAAATGAATCTCTGTCTAGGATTCTAAAAAGATCACGGATTTTTATATTAATGATTATCAAAGTTGAAGAAGAATAGATTATTCATTTATAGAAACAAATTACACGAATCGTTAATAACATTTACACTGAAACGGGGGAACTCGAATAATTTTTAGCATCTCGGTGGACACTCGCATTCGCAACCATGCGTATTCACATTAATTTTTAATAAAGTATGCTCCTCTTCATTCCAAAATACCGGTATAGTAGTCATAACCTTATATCAACAAAATACTAGTAACCAAGTGAAGATCATTAATCATTGTGTTCACTATTTTTCTGTGTAGTAGCCTATGTGGCCGACTGAACAGAGGCGTTCTCTTGTCTACGGCCCTATCTGCAGATGTGTTCTCTGCGCACGGTTTCCCTGTGTACAGGTCTGCCAACTGTCATGACATAAGTACTTAATAAAATCTGTTTATTAATGCTTACTAAACTTACTTAATTGAAGGAGCTAAGCGAGTTCTTGGCCGTTTGGCAATTTTGTAAGCGAGTTCTTGACCGATTTTTGAAAAACTTGGCATTGTGTGAACATACTTTTACTTAACATATCTCAATTGTTTTAGATCGATCACCCCCAAAAAATAGGGAGACGGGAGGCAAAAAATGTGAGGGGTTAAAATGTGAGGGCTAAAAATTTTAAAAATCGTGAAAATTCATGTGGGCTATCAAATTAGACACTTTAACCAAAATCTGAATATAGTTTTCAGTTTTTGAAAATTTCAAAATTTTAGGAACCCATAAAAGGGATCAAAAATTTGAAAAAATGCAAAATTTCGTCGTGTATTACACCAAAAAGGGAATTTTAATCCAAATCCGAACGTAGTGTTTAGTCTATAAATTTTTTCATGTTAGGAGTACCATGAGTGAGAGAGTAGGCATACCATGGGCACCAAAAGTGGAAATCAAAATTTTCAGAAAATTGTAAAAGTTTACGTTGGCATGAAGTTATTCAAAATACCAACTCGGTATATTTAACAATTTGACAGTATAAATTTCTCTACAGTTCTTGCAAATTTTGTCAAAATATTTATAAGCTACCTTTGTTTGCAAAAACCTTTACATAGACTATTGATATCAGATATGCATATTTGTGAAAAGTAGATCTATTAGATGTAGGCCTATAGATATGTATGGAAACACACATAAGTACCAGAGAGCTTTCACCTACTGGCAGTCATACTATTAGACCTTTATTCATTTCTTTACACGGAAAAGTCGTTAGCGAATTGTAGGCTACGAGTTTCACTTTTGTCGTTATCGTTTTCTGAATTTTTGCAGTTAGAATACTAAGTTCTGTAGCACTTTTCAACTTCTCTGAAAACAGAAATATCAATCTACATACAACCTAGTTGCAGTCTTCGTAGCCTATAACTGTTTTCCCGTTGTAAATATTCTTCTGTGTCTCATATAAGAGTATCTTTTAATAATACTTGTATTCACTTTTTATGTTCGCTTCTCCCCGGATATCGACTACTGAATACACTGAAAGTCATATCACATGTCTACTCCGCGCGCACGCGCGCCTGTGAGTGTGGAGATAGACAGATAGACAGACAGACAGAGAAACCAAAATACTGGGCCTACCTAAGGGTATAGGATACATTTCAGTTTATTTCAATAAATAATTTCCTCCGCTCTTTTTCTCCTTTCCGATATAGACCTATTCTCTTCGCCTATATTATCCCTTCTCTTCCCAAAGATTTTGCATTCACTTGATCCCAGACTTTTCTGGGTCTCCTCCTGCTATTCTTCTCAATTATCGATTCCCAAATTCTTCTCCCCGTCCTGTCTTTTCGAAAGGTTCTAGACGCCCCCACCAGTTTAACTTTTTCAAAGATTTTCTATGTAAGTTATCAGTAGGTATTTTCTACATTTACATTTTATGCTGTCCTCTGACTCTTGTCAGATTCTTCGTCTCCACATCCTGGTTTTCTGACTTTAATTTCTACCCATAACTGTCCTGTAAATGTTGTAGCATGACAGATAAGCCCATAAAAATGAATGGTAAAATGATCATAAAAATAAAATAATAACATTGTTAAATCCGAGAAAGCAAAACAATATAAAGAATTAATTAAGAACCACCGTGGAATACAATCATTGATTAAAATAAAAGTTCATGTAAAACTAAGGTTACAACAAGTGATGAACCATCAACATAAATTTAAAAACTAAATATGAAAAAAAAAGGTAATACCCAGGTAGGATAGGAGTAGGATAATGACTAAACCCACAACAAGAAAAGAAAATATGTTGTAAGAAACAAGAAGAGTAGGTGAGGAAGAAACCCAAAATCTGATGACATCCACAAGAAGATGAAGGAAATAATTTTATAAGAAACAAGAAGAAGAGGAGGAATCAATGAAGAAACAAGAACAAGACAGCATCCACAAGAAGAAGGAATGCTCTTATAAAAAAACCCAAACCCCAAAATAAATATAATAATAATAAATAAAAGTATAACAAAATATGGAATGTAGAAACCATATGTAAAATAGATGTAAGCCAAAAAGTGTATAGAGTAAGTATTGAATGTGAACCAATGTGAGATAATAATATAATACCAAAAAACAAACCTTCATTATATTCTATAAATAGACTTCTTGATTTTAGTAGAACTATATAGCCTAACTATTTAGAAATAAAATCAAGGAATATAAAGAGAATCAGTGCAAGTTTTAGTGTTATAAAAAATAAACCTTATGTTTCAATATTGGAGTTCACAAACTAAGTAGATGGTGAAATATTACAACTTTAAAGTGCTTTAATTTGTGTTCATGAATAGTGTAAATAAGGTATTATCATGACCTATAATACATGTGTTTTTTAGATAACTGCCACTCTTTTTATATAACATTCATTAGAATGACAAAAATAAAACAAGAGCAGGCCATAATAAAAGTGAAGTGAAAAAATATCAATACCCCAATAACAAAAAGAAACAGATAAAAACTGATATTTGAACCTAGTTTAAGAAATAGAGAATAAGATTATAATAATTATGTTTTGTTTATATAGAATAAGGTATTAGAAATAAGCAAGTTTTAAAATGTCAAAACAACATCATTTATTTATAATATATTTATTATGTTAATCATTGAGTATTAAATGTCTGATTTGGAAAGACAAATGTTAATTTGAATTAGGTGTTATGTATTAATAGTATGAACCATATACTAATTGTTATTTTGTTTACAATAAGAAAATGTTAATTTATGTCACAATAGCAATGAAAGTCAGAGAGGGTATAAATCAATATGTATTATTTAAAAAACTTTGTATGTAAAAACTGTTAGAAATCTAGGCCAAATGTTAAAAACTAAACAGCATCAAATTTGATGAAATAAGTACAGAAAGACAATTAAACTGAAGGAATTTATATAAGGTAAATCAGTAATAAAGTCATATAATTGGAAATATAAGTAAGGAAGATTCAGTAAAATTATAGCCAGAATTATTGTTAAAAATGGAAATGTAAAAACTCAAAATTTAGAGAGGGGAGTCATATAATATCACATAATATAAGAGTCACATAATATTTTAAAACATAACCAATTAATCTAATTGCCAGAAATTAATGGAAGATAAACCTTTTATTACAATCTGAGATATAATATAATCATTAATATAACTTGTAAGATGGCTTCCTTTGAAAGACAAGGACAGGAAGTGATTGTAAAACTTACCATTACAAAATGAAGTAAAAAATACCATTTTAGATCAAAAACTTAATAAAACTGCATTATTTGGTATCAAATTACGCAGAATGAACTGGAGAAGAAGATTAAGTATTTACTAGTTAATAAATTTGAAGAATAACAAAAATATAATCAGTTATATAATGTAACTTTCTCACATGCACAGGATGCAAATAAATTTGGAACAATGTATTGAATAAGATTGGTTTGGCTAAGACTTTAGCCGAAGACGGAGGAAGTAAATTAGTTGATTATTGAACGCTGAATGATACACTCGATGCGTATACTTTGTAAACCTTAACCTAACTGCTAATACAGTAATGGCGAACGTTTTATAAGCCTAAAGTGGAAAACGAGAGTTTCGGTAAAAACGCATTTTTAAACGGAGACCAAATGAAATAAATACCTACAGACATTCAATTAATACTACACAGAACGGAACACCAGTGATTATAACATTCAACCGATTAAAACAGTAAAAACACTTCACCACACAAAAGTGCGAATATCGGCCTAACAGACAAAAGTGAAATTGACTTATTACTACACTATTTTTCAAAGTACAACACTAAAACTGAACCAGAGACACTCCACCAACACAAGAAGGAAGAATTGCAGCCACAAGGACGAAAATTCAGAGGGAAAGCATCTTTATTTGAACTTTGAAATAGCGAAGTGAGACCGTCTTTCAACTATACACGAGAAGCAGCCATCACTTATTACCCACAATACAACGCAACACTGCCTTTACAACTGATTGGTTTGAAATCTGCTCACTTACCATTATATATTAACTATCATATCTGTTTTTTAATCTTTAAGGTGATATATTTGTAATGTTATACTTTATAAACTTTGCCCTTATTTCTCTGACTTTACCTAAAATAACTGCTAAAAGAATCCTAATATAAATAACTGTACAAATTAACGATACCCTGAGAATCGATTTACATATCGATAAAGAGTCGAAATAATAAATAATTGTTAATAAAATTTCTTATATATTATATAATTGAACATTTTTTCATTTCTAAAATATAACTAACATAATAAGTAATTTTAATAGAGTTAACTACCAGAATTTCACCGCCTTGAAGGAAGATAACCTTCAAATAAGAAAAATACACAAATCGATTGTTCTTGGAGACAAGTCTATCAAGAGGCGAGAGAATTTAAAAATACCGAAAAGTCATTAAAACAATTAAAACAATTAACAAACGATTCAGAACACCACAGAACATAATTAATTAATTGATTTTAATTAATTATAAAATAATTGTAAAAAAATTTTATAAACAACAAAATTTTTTTTACACAAACAAAATTAACAAATCTATTAGATAAACCGAGAACTTATCGTTAAAATGTCAAAATAAATGTAGGCTTATAAATTGTTTTAAATACCTTCATCTCATCCGTTTGTACAGGTTCTGCCTTTTGTGGATTAATTATAATCACTTTGAGCAAGTTTCGTTTATTAGGCTGCGTCTAATGAATTGCGCGCTACTTGTATACAACAGTATAGTACGTCCTTGACCAGCACAATACGGCCGCGACAGTACCTTACAGCCTACAGGCCCGAATTTCCCACTAGGCACACTAGGCACGTGCCTAGGGGCGGCAGGCTCAAGGGGGCGGCACGAGGTGAAAAATTATTTGTTAACATTTCATGTTTTCATAATTGACGATGTAAAACGAGCTATGCTACTCCATAATACAGTAGTAGACTCAACACCCGATGTATAAGTAGGCCTACGTATATTACGTGTTATAAAACTAATCTACGTGTTACTAAAGTGTACTGTCTGGCCACGATTCGATGATCGAGCATTGTGTAAGGTGGGAGAAGCACTACGGTAGGCTAAGTGGGGATAAATCAAACGGCTAGTACTATCATGTGTTAAGCTTTGCAACCCAACAAGGAATGCGGTGACGTTTGCCATTCCACTGCACGTATCACGGTACTACTACACATTTAAAATACGTTTAACACTGTCTCTCGCACGGTATTTCTAATTGCATATAGCTTACTGAACAATGTTTACAGAACCAGTAATACCGCACACACACAAGCACGCGTTATCATTCAGATGACCCCCCGCTCTTCAGGCGTGTCGGCAGTGACCTTGTGCTCGTGCAGTACATATATTTCACCCTACCACGCTTACAAGCGGCCGGGTGGTGGGGGAGAGCAGCTTCAATCATCCAGTCGCGGCCGGACAGTACACGTAAATAAATATTAATCCTAAAAGTTAAAAAAATGTAGTTTTTTTCACAATTCCATCACATTTCCCTTTTATGTTTAAGATCAAATGAGATATTTGCAATAGAGATAGTTGAAATTACTATTTTCAGCAACTTTTTTCAGCAGTCAAGGAGAATTGAATATATAGATGTTACTTGTTTGGGGGGGGGGCTAACAATAGTTCCTAGGGGCGGCAGGACACCTAAATCCGGGCCTGACAGCCTACAGATCAATAATGCCACACACCCACATCGTGTCGCCCCATCGTATCTTCTCGTCGTTCATCGACTTTTTTGCTTTCTTTTTTTTTTTTAATCAGTACAATGTAAAGTGCCGCCTGGAAACAAACGAACTGCTTGTAGGCCTACGTCACTTCTAACACGCAAAGTCGGACCATAAAACGGAATAACATATTATGCTCCCCCACAAACACTAACACACACATAATGTTGTTTTTCGACTTAAGAGTAGGCTATTAGTGGACAAACCGATATTTAAAAAAAGAAACTTAAGGAGGGTCCTTTTCAAGTTAGTTGGATACCTACTCTTATTATTCTGTAACTATCTTGGAATATTAAAAGTACGTACCGGGCCGTTTGGCCGTGGTCCAGGGTTTTCAAACAAACCAAACGTTTCGACAGCACCACTGGCTGCCATCATCAGTGGAATTCGAGGAATCCAAGTCTACCTGAACGCGGGTTGTTAACGTCAGGCCCACAGTACTGTGGTAAAGGCTGTGGTTCAGCCTTACACACTGTACTGTGTTCAGCCTTGTTTGTTTGAAAACCCTGGACCACGGCCAAACGGCCCTGTACGTACTTTTAATACTACTGACACCGGCCGTGAAAGCCTTAGAACCATATTATCTTGGAATATGTTAGTCGATTTATGCCTTTATAGTTACGTCTACTTGAGCTGTGTACTACTACCATTAGAATAATATGTGTAGTGCTGTCAATGAATATCTACTAGAGCCTATACATCAACACACCCTAATCTTTCCTGTTTCCTGAAAAGGCAGGGAACTACTATATAGCCTATTATTTAATTTAGCCTACTCATAATCCTGTCTCTCCTTCCGAATGTAAAGGCCCCACCCACTAAGCCGTCGTGTAGTCATTTGTTACATTATATATTACAATTATACAGTCAACATAGAAATTATTTATATAATAATCATTATATTTCTTTACCTTGAATCAAGAACAAACAATTACCTTGAACGCCTTTTTCACTTCAAAATAACGAAATCATGAAACCAATCAAATAGCCTAAACAAAAAACTAGTGGGCTACCTAAGTAGCCTGTTATACAAAACTAATTTACGTGTTTCAGTGAACGATGATGGATGACTTTTTATTTCAACTTCCTATTTATTACTCAGTAGGCCTATCTTATAAAAATCGAAATTTTGTTGTCAAATTTAATCTTAATGATTAAAATTACTTTAAGCGTTTGATTGGACAGAGAAGTGTATGTCCATATGTGTGACATATGGACATACACACATATTGTTGCATATTGTTCATATGCAATCATTAGAAAATACTATAACGCTGGCTCATGTCCTCTTTACGCCTATCTGTTTAAAATAAATAGGTTATTTATGAATTCTGATAACGATCGGGACATTTTTGCATTGCAACTTTGGCCCAAAACAATTCTGGATAGCGTTTAAAAAGACTGTCCCCAGATTGCGTTATTTACAGACCACAATATATTTTTTTCAATTAACCTTTCATATTTTACTCAATACAGGCTATATATGGTTTGTGTTTATATTTTTTATATTATGTTGTGTTTCATTGTATGAACCTTATATTCAAACTTAATACAGGTATCTCTACAAGGAGTGAGGTTAATTTTTGTGCACTATTTCATTTTACAGTTCGCCCAGTTTGCAGAAATTTTAGATTGCATTGTTCGCACAGATGCCGTTAAAGACCGGTGAAAATAATTGCAGTTCAGCACGCCGGCGGAACGATGGTATGATTCTGCACGGACCAATCGCATTGCAGTTAGAAAAACGTACGATACACGGACCTCACCATTGGCTATAGGGAATTGGAGCACAACGGAGCAGTGCTGCGTCGTGTAGGGAATTTTTCCCACGCGCTGTCGCAACTTTGCCGCCTCAAATGTTTGTAAACATTGACAGCCGAGACGTTAACAGACGTCTGTGACGTAGGCGTTAATGAAAAATAAATTTAGCCTTTGCAGCTTGACAAAAGCCGTAAGGAGAACTGATGCCGGCGCTAAGAACGGTCCCAGGTTAACGACCCGTATAGGCCTATAAGATGAACAGCATTGGAAAGGTCGCGAGACTGATGCCGCGTCGTTTGTATACGAGCGACTGCGCGCTTATTGTGAATGTTTCTCATACCACAGCGAAGTTGCTTTTAAAGATAATTCATATAGGTTTCACGGTTGCCACTTTGTTAAAAGTCAATTCACAGGAGCTGGTATAGGCCTAAATGCTGGTGCTGATAAAACTAATTAAAAAAGAAACTTGTGTTCCGAGTCGTTAAGGAAATAGTTGTACATATTTAGTTAAGCAACGGACACGTCATGGATAACGAAATCCAAGAATTTAACTCAGCAAGACGGGCTATAGTCCAAACGTACAAATTCACAATATTAAAGGTTAGAAAGATCGTTACACACATAACATTCATCAAAACATGCATCAACAAAATCAATAACACCAAAACAAGCATTGTGTTCCGAGTCGTTAATGAAATAGTTGTATTTAGTTAAGTAACGGACACGTCATGGATAACGAAATCCAAGAATAAAAAAGAAAATTAGTAATGCATTACGAAATATTTGCTTGAAAATTCAACATTTAGTAGGCGTAATTAAAATTTATTTTGCAAAATAGTTAATTCAAAAATCTGTTTTGCGTGGTAGCATGGCTCGTGTCTAAGCCATACATTATCGGAAGCGATGTTGTCGAATTAGTTGACATTATGGGAGAAGAGTTCTCTATACTCAATGTTGAAGGTTAACCACGCTGTCGCAAAATTAAATAAAACCTACCATTTTGTATTAACTTCCAGGTACGGTAACTGCAAAATGAAACATGATGAGATACAGTAAATACACACACTGAACTGTCCGAACTTCCCGGTATGGGTCCGAAACTTCCTGCAGTGACAGGTAAGCCTACAACGTAAACATCGACTATTAACACTGCCGACTGCACCGTGAAACATGGAATGACTATGTCAGGAGCGAATACGGACGAAACTAGAATAGACAATATCGTTTACAGAATTAAAAAATAAAATGGAGGTTGTCAAGACATTAATAACGCATGAATGTCAGGAAGGTTTGTAGACTGAAGGACCCAGTATCAATGTGATTAGGTCTACATAGACAGTCTTTTACGAGATGGAGATGTAACCTGGAAAAACTATGGAAAGAAATCTCTAGTAAACTGTTATGAAGGCACACGCTAATTTACTGTGTAGACAAGCCCTGATGATAGTGATTATGATGAACTGCCACGTGTAGTAGGCCTATCTATTAATAGTTTAATTACCTTTAAGATAATACTTAAGATCTTAAATAGTACCTTCTTCAAGTTAACTATTTAAAGAAATCGAGAACACGTAATTATTCAGAACAGCACGTCTACCAGAATATTAACCACTGTACTTATTTTAACTCATCAAACATTGTTTTATTCACTAATGCATACTTAGTTACACTTAATACAATTGTACGCTTTTCGTGTAGGCCTATATTGGAGCAGTTGGTATTAGTTCTCGTTTACCACTTGTTTCAAATCATTCCAATTTACGCAGCAAGCGTACCGCCCTCCCAAACATGTCACCCTGGTTCTATGCTGCTACCAGTGTTGCCTGCGTCTGTCAACGAACCTGTGAATCAGAAAATTACCCTGGTCCACTAAACAAAATGTCACTAACCTTTAAAGCCCACGACGTTAACTCGAAGTTTTTAAGTTTTCAAAAACAACGGAAACTTAAAGGAAAGATAACAACGAAAACAATAACAATAAACGAAAAATAGTAATAGCAGTAACAGTAAATCGGCCGTTTGTTCTTGTTCATCCGACATCCGTACGTTTTTGTCTCTTTCCGACAGTAGGAATTTATTCTCTTTATTCAAGTGTTGTACTATAGCTCAGGGGGGCGTATTTACGTGGGGAACGAATGGGACCAGACCTCTCCAGGGGGTCGAAAAAGTTGACGAATTTTGTTAGTCTCTTCATTTTTAGGCTGTTTTATTATTTTTTCAGCTGTGTACGCAAATGTGATAGTAATTCTTTTTTAAATACATACAAATAGGTTTATTACACAGCATTAGCGTACCGGTATATGTTTGAAATATATAAAAAAGCTATTCAGTCAATAAGTATCTTGTAAACAACGATTCAATAACGCGCATTTTTATTGTGTTGTTGCCGTTTACTTTAATGGGACTGATTTCAACCACTTTAAAGGTACTAATGTTGATTAGTCTTAACTTGTTTTTCCTTTTGTATGAAGCCGGCCCGGTCCCAGACCAAATTCTAGATACGCCACTGCTGTAGCTTCTGACTTTCGTAGCCTACATTTCACACTGCCGCAGTGGATAAGCGTGTAGACAGCTGCATATACCGTACCGTATTCGTTATTGCGGAGATCATCGGTATTGGCCAATAGTGTTTTACGTATATTTTATAGGCTAATAGTGGTTATGTGGTTGTAAATTTAAGCGACAATAATAACCGATTTTAATTGAGTAAAGTGTATTAGAGTTTATGAAACCGATCCTATTAATTCATTTGTACAGTATTTATTTGTAATTAATTTGCGTTTCAGATAGTGTACACACTCTACGGTACGGTAGTTCAGCGTTTGTCAGATTCGATTTTGTACACGTTTTTGGGAACCCATTGTGTACGAAAGTCGAGGACCTCCTGTAATGTGTAAATTCACGTTAAACTGTAGTACAGACATTATTTAAAATAAGACAAACACATGTAGACTTACATCATGTAGATCCAAAATCGTGGTCGACGATTTGAAGCCCACCGTTTTATCTCTTTGCATACAGTAACCTCTGTTACTGCAGAAACAGTAACAGTAACAGTAACATTTAGAAATTTCAGCTAAATACATAGTCACTTAACGTAGGCCTATTTCTTAGCCAGTTGTGTCTGTTAAAATATTGCTCACACATAATTGTAAAAATAAACAACAGAATTAAAATATTTGTAAATTAATAATATAAAGGGGAGACCAACCTTCAAGCTAGTCTTATCCCCCACTAGTCTCATCCGCCACTGAATACACATATCTACATTTGTAATTGTCTTGTACTGTTTGTTGTATATTTTCATACCCTTCGAATTATAATATTAGACTAGTTATTTCATCGATTTATAAATATTTCTTAGTTGTTGGAAACATAATGCTTCAGTACCCGAAGCTCTCTGTGATGCGCTGTTGGATTCAAACATAATCGATTAATGCGTGACTCACAAAATCAAGTGACCTTGGGTCGCATACTTCTTGCAGGTTCATGTTTAACTGATAAGAAAAACGTCAATAAAACTATTTATGTAGACGTGCGTTGGTTGTCGGATTGTTACAACTTTGTAGTTCTACACAGTGATTAAACAAGTACGGATAACCGCGCGGAAACTACGTGCGTATACAGTATGTCTTTCCCTTATCTTAGACTTATCTGTACTTTGAGTAGCGTTACCGCGAAACTGTAGGCTATATCGTTTTCACTTGACTGAGGTCTCACAGCGGATCTCTCATATGTCCTACACTCGTTATCGCTTCTTAGATAAGATAAGACTGTTACATTCTTTCTAAGTAGTAACAAACTAATACTTTTGGCGGACATGCTAAAATCGTAGTTCAGGAAAACAAGTATCTGAGTACAATTAAGGTGCTGTGGTCAAAGCGAGCACTTTAAAAAACAACTGAAGCTTCTCCTTCACACTTTTTACAGACTTAGGACTCTCAATGTACTTTGATTTTGAAACTCATACATAAAATATGTTGGTGGTATAAAAGTTGCATTATATTTTGTATTTTTGAAATATATTTTTGTGTAGTTAATTTTTTTAATTAAAAAAATTTTTATTTTTATATTTGTCTGTGTTTATGATTTTTAGTATTTTAAATCCATTTATATGTTTTCTTTAGTATATGAGTAACGTATTTTGTCTATTATTCTTCATGTATTTTATCCACGTTTTTCATTAGGCATTTTTTAACCAATTTTTTTTATGAATACAACTTGTTTAGATAGATAATAGCTTTCAGACATTTCTCCAAGTTGTTGCCATCGACAGTGTTCATTATGTTGTATATTCTCTCGTCCTGTTGAACATAAATCTTCTTTCATTTCTAACCGGCTCTCTGAGATCCTTCAGTTGGAAAGAAACTTTCTGCTTGTCAGTTTGAAAGAAAACGTTAGGGTGATGTCTTCCTACAATACTGTTTAACTTTTGAGTTCCAACTCTGAACCTTATTAGTTCTGTGTTGCTCAATAACATGTTCTGTGTTGAACCACGAACATTCCGCTGCTCAATAGGAACATTAGGGTTGTCCATCCACTGCTGAACGAAACAGTCCATGAAAAAAACAAATTTCGCATTGTCGGGAATATTTTTCACGATCAGGGGCTATCCATCTTCTACTCGATCAATCGGCAAGTATGCCAAAGCACCACACGTCCTACGCGTGAGTCTTATTCATTTTTCTTGTACTTCACGGTCAGTTCAATGTTTTGTATTTGTCTCTAAACAGATTGATTAAAATGAAGGCCCCAACCACATAATGTGTATATGGAAATATCTTTCTCGTCGCACTGATAGCCACAGCTTGAAAATAAATTTTTATTAATTTTTTAATCAAGTATAGAGGGGGCGGTTGTATGACAGGAACCAATAGTATGATACCATACAGACAGGTTTTTTCATTCATTCAAAACCTCTTTGTCATCTTACTTTGTGACGGAGCAGAAATTTTTATTTCCTATCCCAACCAGGCTTTACCCGCTTTTTCCAAGATAGGTTCGCTTCAGTCATATTTAAGTATAAATAGATGTATTTTAATACAGTCGCAATTATTTATACAGACTTATTACAGTGATAATATCTATTATATATTTTTTATATTAATGTAATTATATTAGTACATTTGTACCTATAAACTAATTTACGGTAAATATATCATATTAATTGACACAAGTAAAGTCCCTACGGAAACTAAAATGCCGTAGAGGAATGTTGACTTTTCATCAGGTAGGTTAAGTCTAGCCGACCTGTCAATCAGTAATAGTTCATTGCTTAAGCATACAAATATGTAATTATCGTCTTGTTACGGTGTTAGATTCGTTGCCTCAGGGCTACGTGCTTAGAGCGCCCGTGCTCTGAGCGCCAACGCTAAAATCGTGCTCTGGGCGCCGATACTGATAAGCCCGTGTTCTGTGCGCCGAGCTTATCTGTCCATAATTAGACGCGGTAACACGTGGTTGCATATCTGTCTGTCCGTTCTTCTTCAACTCCGTAGTCAACATTAGCGGTCCTATGTACAATCATTGGTAAAACGAATTATTATACCACTAGTAAACTCCCGGAGCTGCAGAACTATCTAACTGTTGTGAACGAAATACGTTTATTATTAAGTTAGTTAAATTTCAATATTAGAAAGTTTCTTATATTATCAGAAAAATTATGAAAACGCAACTACGCTACTGTTTTATTAGTAACATAACAATTTAAAGCAGACAATTATAAGATAAGTAATAAAATTTCCGAACTTCTGTATTAGATTTATAGTTAAATTTTTAACCACAATACCTCAATGATAAATAATTTAGTCATATATTTTCAGTTTATGTATGTTTCTATAGATATCTGTAGGTCTACCTTTAACGTTATTCACAGATACTTGTAACTGATAACAAAATATGAGGTTTTTGAGACTTAGTTCACAAATCGTTTTGAAAGCGATTCAAAACGAGTGTTGAGACATGCTAATTCTGTAAAATTACTACACATTGAAAATACAGACTACAGATACAGATTTTGTATTTTAACTAAAATTCCTCATAACTTTAACCCCAAATAAACTTTTATAATTTTTTAAACTCTGAGTTCTTTTTCGGCCCTTGGTGCTTCTAAAATTAGTTTGTTGTTTTCATGTACCCGTGACACGCTCACAATGTAATATACTCATTTGAACCCGGTACTGATATTCCTCGTGAAAAAGTAGACTCCATCTAGATCAAAATTCACGACTTTAATACTACTGTGTCACGATTGTCAAACCACAACTAAGGAAAGGTGCGAATAACAAGCTCATCTACGAATCGTATGGTCAGCGGATTTAAGCTATGCGGGTAGATAACCGTACAAGTGAGTTTTGTCTTCCTTATCAATCCGCTTACATTGCACATCCTGTGTTTACGCATATATAAAGCTCAGCTCTCTGTCTCATAATTGTATTTTCAATTTCTTAATTACAGTTGTATTTAATCACTTTCTTTTATTGTCTCCTCAGATTTGTTCGTTCCAACCAAATGAGAAATCCTAAAATAATAAGTTGGATTATTCGCTAATGATCGATGTCTAAAGGCACCAATACATGAATAATAAAAATTTTCAAAATGAAAGTGTGTAAGGCACACTTACACCTTCTGAAAAATGAGTAAGGAAATATTCACCCTTTACCGTTAAACAGCAGTAGACCTGAAATACTCTTCGGCGGATATAAGTTATTTTATTTCTCATTGACAGGTACAAACACAAAACACACACACACACACATCTCTGTAGTTAAGTGTGATTTATATTTATTAAATAATATTAAAAATACTAAATAAAAATAATAATAAAATTCTTAATTTTAGTGGTGACCGTCGGTCAATAAATTTTAACGATGGAAGATGAGGATCGGTCAATAAATATTACACAAATTTTACATTGTTTGTATCGACGTTTCGACAATATTTATTGTCATCATCAGAACCTATGTACGGACAATAGAGAAAAATCAAACACATAACATAACTACTAACCAGAACACCCTACTTACTTCTAAACATATGTTCTTTTAATTACCTTTACAGGTCAAAAGGACGATGTACAAATGTCTTCTGGTTTGTGTTTAGGGCCTAAATAGAGTGTATTGTAGGCACCTTACAGTTGTAGACAGTCATAATATTGTCTAGTATCAGTTAGTTTCAAAGTAGGTATGAGTAATTAATAATGACACATATTCGATTAGTTTTAAACTCGTTGAAGTTGTCAACCCGCGTCTTTCATTTTTTATGCTTACGCAGAGAGTTTATACCTGTGTGTGTGTGTGTGTGTGGCGGGGGGGAGGGGCTAAGACAGTTTTGTTTTACATCGGCAAAATAATAACACTTCTTACACATTATTTTACTTAAATAGATAGACATAATTACAATATTCCAAAACCTAATTAATATAGTATTACAATTTTAATTATTGATAATATAATAATCCCTTAATTACGTTTGTAAATAATTATAGATCCAGTAATCATTGAATGTTTATTGGAATTGGTCCAAATAGCAATACATGTCTAAAAATATGTTATAGCTGAATGCAGATTATAAGATGTTCAATAATGTATATTATTACTACTAGCACTGAACACACTTATCCATAAATTAGAGAATTATGTACAAAATAACAGAACTACTGATATTACAAACACAAAATTATGGTAAACAAATCAATCATGTGACAATGGTTATTACTTATTATTTATATTGTTGTAAAATAATATTTACCGAGTACATCGTCTATACAGAGTAATATAGTCTATTGTTAAATTATGCAGACGTCGACATTCACACTCTTCCTCCCTCTCGCTCTCTCTCTCTCTCTCTCTCTCTCTCTCTCTCTCTCTCTCTCTCTCTCTCTCTCTCTCCCCCCCTATCAAAAACACATAAAGATTCCCCCCCTCAACACACTCAAATCACAATTACGCATATTCCACATATCGTAGGTACAGATAATATTCATGTAGAGTTCTTTACGTTTTAGCAGCCAGGTGGGCCTATACGAATACATCTGCTTCACGCATCTACACATACTAGAACCGACTCTATACTCGTATACACATGAGTTTGTGTGTGTGTGTGTGCGTGCGCGCGCGCGCGCCATTCAAAGAGAAATAAAATAACTTATTTCCGCGGAAGTCTTAAAAGTAGTTGAATACTTCAGGTCTACTGCTGTTTAAAGGGAACGGATAAATACAGTATTATTATCTTATTCCTTTACTTTTTTCAGAAGTCTGCAAATTTCACTTTGAAATTTTTTATTATGCCTGTAATAGTGCCTCTGCACATGCATCTTTGGCGAATAATCCTCTTTATTATCTCAGAATTTCTCATTTGGTTGGGACAAAAACATTTGAGAAGAAATAAAAGAATCTGATTAAACACAACTCTAAATAATAAAGGAGAATAGGATTATGAGACGGAGACCTGAGCTGTATATATGCGTAAACACGGGATGTACAATGGAAGCGGGTTGGTAAGAGCGCAAAACTTGCTAGTATGGTCGTCTATACGGCTTGGATAGCCGCGTACCTTACATTTGCTGACCATATGATTTGTAAATGAGCTTGTTACTTGCACCTTTCCTTAGTTGTAGTTTGACAATCGTTGTGACACTGTAGTATGACTAAATTATTTGTCATTTAGGTATTATGGTTGCAAATTTAACTAAAAAACTAACGCGGTAGTCCAAAACGTTTAGTATTTATTTTTTGATTGTCTGCTCTACAGTTATGTTACTAATAAAATGGTAGAATAGTTGGGGTTTCGTAATTTTTCTGATAATATGAATAATTGTCCAATATTGGAATTAACTAACTTAATAATAAATGTATTTTGTTCTGGGACCTTACTAGTGCTGTAATAATGGTTTTAGTAATGACTTGTACAAATTTTCATTGGACCGCTAGTGTTGACTACGAAGTTGCCGAACAGCGGATATACAGATATGCAGACAGGTGTCTAATGATGCATAGATAAGGTCGGCGCACTGAACACGGGTTTATCAGTATCGGCGCTCAGAGCACGATTTCATCGTTGGCGCTCAGAGCACGGGCGCTCTGAGCACGCAGCCCCTCAGAAGGACCGAGGAGCGTAGCATCATTTCTCTTGGATTTATGCACTTTCCAGCTGTAATTCAGATAAATAATATTTTAAAATATCAAACCACGTTTTCCAAAAAATGTTTGTCCTCTTGTTAAGACAAATACTGTAGTCGAACACCGATTCCCTTGGCAAAAATACAGAAACGTACAATAAAACAAACATACATAAAGTTAATGCACACCTTTTAGGAAATAAATGATTTTTTTTACGTATAATATCTGTTTTCCCACTGACACGAGTTCATGTAACATTTACTTTATAATGCTTAGCACACACGGTTAGAATTGATTGCAAAGAGTCGTCAAATTTTCTGACTATATACAAATAATAGATTCGTTTCGTTAGTTCAAATAAGGGCTCAGAAGTGTAAGGTACGAATTACCTCAATGCGAATTGTTTTGTAATTTTGTTTTAAACAAAGCTGTGAAACTGAGAAAGACAGTAGGAATCGAACTAATATTTATTATACGAATCACAGTGAAAACATAAATTTCAATCGACGCCACGAGTTACTGCCGAAGTTACTGCGCTTTCTGAAATCCTTTCTGTAAATTTACATTTTATTTATCGGTTATGGTAATTTTTTCTTAGGTACGTGAACATGCGTAGCTCAAAAACGTTCTTCGACACTGCTAAGACTCGCTGAAAGAATCCAATCATCTAGTACCGCGAATTTGCGAACGCTACTGTAACAGAAATTCCATCACATGTGTTTCTGCAAACTGCGCACACTTGAGAGTTAATATTTGAAAGACATTATCTGCATTCTGGTTTTAGTTTGTGTGTACCTTAAAACAACCACTTAAAAAAGGTGAAAGGCCCTCTTTATAATGATTATTGTATATTGCTAAACAACGGACGAAAGTAGTTGTGTAGGTGAAGGGGGTTGGAGGGAAAGAATGGCGGTAAATGTCAAAGGAATAAGGCGAAGAAGATATAAACATTAAAGACAGATATCTACATCAAATTGCAACTACTGACGATTAGAACGCTCATAAGTTGAATCGGACTGACAATGGAAGGGCGTGACACAACTTGAAAAAAAAAATGTTTGAATGGAACGCATTCATTGCCAAGTTTTTCTACTATGATAAATACTTGTTTACAAACGATTATGAAACATAAATTGTATTTTTCAACAAAGATAACTGCTGTAAAATGTACACCAGATAATGAGGTACACTATTCGCAGCCAAGATAAATTTAATCGTTTGTTGTGGCAACAATGTTTGTATAATTAAATCTCTCAGCTGATGCTGGCAAGGTTAGTAGGTTTGGAATCAAGGACGTTGCTTTGTGTGTAGCATTTTACATTTCCTTCACGGCGCACGTGAGATGCATGTGGTCGTTGAGACCGAACAGACTTCACAGTATTTTATAATAGAAAGTTAAAAACCTTTGTTCTTCGGTACATTTTGTTTGACAGTGGTAGGCTTCATCCTCTGTTTAACCACAATCTTCTTTGTATCCAAAACAATGCGCATTGCTTCGTACCCTTCATAATTTCTGTTTACTTTTCGAGAATATATTGCTTAAAGTTAACACGGGATTTTTATTCAACACACACACAACACACAGAGGTGTAAGGTAATTATTCTGACTTTCTGACATCATAATTCGAACAGCAATAAAATTCTAAACACTGTAGACAAAACGTTTATAAATGAAAGTTTTCAGTCGAATGGCAGTGCGATTACAATGAAAAAAGCGATTAGGAAATATTCACAATTCA
This sequence comes from Magicicada septendecula, assembly GCA_034769895.1. Lineage (NCBI taxonomy): Eukaryota > Metazoa > Arthropoda > Insecta > Hemiptera > Cicadidae > Magicicada > Magicicada septendecula. Next base: position 334,149,871 of record CM068372.1, read on the forward strand.
CGAAGTGTAGATACGTATACGATGAGTTTACATCCTCAACGAGCGGTAGTATTATAAGAAATTCAAAGGTCGGAATGGAAAAGTTATTTTTTGTTACTGAGTACATAGTTCCTGTCCGATGTTAAATATCCTCAATAAATTAGCTGAAAATTAGGAATAGCTAGCGAGTTAGTCCAATTTGCAAACATATAGGCCTACTTATTGTTAAATTGCTACAAGGCTCTCTGATTTCTTTAGAACTAATCAGTGCCGTAACTACTGAGGGAGTCAGGGGGGTGAATCCTCTCTAGAGCTCTTAAAAATTTCCGCGAAATTTCATAATCACTTAACGTCTATTTCTAAGCCAGCTGCGTATCCCAAAATAAGGCCTATAAATACGTGTGGACATTAAGGTATTACAGTGTGGACATTAAGGTATTACAGTATTTGTAAATTAGTAAAATAAATATTTCTTTAAAATGACTGTCACTCAACATTTGGTAAATAACGTAGGTATTTGCAGCCTTAAAAGAAACATTACGCATGCACGGCAAAATGAAAGCAGAGACTGTTAGGGACTTTTATCTTTTCTCCAAACACACTTCATTTTACAGGGTTATCTATGTCATGACTCCTCTAGTCTACTATCTGTATGGTCTGAACCGTTGTATGTGTACAGGTAAACTAGCAATTTATTTATTTTAATTTGGAAAGATTTTATTTCCGGATTTTACATAAAAAAATAACATACTTTAACATGAACTATAGTTTGCTTAAAACACTCTCGGAACATCATCAAACTAAAGTGCGAAGAGTCAGTAAAACTGAGTTTTCCAAAGTACCTGAGGAGAAAGGGTTTCTTAGGTCGGACTAATCCTTCCCCTTCGGGAGCATCTTCAAGGACCGAAGACTATAGATTTTATTGCTAAAATCCAGAGATTAAAACGTCCGACTTGGAAGAGAATTTAAGAAACAAAACGGCGTGCCGACACATTGAATATACATATGTGGACAATCACATAAAGAAGCAGAGAGAAGAAGCTACTAGGGGCGACATTTTAGAAAAACTTAACATTCTTTTCTTATAGCTTTAACTTCTTCCGCCCGTACATTCAGTTAGCACACGGTATGGAATACGATCCTCTAATGAACTAAGCAGCCCTTCACTCCAAGCATCTGAATTATATGTAGCCCAAAGAATTTATAAATTTAAACGCAAAATGTATAACTAAATAAATAATTAAATTATTAAATAAAATTAATTAATTAAGTAATTCATTCATTTAATTAAATAATTAAATGAAGTTACGATTATACAGATCTGTTCTGTGAAACGTGTGTCAGGAACAGATAAAACGGTAGTAATTTAACAAAATATACTTGCAGAAGTATTTATTATTTGATTATATATATATATAAATAATGTGTTTAATATATATAATAAATAAGTTTAAAAACAAGTTATTAACATTTCATCGTCTTTGCACGATCAGAAACAACTCAAACAAAGAATTCAATGATGCTGGTGATCAGAAGGCCGAAGATGTTACAATGAGTGTTGTGTGTGGGGACGGAAAAGGAGGCATAGGTTAAAACATAAAAAAATGTGGTATGGAAGTATTCTTTATTTGAACGCAAAGAGTTTGGTTCCCCGAGAATATAAATAGACTTGGCTTTGTTTGTAAGTATTTATTACGCTCAGCGAAAGTGAACGTTAAATTGTTTACCAAAATTCCGACTGTTGAGTGCTTTCTATTGTATTAAATCACGCCAGCGGAGACCGTGAACGAAATGTACGGGCTCCGTGATTACCGCTACGTACTGTACTTATTAGGCTACACAAAGAGAGGCATGTAGTTGGCCGTGAGCACACTCTGGCCTGACGACCGGCACGGTTTTCCAGACTGTTCTACAGTTAACGTTACACGCCCATGACCCATCTGACAAGCGCAAAACGACGCTAAAAAAACAGCTGTTATCGATCGTGTCATCAACAGATGCACTGCCTGACGAATCCAGAATTTTCTCGTCAACATTGCGTTGAATTGTATAATGACCTACCGTAACCGATTATACCCTACCGATAGGCTTATACGCTGTAATTAATGAAAAATTTTTGTCCTTCCTGTAGTTGTAAATAAAATTGTATGCCAGTAAATTTTTAATCTTACTGATTTGTGAAACTCAACGAAAAGAACCTTATAGAAGTATGCAACTGGGCATTTTTATTTTTTATTTACTATTGTTATTTTTATTATCTGTTCTAAACTTTATTTGTATATATCTCTCTCTCTTTTTCTCTCTCTCTCTCACACGCGCGCACACACATGAATATAATTTTTTATTAAATTTACATTTCTATTAAATGTTTGTCGCGTTTTAAAATGTTATGAAAACAACTGTTTAGACATAACCATTACAAGAAACAATAACCAACTACAATATTCAATATACAGAAAACCAACCTCCACCAACATCACCATTTCTAACGAACACAACCACCCACCACAACATAAAATGACAGCTTTCTATTAATTCTTCAACAGAATGTATAAAATACCCCTAAACATACAGGAATAAAGAAAGAAAGAAGAGGTATCATTTACAAAATTGCTGAAGAAAATGGATACAGTAAAAACACTATACACAAAATAGAAAATCAAATCAAATATAAAATAAAGACAAAACATTTTAAAATGATCAAAATGAATCACACAGTAATAACAAAAATACTCAATAGTGGAAAACTAAATAACTCGCACAACAAAGATAATACAATGAATGGAATATACAAAATTGAATACCAAGACTGCAATAGATGTTACATAGGTTAAAAAAAAATTATATACTTAAACGCATACAAAGAACCAAACATTTTTATAAATCCAATTTAGCCACACATGCAATAATACAGGACACGAATTCCCAGACATCACAGACATGACACTGATAAAACATATCACACAAAGGCTCAATAATGAATATATGGTACAATTTTCAAAATATTTTGCATTGGTAACATAATATATACCACACCCACACACACAATAACACCAATGATGTAAACTACCAAAAGCCAACAGGAAGCCATAGCCAGAACCAATCTGGACACAAATATTCCACAAGAATAAAAACTATGATGGCTGAGGATGGACATAATAGCTGATGCCCGAAACATGTTCCAAATAAGGTTAACAATACATCTTGATTGAAAACTGGTAGTAAATATTAAATAATATACAATAAAAGAAAAAGACTGTAGCAAGACGTTTTTGTATGTTGTAACGTCACAAAACGTTCCATAAAAGAAATCATTTATATAGTAAGTTAGCATAAGAGGAAAGTGAAGTGAACAGTATCGAACCCGAGTAGTCCCAAAAAATTGTGTAATTTTGTATAATAATTATTTCTATCAACTTGAAAAAACGACCAAACTATGACTAAGACAAAACCCCATATATATTATTAAAGTGAATAAGAGTGAAACAACCATAAGACACTATAAGAGAGAGAAATAATGTCAGAATCAACCAAAATAATGTCAATAATTATTAAGTTTTATAACTATGAATAGAGTATTAAAAACTATTTTTTGTGAATGAATGGACATGATCCATTATTATATTATGTGATGTAAATAAAATAAATGTATTAAATGATTTAAATACATTATTAGAAAGAGTTTAAGTTGGAATAAAAATTGTATATTTGCAATGACAAAAAATATTAATGTGTTGGATTTGAGACCATACACCAAGATTTCATGAAAAACTTAATTATTATCAGATTTAAATAAAAACTATATGTAATTGTCAAGCAGACAATAGTGAACAATTTATCTTAAATAAAGGAAGCTGTCAAATGAATAAAAAGCAGAATCAAAATAGCCAAAAACAGTGTTAACTAAAAACATGTAATAGGCATCTAATATTGTATAATTTATGAATTTAATGTTGCCAAAATGCAACCAAATTGCATTAGAAAGCTGTAATATGATATAAAGCAACTATACTAATATACCTGACCAACTTTAACATTGTAATAGTCAAGTTAGCAAAATATTTACTTATACCATGTATGGCTGGAACCAATTATCCAGTACAAAAATAATCATATCTGGCTAAATACTTACATAATACTAACAAAAATAAGATAGAAAGGTACAATACATCAGTATACCTTAATAAGAAACAAACTCAGTTGAAAGTAAAGTCAATTCTAAAAGAATTTAACTAATTAGAGTGAGATTTGTCACGCCACAAAAAAGGACATCTCAAGACCAATCAATGATGCTATGTCATCTTGTGATAAATATAATATATGTACAAAGTAACCAGGTATCACAAAAGATAGACAAAATGATAAACTCTGTGTGTACAGTGGTGAAATAATACATATATTAAAGAAAAAGACTAATCATTGTATTAGAAAACTGACAAGAATCTAGGCCATGAGCAGAGGCCATGTAAAATTGTATTTATTTGTGTTTTATTTATGTTAAAATTTGTTTATTTTGTTGTAGGAAAGTAGTAGTATTAGATGTTCAACTTGTGGAAGGAACTTTGTAACTCCACAACAATTTTTGTTATAAAAAATGAGTTTTCAATGACAACAACTCAAGGTGAGGGTTGCATATTGTATTGTTTATTAGACTTAAGTTAATTAGAAACCAATCATATTTAGTATCGCTAGATTCAGTTAAAAACAGGGAATCTAAATATATTAATGGCATACAAATTGTGAGTACTAATGTAAAACTGTTTGATAAATACCAGAGTAATTTTTGAAATATCCTTTGTATGAAGAATAAGAAATTCGTTCTAAAAGCTTCTACGGAAGTGAAAATTGTTCTATGACATTCCATTTCGTTTATTCTCGAACATTCTAGAAAGAATTTTTACACAAATATACCGGAAGTAGATGAAAACAGTCATCCTGAATTAGTATAAAAGCGAGACCAAATTCGACCCAAAAACACTTGAAACTTGAACTCCAGAACTGATGCATCACCCACAACACTGATCCACGCAGCTAAGGCGAAACCGAAGAGGCGAGAAATCGACAAGACACGGCAGGAAGGCTTTTCCCGTACATAGACATAACCGACTGACTTAACCTCAACGAGAATTTTCGCCAAATGTATCGCTGAAATAGAGCAGCGATACGGCAAATTTTAATAGAAATCACGCAGCCAGAACGTCAAGCGGCCCAGGAGGGACCAAACATTTAAATAGAGAACGGATTCTCCTGTGTTCGCATTAACTGACTAACGTGACAATAATTCCCCCTAACGTAAACATACAATACACAAAGCCTTCCTCAACACTGCATGGGAATCAGCGCTGCGGTGGCCGATTTCTGAATCAACGCTAAACAGATGATTCGTAGCGGCGGCGTTTGAACGATATTCTACTGCCAAACGTTTTTACAAAAGTGCGGAAAAAGTAAACGATCGCAAAATTTGACTTTAAATAGATTCAGTGTACACCCGAAGAGGCGAGATTGAGAAACTACCCGAAAGGAGTGTCCAGTGCGAGAATAAATAACCATTGGAACGTGAGTTACCAAAATTAAAGTCATTTGTTACCTGGTTACATTTATCACACAGTTGTACTTCACACGCCACACATACACCTTCAAATCACTTAGTTTTTTCTTGTAAGGCATCTAATTGATATGTCTTGGTAGTTCAAAGGAGTCACGTCCTGAGAGTAAAGATTTTTCACGTATTAAACTCATGCTTTTCAACTGAGTAAAAATCTGAAATACTAGCCGATACTTGATTGGATATATAAAAAATTGTCAATAATAATAACTTATAAAATTTTTTCTCTGCAATTTTGTAATTTTTTTCTATGAATGTTAGTCCTTCAGACGATTTGTTTGTTTTCAAAGAACCATTAAACTTAATTGATTTTTCCAAGCTAAACTGACTTGTTTAAATTTTTTCGTAGATTTAAAAATTTTATCGATCACATTTTTTTCTTGGAACAAACGTTTCCAAGTGGCGCCCACAAAAAGCATAGTATTAAGTTGTGTTACAGGACTACATCACTGCAGAGGATCCAGTCAACAGAGTAAGTAACAAAAGTGCGCGGAGGTAACGCCCGACAGTTTACAACACACGAACATTTACACAACACCCACTACTTGTGTTTTTCTATAAATTGGCTGGCCCAACAGTGGGACTTAAAGGAGAATATCCTAGAAATAGGTTACACCATTCTACATAGCTTCAATTGTTTTTCTATAATGTATACACAAAAACATTGAAAATAACTCTTGATGTTTTGAGTTTCTTGCAGTAATTAAACATTGTTTATTATATTGACATAATAAACTTTTATCTCTGACTATAGAATTCACAAACAGAAAATAAAACTGTTGCACACCGCTACATTCACAGCTTCCGATTGGCGCTTGCGAGCCTCAGATCGGAAACACACAATAACAACAAACAACATTGGAACAATAAAACAGTACGTATATACTGCAACTCTTTAGCTATCCTCGACATAGGAAAGTTTAGTAGTATATCTATAATTACACAAAACTTTATCTAGATCTCCTTCCTTACTGTTCTGCCTACATTCTCTCGTATGGCACCACATAATGAGTTAAACAAAACAAAACTATAGCCAAATATGAATTAACATAAGTGATGTAAAACTAATAATCAAGATATTGTTTATATACAAATTACCTCCGGCGTGATTTTCTTGTTTACTTCATTTAGCAAGATATACTTCATACATTATTCGCCTCGGTTTGCCATCTATTTTATGATTATCAAATAGACGTGATTCAAATACTATCCGATGGACTAAATGACACTTTCGAATCAGTACATAAACAAAATTAATAGCACAAATAACACGTTCTCCGATCTAATATGTAGTTTCCCTAATATCAGTATCAGTACAATAATATCACTTTAACTATTTACGTAATATTATCATATCTGGAAGAGAAAAGGATATACACAAATATCGCACAGTACAATATAAATACACGCAATATAATACACAAATATCAAATTTCACGGGAAAATATCAATAGAACACTTAAGAACAAAGTGCTACCACATATTTACAAAACAGTAGCTGCTTTGTTTTATTGTAGGGTTATGGCCACAAAATATGGCAACAAAAAAGTAGTGTTAGCAAATGAAGTTCCTACTAGATGTGAGCTGACAGAATTTATAAATTGAAGATATTCGCGACGAACTGAGTGTACCCACAAAGCCAAGAAAAAAGAAAAAATCACAGGCAAAATGGAAAGAACACATAGGAAGGATAATTTGCTGCCTTAACAAGCTGTTAAATGTGCTAAACAAAACGAAACAGGAATGTAGGACGACCACAGGAAAGATGGACAGATATATGAAGATGGATCATGTAAATGCCTAAACGGTATGTCATAACGATAAGAATGATGATGATTTATTGGAGAAGTTAAAACAAACAAAATTTGGCGAGTGGAAAAAAATATCCCTCCAACGTCGAAATTCACTGCCCCCTTCCATTGGGAAAACTTCTTTGTCGACAACCCGAAAAGAAGTTATAGCATTGTTTGTACATCAGGCTCAGAAACACACTAAATGATCGACTGGTCTTGGTTACCCTGCCTCATGTTTTTGTCACACAAATCACATCGTGCTAAGATTATTTTTTGTATAGGTTAAACTTTAACAAGGGAAGCTACCATGATCATCTAAACTCGTAAATTGATAATCTCCGCTTGCTTTGTGATTCTCTTTTTTTAACAGAAACCGTATAGCTGTACAGCTGTAATGAAACTTTCTCTCTCATCCAAGACCTGCATCATTTCATCACTATCATCTTCTTCTCTTTCTATTTTTCTCTACTTCAGGGGTTAAGCATTTTGCCTGTTCCGTTCTCTTAATGACATAGCGTTTTGGTTAATTATACCTCTCTTTCCCTACCTTATCCATATAAGTTATAGCATCTCTTTTCATTCGCGAACTCGTTTCCTCTGTCCTCTCAACAGGTTTCGATAGCTGAAAATAGAAGTGAGCCGCAAAGCCCGCCATTGACGTACCGCATGGGTAAGGTACAGAAGAGCCGGAGAACAGGAACTTCACTTCAGAGGGAGTAGACTTCTTTACTAGGAGATTCAATAATAAAAATTTGTAGACAACGTTTATCGGTAATTAGTTGGTCTAATAAAATAGTAATCGTATTTCCGATATTCAGCTCTAACTGATTAGTGCTCTTTCTCTTTATTATGTTTCGGATTGTTCCGACCTTCCGACCTGTTATTGAGATCCTTGACCAGGCAGTGTCCTTCATAAGACACAATCTTATAACACATTGTTGTGTCTGAAGATGATGGCGGTGATTTTATTGAAACGTGCACCTGCTCTTTTAAGGACTAATAGGAGAATATCACTAGTACAATAATCTTAAATAATAATATTATTTATACCAAAACGTTTATACTTCAGAAACATAAGAATAAACGTACAGACATGTCTATAATATGTAAGATAAAATTTCGTTGAAGCTATCGGCCTGGAGAGCGAGAGTGACATCCAAGAGGAAGTTCTGACTATATTTCTAAGGAAAATTTTTTCGGGTGTGAGACGCACTGAATTCTTATTCTTTTTTATACGGTTCTTTTTCATACAAATACTGTGCGAAATCATTGTTTGAACGACTTTCCTATTTCTTCTTCTCTTTTCAAATGGTTTCTATGTGGCTCTGAATATGTCCATCTGAAAATTACCAGACCGTGTTAGGTGTAACAATCGTACCGTGAATGGCTGCTACCCGAAAGCACGAGATCTGGTTGCCTTTGCCCACTTTTATTGAAGCAGCGACCAATTACATTCTTGCCTTAACGGAATTATACGCGGAAAACCTTAACGTTATATGACTGAGTTTTATTGACACTTCAAACCTAGCCCTTCGATTTTAGACTTGTATGCTTCCTGAGCTGCAGAACTCGCGCATTATTTTGAAGGAAGGACATTTATCATTGGATAAATTCTGATATTAGATCATTTTTCAATTACTGTGGTTTATTGACTGTATCCATTTGTCAGTGTTTCAGTTCTTTCAGACTGAAGATGGCCACCGATAGAGCGACCGAAACGTTTGCAAATAATAACATCGGACCACGGCCTGATGGAAATGTTAATAACTACGAGGCCGAGCGTGAAAGCCTAACGCAACAACCGTATTTGTGCTGAAATTTCCTTTAGACTGACAGCCGCCTGGATTTCTATTTTTACAAGTTTTTCAAATTATTAATCCCATTTTTAGGCACTGGAGACCAATAATTTTGAAATTTACAAAAGCGTATAGCCTACTATATTCAGATTCTGGTTAAATTTCCTGTTAATTTGAGATGATACGTCAATTTTTGCGATTAATTAAACTTCTCATCCAATTTTTGGCCCTCGGCGCCTCAAAATTTTTAAAATTTTCAAAATGAACACTAAATTCATATTCTTGTTAAAATCTCTTGAATTCGACATTCCACATGGAAATTGAAATTTTATCAAACTTTTACCCCACTTTTTGGACCCTCGGCGTCCCAAAATTTTGAAATTTTCAAAAATGAACACAAAATTCATATTTTGGTTAAAATTTCCTTTAATTTAATACTCCACGTGGACTTTTTTCAGAACTTGAGCCCCTCACATTTTTCCTCCCGCTCCCTGATTTTTGAAGGATCAATGTCAAAAGCAATTGGGTTCTGTAGGTTAAAAGTATGGACGTGCTTTACGAAATCGGTTTATGCGTTCAAATGTTATCGTTAGACAGACGTACGCCAAATAGTCAAACAGATGGGCAGACAGACATATATAGGCCTATAGACAGACAAATGCCAAACGGTCGAGTTAAAACTGTGAAATCGCTCGCTAATTCAAGAAGAATAAAGAAGATTTCGGCGGTCTTCATATTTAATACTAAAAGCCAGCTATTATACGTCAGCAGTGAAAGATCCGTGGGCGGCTAATAGCCTAAGGAATCTAAAGCTCCTCCGTTCAAGAAACATTGTAAATATTGTAACGGTACATAACCCGGTCCCAATAAAGTAAATCATGAGAATAAAAGTCAGAAATGGGTAAAACTAAAGCTCGCTCAAAATTTAATTATATCACTCAATATGATAAACAATTTGAGTGGTATACAGTGCGAAGTGAGTTCTAGTGTACCCATTGAGGTGAAAAACCAAAGTGAAATTAATGTATTACTAAACTGTGCTGTATGTTTTGGATAGGATAAAACTATGGAAGTAGTATGTAATAATACTAATTGGTTTTTGTGATTTTATTTATTTATTGTAATTTATATTGTATGAACCACAATTTGTTATACCCAAATTAATATTATATTGTTTCAAATAATTATGTTAGATTGTAAGAAAACCCAGGGTTAATTTTAAAAGACATAAAAATTTTAACTACCAAAGATAATATAAAATTAAAATAATCCTATGAAGGAAATGACAACAGGAAGTAGTACCGGGTATGAACACTATTCGAGACTAAATAAATAATATATAAATTTATTTAATGATAATAAAATGATAAAATATTTATATACAATGTCATAAAAAAATTAACCAAAACATATTATGTGAATTAAATTAGTAAATAAACCGGAATGGAAGGGAATTATTTTTCCATAAATAAAATATAAATTTATAATAATCACAAACTGCCTACATAATAAAAATACTATGTGTTACTAAGAGTGATGAAAAATAACAAGTATTGTTAATAAGATATAAAAATTTTGAACTAAACCGGAGAGTTGAAGAAACGATGCGACAAAAATTATAAAAAATAACCTTTTTTGGACGTTGGAGGAGGCGAAATTCACGCAAGAGTAATAAACAAAGTGAATACTAATTAATTATACCTGAGGAATCCAAATTAAATGGTGTTATACATTAAAAACCAGTGGATGAAACCATTCTGAGGATCCAATATAGTTCGGCCTACTTCTAGTAGACAATCAGAAAATACTCTAAACGAAAAGGAAATAATAACGCAAGACGTACCTCATCACAGAATAAAACTTCAATCCAGTAAGGACAACACGGAGCGAGGTAATATAAACATTTTTCGTAATAAGTACAGAAGAAAACTCGTTTTTTAACAGTGAAATAGAACAAAGATATTCATTTTATCATATGTTTCTTTCAAAAGTAAACAAATACATGCTGCTCTCTTACGCCAATTCCGGAAACTACGTAATATTTGAAAAAATAAACAAAATTATTTATTAATTTTTGATATTTGTAAAGCGTAGCAATTAGCCATTTCTGACACTCTCATAACACAAAGAATTCACCCTGAACCCTGGGGAATTACTAAGAATTATGTAATAACTGATGTATTTTATTATAGCGTAATATTGGTTAAATAACAACATATATGTTTTGTTCCTTAGACAGATCTATGTTTACTCGGTAAAGTCGAGATGATGTTTTTTTTTAAGATTAATTGTGATACCTATATTTTGGTGGCTGGAGACAAAAGTCAATAATCAATAAAGCAATATTATTGAAAATTAATATTGAATTATAACGTGTTATAATTTATTGTAGTGGGTAGTTAATGAAAATTTCAGCACAACATACAGAAAAAATCGTCACAACAGAGGGGCAATAATGATACTTACTCTCTCTTCTGTATAAGGCTGAACAAATTACCTCCTTGACCCCAAATCACACACTCTCGATTTCTTTTAGATTGAGTAAAACAAGATAAACAAAATCCTTTATTTATACCGTTTAAAACGTCAGTTAGTATAATTCAAAAGTGACGCATACTACTTGAGGTATATAATAAAACTACTATATCTCACACAAAACAGTAGAACGTTACAAAATGGCGTACAACTGTGGGGCGGAATTAACGAAGCTTGTAATTGCAATACACTCGTAAGTGGTGGACGCCTCAAAGTAGGACGTTACAGAATTGGCGCTCAACGTAAAAGGGCGGTAATTAGAAAAGAATTTCGATATTTAATAAAAAAGATATATCAAAAAATCTAATTATCGTTGGCAGTTATGAGAAAACAAGAAATGCCTAATACCTGAGGAAAATCGAAGAAGAGGGCAGAAGAAAAGGAGATTGAAGAAGGTGGACAGGAACAAGAAATAGAGTTAGTCACGGACAGTGAAATGGACCAACAGACAGGTGATACAGAAGAAACCGAAGTAGTTATGGATACGGAAAAGGAAATAGTGGAAGAGGATGCCCAAGGGGACCAACCAGATAAATCCACCCAAAAAGAAGACATGAGCATGCAGGATATGTTGAGAATTATTATGGAAAGCAATAAACAAACCAATGATAAAATAGACGAAAAATTTAGGAAACAGGAGGAACAAAATAAGGAGAATTTTAAGAAACAGGAGGAACAAAATAGACAGACCAATGAGAAAATAGATAGCATTCAGGAAAATTTAGTCAAACAACTAAATGAAAAAATGGAAACCATTCATGGAAATATCAAACAAACCATGAATGAAAAATACAATGAAATGAAAGAAGCGGTTGAAGGGCAAAGAGAAGAGATGAATGCAAAATTTGAAGAGAATAATAGGAATTTAAAACAATTTGAGTGTAAAATGGAGAATTTCAATAAGGAGATATGGAAAACTTTCAGAGAGAAGTTTGAAAATGTTAATACGCGTGTCCAAAAAGCAGATACATACCAAGAGGAGACAAATAAACAAATGGACCATAGTTCCAATAATTTGGATGAAACATTGGACAGCACTTCAGAAGGTATTAAAGTAAGTCCGAATACAGAAGAGAGGAGGAAGGAAATAGAAATTACAGAATACCAAGGTGTAATGCCATCTGAAAATAAAAATAGCCACAACAAAAAGGATGTTCAAACCGTGGAAAAGAAGACCAAGGAAATAATAAAAACAAGTAGAAAGAAAATAATAAATACCAAGGAAGAATGGGAGATGATTACAGGTGGATTAATTAATGTATTCAACCTTCCAATTAACGAACAGAGGGAGTTAATTAAGTTTACATCCCAGTTAAATGTGTCAACGATGGAAGTGTATCAGACAATATCAGCCGTATCTTCAAGACGGAAGACAACATGCAAATATTGGGCAAATAATCCAGAGGTAAAAGGCAATGAAATGAGATTAAATATAAGCAACTATGTTATGTTAGAGGAGGTACAATACTGGTTAGTCAAAAAGGAACGAATTATGACGGAAGACTGGTACTTAAGTGAAAGTTTCATAGCAGCAAAGTGGGAGAGCCGGATGGTAAGAAGATTATCAAGGAGAGAATTAATTACGAACACCCCAGCAATCCGAGAACATGGAGTACCTGAAATAATGGACCACGGTTAAACAGACTCCAAACAAACCAGAAAAAAGGGACGGATTTTATGGATACAGGACCAAGCAACCCATTGTTAAAGTGAAGAGACTAAAAAAAACCCCAAAATTCTAAAAGCATGTAAGGACATCTTACTCAACTTATTTCGAAACCATATAATTTAAAATGAAGAGACTAAAAGAGAACAGATGATTAAATAATATTTATAAAGAACTGATTTAAAATGGACTAATAGGAAAAATAATATTTTGATGGTAACAAAAGAAGAATAATGTGCTCAGATAAGAAGAATAACGAATAATTTAATGACTCCAATGAAACTGAAGGAGGATGATAATTAATACAACAAAAATTAGAATTTCTCGGAATTGAAGATTTTATAAGAAGAAATGATACGGAGAAATATGTCACAAGAAGTAAAGTCAGAAGAATTTTAACATAAGGCCTATCAATGATGTTATATGCTATTAATTAATGATAAAAAAGAAGGAATCAAGGAGAAGAAGAAATATATAAATAAATACAAACAGCTACAGTATGAAGAATCCCAAAAGTGTTTGGTACTAGTCGCTAATTGACTACTACTTATAATTTTTTTATTTTTATGTATTGACCGTAGAAATGTTCCGGCAATAATTTTTATGAGCAGGGATGATGTTCCCCTGGTCTCAGAAGGTGTAAGGATGGACAGCGGTGTATGGACCCAGAGTGGCCACCCGACTGGAACCACCGCACAGGATAGGGAAAAATGTTAGGGAAATTGAATATTTAAGGGATAATAATTATAAAATAGCTGTATAGATTGATATTAGATTCCAGAAGTATAAATGAAGAAAATAGAAGGAAGGTAGCAGACAGAAGCTTAATTGATAAAGCGAGTTTATAAAAGTAAATAGAAAATAAGTGTTAAAACAAGTTTTTATGATTAGTGTGACCAGTCCTTATCAAGTAAAATGTGGAAGTACCACTAACCCCGAGAAATAATTGATGAATTTGCCTCCAAGAGAGAGAGAGAGTTAAGTAAGAAAACGACAATTACCACAAATCTGAATTACCAGAGTTTATAATCAGTCAGCAATGAAACATTATTATGAAAACAAAGTCAAGACCATTAGGAGACTTGAACCAATTAACAATTTATTTCTATCAACGAGTTGAACTAAAATAAATTTGTTCTAGTGGGGGGGCTTTATGTAACGGTACATAACCCGGTCCCAATAAAGTAAATCATGAGAATAAAAGTCAGAAATGGGTAAAACTAAAGCTCGCTCAAAATTTAATTATATCACTCAATATGATAAACAATTTGAGTGGTATACAGTGCGAAGTGAGTTCTAGTGTACCCATTGAGGTGAAAAACCAAAGTGAAATTAATGTATTACTAAACTGCGCTGTATGTTTTGGATAGGATAAAACTATGGAAGTAGTATGTAATAATACTAATTGATTTTTGTGATTTTATTTATTTATTGTAATTTATATTGTATGAACCACAATTTGTTATACCCAAGTTAATATTATATTGTTTCAAATAATTATGTTAGATTGTAAGAAAACCCAGGGTTAATTTTAAAAGACATAAAAATTTTAACTACCAAAGATAATATAAAATTAAAATAATCCTATGAAGGAAATGACAACAGGAAGTAGTACCGGGTATGAACACTATTCGAGACTAAATAAATAATATATAAATTTATTTAATGATAATAAAATGATAAAATATTTATATACAATGTCATAAAAAAATTAACCAAAACATATTATGTGAATTAAATTAGTAAATAAACCGGAATGGAAGGGAATTATTTTTCCATAAATAAAATATAAATTTATAATAATCACAAACTGCCTACATAATAAAAATACTATGTGTTACTAAGAGTGATGAAAAATAACAAGTATTGTTAATAAGATATAAAAATTTTGAACTAAACCGGAGAGTTGAAGAAACGATGCGACAAAAATTATAAAAAATAACCTTTTTTGGACGTTGGAGGAGGCGAAATTCACGCAAGAGTAATAAACAAAGTGAATACTAATTAATTATACCTGAGGAATCCAAATTAAATGGTGTTATACATTAAAAACCAGTGGATGAAACCATTCTGAGGATCCAATATAGTTCGGCCTACTTCTAGTAGACAATCAGAAAATACTCTAAACGAAAAGGAAATAATAACGCAAGACGTACCTCATCACAGAATAAAACTTCAATCCAGTAAGGACAACACGGAGCGAGGTAATATAAACATTTTTCGTAATAAGTACAGAAGAAAACTCGTTTTTTAACAGTGAAATAGAACAAAGATATTCATTTTATCATATGTTTCTTTCAAAAGTAAACAAATACATGCTGCTCTCTTACGCCAATTCCGGAAACTACGTAATATTTGAAAAAATAAACAAAATTATTTATTAATTTTTGATATTTGTAAAGCGTAGCAATTAGCCATTTCTGACACTCTCATAACACAAAGAATTCACCCTGAACCCTGGGGAATTACTAAGAATTATGTAATAACTGATGTATTTTATTATAGCGTAATATTGGTTAAATAACAACATATATGTTTTGTTCCTTAGACAGATCTATGTTTACTCGGTAAAGTCGAGATGATGTTTTTTTTTAAGATTAATTGTGATACCTATATTTTGGTGGCTGGAGACAAAAGTCAATAATCAATAAAGCAATATTATTGAAAATTAATATTGAATTATAACGTGTTATAATTTATTGTAGTGGGTAGTTAATGAAAATTTCAGCACAACATACAGAAAAAATCGTCACAACAGAGGGGCAATAATGATACTTACTCTCTCTTCTGTATAAGGCTGAACAAATTACCTCCTTGACCCCAAATCACACACTCTCGATTTCTTTTAGATTGAGTAAAACAAGATAAACAAAATCCTTTATTTATACCGTTTAAAACGTCAGTTAGTATAATTCAAAAGTGACGCATACTACTTGAGGTATATAATAAAACTCTACTATATCTCACACAAAACAGTAGAACGTTACAATATGCTAGAAAACGGAATAGTTTTCTAAGTTATAGTTGTTAAATAACGGGTTTTACGGGTTGAAACGGAGTTTGGCATTGGTATAGATATAGGCCTACATTATAAATGTGTGGTCGTAGTCTAATCGGTAGGTAGTTGGCTCACAACGGACAAAAGGGTAATCTGGTTTTTGGATATTAAGTCTCCTCTTAATGTGATGACAAACCACCGACTGGTGTACCCGACTACAAGTCTCTCTCTACTTAACCGATCGTACTATACACTGTCGGCGTAGGCCTACTGTCTTGCTGAGGAAAACTGCGGTTTTTGCAAAAATTCAAATTTTGAGTTTTAGTCATTGTTTCTGATACGACGAATTCATGGAACAATAAAAAGCCATTACTACTGTGTAAAATTATTGTTTGAGCAAGTCAGCGCAAAATTGTATGCTCCAAAAGTGGCCGTAGGACCGTTTCCTCAGTTCCAGGCTTTCCAGGTTTCCTAAGAAAGCTAGTGTGAGACAGAATGTATGAACTATATATATATATTCTGTTATTACCATCATATGGCTTATTATGAGTACATACACTTTATAACAAGACACGTGCAATAGAATGTTCTACTAGATGTATTATTATATACCTGCTGTATCTATGAAATACATTCTAGTCCAAACTTATAATAGAAATATAATAAATACAAATGTGCAAAGCACTCACGCATTCCGTGCAGCGTTGATCGGGTTCCCTTGGAGGAGCGTCGACTCGGTGACACTTTCTCGGGAGTGTCTTCGTTCCTTCGTTAGTACCACGCTCATCAAAAGCAGAGGAGGTCCTGCTTTAAAAACAACATAAGAGCCAGGACTTATATGGACAACTTAGTAGACTGTATGAAAATAGGACTTTAGTGGGCAGAACACGAAAAAAAGATAGACGATCATCGGGTGGGGGAAAAGGCAGCAAAGAGACAATTTAAAGGTAGTAGACGTAGAAGGGGACTGGCGAGTAACACGTTAAGGACGCTCAAGAATTGTCGCAGCTTTGTTGGTATATTGTGGGTAGTTATGGACTAAACTGAAAACTGAAAAATAAAAATAATCTTATGAGATGAATTTTCTACGAGTGTGAAAGAACGCATGCTCGCGACGAACTGAATATTAATAACATCAACGGAGGAAAATGTTATCGGCAAAAATGGAAAGAGCACGATAACGAAAGAACGGGTAAAGAAGACTGCCTAACCAAGCTGTCAAATATAAACCAAAACGACGGAGAAACGGCCAAAGAAAAGGCGGTCAGATACTTACTTGAAGACAAACGGGCACCATGAAGCAAAGAATGATTTTGATGATGATAAAATACGATCAACGAATAAAAACTATTTATAACTGTTCCGAACTAATTTCGTAAATAAAATGAAAAAATAAAGTTGGACCCGTTTTTCAGAGCATAAGGTTTGACGTTTGTTGCCTAGTAGAAACTGAATAACAGCTTCTAAACATCTGTAAGTGTGTAAGATGTTTATACTTAAATACCTGTGTTAGACAATGTACGAAACTTAACAAACACTGTGAACGATTATATCGAGATACGAATAAAACATATTACAAAATATATCTGATAGACCGGGCCGTCATTAAAAAAAAAAAACTTACCAGGCCTCGGTCTACATTTACCAGTAGAGGTTCATGTCTGCGGGCATAACATACACTTTCTGTTTTGGGAGTCGAAACGTAAAGTGCAGACGGTATCAAACGCGTTGTGTAACCCGTTTGGTATTGCAGAAACATTTGGTACTGTCACAACCAGTTAATGAAGTTACTTTCTTGCTGCTTTTAACAAAACCATTTGACAGCGTGTAACCGGTTTCTTTCGGTTTCTTTGTGACAACGTAACGTTGTAAATGACAAAACCGTCCAGCGATATATAACAAAAACCACACACACACACACACACACGAGCGCGTGCCAACACATACACACAGAAGAGAATAAACGATGAGCATTATATGAGAAATAAGCAGGAGGAGAATAGAACAGGAAGATGGGTACAAATCTCCTTCATAGTCAGCGACTATGCTGACTAGGGAGGAGAATATTGGCCTTAAGACTAATAAAGCTAAAGCTACAGTTCATTAGAAATAAAGATCTCAGGAGACAAATTCGTGTTGACAAAACAGTTTTATTTGTTATAAATACGAAGCTCCTGGTTTGGTATGACCACGTGAAACGAATGCCGATGATCCTTGGCTCAAAAAGTCGTTAAACTGGATTCAAACAAAACGACAAGAAATGGAGTAAGACCCAGGGATCGTGGAAGGAGACTTATATAGCTATCTATATAAGAGGAAAAGAGAATTTTCAATTCTCTTTTGAAAAAAGAGGCTTGCAATGTGGTGACGGACCAACAGAAGCCTTTGGTGTGCAGGCGACAGTAGCTCGCACACGGATGGATGGAGGAAGAAGGAAAGTGTTAAACCACCTATTAGAAGGAGGAGGCGGAATGAACCTAGACCTGAGTAAGAGACCAATAAAGTATTTGTTTTATAAGCATTATTTTAGTTTCATGTGTTAGAAACATGGACAAGAAGAAAAGGGAAAAGACATATAATTGTGGCGCTACATATGTGGATTTGGACAAAATAACCAATGAACAGGTGCGAGCGCAACCGGGATCGAACAAGTGGATTGTTATCAACGGTTTTTGAGGGGCCAATGGAAGGAAAGAAGAAGAGGTAGAGGAGACGATTAAAGCTCCTGGATAACATACAATGTAGGGTGCTGTATGAGAAGATGAAGGCTCAAGTCTGCTTGGAACAGACACGAATGGAAGACGGTGGTTCAGTCTTTTCTGAGTCTAATCTTTTTTATAAAAATAATAACACCTAACCCTTTATTGGGACGTTGTCGACTACTCACAGATTTACAGTACGCCTTCATTGACGAATGATTTTTGCGTTTTGAAACGAGTTTACTCTTTTGAGTCCATTAAGGCAGTATAACAGTACGCATGAATGAAACGATTTCTCTGCGCATTGTGACCTCTTAGTAGGAAACTCGGTTTAGACTGTCTAATTACATTCCAGTGTTATATCACTACGTATAAACCCTGGTAGGGAAGTTGTGAGAGAGTTATATGGTCCAGTAATGCGGGCCCACGGAACGAGTCTGTCTACGTATGCGTAGATATTGTTATTAATGGTAGGGAAGTTGTGAGAGAGTTATATGGTCCAGTAATGCGGGCCCAAGGAACGAGTCTGTCTACGTATGCGTAGATATTGTTATTAATGGTAGGGAAGTTGTGAGAGAGTTATATGGTCCAGTAATGCGGGCCCACGGAACGAGTTTGTCTACTTATGCGTAGATATTGTTATTAATGGTAGGGAAGTTGTGACAGTTATATGGTCCAGTAATGCGGGCCCACGGAACGAGTCTGTCTACATATGCGTAGATATTGTTATTAATGGTAGGGAAGTTGTGAGAGAGTTATATGGTCCAGTAATCCGGGCCCACGGAACGAGTCTGTCTACTTATGCGTAGATATTGTTATTAATATAATAATAATAATAATAATAATAATAATAATAATAATAATGGCTCCCGTGTATACCACCGAAGTAGCTTAGGAGTAGGCAGGGTAGGCTGCCTAATGTGAGCCGTACAGTATACAAGGAAGGCTGTGTGGCCTGCACTACGCTTCAGCCGTCCATTATTATCCCCAGGATGTTATCCCAGGTACTCGTTTTCAACAGGCTGAGTCGACCTGGGGGCTGAAAAACGCATCTTGATTTTATGGTGCGGGCCCGGGACTTGAACCCGGGACCTCTAGATTAGTAGCCAGGTGCCATACCCACTGGTCTACTGAGCCGCCATTTTTTGTTATTAATAATGTTGCTAAAAAATTTTCAAGCTCTAAGAACGGTATCGAAAAAAGCTTTATACGAGACTGACAAGCAATTAAGTTTTTGTATAAGGGTATTATCGAATTTGTAAAAAGTACGATTTGGATAAGAGATTGAGGAGGAATCGCGCAAAAGAGAGGAAGAATTTGTATTTACACAAATAACAACATACGAGTGAAATCGTATGTGAAAATGCCTGCTATGAGAGAAGAAATGATCAGTAATGAAGTGGAGATTATTCATTATGGTACTCAGTTGTTAACGGAACATGGGAATTTTAGGAGCTATCTGGATAGATTTCGGCTATGTGTTATAGATATTTCTACCAGCTACCAGAACGCCCGAACACGCCGTTGTATATCACTGTTGACATGGGATGGAGCTGAGTGAGACTAGGCCCGCTGGGAGATTTTCAGGCTTAAGGATGTAATAGTGTTTAACGGATTTGTTTCGTTAGGGAGAGTAGAAAGAAAGTCTTTGTATAAAGGCTTACAGAAGAGCAGTAAAACAAAACGGTGCAACATCACTTGTAGCAAACAAGTTAATGACATATGCAAGTGACATGACAAGATTTAGGAGATTAAACATTTACGGATTCAAAACGTAAAATTTCGTGTCGGACATAATAGTACTAACCAAGACAGAGGCAGGCGTACAAATGAAGTCCAGAACAAGCGAATTCCTGCTCTTGGAAAGCTGTTGATGATGTAAGCTTTGGGTTGCACACAGGGGCGGATTAGAAGCGTGTGGTGCCCTATGCTCCCATCAGACTGGTGCCCCCCCCCATTCAAAATTCAACCTTATATCCATTAACTACATTAATAAGCTTACAAAATACTAATCGATCAATTTTTTTGTTGATTTTGCCTTAAAAAAGTCTTATATAATGTCTTTTAAATCGAACGAAATTGAAAGATCTCGCTTTCAACATTCAACCTTGCTAACGAAGATAATCTCTCATCTCGCATAGTTGAACTCAACATATCTTTAATGCGTCTTAATACAGAAAATGATCTTCTAGATTCACAGTTAGCTATTGGAATCATCAAAAGCAATGTGTATGCGGAAATACACAAATAATTTTACAATCACTAATCCAGTTTAATACTATGAGCGGACAAACTGTAATATCGTGGAATCTATCATCTTCGTTCAAACGATTTGAAAAAACCTCATCATTTCAAAAAACCTCATCATTTCAATTTTACTCTTGGCACACAGTGCTTCGATTCTGTTACAAGATCGTTATCAAATCATTCGAGTAAACTTCTATAAGAGCTTTTGCTTGATTTTCCAACTCGACACTCTCCACGGTTAATAACTGCGTAAGAAAACCAAACAATTTGCGTAATGTGATCATAAGCTTTGCTTCCCTTAGTCAATACAGCTGAATGGTACCCCTTCTGACGGCTGATGTCCTGGTGCCCGGTGCTGCAGCATACCCTAGCGTTATGGATAATCCGCCACTGGTTGCACCAACTCTTTTATCTTAGGTGTTTCTGTTATGCCATGAATCACTTCTATCTGTTAAGAATCACTTCTATTCATCAAAATAAACTGAATGTACCGGACGAGGGAATTAATAAATGTGGGCTTATTCACTCGTAATTGTAATAATCAACGTACAAGCGGGCGGATAAGCTCAAGGTTGCAAACCGCGCCCGCACACCAACACACACATACACACATTTTTGCAAAAATAACATTGAATTCTAGAGTTATCAAAACTTATGTTTTTGCTAAACCAGGAAATATTTGTTGAAATTTTTTATCTGCATGTATCATCCACTTAATCTGTTTGTGTATGGCAAAAGGAAATAAAAATGTAAAAATGCCTGTAATTCAAGATGAAGATTTATTATTACAAATTAATGTACAATTTAATAGCGATATGTGGTGAAGTGTCTGGAACTGACGAGACCAACCAAATTGACCGTATACTAGAATCAAGAAGACACATTACTTCAGTACTAGATATCAGAAGCTGTAGATGCCCTAACTGTGACAGTGACCACTACCTTGTAAGAACAAAAATTAGAGAAAAGTTAGAGAAGATTTAAAGATCGAACCGGATAAGAATAAAAATGTGGACATATAGAATAATTACTAATACACTCCTTATAACTACGTTTAATAAGGAGTTAAGCAAGGTGGGCTGTCGGCCCCTTCTTTATTATTGTGCTACACTATGCCATTACAGGACATAGATCAACGAGGAACGACATAAAATAAATCAAACCAAATATGTGCTTACGATAATGATGTGACAATAGCTAAATGAAGACAACGGCTGGTTGATGTTTACAAGGAGCTAAATCAAAAATCCGCTGGACCGGGATTGAATGTAAACATGAGCAGAACTAATTTCTGCATGCTAATTTCTGCATCAGAAAGGAAAAGGAATATGTGTAATCTGTGCGTAGAGGGTAATTCAATCGATGCCGTTAATAAGTTTAGATAACTAGATAACGTGATAGATAATGACGGAATCATAAACACATCAATACATCATAGGATACAAATAGGAAATAGGGCATACTATGCTAACAGTAGACTGTTGAGGAGTCAGATGATTAGCCACAACACAAAAATGAAAATATATAAGGCGGTTATTAGACCGGCTGTTACTTGTGGGCGTGAGGAGTAGGCATTAGCAAATATATAAGGCGGTTATTAGACCGGCTGTTACTTGTGGGCGTGAGGAGTAAGGCATTAGCAAATATATAAGGCGGTTATTAGACCGGCTGTTACTTGTGGGCGTGAGGAGTTGGCATTAGCAAATATATAAGGCGGTTATTAGACCGGCTGTTACTTGTGGGCGTGAGGAGTTGGCATTAGCCAAAACGGAACGAGAAACACTGAGAAGGTTTGAAGGAAATGCTGTACGACGTGTTTGTGGCCGGTCTAAGGAAGATGATTAATGGAGAGTAAGACGAGCTAGAAGATGACAAGTCATGAGAAGATGATAATGAGGAGCTGATAACCAGGAGATATTCGAGCTACTGAAGCATGAGGACATCGTAGGATTCGTAGAAATTCAACGAATACAATCGCTAGGTCACCTAGAATGGATGATCAGCGTATGCCAAAGAAATTCCCGAGGGCGCGGATATATAAAATCAGAAAGAGGTCGCGACCTAAGATAAGATGTTTGGATGATGTGCTAGAAGTTCTCAGTAGAATGGACGTGAGGGATAACTCTGAGATAGTAACGGATAGGAGACGGTGTCGGAGGCCAGGACTCACGTTGGGCTGTAGTACCGAAGAAGAAGAGAATGTGGTGAAGTGTTGGTGGCTCAATTATCTCCATATAAATCACTTCAACGCTGCGTTGCTAATTGTGAACAACGCTTTCGGTTGTCGTACTGCCTTCTCATTAGAACCGACCTCGCCAGAATCGGTGACGCACTTCACGATTAGTGTAAAGCAATTTTGTGAGGAAGAGCATAATGAGCTGATTTTGCACTTTAATGAAATAAAAATACAATGACGAACGCGGAGATGATGGCGATGAACACAGACCGTGCTAAACAGTCACGATCAAGGGCGCTACAAACCTGTTACACGATAACAGTATCGTGACGTAAGCAGGCAGTCGACAAATTATGGAGGAAATACTATAGATATTAATGGCAGACGTTTGTCATGCAGATGTCGACAGTACACACTGTGTGACCTCGCGCGAGAAACTGTGAAACCAGTTTCACTTACGTAATCATAATACCATAAGCCATAATCGCTAACGAAACCTGTTATACTGCGCAGTTGGATAGGCTTTCTGTCATAATTAACGTGGGCTACACAAAGCCTTTGTTTTGCCCTCTACTAAAACACACACACACACACACATACCGTAAACGAAATAAGAAATGTGATAAACGAGATAAGACTGCGATAAAAATAACTTAGGTTAGATGATATGTGCTCACGGCTCCTGAGTGGGTGACCGTCTGTTCTCTTCCGAGAAATATTCTTTGTAACTGGATCCATCGATAGAAGGGCTAAGTCTCCCTTCATGAAAAATTATGATTCGAGAGGTCAGATTTGACACAAATAGGATTGTTATAAGGACATGAACTCTTAAAGAAAAATGCTTCATAGTAAATAAGTAAGTAAAAATCACATATGTCAAACGAAATATCAGAATTGTGAATGTATGGTTTCTTGAACCAACTTCACGACCTCTTGATTGAAACCAAAACTTTTCGTAGATTCAAAATGTCAGGTTCAATATCACATTTGAAACAATTTTTTTAGAATACGTTATAGAATGTCCCCTTTAGGCTTTTGGGTCCGCATCTGATTTATTTATTTTACGATTTCGCTCTGTACGATTTCTTTACTTTGAAAAAGGAGAACTTTTCTCCTTATCGTTCTTTGCCTTCTCTTGATTTAGCAGATTTTCCTTTTTACAACAAAATTTATCACTCGATACAGTCTCGTCATTCCATTCTTGGTCGGCCAGTTCCTATTTTCCCTTTCGGACAATTATCTCGACCCTTCTTGACTAATCTGTTATCTTCCGTCGTGTCAACGTGATCGTTTCAGTCTAATCTTCTTTCCCTTATCCAGTCCACTGTCTGTTTTCTGCACATTTCTCGAACATTAATATTCGTTATTCTTTCTCGTCGTATTTTGCCTATTACTCTTCTCAACGCCTCCATTTCAGCAACTTGTGCATATCTTCTGTTTGCTGTGCTTTCTGACCTCGTTTCTACTCCGTACAGGCCTCACTGAACCATTATAGGCGTGTAGTCTTGTTTTCACTTTCAAACTTAAATTCCAGATAATATGACTCAAACATCTTGATATCCTGTTTGTTTTGTAATTTTGGACCAGACTTCTTTTATTATTGAGCTGGAATCAAAGTTATTATTATTGAATCATAGCTTTTTATTGTTATCTCTAGATAGTTGATTACCTTTATCAACTCCACAATTTCATTGTCTACTACTAACATGCACCTCACTGGTATTATAGCTTTAGTTTTAGCTGCAGAGATCTTTATATTACGTAGTTTGCAAGCGTTCTTACAGTTGTCCAGACGTTTTTACATATCACATGCTTTTCCCACTATACGAGTTGCATCATCAGATTAGCATATAATGATGGAATTAGTAGTAGACCTACTACACATTTTATATTCTTTCTTATCTTTTACGGCTATCGTTATTTCACCCTTTACCAACTTAAATCATAGGAGACTAACATCACGTCTGATCACGGCTGGTAAAGACAACTCAGTGACTAACTGAGTCATCTTTACCAGCCGTGATCAGACGTGATAGTTCTCCATTACATTTGGTTCTTTTTCTGTTTAATGTATAAAGAAACATTTCCTCTACTTCCTAGGTTTATTGCTTCTCTTCGATCTGGATCAAACGCTGATAAAAGTACTCTCTGTTTTCAGTAGGTATAATTTGTGTGAAGTGTATCGTCAGCTCAAGGTCAAGCACCCCACCGCGCTGCTTCCTTACAGCGACTTCGCAATTCTGATTCATGATTATTTTATTTGTTTATTTCATTACTGATTTTATTCATCCGTCATGCTCGACTCATAACCGTAAAAAAAAAAAAATTCATATACTAATGACAAAAAGAAAGAGTGCATAAATTACTGATCGTAAATCTGTCTTTTTATAAAATTAAAAAAAATGGTGTAGGTACAATGTAAAAATGTATTTGTTAAGTCAAGTCAAACAATTCAACTGGTAGGCCTAGACGAACACGTAAATCCTGACATTAAGAAAACTTAAATTCTGACATTTTAACCCCGTACCTATCATGTCCGTAAATACTGCATATTGTTAAAGTTTGGTATTTAATGCTTTTCTAAAAGTTACAGAAGAAACTGCCGTTTTACTTGCCGTTTTGTATTATAACAAAGGAATGTTATTAAACAACAAATAATTTTATCATAAGTAGTTGATCTAAAAATTACAATAATATTGATCAATTATTTAATTTTAAAAGTTCTAAAATAAAGAAAAACTATGATAGAACAGAAAACTATATTTTTCGATGCACAGAAGCTAAGTCAGTTGTATAAATATCTCAACATTAGCGAAAACAATACGCGTAGACATGAATCTACGCTTTGTAAAGTAGCAGCTAGGCGAGGTAAACGGTATAAGGAAGTGGGAGAAGCGCCGATTGAATTAAGACAAATTATGACTATTAGATTATATTGTATTAATATTCTAATATAAGTAAGTAATGGTATTACATAAACATACAAAAACGTTCCAGTTACGTTACGTTTGCAGGATCGTTTTCAGCAGAAAATCGAAATACCTAGCTAAAATACCTATCGATTACAGAGCTGAATTATTATCTAGCTAAGGGAGCTCGGTGATCTAAGCTCGACATTCGTGGTATTGTCATCCGCAGGAACGTAGCTCACGTTTTGTTTTAAAGGGGCCAGATTGGATTGGAAGAGTGGAATCAAAGATGAGAATACCTATTCGGGAATGTTTCCTGCCAAACCATGGGGGTGGGGGGCCAAAGTTTCCACCTGAGCAAGAGACATGAGAACTCTAAAGTGGGGTTTCAGAACTTCCTGGAACCCTGGAATTAAGGGATAGAAAGGAACAGATAATGGAAACATTTACAGCCGTTTTCTATTTTAGATTTGAATAAACAAAAGTGAGGTTATAATTTGAATTTGACTTATTCAATCCCTATAATCTACGACATATATAAACGAGACCATATCAGAAATGAATTAATCAGTATAAAAATATTATAAAAGCAGAAAAATCAAAAATATTGGTAAAAGAGGGCCAACAAGGAAAACTGGGAGAGATACATTGCAAGAATAGAGAGCGAAGTACATGAAGGCAAACTATGGCATATAAAGTAATGAGACACCTAAACCAGCAGCAAAAAGACTGTATAGCTATCAGGAGAAGAATGGATTCACTATTTCAAATACCATCGTTCAGATGAAACAATTACACATCATGTGAGGATGGAAATAAGTGATCAATCTCCTCCTGAAGTAGTAGACAGGATTTCCGTGTCTGGATCTGAAGAAGTACCTCATAAATGAAAGACTAGGAAAGGCCCCGTAATGATTTTGTTAACTTAAGATTTAATCAGATGCATGTCCTGTGAAGGATAGAGAAGGTTTCTAGAATTACTAAATCAATGCTGGCTTCAGAAAACTACACCATCAAGTTGAAAAAATGCCTATAGTTGGCAATGGTATACCTATATGTAATCAGGGAGACGGGGAAATGCTCAAAGTATAGTAGAATAAACTTTCATAACGAAGCATATAAGATCTTCTCCAAAGTTATAATGCGAAGAAGACAGCTGACCCCATTATTTTAGATGAACAATCGGGTTCTAGGAAAGAAAGTACCTGTGCTGACAATATTTTTATATTAAAACAGATCATAGGAAAACACAGGAAATTTAATAGAGAACTGCATCTTCTTTTTACAGATTACGTTAAAACATTTTACAAGGTGAGAAGAGAAACTGTGTGATATCGTGTGAAAATGTGTTTCAATGTGTGAAAATACGTGGTATTCCTCGACATTTAGCGCATGTCATCAAAAAATGTGTGTGAGGGTTCACAAATATGCTACAAAACTCGGACAAGACAAGGCTACAAGACAAGACAAGACAAGACAAGATATGGAAGTAAGACAAGGGTAGAGCTTGTTGTCGCCTACCTTTTCACCTTACAACTTGACGGAGCTGTTAGGTAATGGATGCAACAGCTGAATAAATTTAATATTTCAAAAGATTTGGGAAGGATAATTTTATTAAGTACGCTGCTGACTTAAGAAATCTTAGCGAGTGATGGACTGTTAAATTAACACAGAGGATTGTTAGAACTTTATAAAATAACTGAAGATTTTAATCTGGACATATCAAAATAAAAACTATGAAAACATAGGCTTTCGTTGAAAACGGGCTGTAAGATGCAGAATTGTATTAGGAAATATAAATATTGAACAGGTCATTAGTTTCAACTTCCTCGGCTGTCTAAAAATCTAATCTAAGCGAATGGATACCGACCACAAAATTGAAAGGTTGAATTATATAAGGACGATAGTAGTGAGGGAAAATGCCGGTCCTGACTCACTTTCACTTTCTATCAGCTGGACCACAGCATCCGCGACTTTTTCGCTGATCTGTGTTGCTGGACCACAGCATCCGCGACTTTTTCGCGGATCTGTGTCAAGATCCGCGTCTTTTTCGCGTATCTGGACCACAGCACCGCGAATATAATTTTTTTATTTTTTTATATGCCACCTTTCGCGAGCTTAGATCACTTTCACTTTCTATCACTTGATGCATTATAGTGTATATATTAAATATATGATCAGGGTTACCAACCTTGCATGAGTTCAAATTTGTTGTGTGTTATAATGTATATTAAATCTATATGATCAGGTTTACCAACCTATGGCGGGGGGTTCCGACTTGATGCATTATAGTGTATATATTAAATATATGATCAGGGTTACCAACCTTGCATGAGTTCAAATTTGTTGTGTGTTATAATGTATATTAAATCTATATGATCAGGTTTACCAACCTATGTATGGGTTCAAACTTGATATGTGTGTGTATTATAGTGTATATTAAAATATATGATCAGGGTTACCAATCCTGCATTACTGTGTATAGAACAGATCTGTCAACATTTGTCTTCGGTGGGAAATTCAAACTATATTAGCAGACGCATTATAGTGTATAGTAAATTATATGACTGTTGACGACTTCGATATCGGGTTCAAACTTGATATGTGTGTGTGTGTGTGTGTGTGTGTGTGTGTGTTATATAGTGTATATATTAAAATATATGATCAGGGTTACCAATCTTGCATTATTGTGTGTATAGAACAGATCTGCCAACATTTTTCTGTGGTGGGAAATTCAAACTATATGATCATGATTGTTGTCGATATCAATTCTCACTTTGAATGTAAGTAACTCTCCCTCCCTCTTTCTCTATGTCTCTCTCTCTCTCTAGACACAGTTATCCAACACGATATAAACTCTCTCACATTTGAATGTAAGTAAAACTATCTCTCTCTCTCGCACACGCCAAGTCTGTGTGTGTGGTAAAGTGTTAAGCATAAAAAAATCTCCTTGAAATAAGGTATTTTCAAAAGTTTTGTGTACACATACAAATCGCTATCGGACGATGTACGTGCTGCTCACACACATTGTGTATGTCTCTCTCTCGCTGCAAACGTTGACAAGAATTCCCTTATTCAAAGCGATTACGTTGTCACAGTACACAAACTTAAATATGCCTTACAGACCATTGTAATTTTAAAAATTCATTTTTGCATTAATTAAATATATATATATCGTAAACAATGAAATAATAATATTTCGTAATTGTAAGATATTTAATAAAACAATTATCAGTTTAAATAATAATTTTCATGATTGTAAGATACAATCTGCAAATTATTAAATTGTCTCTCTCTCTCGCTCTCTCTCTCTCACACACATTGCTGATTACTATACAAATAATTGCATGCATGTTCAGAGGTTTATAACGAAATAAATTAAAATAAACCATAATTTGTTTTAAATGATTAAATATATATATATATATATATTTACACTTTACATTGATTAAATATATCACAAACAACATTGTTATATATAAAATAAATAAACCATAATTTGTTTTAAATGATTAAATATATATATTTACACTTTACATTGATTAAATATATATATATATCACAAACAACATTGTTATATATAAAATAAATACAATATTAATAATATTGTTTTAAATGATTAAATATATATTTACAACACTGTACACAAACTTAAAATATAGTTTACAAACCGCTATAATACAATTATTCAAAAAATACATTTTACATTGATTAAATATATATATATCGCGAACAAACATTGTTATATATAAAATAATTTTGACATTGTAAGATTTTTAAATAATAATTTCACGGCTGTAGATACAGTTCATAAATACAATATTATTAATATTGTTTTAAATGATTAAATATATATTTACAACACTGTACACAAACTTAAAATATAGTTTACAAACCGCTATAATACAATTATTCAAAAATACATTTTACATTGATTAAATATATATATATCACAAACAAACATTGTTATATATAAAATAAATACAATATTAATAATTTTGACATTGTAAGATTTTTAAATAATAATTTCACGGCTGTAGATACAGTTCACAAGGAAGTTTATCTGTAACATAACAATACAGTCGGTATTAGAATCACTGATACGATAAATATTCAATTATCACATGAACACACACACACAGTCAGTGGAAAGAAAGAATCAAATGCGTTAAGTAAGTAAACTTTTTTCAAGTATGTGTCATTTTTCATAAGTTAATGTACTTTCAAATAATTTCTAATCAAACCAAATATTATTCACTGGAACTTTGTAAATACTGCTTAGAATCAATGATACATTTATCGCATAAAGTTAATGTACTTTCAAATAATTTCTAATCGAACCAATTATTATTCAACGAAACATTGTAAAAAAATACTAAATAGAATCAATGATACATTTATTATGTACATACAAATTCAATTATTAAAGTGTTAAGTACAGTGAGTTGAAACTACACATACACACACCCATCAATAAATTGCTTGTTAACACGATTGCTACTTACGACGTTAGGACACAATCTCTACTTGCGTTGTTTGATTTCTCGTCCCTCGATACACTAAATGTAGTTCTTTAGGTTTGATATGCCTGAGCTCCTCATTCGTGAAGACACCCGCATACCTCTTGGGAAGATAGACACGATACTGGCGGTCGTCATCCTCCAACGTAGCAAGCACAGAGTTCCCATACTTCGTGTCCACATTTGTTAAGACCATGATGGGATATTTTTTATTCACTGTCAATTCTGAACATCGCTTGTACTTGATAGCACTTACAGCATTAAACTTTACAAGAAACGACGACATTATTAGAAGAGAGAGAGAAAGACACTAGTGAACACGTCTGTATCAAACCAGAGAGAACCAAACAATGACAGAATATTCGCCACAAAAGGACAGTACAATGTGATAGTTGTGGTGGTGGTGGTAACGTCGACGAAATTAGAGACACCGAAAATATAACAATGGGATTAGGAAAGTCTACATTCATAACGAAATAGTCACCGCTTACAGCTATGCATGTATGTACATGTCCATAACAGAATTAGAGAGATATAAATGTCATCATTCGCGGTGACCTACTTTCTAAATTTGTTACATTAAAAATGTTTGTTTAAAGCAAAAATCATGAATCATCCATTCTCGAATAGCATGCACCTTATAGTTGGCACATCGGTCAGAAGAATTGAAATGTCTAAGACATTCTGTTCCATGAAATAGATACGGTATGTTTTTAGGACAACCAAAGTCATCGAGATTGATGATATTATTGTGTATTATCTTTGATTGCAAAAAACGTTTTTTCTCAAAACCCTTCACAAACACATATTTATATATACGTGTATGTGATGTTAACAATGAAACAAGATTGTCGTATGGTGTCTCTCCTTCGCTCCATCTAAGTCTATGATAATTTGACGTTAACCAGTGGTTTGTCCTAACGTATTTTGGATTCGTAACGGATGTAGCAGGCGGAGTCAAAATCCAATGTCTACCAGCAAATCTCAGAACGTCCATGATTGACAGTTCCTTCACAATATATTTTCCGTTGTCGTCGAAAAAGCACTGGAAGTCAATTATAACTGCAGTGTTATCCATAATAATACTGTAAGACAAAGAAACCACACATTACAAACTCTATATATATTATGTTTAAACATACAAATATCGTTGCGATATTAATATGTGAACTTACGTTTACAGACGTCTGGACTGAAGCACCGAGAGACGTCAACTGACGAAAGAAACAAGTGTTGAGGAGGGGTTACTATACATGGAGACGAATTTTTTTAGCAGGTGGGGAGGTGTCGTCGTTCTCCATGTTGATGCGTCGTCGTATTCGATAATGACCGTATGCAAGCGTATCATGACCATTGTCTAGTATATAGCGCTTATCATCATACGGTGACAACGCTTGCTTATTTACGCGCATCGTGTACAGCGTATGATGATCGCTACGTAAGCAAAGTGCACTGGTAGAAAACTGACAATGATCAGTGAGACACTTGCGATACATATCGTGTCGCAGACTCCTCTTAATCGCAACTCGAGGCACACCTTTGCATACACGTTTTTGACACTCTTTGGTAGGATCTTCGTGGGCCACAGGGAACGAATAACATTTCGCACGGAGACCCACGAATTCTCTAATAGGACGACCACACGTTTCATCCTTGAACAGTCCGACAACCTTTTTGTTCTTAAGGCTATAACAAGGATGAGACGTAGGGTAATCCGATGTGTCAAAAACGTGTAGGTCCTTCTTCATGTCTGCATACAAGTCTGATGTTTGAATACTATACATCAGACTGTCTGTATCTGTCATTA
This sequence comes from Magicicada septendecula, assembly GCA_034769895.1. Classification (NCBI taxonomy): domain Eukaryota; kingdom Metazoa; phylum Arthropoda; class Insecta; order Hemiptera; family Cicadidae; genus Magicicada; species Magicicada septendecula. Next base: position 334,182,601 of record CM068372.1, read on the forward strand.
ACAATTTAACGTTGCGACCGTACTTGGCGACAGCATAACGATAATGAAAGTCGTACATTATCGTTTTGCTAACGTCAAGCACCGTGAAGCCGACATACACGGGACGGGAAAGAACAATGGATTTTTTACGGAGTGAGAGCCCCACCAGATCGTTCGTATAACGAATCATACGTTTTAGCCTAGGTGTGGAAACTAGTTTTTGAAGCCGTCGTTCATTCGAGACTAGTTCAAAGTCTATGTTTCCGTACGTTCTCCAGCGACTTACCGTATACGGCGTTGTTCATCATTTTTGAAAAGGTCTTTTTCAAAGCTGTTGACGGCTGCTTGCCTCTTGCGGGTGTTGAAATCGATAAACGGTTTCAACCAAGCGCTTTGCTTAAAACACAACACCCTATGGGTCGCTTTCAGCTCTAAGCCAAGACTTAAATACAATTTCAAATTTCGATAATGGAGAACGTAATTTTGTTTGTCCTCCAAAGTTGTTAACAACTTCTCTACGGATGACCCTGATTCGTTATACGATGATCTGTATATACTCTCGTGTAAACGTTTGGAAAAGGGAGAAAGGATATCGGGTGTTACGCGCTGGCGCACAGGTGCAAGCGGGTAGTCGGAATGCAGGTCGTGTAAGGTATTAGGATAGTGTAGGTCGACTTCGAGGATGTACCCGATGTCGGAATCATCACTCACATTACGTACGTCCAAGGACTCGATTTCGTTACGATCGAGCCATCGGAAGTCTGCGTAAGGGAGTGGTTGCGACATGGCTGCACCGTATAAATTATTACAGTCCGTATACAGAATGAAGGAGGTCGGTTTCGATACATCGTACTGATCTGGAATCAAAGGATTGTTAGCGACTGCGTGACGGTTGGATATCATCGCGCAGCCTCCGCGGACCCCAGACTCGACGAACAGATGTAGATTTATCTCTGTTAACAGCTCTAATTCGACCCCTGTCATTTTTAGCATCGCGTTCCAAGCGAGTCCGGGAAGCGAGTAAAAATGACACGGGTCCAAGCAGTAATCGCGTAAGGCCATGTCTCGGAAACTTTCAAAGACATCGGCCAGCAGCATTACGTCTGTCAACAAATACAAATCGTGGTAATCTCCAAACGTACGCAGATTGAATGCACTCCACACGTTTTGTGCGTGCTCGTAATCTGCATCCGAAATAGACGATTCCAACAACCGGTTATCAAAGTGTTCACGAGCGGGTAGACTTGTTTCGTTGAACCGATCAATGCTGTCAACGTACTCGTAAGGGTATACCCCCTTGCGCACGAGCAGATTGGTCTGTTCGTCAAAACCTCGTCTAAGCATTTCCTCTCTGAGCAAAGGAAATTGGCTCCCGGACGTGGACAGATTGGTAACGAGTGTGTCCAGAGAGCGATTAAGAAATTGCAAAGAGTCTACGAAACGCAAGGGACCCAGGGAGAACGACACGTAACGCTCACTGGATGTTGCAATGCAGGATACGTGTTGGTCCTTATATTTTCCTAAACCCTGCATTAAATGGTGACAGTCGTAGCCACGAAGGTTGTGAAAGAAGACGGGGATATGACGAGGCATCTTGTAGCTTAGATTACAGCTATTGTGGGCTGCTCCCAAGAATTTCCCCTTAAGATGACAATGATTGCGTACCTTGTCATCGTCTGTCAAAGGGCGCTCACACAAATGACAACGGTGGCGTTAGTGAACGCAACATTGTCATCATCGGACATAATTATTTGTACGTTATGTCGTACTACCTTCATCATATCCTCGGCGTCTTTCATCAACCACGAGAAGAAAGTGTCTACGACGTTTTCACCCCGATAAACTTTAGCCTCTCTCCAAAGTCTGTGTGTATGATCGACGATAGCATAGGAGAAACCTGACGGAATATGCATCGCTTCGTATGATGTGGACGATACAGGAGGAGAAGTTATTTTCTGACGGGCACCGTTGCTATCAACTGAGTAGAATTCACCTAACTCGTGCACTGTCGTCGGGACGTTGTTACCAGGTGAACACGATTGAAGCGGAGTGATGAGGGACTCGAAGTCGGTGTAGACGGTAAAGGGTACTTTAAGACAGTGCGCGTAATTTTTAAATGACATAAACTTCTCCTCCTCTGTGGGCATTTTGGTTTTCTGTTCACCATAAGGTGTGCAGTAGGGGAGATGATCGGACAGACCATGTTCTGTGGAGAAACGATGCAGGCAGTAGTCGCAGTAAAATGATTTATGCTCGTGTTTTGTAAGGGATGATAACAATTTATTAATGCTACTGATAAGACAGTAGTGTTTTCGGCTATTTGTATCGGACAGAAGTAAAAGATTAACATGATGTAATCTGTCCTTATTGGGGGTAATTCTTAACGGATAAACCTCATTTTTTGATTCGTTTCTGATATTGTCTTCTATATCATAGCCGAAAACGTTTATAGAAATGTCGGGATTCTGTGCTTCAAATTTAGAAAGTGAGTTTATAGAAACAGGGTACTCGATACCGGACATATTTAAGGTGTTTTTGAAGGGGACGTATTTTGAAGCACGTTCTTTATTACGTTCTTGAGGGTGTATGTGAGCTAGTACGGACCATAGAAAACACATTTCATCTTGGGGGTTCTTGATGTTGACTACTGCCTTGGTGAGTGAGAGTTTTCGCGGGGTTGGAAGGTAGGAGGACGCTGCTAGAGGCCGGTACCGTCCAACAACCAGTTCCAGCTTCAGTACAGCATCCACCGACCATCCGCTCCCGTCACGGGTAAAATTGGATATGCTATTCATGATTTTATCGTAGGATTCATCGAGTAGACAGTTCAACTCGTCGTTGTCGTCCGTGAGCAACGTACGACAACGTCCGTGGAAGACGGCGTCTTTGGTTACCTCTTTTTCTTCGCCGCTGTCACCATCTAACACAGTTTTAGTGAAACGTATCCTGCACGCAATATGCCATTTGATACTGCGTAAACGTGCTTGTTCTGCCAGAATATCCTTGCACAATAAAGGTCGCACCTCGGTCATTATCGGTACTATATCTTGATCTTCTTCTATGTTCGTGTACACGGGCAGATAATTAAACGTTATGAGGGATCCTCTAATACTAGTGTTTCGCACGATATAAAATCGTGTCATATCTGAAACAATAGAAACACATGTATTAGCTAATAGGAATGATGAATAACACACACACACAAATTCATGTTTGAGGTAAATAGATAGTACACGTTAGTAATAGGCTAGTTTATTGCAAACTGTGAAGATGGCAGCTACTCCTGATTTTAGCATTGAAAGTGAAAGAAGAAAATCGTTCAAGTATTGGGAAGTGACGTTTGTCAGCCCCGACGGGTTAGCGTTTGCCGGGTTTTACTACTATCCGCTAAATTATGATGTTTGTGGACATAGTATGTCATTCATAGACGATAGAGTTAAATGCTTTTGTTGTGGAATTGAATTAGTTCATTGGAGAGAAGGTGACATACCTATGGTGGAACATGAAAAATTTTCTCCGTCATGTCAATTTCTAAACGATGTCAAGAGACAATACATTGGGGAGAAGGTGACAAACCTATGTCAGAACATAAAAAATTTTCTCCGTCATATCAATTTCTAAACAACGTCAAGAGACTATCTTATACATGTTAGACTGAGTTGAATCATATGTTAATTCATATCAAACAAATTTGGTTTGCTACATAATTATAGAGAGAGAGACAATTGGTAAATTTTTACCTTGTTGAGGATGTCCCTGTTCCTGCTGATGTTCTGGATTCTGTTGAAGGTCAGACATGGTGATATTCAGACGTGAGAGTGAATACTGAAAAACAAAGAAACTGTTATAGATATATATAGTATTTTTAACGCCGGTATTATGTTAGTGTATCTTAAACCATGAACAACGCACGCAAGACTATAGCTCTAGAGCTACATAGAGCAGCGAGAAGGAATTTCGTTAGGCGTGCGGTTGAATTGAAGGGTCTACACGACTTGTACCAGGCGGATCTTGTGGAGATGATACCATACGCTCGAGTGAACAAAGGGTACAAGTACATGATGACAGTGATCAATGCGTTTAGCAAGTACGCGTACTCTGTACCATTGAAAACAAAGACAGGAAAAGAAGTAAAGCATGCACTAGAGCCTATACTAACTGCTAATCGAATGAAATATTTACAGACGGACAACGGGAAGGAGTATTACAACAGCACAGTACAAGCGTTGCTAAAAAAGTATAATGTGAAACATTACTCAACCTATAGTGAGAAAAAAGCTTCCATAGTGGAACGTTTTAATCGCACACTGAAGACACACATGTATCGAGCTTTCAGCGAACAAGGACACTACCGCTGGTTGGATCTACTACCTACATTACTGAAATCGTACAACAATACCACACACAGAACCATTGGTATGAAACCTAGTGAAGTGAATGACGCCAACGAACATATAGTGTTGGAACGAATAAGGAAGAACACAGCGCCTAAAATCAGTCCGACGAAACCACCCAAATTTAAAGTCGGTGACCGTGTTCGTATAAGTAAGCACAAAATGACGTTCGCCAAAGGTTATACACCAAATTGGACTAACGAAATATTCACTGTGGATAAAGTACAATCCACTACCATCCCCGTCACTTATCTGCTAAAAGATCATCTAAACAAAGTGTTGAAAGGTGGTTTTTACGAGCACGAGATTAGTAAGTCCAAAGTCGGCGACGTATACCTAGTGGAAAAGGTGTTACAACGCAAAGGTGACAGAGTGCGTGTTCGTTGGCTTGGTTTCGATGGTAAACACGATGCATGGATACATAAGAAAGATCTAATATAAAAAAAAGGTGACAGCACGTGCTGAAAACAGTATGCTTTCAGTATTCATAAAGATGAAGATTGTACAGCAAGCAACCAAATTACCAATAAAGGATATGGACTTTTTGGCTGGTGACGAAGGTAGTGCTAAACGTAAACATAGCCCGCTATTACCGAACAGTATTCGCTGTATCGTTACAGGCCCAAGTTCCTGTGGGAAATCCAATGTGCTATTCAACCTACTGTTTGATACCAACGGACTACGTTTCCGCAACGTATACGTGTTTTCAAAATCATTATTTCAACCAAAATACAGAATGCTAGAAACAGTGATGAAATCACTCGCTGATGAAGGTTTAGGTTATCATGCATACAGCGAGAACGAAGAAGTCCCACTACCGAGTGAAATCACTGGTCTCGACTCTGTTATCGTATTCGATGATGTATCGTGTGAAAGACAAAACAATATTCGAAAGTATTTTGCTATGGGGAGACATAGCGGTGTGGACACATTCTATCTATGCCAGACATATAGCCAGATACCAAAACAATTGGTACGTGACAACGCTAACTTGTTGATATTGTTCATACAATGATCACGTTAACATAGATATGAAATATGATGCTTTCAAAGACGTTTGCACGGAAGCGTGGAAGGATCGTTATGGATTTCTAGTCATAGACAAAGGCTCGCCAATAAATGAAGGTAGATATAGAATCGGCTTTGATCGATTCATAATTGTTTCCGACGAAGTATAAAAGTGGTTGCACTGTAGTAATGTAATCAGTCCTCTTGCTAACACACGATGGCGATGAATAAGGAGGAACGACTTGCGTATGATATAGACACGATAAGCGACAACATAAGGAAAAAATATCATGCATTACAACACGGTATCAGAGAAAGCGACGAGAAGTTTAGAAAAAATTACAGACCGATTCTGGAACCGTTAGAAGCTATTTCACGAAAGATAAGTGGTGATATGATGGAGGAGGAGGAGGAGGAGGAAAGCAGCAGATAAAACAAGAAGAGCCTACACAACACGTAATAACAGAAAACGAAAGTGGTATGCAAAGTCATAACGCTTCTCATTTCAGTGACGAGGACGCCTGGAACCCTAACGCTTCACATTTCAGCGACGATTCATTAGCAAACAAATATATGCGTTTATGTGAATCGGCGGACTGTAAACGGATTATAGATCGTATGTATGGTGTTCGATACGAAGGTGGTAAATTTATGATAGGTGATTCAAATGTAAAAATCGATGATAACGACAACTTTCATGTCAAAGGAAAAATTTACGAGGGTACACCTGGTCTGTATGAACTTTTGTTTATGAAACTACCGAAAAAATACAATAAGGACGATATGAGGAAATATAAGTCCATACTACTAGCAACCAACGGACACAAACAAAAATATAAACACAATACGCGAATAAACAGTAACAGTGGCGTCAAGTACCGACTAGTAATATCTAAATTGTTTGCATCGAGTGCACGAAAACGTACAGGGAGTGGCTATATGGAGATGAAACCGAACACTGCAATCGATTACGTGCATTGGGATGATCCTAACGAGTTGGTTAATAGATTGAGACTGTTAATGGCGTCTCAAAATAGCGGCCATACTGGTCATAGGAATGAAATCGTTTCGATATTGGAAGAATTACGTGAAGCCGGCATTATCATATAAAAGCAGACGCACCGTTCTATAACCATCAGTTCTTCTTCATAAATATGAGTGTAGACAAGTTCGGTAGACACGACAGCGCTGTAAGAGTGCGAAAAGAAACTCATCGAAGTCTGCGTGAGGATATCGGTTTAGGAGTGACTAACGACGGTCACTTTGATGTGAAAAACAAAAAGATATGCAACTTGGGTGATCCTGAAGAGTTGCACGATGTTGTTTCTTTACAGTACGTAAAGGACACATGCTTACAGTACAAGAACGACAACGCTACCGTAGACGCAAAAGATCATCGAATAATAATGCTAAACGATCCGCTTAAATCAAGAGATGCAGCCACAAAACGATACGTAGACGAGAAGAGTTTGAAAAAAGATCGTGCAGGTAACGTAATCGTTAATGACTGTCGACTAACGCGTGTGCAAGCGCCTGTTGACTTCAAAGACGCAGTGAATTTGGAATTTTTACACGCACACACAATCAGTTTGCAAAGCGATGCTTTCTACGCTGCCGGAAGAAAAATTACGAATATAGCGAACGGTGTCAATGACAAAGACGCAGTCACTGTACGACAAATGCACGAATTAAAATTACATATAAAGACCGAATTGTACAAGGTCACTCAGGTATTTCACGCTCATATAATCAATCTAATAAAGTTTGTCTATAAATATCAAGACAGCGCGACACAGCGTTCAGTCCTGTCTGAATATATTGAAGAGGTGGGGCGTTTAATAGACGTTCTCGATACGGAAACGGAAATCAAGGATTGGAGATCTGTTTACAAGAATGCACGTACTTCGTAAGAAAAGAATGGGGCGTGGTGGAATTGGAAAAATACTTAAAAACACTGTGCCCGCTATCGTTTCGCCAGTACCTACGTTGATTAATCGAGCGGTGGACGCATTACCAGTAGAATTACACCTACCCGGCTACCGATTCTGTGGACCTGGAACAAAACTCAAAGAGAGATTGGCGCGTAGCGAGCGCGGAATCAACGAGCTGGACGAAGCCTGTCGCGAACACGATATCGCCTACGCAAGGTACAAAGACAACAGTCGAAGACGTATAGCTGATCGCGTTCTTGCCGACAAAGCGTGGGAACGAGTGAAAGATTGGAATTCTGGTGTTAGTGAAAGAGCGTATGCTGCGGCTGTAGCCGCCGCAATGAAAGCGAAATCGGCAGTGGGTGGAGGGAGCTCGCGTAGTGGTTGCAGAAAAAAGAAGAAGAAGAAGGGTTCAGGAATTAAACGTCAATCCGTGAACAAACGCAAAACGACCTGCAAACGCAAAACAGTCTCAAGACATAAACGTAACAATAAAAAAATAGCGTCAGGTCTATACCTACGTCCTTACAGACAAAAAAACTAATTTGCATACCAGTGCGTGCATTGTCTGACAGTGATTTGTATGTGTACGCAAAACTTTTGAAAATACCTTATTTCAGAGGAGTTTTTATGCGTAACACTTTACCACACACACGACCATGGAAGAATGAGAGTGCAGTTGTTAATCTGGACAGTGCAGAAGGACCTGGTACGCACTGGGTTTGCTACAAGAAGCGAAACAAACAAGTTTACTACTATGATGCGTATGGTAATATGCAGCCACCTCTTGAGCTGACACAGTATTTTGGAACCGACACTGACATTTACTACAATTACGAGCGTGAACAGCCACCACACACAGTCATCTGCGGGCATTAATGTTTGGACTTCTTAACGCGCGAGTGATCAGTAAGCGACAAGATGTCTTCGCTGTCGGTCACCTTAACAGGTACGAATGCTGCTGCTCTTGTATGTGACTTTTTCCCGCCTCTCGAACTAACAAACGGCGAATGGTATGTAGGTCTATTGGACTTTACTACATACAACAGTATACCGAACGTGATTGAGGGAAAAAACAACGTGTTTCCAGTACTACGGGACGGAACAACGTGGGACTTGATAACTTTACCTACAGGTGCTTATGAAATCAGTGACATAGAAGCCTTCCTCAAAAAGCAGTTAGGAGACTCAAAGATTAGTCTACGTCCTAACAACAATACACTGAAATGTGAACTGACTTGTGCATTGGATATTGACTTTCAACAAACAGTCTACGGTATCGGTGATATGTTGGGTTTCAAGGAGAAGCGTCTGCTTGAAGCGAATAAAACTCACACGTCTGACGCCACAGTTAACATTATAAAAGTGAACAGTATACTGATAAGGTGTAATATAGCGCAAGGATCATACAAGAACGGTAAAACCGAGCACACGCTGCACTCGTTCTATCCGTCAGTCGAACCAGGATTCAAAATAATTGAATCGCCTACAAACGTCATATACCTACCTGTGAATGTGAGTCGTTTGGACAACATAACATTATCTTTACACGATCAGGACGGTGACGTAATAGATTTTCGCGGAGAAGTCATCACTGTGCGTTTACATCTAAAACGACTATAGACATGGGCTTGTACTTTGTTTCTTCGCCACCGCTGCTACCACAGTCGTCAGTAATAAAAAAAGAAGAAGAAGAAAGATCAGTTAGGAAATGCCTCAGTACTCGTTCGAAACTGAAACGATTAACATCAGTTAACCGTCGTTTCCTGATTTCACTGGGTTTTGTTGTAAACAAGTAACATGGCGAGTGGAATATTATCTGTGGAGCAGCAACCGTTCTTTGATGACAGTATCACACACTTTTCATTTCACTCACACGCACCGTACGCAACAACAAGATATGGAAACAATGATGAAATACGTGTGCCAATACAACAACAGGACGTCTTTACACTGCCGTCAGAAAGTTTCCTCTACATCGAAGGCAAGTTGGTTAAAAACCCTAGTGTGGCTGCAGATACTGCACTGAATGTGGAACTGGTGAACAATGCTATAGCATTTCTCTTTGAAGAGATTCGTTACGAGTTGGCCGGAGTGGTAGTGGACCATACCAGAAACGTCGGTGTTACGTCAACTATTAAAACTTTTCTATCACTCAACAACAACACACGTAACGCAATGGAGAACGCAGGTTGGGTGGCGCCGACCACGAACATATTAAAAGTGAATGATGACGGCGAATTCAACTTTTGTATACCACTGAAAATGCTAATGGGATTCGCAGAAGACTATACACGCATCGTGCTGAACGTGAAACAAGAACTCATACTCCTACGCACATCTACCGACATAAACGCTATGGTTTTAGTAAGCGGACAAACGACTGCTAATTGTGTTCTTGAACTAGATAAAGTTTACTGGAAAATGCCTTATGTACATGTAGCTAATGCGTACAGATTACCACTGTTACGACTCATAGAGAAAGACCACCCGATAACTATGCCTTTTAGGACCTGGGAGTTGCACGAGTATCCTGCCTTACCACAGACTAAAAGGCAGAATTGGATTGTCAAGACCTCGAGTCAGCTAGAAAAACCACGCTTTGTTGTGTTAGCGTTTCAGACAGCAAGAAAAAATGTACTGACAGCACACGCCAATGAATTTGATCATTGTAACGTGATCAATGCGAGACTGTTTCTAAACGACAAGTATTATCCTTACGATAATTTAAACTTGGATATTGGGAAAGACCGTTTTGCATTATTGTACAATATGTACGCCAGTTTTCAAAGTTCGTATTACCACCGTTTAGACGGCAGCCCAGTACTGACACCGGAATTATTCAAATCAAAAGCCCCGCTGTTTGTATTCGATTGTAGCAGACAAGACGATGCCCTTAAGTCTTCAGCAGTTGATGTACGTTTAGAATTTGAATCGTCAATGAATTTTCCTAGACAGACGACTGCCTACTGTATGATACTACATGATTCGCTTGTAGAATATACGCCATTGTCCAACACAGTACATAGACGTGTTTAAGTCTTATTTTATACATATTTTGTAAATACTAGTTTTAAATATATATCTTCATATTTGTAACATTATAATATTGGAGCTGTGTGTGTGGGTATGTATTTTAATTGTAAAACTAGTTTAGATATATTTTAATACTTAGATATATTTTCATACTTGTAACACTATAATCTTGGAGCTGTGTGTATGTATTTTTAATTGTAAAAACTGTTTAATATAATCTTGGAGCTGTGTGTATGTATTTTAATAAAATGTATATATTACACACACTTTATTATTATTTGTATAACCCACTCCATAATGTATACTTTCTTACTTGCAGCAAACTAGCGAGCGTTGTCCACACACACACACGTACCCTTAAATGACGGACGGACGTTGTACGCTTAACATTCAGCTATACCTAAAATATATCTTCAATTAGAAGTGAGACATAATAATTTGATCATACACACACGCGTGCGCACACACACACACACACATGTATTAAATTCAATAAATAATAATGCGCTTGATGATGTTTTAATGCAAATAATTTAGGAAAGTCTACATTCCACTTTCATAAGGAAATAGTCACCGCTTACAGCTATGCATGTCCACAACAGAATTAGACAGATATAAATGTCATCATTCGCTGTGACCTGTTTTCTAAATTTGTTACATCAAAAATGTTTGTTTAAAGCAATATTTCAGAGAATTGTAACAGACATAATAATAATTTGATCATACACACACACACACACACACACACACACACACACACACACATGTATTAAATTCAATAAATAATGCGCTTGATAATGTTTTTACGTTTAAATAAATCTGTACACTCACCAACTAGTATGTGTGTGTTGTCTATACACCCTTAATGATGAAAGTTGTGTGTATACTGAAGACGTACAATACTACAACAGTCTTTCAACTATTTAAAAAAATGCAGTGATAGCTTTCACGCAGGCGGTCAAATGAGAAATTGCCACTATAAAAATACGGTAAGAATATATTTCAGACAATTGTACCAGACATAATAATTTGATCATACACACACACACGTACACACATGTATTAAATAAAATCGGTACATATAATAAAATTAATATAAAAATACATTAAGAATATATTTCAGAAAATTGTAGCAGACATAATACTAATTTGATCATATACACATGAATACACCACACACACACACACACACACATGTATTAAATTCAATAAATAATGCACTTGATAATTTTTACGTTTAAATAAAATCTGTACACTTACCAAAGAAGATGTGTATACTGAAGACACGTAAGACGTACAGTATCAGTACACGCAGACGGTCAAATGAGAAATTGTCGCTAATTTACTTTGCGTATATATTGTCCACCGGTAGTGGGGAAAGCTTGTGTGTGTGTCCGTTTTTAGAGTAATTACTGTCAGCGCCGCTAATGATTGACAGGTGTCAAATTAGAAAGTAGAGCGCCTGATTTAGACGACGTACACAAGGTTAATTACCTCTGGTTTAAGTTAGCGAAAAATAACTATATCTAATTCTGTATCGTTGTGTGTGTGTGTGTGTGTGTGTGTGTGTGTGTGTGCGCGCGCGCGCGTACATAGTTAATCTTTCTATCACTGAATATAACTTTTTAATGACGAAATATTATTATTTCATTGTTTACGATATATATATATATTTAATTAATGCAAAAATGAATTTTTAAAATTACAATGGTCTGTAAACCATATTTAAGTTCGTGTGCACATACAAATCGCTTTGAATAAGGGAATTCTTGTCAACGTTTGCAACGAAAGAGAGACATACACAATGTGTGTGTACACAAAACTTTTGCTTACAATCATGAAAATTATTATTTAAACTGATAATTGTTTTATTAAATATCTTACAATTACGAAATATTATTATTTCATTGTTTACGATATATATATATATTTAATTAATGCAAAAATGAATTTTTAAAATTACAATGGTCTGTAAGGCATATTTAAGTTTGTGTACTGTGACAACGTAATCGCTTTGAATAAGGGAATTCTTGTCAACGTTTGCAGCGAGAGAGAGACATACACAATGTGTGTGAGCAGCACGTACATCGTCCGATAGCGATTTGTATGTGTACACAAAACTTTTGAAAATACCTTATTTCAAGGAGATTTTTTTTTATGCGTAACACTTTACCACACACACACACACACACACACACACACACACACACACACACACACACAGACTTGGCGTGTGCGAGAGGAAAGAGAGAATTGATATCGACAACAATCATGATCATATAGTTTGAATTTCCCACCACAGAAAAATGTTGGCAGATCTGTTCTATACACACAATAATGCAAGATTGGTAACCCTGATCATACATTTTAATATATACACTATATAACACACACATATCAAGTTTGAACCCGATATCGAAGTCGTCAACAGTCATATAATTTACTATACACTATAATGCGTCTGCTAATATAGTTTGAATTTCCCACCGAAGACAAATGTTGACAGATCTGTTCTATACACAGTAATGCAGGATTGGTAACCCTGATCATATATTTTAATATACACTATAATACACACACATATCAAGTTTGAACCCATACATAGGTTGGTAAACCTGATCATATAGATTTAATATACATTATAACACACAACAAATTTGAACTCATGCAAGGTTGGTAACCCTGATCATATATTTAATATATACACTAATGCAGGATTGGTAACCCTGATCATATATTTTAATATACACTATAATACACACACATATCAAGTTTGAACCCATACATAGGTTGGTAAACCTGATCATATAGATTTAATATACATTATAACACACAACAAATTTGAACTCATGCAAGGTTGGTAACCCTGATCATATATTTAATATATACACTATAATGCATCAAGTCGGAACCCCCCACCATAGGTTGGTAAACCTGATCATATAGATTTAATATACATTATAACACACAACAAATTTGAACTCATGCAAGGTTGGTAACCCTGATCATATATTTAATATATACACTATAATGCATCAAGTGATAGAAAGTGAAAGTGATCTAAGCTCGCGAAAGGTGGCATATAAAAAAATAAAAAAATTATATTCGCGGATGCTGTGGTCCAGATACGCGAAAAAGTCGCGGATGCTGTGGTCCAGCAACACAGATCAGCGAAAAAGTCGCGGATGCTGTGGTCCAGCTGACAGAAAGTGAAAGTGAGTCAGGACCGGCATTTTCCCTCTACTTACTGACGATCAAAAAAATTTTTTAAAACAAAACAAGAAAAGACACGCAAGGAGTTAAACATGGACCACGACAGAAATAGAATACAGCCAGCTGAAGTCCGCTTCCTTAATGGAAACACCGGAGTCTCAAAACGAGACCATATTAGAAACGAAGTAATCAGACAAAATCTGCAAGTACGTGGCATTCTTGAGACCATCGTTGAAGAAATAACCCACGAACAGAGAATGGTTGGTCATAGACTTACGAAATTCTTTTTAAATTATAAACCCAAAGATAGAAGACATGAAACGGTTGTACCAACAGTACGAGCCGCAACAGATCTTCGTACCTAAAGCCTAAAGAAGAAGAAGAAGAAGAAGAAGAAGAAGAAGAAGAAGAAGAAGAAGAAGAAGAAGAAGAAGAAGAAGAAGAAGAAGAAGATCTGAAAAGCTGTATTTTTTTGGGTTGTCTGAATCTGAGTTAACAATGTACGTTTGCAGTAGACTTTGTTTTTGTACCACGTAATCAAATTTTTCCTAATATATACAACAAAATATATATTCATTGTTTTATGTATATGAATATATAGTTTCTTGTAAGTAATGAAAATACGAATATGTCTTTAGATACTTGCATTCATCCCACAACGCTCACCGTAGTCAGTGATTGTTGTGAGAATAGTATCTTCGTTATTCCTCGTTCCTCATTGAAACGGGGGCAGTCGAACATTTGTTCCGCATCCTCTATCACATTCTGACCGTGTGTGTGTGTGTGTGTGTGTTTAGCTTTTGCGACTTTTGACTTATATGATCGTAATTTCGTTGGTTGTATAGGGTTCCACGTGTTTATTTCTTGCCAATGCTGTAAAAAATAAATGGCCTCTAGAAATACCAATCAATTTAGATTCAGAATAGTTATTACAGGTAATATTATTTCTAATGTTTCACAAAATTCTTTCATTCCGATAAAACAATACAACTAACAATTTATATATTATGTTAATATATGTACAAAACAAGTTTATACCCTACAAAAGTAGTTTTAATTTTTTTTTAAATCCCTTCAAATAATCTCTTACTTTCAAAAGCTATAATCGTTTAAAATAATGCCGGAGGTGTTTTGCGATTTTTGGAAACGAGAATTTGATTGACGGTTACCACTTTGCGATGCTTTCGTTTGCAAGTATATAGTGCTGTCATTTCCGTTTTTCATGTTCACTGTCAGTAACTATGCGTTGGTGGAAATGGTTTTGGTTACATAATTACAACACCCACTACTGTAATACTCCCACCGCTAACAAACGGTGAGGAAAAATCCTATGCATGTGACTCAATATATCTCAAGTCAAAGTCTATCGTTGAACTTGAAGAATAATAAGACCAGGGCGGACACCTTCCCAGTCCCGACACATCAGCAATAAAATGCCAGAAGCCAGGCTTTCGTACTGTTAATGTGAAAGCCTTCAGGCACACATAACTGTAGTCCATAGTGGTCTATCTCTACCGGCCGCACGTCTCCCCAAATGTTTAAGAATAACATTCTTAGTTTCACTGTATCAAATCTTCAAATTTAACCAAATCGTGGCCCATTGTCATGCCTACCTTGGCGTCCAGTCTAATATGTCCTCGACATAAATTCTTAAATGGTATCATAATTAATCGATTTAATTGGTTTTCCGTCTTTCCGAGTTATTCCTAGTACAGTCGTTACCACACGTTCGGTACACAGATTTGTATCTTTATCTTGTTCCTTCCCCACTTTTCTGACTCATATAGCGTTGCGAAGAGTGCATACTAATTACATAATGTTTCTTTTAACAATAAGTTCCGTGTTTTATTCTGCATATCTGTAGTTCATAGTATTAACATTCCCTGACACAGTCCTTCCATTTTTTTATTAACGGTTTCGGCATTGCATCTTCGTTACTTGTACTATATTAATGAATAAGAAGGATCATGGTTTTATAAGTACAGCATTGAAGTAAAAGTAAATTTAATCTAAATTGTAAGTAATTGTATCTCTGGCAATGCCAGATGTCAAGAAATATTTGTAATTTTACTACAGGCTGTGACAACAAATTAATGCCAACAGCAGGATTACAAATTGTAATCTGTGCGGTTTCAACAATAAACGGAAACACGGTCAACGAGGTCCACCGACAACTGTATGCAAAACTTTCAACTTGCCCTGCGCTTGATCAATATTTATCAAACGGTTTACGCACTGAATATATCGGTTAATTAGCAACCAAACATTCCAGCTTTCAACTTTCGTTAGCTGTACCCAAACGATATTCCACGGTATTGTGTTTAATTAACTACAACTAAATATGTATGTAATTGTTTCAGCTAATTAAAAACACATTGCGTTACTGTTATTGCTGGTTAATAAATTCTCCTTTAAATAAATAATTAAGAAACATTCTTACAATGAAAAAAAATTCTCTGTTCTTGCCATATTATTTAACTTTAGAAGAGAACAAAATTAATTTTTCTCTCCTACTTCTTTTCTCCTCCTCCTCCTCCTCCTCCTCCTTACTCTCATCTTCCCCTTGTCTTCCTCTTTCTTCTTTTCCTTCTATTACTCTGAATTCCGTTGTGTGTGGTAGAGCCACCGCAACCTACACTTCAGAGACTTCACAAGTAATTAAAATTTTTGTTAAAATTACCTACCTTACTAACTAATTTAGTTTTTTTTTACTAAGTGCTAATTTTTACTTCATATTATATGCCATTTCATTCCATTTTATTAATATTTACTTCATATTATATGCCAGTTGCCGTTTGGTGCTCCAATATAAGTACTTGTCTAACCGGATCATTCCTTATCTTTTTATAAAGTCTAAATCTTCAATAGCGTACGGAATGTACGGACACCAAATACTCCTCTTTATTCGTCTTCCAGTTACCACCTAACGTAAGAATTTTGTACGGGCACTTTCATGTTTTTCTTTCCTGGAAGCGATTAAGTCATCGGCCTTTGAAGTCGCGTGTTTAAATCTTTAATGCGTCCTTTTCTCTTTCAGAATGAAAGATTCAAGAATTAATTCTTGTAGCATTAAAGAACTACGTTGGTTAAAATTTTACAGATTTCTAGAGCGTCTGTGTAAAAGTTCCGTATCAAAAAATAAAAACAATAACGATATACGTAAAAACCCCAAAAGCTTCAATGAAGCTCAGTGAAACTTTATCGAAACCGAGGGCTGAAATTGCATAAATTTTTAGGTTAGTATACTGTAGTCAAATGATGCTTACATAACAAAAAAACGTAATATATAATATTCTCTGTATATTCAGGAAATTTACATTTTTTGTTATTTTTATGTCTTAAACGTTTTCTTAAACGGTATACCTAAAAAGGCATGCCTAGGGCAAATATTGCCCCAGGCATCCCTCTACTAAATAGGTGAGGAATGTGTAGTTTTTATTTTCTGTTTTTACATTAAATAAAGCAATCAGAAATACAAATAATCTAACAAGTTTTATTCAAAACCAAACAACATGTTCACGTTTCAAACACAATTTGTTATTCTCAGGTGTGGTTGACTGCAAGTAAAACAACAACAAATGCAAATAACCAAAAGAACCTAAACTACAAACGACTATAAAATACACGTCAATGTTTGATATTTGGTTAGATCATATTTTAAGAGCTTGTAATTTTTCACATAAAAATATTAGCATTTTAACATTTTTTCTTTTAAGTTTTATCATTGTTATAATACATCTGTAATATTTTTTATTTTAAGAATTAAACTTTTAATGCTATGATTTTTAAACACATAATAGTACTAACATATATAGTCGACCTACAGCGACCTAGACCCAGATTTGAGGGGGGGGCTCCATCAACACCAATGGAAACAAGTACTAAAATTATAATTATCAAGGTCTTGAGATGCATTGTGGATCCATCTTATTACGTACCACAACTTGATTTGAGTATACCCACTGACAAAGAAGCGGCAAGTATTAAATACAATGAACGATGGTACAAAAAAGAAAGAAAATACTACGGCCGATTTAAATTTGTTTTCTATATAATCTTAGCTTTAAGCGATTAGGTTTTCCACCTACCCACTTAAGTGATTGTTTTTCCACTTTCCCACCTAAGTGATTGTTTTTAAAATATTTAGGAAAACATCCTCAAAATTTAACAACAAGTAACCCACAATATTATTTATTAGAAATTATAGGTTTACACGTTTATAGGTTTCTATTGAAAGGCGTTAAGAATGTCGCCTTATTCATCGGGTTATTTCCAAATATAACATTAACGACTTTGTATTATGTACACGTATTTAATTGTTCTTGCGTGAAAGTCAATCAAGTCCTCCAAAGATTCAACTTGCCGGATTTGTTTTATGATTGAATCATCATGAACATAGACGATGGTGTCTTATGTTCAACTGAAATAATACTCGAATTTGAAAATGTTTCTTGTTCAGTCTTTTTTTTTTATCACATTAAATTTGGTTTTCCATCTCAAGGAACCACTACAATAAGGTTAAGAAATGTTTTAAAGGTCGTTTCAAATTTAGGTTCTTTATTTAAAGCTCATTTTTGTAAATTATAATCAAGAGAGTCGCTACAGGGGTAGTTTTCATAGCTTCAACCGTTGAGGCGTGGTATATAGTCTTGGAAATTTCCGCCCTTGGAAACATCACCGCCGCACCCTCGTCAACACTGCCCCCCCCCCACAGTTAATATTCCTTGTAAGCCCAACATAGTTGTCAACACAGACGTGATTTAACTACCCCTCAACTCGTGTAATGCGCTTCTGATTTCTGCAGGTTTTTAAAAATAAATTTATTTTATAATTTTGAATATTTTAGTTCGACATCTTCTAAATAAATGTACAAAATTTATACTGTTTTAGAAAATTTAAAATAATAATTATAAATAATAAAGTATTCATACCCATTTACCCCTTTTTCTTAAATCACGCCAGATTATGCGTTATATAGTAAACGTTCATTTTATAAACGTTTGATTCAACTGGTGTAAACAACTTTTACCGTTATGGCAGCCTGTTAAGTCATGTCTCGCTTCCCATCCCATAGTTGCGGGACTGTCTAAATCTCATAAGTAGACTAAATTTCAATACATTGACCAAATTAAGAACAATTTTATAAGTCAATAAATAATAATATACATTTTAAAAATAGTTTTACTGTCACAATATTTATAAGGCTACATATTAGGCCTATTTGAATAAAATGATTGTGAAATAATTACCAAGTGTTTATTATCCTTCATAATCAGTAAAATTACATTCATTATTACTCAGAAGTGAAATACAGTGGGAAACGTTTAACACGAAATATGACTCAGTCCCGGATCGCTACTTATGTTTTATAATTAGGTATACAGTTTGTATGGTTAATACAAAAGTTTTACCGACAAAATATCGGTTAACAGGAAAAAGTTTTGTTAAAAATAATTTTTTCCTGGCTTTTCAATAAATAGCTGCATAATAAATAAATCCATACGTGCATCCAAAACAGTCCAAATTAAAAACTGTGAAAGTGATGACAGTGGTGACGAACTTGACTCGGAAAATCACTGTGAAAATTTACGGGTTAGTACCGCTACCGATATGCTTTCGATGCTCAGCCGTGTTCGTCGATATTTAGAAGTCAACTCGGAAGCTGAAATGGTTGACCATATTCAGAAAATAGAACAATTTGTTGAAAGTAAAGTTGTGCAGAATTGTGTGCAAAAATAATAACGGACTATTTTTAAAGCTAAACCGTAAGACTAAGTTAAGAACAGCTACAAAGCGTGCATACTAAATTTTAAGAAAAATTAACCAGGAATTATCCAGGAGGATAAATAAAACGGTTATATGTAAGTACCTTCTGAATATTCTTTATTCCTTTACAGTAATCTATCCAGTATTCGTTCATTTATCTCATTTTGTTTCACTTTTTGTCCGTAACACGAAATTCGGTTAACACGAAAAAAACCGTAGCGTGCTCAGAGCGCCCGTGTTCTGAGCGCCAACGCTGCAATCGTGCTCTGTGCGCCGAGACTGATAAACCCGTGTTCTGAGCGCCGAGCTTATCTATGCAACATTAGACGCGATAACACCTGGCTGTCTATTCGCTGTTCGCCAACTCCGTAACCAACACTATCGGTCCTATGAAAATTTCTACAAATCATTGCTAAAAAAATTATCACAGGATTAGTAGGCTCCCGCAAATTTACTTTTCGCAGATAGTCAACTGATAGCAATATATCATTTTTGTTTAAACAGCTTACAAACTTTTGAAAGCGATCCAAAATTTGTAAGGAGTGTTGAGAGATATTAATTCTGTCAAACAGATCTATTACAGATCGCATTTTGTATTCTGAATAAAATTTCTCAGTTGATTGTCTTATAAACTTTTAAAATTTTATTACAATTTTCAATTTAATTTTTGGCTCTTGGTGCTCCAGATCAAGAAAATTGTCCTAGTAAAGGTTGCATTAGAATTATGGTTAACATTCCATTCAGGCTAAATTCGGAAAGATCTTACATTTCTGCAGGCAGACAAATGCCAAACGGTCGACTTTAAGCTGAGGACCTGCTTGTCTCGTCCAATTACATACAAATTAAGGCATGGTTACTCGACTTACTTCTAGGAATGGAAATTGACGTTGAAAGGGAATTTATAAGTTTCTGTCTATTCTGTAGTTCACGCAAATCTAAACATTGCTCTAATATTCTGTACCGGTGCTGGAGAAGTTTGAGCGTCTTGTTACAAAGATCATTGTATAGAACATCTCGCTCAAGCTAAACAAATTCTTAAGCGCAGGTGTGTTTAAAATAATTTTTTAATTCTAAAATTAAATATTCAAATAAGTTTTTAAATATTGCTTTCAGTTTTTAGTTTTTTAAATTATTTATTATCAATTTTAAATTTTAGGCAGCTAGTTGTAACGTCGTGTTTTTTTTCTTTCTAATTCTTTTCTGATTTGATAAAGAGAATTTCAGTTAGTCAAGTTCTTTTCTGTCCGCAAGACCTACCTCAAAAGTCGCGATTTGAGCTGTAATTCTCTGCTTCAGTTTTTAGCAGTTTTAAGTTTTCCTCTAATAAATATATATTAGAGGGCGTAGAAATGTCTTCTTACTAGGACGTAGAACACTTTCTATATTTCTCTAACAACATTCTATAAATAAAGCAATACATCTTGATTGTTCAACCACTTACGAAACGACATAGGCCAAAACCAACATGCGTAATTCGGACACATTTCCACAGTCACAAACAGTAGTACTGAAATATCTAAACAGACTTGACAGCTATGGCTGCAACCATCCTGCATGTCAAAAGTATTTCTTCACTTTCTTTATAATTACCGACGAAGCGTACAGTTTGAATTTTGCTGCAGAAACATTCGTTATAGTTGACATTATACCAGTTCCTTCAGAACAGTAAATTTTTGAAGATAAGTTTCGTATTTTTTATTTTGTAAGCTAACAGACTGTGAGATAAATAGTCTTTTCAGTGGCTTAACTCTAGTATCCTTTATACATTGGGTGTTCAGTTTCGATAAAATTTTATAAGTTCCGGCAAGGTAACGAAAAGTTTAAATCTTCAAAAAAATGTTCTGTCCCTTTCCAGTCTTATTGTTACTTTCAAAATTAGTGATCAAAATTGTGTTCCGTAAGAGGTTTCGTAAGAGTCGTTGATGAAGAATTCTTGACTGTTAGCCTGATTCTGCATAGTTCCTAGAGCTTTCCTCAATTTTTTACAACGATTCACTTTGCGGTACCTATTGTGTTTCGGTACTTCTTTTACCATATCGAGATCCTCATTAGAAACTGATTGGAAATTCTGCCGGAACCTGATGAACATCTTCTTGCACTGTTTTTTTAATGCATTTGCTACTTCTGGTTCTGTTAAATTTGGCGCACAACGACTGCTCCTGTGAAGCCACGATGATTCCGTTCCTTGTTCTGATGAGCCCTCGTTAACCTGATGTTTTTTTATTTCGTACACAACTAGAATGCAATATGCTTGTTTGAACTTAGCTCTGTATTAATAGCTCTCACGATGAATCAGAGGTTTCCCTTTAGTTGATGTAATAACCTCCATTTAGATAAAAAAACTTCATAACTGACCACAAGTAACAGTACTGTGCGTACAACCAAATGTCAAATTACAACTAATGAAAGAGTGCGAATAACAATAAGGAAAGCGGTTAGTCAATACTCTTCAACACTCTACGACTCCACTCAGGTAGTGTGGTAGAGATCAGTGACCGAACAACTAGGCCTATAACACTACTGACTCGAGTTTAGACTTGTAAACCATTAGTCTAAATTTACACAAATTCATGTAATGTTATTTATGGTTATGTAAATACACAATATGTTCCCTTAAACACGTATTTTTAAGAACCCGTAGACCAACCTGTGTGTAACGCAAAAATATGTAAGTACTTAGTAATATATGTTTAATTACCTTCTAATAATCTTGGTGCATTTCTACATCGCACTCTTTTTAAAAAGACTTGTCTCATTAATGTAAACAGACAGCTTACGATGTTGTATGTGATTTTCAGCTACAATTTTTATTGTCTATGTCAATTAAAAACACAAAGGGGATCAATTAATGCTGGATTAGTAAGCTGAAGTAGTAGTCCATTTACAGCTTTCATAGCATGGGCGCTCTGGCCACGGGACCGAATAAACAGTTTTAAAACAGTCTCAACGTTTTGGCAACATTTACTACCATCATTATCATCATCACCATCACCACCATGTGCGGGGTCGCGTATATGGGCAATACAAAATTAATTAATATGTAGCCTATAATGACCATTAACATGTGTCGGATGTTATAATTGTACAATATGAATACGCATAATAACAATGGTATGAGTAACCCATTACGTATGAGTAATTATATTAATCTTTATGTAGCAAATACGCACGCATTCACAAAATACAGCACTCAGGTGTAGGGCAATTAATCCCTTTTGTATTGAACGTATTTAAGTAGGCCTACTCGTGATGATAAATTTTGTCTAAACGTCAACTCAAATGTCTGTTAAATAAACGAACCTGACAAAACCTTTAATCGCTTCTTGAGTCATAGACATTATTAAACTCGACATAACTACTTGTGTTACGCGATTGATGTTCGTGTAAACGATTGATGACCCATGTAATAATACAAATTATATAATAATAATTAAAGTAACATTAGTATTAAATTATACTATACAATATTTATTGTCATCATCAGGACCTGTGTATGAATACAGAAGAAATATCAAACACAACAGATCAATTATTTGAGTGAACGTGTTTCTGTATGTGAGTGAGAGAGTGTGTGTGTGCGCGCGCGCGCGTGTGTTTGTAATATTATGTAAATTCTCTTATGTAAGTTTGTAAAGTTCTACAGTTATTGTGTAATTTAGAATTCTCTAAATTAATGTCGGTGTTTTCAATACCAGTAGTGAGGGAAACATAATAAAAATAACTTTTAATAATTTACATAATTGAACATCCCTATAATCTGTATTTAGCTATATGTTTACTATGCTATATGTTGACAGGTATATGTATAAACGTTTTCTGTACCAATTCTAATATATAATTGTTGATTACTGCTTTTTATTAATTACAAGTACCATTACATTATGAGTAATTTAAATTGTAATATTGTATAAATTATGTTCAGGGATATTATAATTTTCTCGTTGTATTTACGGAAAACATTTGTAGATGTAAAACAAACTGTTTCAATTCCTTCACATATACAATGATACACACATACGCCCTCACGCGCGCGCGCACACATAGACAGACAGACTCACATACACAAACACGTTCACTAAAATAATTGATCCGTTGTGTTTGACATTTCTTTTGTATTCATACACAGGTCCTGATGATGACAATAAATATTGTCGAAATGTTGACACAAATAATTTAAAATTTATGTTATACTTTTTGACCGATCCTCACAAACCCTTCACCGAAAAAATTCATTGATTGATGGTGACTACGAATTTAAGGATTTTTTAGTATTAAAAAATAAAATTGTAAAATAACATACAAACAACAGAGGTAGCTCTACTGTAATTAATTAGAAACTCAAATTTTATACATAGAATATTAATTTGATTAATTTATTATTATACTTTAAATTATCTATAATATTCTTTAAATCTAGACTAGTGTACGAGACATTATAGAAATCCACATTGTGTACCTCCATTTATTTTGGTTAATGGAGGTTCTAATGTGTACATAAGATTAGATGTGGAGTTTTATTCGGTGTCAGACCACTTAGCGCACGCGCTCGCGTAATTTGTGTATAATAAATGCACGTAATACTCATGGTCAAGATTATCATCAACATCAATTCGGTTGAATTGACACAATGAGACGCGTGACGTCTGATGTGACCAGAGGCGCCCTTAGATGTGCTTCGGGTGCGATCGTACAAGGCTCGAACTCTTCGGAATCTACGCGCTCATTCAAACAACAATCTCCATATTGTTCCTGCATTCTATGAATAATTTTTGCAGGAAACGTATCACATTTCTTGCGTGACGTAGTCAGACAATGGGCCATTCATTTTAAATTGATTTTTAAACCTGTTGTAAACAGATGATAATAAAACAATACTTTAACAAACGGACGCTGTGAGCTTATAATCTGTAACAAACCAATCAGTGTTGCCGTATCCCTAATGGGGGTTCGCAGATTATTATTTCGGGCGGGGTTCAACAAAAATATTGAGGGGCTAAACCTTATGTCACGTATATCCTAACAATATTTATGCACAAACACCGAATTAACCATAACATGCAAAGATGTGTGGACTGAGCATTATTGTGGTGTAATTTCCATAGATCGTCTTTTCACTAATCTTGCCGTTCCCATTGAATAATTTTAGACGTGTAACACAGCATGCCCAAAAGTGGTCGTTATTCATCATAGCACCCAAGGATAAACATTCTTGGAACACTATACCACATTATTCATTTTGTCATTCATCTTCAGCTTCAACTCATTCACGACTATCTTTGAAGCGTTGTAACATTCATAAACCTCTCGTTTATACATGCTAGATTTACCGTAAACTTTTGCAACATTTTCTTCATGTCACACCACTTTACCTCGTGTTTTAAATAAAACTTGATCAAGCTCTCTAATCCTGCATTGCAAAATGTTCAGAAATGCAAACAAATTAAAACGCAACTCACTCAAATTAAACCTACTCTTCCAATATGGCTATAATTTGTGTCGATTGTTACAAAACAGGTGTACCAATGTCATGTTTTTTCAAATCAGACTATTTTAATGTGGGAAATTTAAAAATTACACGAACTTATTGATCACGTTCGCGTAATACGCAATATTAAAAAATATAAGAAGATTATTTATTTAAGAAAAATAAATAAATTATATTATTTATAAATAGCACTGTGATATTATTTTATTTCGCACTGTTGTTAATACTGTTTTTACTTACCTTGACATCAGTTCGTACTAAGAACGTTTATCCCCTTACCTAACAAGCATTATGTTAAGTCATCAAGAATGCAACGAGTTGTACGGTTCGATATCTATGGAATGTGGTATGAACATTTGGTAGAGAGCATTCTCACAACACTAAACTGAAAAGAAAATGTATCCAGTACATTTGACATGATACCTATGATACACAGAAAGCCTGACTGTTAAGCTCAGTCTTGGCTATAGCAACGGAATGGACACAGCATAGTTACGGTACAATTTTTCGCTACGTAGTTAAAATGAATCCGAACACTGGTCTGAATATTCCATACCGGATAAGATCTCGACCTGCGCTAACTTTTCATTCAGGCTCGAGTCTGGCTATATCAAAGAACCCTGCTTAAACGAAGATCTTAAAATATCGAAGAACCTCGTTTAAGCTAAATAA
This sequence comes from Magicicada septendecula, assembly GCA_034769895.1. Classification (NCBI taxonomy): domain Eukaryota; kingdom Metazoa; phylum Arthropoda; class Insecta; order Hemiptera; family Cicadidae; genus Magicicada; species Magicicada septendecula. The sequence goes on from CM068372.1 coordinate 334,208,085, forward strand.
GATTCTTAAACACATGCCTGTTTACAAGTATTTTTGTTTTGTTTTTTTTGTTAAAATTTTTTAAATTTATTTTCTTTTATTTGGTTTATTTATTTTTTTAATTTTTTGGATATTCATAGGATATGGATATGGATGGATGTGGTTAAATTTTATTTGTACAGTCATATTTTAATTTGTCTCATTTTGTTTTTATTTAATAAACACAATTCCCGTTCCAGTTAGTCAAGTTTGATTATATAACTTAAGGCCTTTAAACATCTGTACACGTCTCCATGTTCTTGTAACAGGGACATAATTTTTTCTAGTCGCTCATCAATTTGGATATACTTCTTTCTTCTCTTCTGTCCAGGAAATCCAACCTCAATTGCTTGAATTTGAGCTGTAATATATATCGATTCAGCTTTAAGTTTATCTATGAGGAAATATATGTTAGGTTGTCGTCTTCCTACCAGGGCGTTGAATTTTCGGTTCCAACCTCCTACTGCATTGTTTGTTCTGTGTCTTTCTCCGCAGACATTCCACAAATGAAGTGATACATCTTCATTATCCAACCACTGCGACACGACAGAGTCCAAAAACTCCGTAAGTTTTGCATGATTCGGGCACACTTCCATAATTTTAAACCAGCAGTCCTCTACTAAATCAACAGGCATAAGAGCCAATGCTGCAACCATCCTGCATGGCAACCGAACTTCTTCATTTTCTTTATAATCATTTACAAGGCCTATATTTTGAATTTTACTCCACAAATATTGTGTAAAATGAAAATAACAGCCGGTCACGTCCACGTCTGGAAACACATTCGTTACAGCTGTAATTGCAGCAGTTTCATAGTCTGACATGACTTTTTGAGGAGACCATCCTTTCTCCTTCAGAACATTGAATAGTTGATGATATGTTTCGTAGCCTATTTTTTATTTTGCAAGAGAACATACACTACTGGATAAATGTTCGTTTCACTAATATCACTTCCAATATTCACACTTATTGTGTACAACTGAGTGAATTATTTTGATGAAATTTTAAAAGTACCGTCGAGGTAGAAGTATAAGTCCTCAAAAAGGTTTCTACCCCATTGCACCCAAAAACTAGCATTCTTTCACTGTTGTTTTCAAAATCACTAATAAAAAATGGCGTTCCGTCAGCAAACGTTTTTAGAGAATCGTTGAGGAAGATTTCTTGGCTGCTGGACGGATTCTGCATAGTTCCCAGCGCTTTCCTCCTTTCCTTACAAAGGGCCGACTTCACATTGCTGTATTTTGGTATTTGGGTCAGCATATCGAGTCCCTGATCATAAAGTGGCTGGAACTCCTGCCGGAATACCTGGTGAATCTCAGTGTTCAGTTCTTCTCGCGCTCGTTTCCTGCAGTTTTCTAGTGCTTTTGACACCACTGTTTCTGCCAAATTTGGTACACAAAGTGCTCCTGTGATTCCACGATGATTCCGTTCCTTGATTTAATGGACCCTCGACACGTTGTTGATTTTTCTATCGTACACACCCAGAACGTAATACACTCATTCGAACGTTTGATCCTGTACTGATAGCCTTCGTGAAGAAGTAGAGGCTTTCCTTTCTTCGAAGTAATGATCTCCATTTACATCACAAAAGTCTAAAAATTCACAGCGTTAACGGTATTGTCTCACAACGATTGTCGAGCCACAACTATATATATATATAAAGAAAGGTGCAAATAACAAGCTCATCTACGTGTCATGGGGCTTCAGGTGTCATATGGTCAGCAGATTTAAGGTATGCGGGTAGATAGCCACATACCAGTGAGCTTTGCCTTCTTATCAGTCCGCTTGCATTGCACGTCTTGTGTTTGAGGATTTAACAGGTCAGCCCCCAGTAACATAATCGTATTTTAATTTTCTTGATTACATTGTATTCAACCGCTTACACAGTCATAAACTCGGTGCATTTGTCAATCTGCGTCTTTCATATTTTACTCTTACGTAGAGAGTTTATAAGTATATACCTGTGTGTGTGCGCGCGCGCGCGTGTTATACTGTAAGAGAGAAAGGGTGAGAGGGAGTGGGATAGAGTAGTGAGTGCAAGAGAAAGAGTGAGTGAGAGAGTGAGCAGGTGAGTGAAAGGGCGAAGAGCGTGAATGTCGAAGTTTATTTTACAGTATAGCCTACTAATATTCTGTATAGACCATAATATACTGTACTGGGTAAATATTATTTTACAGCAATATACGTAATAAGTAATATCCATTGTCAAATTCATTGGTTTACCGTAATTTTGTGTTTGTAATATTTGTAATTCTGTTATTTTGTACATAATTCTCTAATTTATGGATAAGTGTGTTCAATACCAGTAGTAATAAAAACTTTTAATAATAAAGGACTACATCATAGAAGATTTTACAATCTGTATTCAGCTATACACATGTATTGCTATCTGTACCAAATCCAATATACATTTAAAGATTACTGCATCTATAATTATTTATAAACATAATTAAGATGTTCTGAGCCCGTGCTAGCTGCTCGTAGCGCCCACTTAGCCTGTCTTCTGGAGTTGCTTACATAATGAAAACTGTGACTGTAAATCACACTACAACATATGTATGCCTGCTGTCTGTACTAGTTCATACTCTGACCAGGCATTATTCATCTTTTTAAATTACCGTTTAGAGTTAATGGTAAAATAGTTTAAACTTTATAGTAACTTTTTTCGTTTCTACAAGTTTTAGAAGTGGGGACTTCTAACTTGATAGTGAGGAAAAAGTGTTTTATGCACCGTCAAGGGAAACCGTGTGTTCCTTGTTGTATAGGACTCTCATCCACTAAAAAACCCACCTCTAATTCAGGCATTTATATCCATCCTGGAAACACTTAGCATATTACTTCAGGATGGAACCTATTGCGCCCGTATCGGGCTCCTTCTAATAAGTTGTTCCTTCTAATAACAATATTAGTTGTTCCTCATCTTCTACTGCCCGTTGAGTGCAAGTTGGGCCTGTCATAATGATAATGATAATAACAATAACAATAATAATAATAACAATAGTAATAATAATTATTATTATATAATTTTAATATTATACTTCTAATGTTGTTTAAATATTAATACTATTATTATTACTACTACTATTTAATAATATTTATATATCTATTAATATTGTTTTGCATAAATAGGTAGACATAATTATAATATTTCAAACACCTAATCAACACAATATTACAATTTAAATTATTGATAATTATAATAATCCCGTAATTATGTTTATAATAGATGCAGTGATCATTGAATTTATATTGGAATTGGTACAGATGTGTAATTCATGTGTAAAAATATGTTATAGCTGAATACATATTGTAAAATATTATAGAATACACTCTTCCCCTCTCATACTCTCTCTCTCTCCCCCTCCCTCTTGCATTCCAACACTCTCACACTCTCTCCATTACTCTATCCCACTCCCTCTCACTCTTTCTCACAGTCTAAAACACGCACGCACACACGCACACACACACACACACACACACACACACACACACACACACGTATATACCGTACATATACGCTCTAGATTCTACGTAAGCGTAAAGTATGCAAGGCGCGGTCTGACAACTGCACCGAGTTTAAAACTAATCGAATAGGCCTATGTGTCATTATTAATTACTCATACGTTGTAACTAACTGGTACTAGACAATATTATGAGTGAGGCATTTACAACTGTAAGGTACTTAAAACATACGCCCTATTCATAAACACAAACCACAAGACATTTTGTACATCGTTCGTTTCACCTGTGAAGGTAATTACCACGTGTTTAGAAGGCAGAAGGGTGTGATTAGGGTTGCCAACCGTACTCTAAAATAGAGTATTGTCCTCTATATCATGTAGGCGTACTCTATAATCTATAACACTAATAGAGTACGCTAAAATACTCTTTTTTACACAATGTTTACTTAACTAGTGCCAGTCTGTAATAATATGCAAAAACCCATAATCAGAATAAAAAAGTCTACTATTTACTGTTAATATGTTGATATCGCCGATTCCCCAAACCATATTCGAACGTTCCTGAACGCAGCCACTAATGTCATTAAGTTAAACGTGTCAATGTCATGTCACAAGTTGTTTTGAGTAGTCTTTGAGGTTACCCGTTACATTGATTTTGTTTCCACTGTGTTGTGACTTTGTTTTTTGTTTGTTTGGAATACTTTTATCCAATTCGTAATGGATGACGTAATTGACGAACAAGATAATGCAGATCAAGAATCCTGTGTTGATAACACAAGCACCCCACCTAAAAAGCGAAAAGTTGTTACGAGGAAAAAAAGGTCACAGAAGTACACACAATCTTGGGAAAATGAATTTTCTTGGCTGAGGAAAGACCCAGAAAGTGATACAAATGCAAAATGCATAATTTGTGGTGTAATTTTTTCTATTTCATCAGCTGGAGTTGGACACGTACGTAAAACTGTTTATTACGATTTTAGTTCATGGAATGTTTAATTTGTTTTGTTTGTGTTATCTTTGTGGTGGGTCGGTTGGTTGTGTGAATATGTGTCATTGAATTGGGCTTATGGTGGTACTGGCAGTCATTTAATTGGACTTATTCATGTCGACGAAGATGTTTTGTGTGTGTGCTGTTTTGGTTAAGGTGCATGCAACATGTAGATTATTTAATTTTTTTCAGATAAAACAGCATCAAGATACAAAACAACATAAAGCCAAAACTGAATTAAAAAGAACATCAGGAGTCCTACAAAAGTTTTTGACTCCAGCTTCAACTTCAAGACCAGTATCTGAAAATGATAATGTTACAGCTGCTGAATTAGCTTTATCATTCCATACAGTTAAACATAATTTGTCATATAATAGCATGGATTGCTCCGTTAAACTAGATAAAATAATATATGCTGACTCTAAAACTGCTACTAACATCAAATTAGCCAGGACTAAAATGGAAGCTCTGGTTATGGAAGTTCTCGGACCTCATGCTCTTGAAAGTGTAGTTAATGATTTAAAAGATGAAAATATGTATTTCTGTCTGCAAACTGATGCATCCAATAAAAAAAACATCAAATTATTCCCTTTAGTAGTTCAATATTTCACTGTGAAAAAGGGAATACAAAACAAACTTTTAGATTTTTATGTAAATGCTAATGAGAGTGCTGATGGCATGTTTGCTGCTATAAAAAAATCTATGGATATGTATAATATCCCTTTTAATCGAGTATCTGGCCTTAGTGCAGATAATACAAATTCAAATTTTGGTGTGCATCACTCATTATACACTAACATGGTAGATGTAGTACCTGATATTGTTAAGGGTAATTGTCATGCACATATTGTGCACAACTGTGTGAAACATGGAATGGGTTTTCTAACTTATGATGTTGAAAATGTTATATTAAAAATATATAGCCATTTTTCTGTGTCAGCTTGTAGGAGAGAAGAATTGAAAATGTTTGTTGCAATAGTTGAAGGAGACTTTCATGAGCTTAAGAGACATATTGGCACTAGGTGGTTATCATTACTACCTTGTATTGATACTATATTATTGAATTGGCATCCAATATGCGATTATTTTAAAAGTCTTGATGAGGATTGCCCTATGATAATTCAAAATCTGTTGATGTTAGATTGTAACCATGATTTAATTGAAATTTACTTACATTTTGCCAGCCATATTTTAAACATATTTCACAAAACTATTAAATCTCTGGAAGGTAACTCTGTCACAATTGTAGATGTTTTTGGTTTAATGGAAAATTTAAAATCAGAATTACTGCAAAGACAGAAAGACAACTATTTTGGCTATACAACAAAACAGAAATTAAAACCTCTTGAACAATCATCACCTGACTTGTTTTATCAAATTAACACTAATTTTTCATTGTGTATAGACAAATGTTTAACTTATTTACAAAAATGGTTTGATTTTAGTAGTGATAACTGGCTGTATTCACTAAATACAATATCTTTAAAAACTAATGTTGAATTTAATCATTTAGAACAAATTATAGAAGGAAAACTTAATTTACAAAGACTAAACATACACATGGACAGTTTATATTCAGAAGTAATAATTTTAAAAGAACTCCAAGCCGAATTGTTTAATAACACAGATTTTATGCAAAAATCCACTGCAGAAAAATGGCAATTTATTTTTAAAAAATGTCCTGAAGAATTTGATTGTTTAAAAAAAATTATTAGCTATATACTCTCTGTTCCCGCCACTTCAGCATTTACTGAAAGAGTCTTTTCGGTCATGAATGTGAAGTGGCGAGAAGAGAGAAACAGAGCTTCATTGAAATTGATCAAAAATGAGCTCTTGATATATATAAATTTAGAGTTGGAATGTTTGGACTCATACAATTCCTTTAAAAACAATGAAAAATTGTTATGTGCTGCAAAAAGTATAAAAAAATACCTTTTTAAAAGTACAAAATAAATGATACTCTTTTTTGTAAGTCCGTACTCTTTATTTACCTCCTTTAAAATCAGATATACTCTATTTCTTCTAAAAAAAGTTGGCAACCCTAGGTGTGATCTACTTGGCGATTACGTGTTTGCTTTTTCTCTATTGTCCGTACACAAGTCCTGATGATGACACAAACAATGTAAAATTTGTTTTATATTTATTGACCGATTCTCGCTAAACCTTCCATAGTTAAACATTTATTGATCGACGGTCACTACTAAATTAAGGATTTTATTATATTATTTTTATTTAGTATTTTTAATATAATTTAATAATTCTACATCACACTTAACTAAAGAAATCACAGCTTTATTCTCACACTACAAATGTGTGTGTGTGTGTGGGGGGGGGGGCTGACAATAAGAAATAAAATTACTTATTTTCGCGGAAGTGTTAAAAGTAGTTCAGTATTTCAGGTCTACTGCTGTGTAAAGCAAATGGATGAATATTACCTTATACATTTTTTAGAAGCCTGCAACTTTCTTTTTTTATTATGTATGTACTGGTGCCCTTGCACATGCGTCTTTAGCGAATAATCCTCTGTATCATCTCACGATTTCTTATTTGGTTGGGACGAACAAATCTGAGAAGAGAATAAAAGAAAGTGATTAAATACAAGTGTAATTAAGAAAATGAAAATACGATTTTGAGACGGAGAGTTGAGCTGTATATATGCGTTCAGAGGATGTGCAATGTAAGCGGATTGATAAGAAAGGCAAAATTCTACCAAATTCACTAAGCTGCATATCTGAAATCTGCTGACCATTCGATTCGTAGATGAGCTTGTTATTCGCTCCTTTCTTTAGTTGCGGTTTGCCATCGTTGTGACACAGTAGTATTAGGCCTAAAGTCGTGGCCGAACGAGTCTCGGCTTCGGAACACGTGTATGCGAATGTAAAAAGGCAGCCCTTTCCGAGCGAGGTCGGAAATTTTGATGTAAATGGAGTCATTACTTCCAAGAAAGTAAAGTCTCTACTTTTCCACGAGGGATATTAGTACTGGGTAAAATTTCAAATGAGTAGATTACGTTCTGGTTGTGTGCGGAGGAACAACATCAGCGTGTGAAGGGTACATCAGAACAAAAAGCTAATTTTGGAAGTACCAAGCCGAAAATAGAATTTAAAATTTTAATAAAATTGTAAAAGTTTGGGGTAAAGTTATGAAGAATTTTAGTGAAAATACAAAATCTATATCTGTAGTCTCTGTATATTTTATGTGTAGTAATTTGACAGAATTAGTATGTCTCAACACTCGTTTTTGATCGCTTTCAAAACGTTTGTGAACCATGTCACAAAAAACTATATATTTTATTATCAGTTATGTGTATTTGTGAACAATGTTAGATACACACCTATATATATGGAAACATACATAAACTGAAAAGTTATGACTAAATTATTATACTTAAATTATTCAAGTATTATGGTTACAAATTTAAAAATCCAATGCAGAACTTCCAAAATTATAGTATTTATTTTATGATTGTCTGCTCTAAAATTGTAGTGTTACTAATAAAATAGTATTTATTATTAACTAGTATTAAAACTAGTATAACTAGTATACTAGTTATAAAACTAGTATTAACTAGGTTTCGTAATTTTTCTAATATAAAAAATTGCCTAATATTAACATATATCTAACTTAATAATAAATGTGCAGTATTTCGTTGAAAATAGAGTTCTGCAGCTGCGAGAGCTTACTAGTGGTGTGATAATGTCCATATACAATGAATTTTGTACAAATTTTCGTAGGACCACTAGTGTTGGCTACGGAGTTGGACAACAACGGACGGACAGAGATATGCAGCCAGGTGTTACCGCGTCTAATGATGTATAGATAAGCTCGGCGCACAGAACACGGGCTTATCAGTATCGGCGCTCAGAGCACGATTTCATCGTTGGCGCTCAGAGCACGGGCGCTCTGAGCACGTATCCAAAAAAAAAAAACAGCTGGTCCCCGTCATTTTGCGTTAATCGTTTTCCACAGTATACTGTATATGTTTAAGGTATGATATAGCAGCTTATTCAATTTTTTACCATAATTTATATAACCATTGACTGACTTAAAGTCGATGAGGAAGAGAGGCGGTTATTGCTTTTCGAGACATGAAATTGGTGGATAATGCAGTCCTCATCGTGGAATTATAGAGCGAACAGAAGCTAAGAGGCAAGAGAATTCATGAACAAATAAGATTCTGGGAACAACTTCATCGAAACCAATACGGTTGGCTGGGCCTTTCAACTGGGAATGATAGCTACATAACTGCGGCATTACAGTGGAAGACCAGTCTCGATTTCATAAACGGGCACACTGGGAACGTGCTAAGGTGCGCAGCGTCCGTGCAAGGAAAAAATTAGGTAAATGAGAAAACACCCTTAACCTAAAAAATAATAGTTAAAAACTATTACACTACACTTACAAAAATTACGATAAATACGAAAGTGCGAGTGAATCGTATTTGCCTGTATTATTAGTACAACGAACGGGCATGGTATTACATCCGCTCCAAGTTGGATGCTGATTCTGAAAAAAAAATGTGCGCCCAAAGTGACATAACATTGAAAATGAATTTGTCCGATTTAATCGACGGTTTTGCTAGAGCCAAGAACAGAAAGAAGCCCATTTAATAAAATGTTAAGTTAAAAGTATCAGCTGTTACGGTGATAGAGATGCGTAAAAAACTAGGCCTATATATAATGTGATAAGTTAGAAATAGTTAGAATTGGATATTTTTAGAAAGAGGGTGGGAGGGAGGTCCGTGATACCGTAAAAAATTAAATCTATATTCTCGCTATCATTACGCGAACAATATAGGTTTATTAATTTACGCTTGTCGGTTGCCAGTCCGGGACACGGCGAGTTCATACATAGTGGAAATGCTCTTCGAAGGAGGGTTAAGGAGGGGGGAATTACCAAAATTGGCATGCCATTGTTGTTACTTGCTGTTGCTATCGTAATGGTTGAAAGGTCCTGGTGGAGGTGTGGCACTTGCTCACAGTGTGCCAGGGCGCTGTTGATGTCAAACGCGGGCCTGAGGAAGACTGATGGAAGGGATGTACGCAGAAAGCCACTAAAGAGGTTTCTGGATAAAGTGGCTGCATGGAAAACGTGTTGAAAGGAAAATCTGGAGAACAATCAACACGACGACTAAATTAAACTGAGAGCTTAGTGTCAAATAACAAAACACTCATTTTTGTAACTAAGCCTACTTACGATATATTCGTTGGGTTTAGTTGTCAGAGCTTTACGTGCCAAGGAAGTCTAGCCGTAATTATCGAGGGACCAGTAAACCGCGATTACGTATGTGTGTTTACGGGACTGCTTAAGACCAATGTTAAATTTTACGGGTTTAAGTGAAGTGTCCTTTTTTAACAGTGTTGTATTAAAAATTGTCAGCATTTCAGAGGAATCCACCAGTACATCTGAAATTTAAAGTTGAAACAAGCGGATCTCTTCTTCGAATTATGTGTCCGCAGATGTTATGGATAGGACGGGGAAATGAACGTCTAACCGTGGAATAAATCAATGTCTGTAAGAAATGAATTTGAAAAATATGTTAATGAAACAGATTAATAACACAGACCTAAGCTATTTAAACACGCAGTGGTAATAATAGGTGAAATTGATAACACTGAAGCAACAAATAAAATAGAAGGTAACAGCCTTAGTGGAAGGTCTTCACTGAGATAGGCAGATAGAGTTATTATGCAAGATACGGCTATTCATTATACGATTAGCTCAGGATAAAAGTTCTAGAAAAGTAAAAACAGACACTCGTCTATCAGTACCAGCAAACTTTGACGAAGGTGAAAGAATAGAGGAAAAAAGGAGGTACTTGCCTTGTTCCCACAAGAGATACGGTTTCATTCTCAAAATTTAGTCCTGTTTCAGTACAAATGAGTGGTTCACTGTGAACCTTTTTCTAAACGTCTAGCTATTTTACCTTCCAACAACTATAGACGGTCATAATCCCAACTAAATTGTCTTTATAACCAGTCACTAACGAGTAGTCTCCCCCGCTGTGTTCCCGAGGGTTGTCAAGGACACAATAGTAGCGACAGTAATATAAATCAGCCTCTGTTATGACAGAAACTTACAGGTCAAACGTGTTTTAACATCTTATGAGAATGAAAGAACAAGGTAAAAGAGATATTAATATACGTAATAGAATCAGAACCTATTTCGATGGATACAATAGGCGGACGCACGCTGGTGTGGTGTTGGACACTACTAATGGGCACCTCCAAGTGCATAAGTGAAAATACAGCACTCAGTGACTACGGTACATACTGTCACGGAGTCTCAGAAACCGAGACGAAACCTTATTAGTAAGGGAAAATACACTAAAATTCAGGATGTAAACTAAAATATTAAGAGAAAAATTAGATTATCTGTCAAGATTTGTAGATACATATTTACATGCTATGGAAACGTAATAAATGGATATTTCGATAAAATTAATATTTTTCAACTTGTCTCAAGTTCCACTGAAATATTACCATAAAAAATTACCATTGACTTTAGTTGAAAAGGTTTTTCGACTTTAAAACACTGTAACCCGGTCACTTACTGTTCTAAAACATGAGGCGAATAAGAAATGAGTGAGAAATGAACTTGAAGGTAATTTCGTTAGCGTAAATAACATCATACTTTGCTGGTGATTTTTAATTTCTAGTCATTTTACTTTTGTATGAGTTATTAACTCGTACTGTATATGTAACTCGTATATGAGTTATTAGCAATAAAGTATTCGAATTGCGTATGAGAGGTGTTATGAGTCAAACAGTCATGAGTCTATGCAACTCTGTCATTTTTTTGTCTAGAGCGATGAAAAAGAAACAAAATAAAGAAAATTTTATACGCTACATAAACAGTTGAAGAAGTTATTTGGAGAAATTTTTCCTTCAGTTGATGGCTCTCAGGTTATTAGCGAAAACCTGTTTTTCACAACGATTAATCCTCCCTCTTGTAAAAATTGCTGCACCGGATTCATCGGATCCTTAAAATTAAGAAAAAAGAATCTCTATACTAAAATCTCTACACTTAGACTATGATTGACTGTCTAAATGTATTGCTTTATTCTTTGTTTCTCATGTATTATTAGAATAGAAAAAACTAGTATTAATCAATACATGTTTTGCAACTATTTATCATTCTTATATGACTTATAATGTCTGGTATCGTATGTCTGATATGAAGTTCTATTGATGGGGGACATGAATGCTAGAGTAGGAAATATAGGTATACCAAAAGTAATGGGGACATGTGGTGACGCGGTAAAAAACTCAAATGGAAAAAAATTGAGAGAATTTGCAGCTTTTAACGAACTAAGCATTTCTAATACCTTTAAAAATAAGAGGGATATATATAAGTTGAAGAGGTTACCCTATATATCTTATATAAACTATAAAGAGCCTTTATGTAGAAACCCGTGTACGACTGATTACAGGGAGAAGGATGACTGAGGAAGTTTCCACTAATAAAGGGATAAAACAAGGCTGCAGTATATCGCCGACGTTTTTCAATATAATTATATAGACGATGTTTAAAACATGGAAATCTTGTGTTGACCCAGGGATTTTTCTGAAAGGAATGTTTTTAAACTCCATTTTGTACGCAGTTGATATGGTAATAATTCAGGACACCAAGGATAAACTACAAAAATCAATGTACATACTACATCGAATAGAGAATGAATATGGTTTTCAAATATCAGCGGACAAGACTAAAACAATGGGATTCAGAGGGAAGCAACCGGTAAGAACTAAGATAGTTGTAGATGGAAAGATTATGGAACAAGTCCAATTTCAATTACTTGGGATGTTACGTTACATATGGGACAGAAATTGATCTGGATGAAAAATTAAACAAATTTAGGAATACCTGTGGAACAATTCACAGATACCTTAAAAGGAGGAAACAAGGGTAAGGTTTTTTAATAATGTAGAACCAGTTTGATGTAAGGAAATGAAACCAGAGTTATGACAGAAAGAGGCAAAGCAAAGATTCAGGCAGCGGAGATAAATTTTAGGAAGAGGACTCTAGGTTGTACCATTCTTGATAGAAAGAAGAATGTAGATATAAGGACAGAACTGGGGGTCGACCCATTGTTGGAACAGCTAAGGAGCAGCAAAAGAATGTGGTGTGAACATTGGCCGGATGACAGGATTCCAGTATAGACCGGTGGGGAAGAGAAATGTAGGATAGACGAGAACGAAGTGGGTCTCGGAACAGGTTCAGGCAGAGCCTAATTCTTGAGGTTGATGATGATGATGATGATGATGATGATGATGATCCGAGAATAAAAATAAATAACAGAACATACATGAATACACTGCTGTTTGCGGATCAAGTAATCATCCAAAACAACGAATTCGAGCTCCAGAGATCGATGTTCCAGTTGCAGCAAATCTGTTCATCACATATGATGTCGATCACAAGCTGGCTAAGTTTCAGTCAATATGTGGTACAGTTCGTCGAGTGTTATCTCGACTAAAACAAGGAGAGCGTCTCGACTAAAATTTTATAAGGTAATGGCTGTGCCAGCGTTATTGTATGGTTCTGAAACTTGGGTTCCGGCGAAAAAACATCTAGAAGGATACAGGCATCGGAGGCTGCATACGAAGAGATAGTCTGCGACGAAAGTATTCGTAAAGAGTTGAACATTTTTAATATGCAAGATCGTATTACAGAGAACAAAGAGAGGGATACTCACCTGGATAGGATGCCAGACGACAGCTTGCCTAAGGAAGTTTGCAATACATGTCTGTTGGATAACAAAGTATAGGAAGACCTAGGATTCGCCTCGTCCCTGACAGAAGAAGAAGAAGATTCAACACACAGTAACAGAATACTGTACGAATTTGTTCTCAGCCAATCTTTTCATTCCTTTGTTTAACAGAAAATTCGCAAAATCGTTAAAGATTTTGACTCACTTGACGAATTCCATAATGCCTTTTCTCCCCATTTCTATATATCACCCAAATTCTAGAAATTCTGTCGTGGTACTAATTCATCAGCGAATGAGACTCACGTATCTGAAAGTGATTAGCATTCGCCAACTGGACGTTTGTAGTTTCCATAATTCAACTAAAAATGTTAAATATGCATGGAATTCGACCTTGTCTACACAGATCAATGGTCCACTCAAGGAAGCAGCCTTCGTTTACAGTGCTTTATGACGTTTTATTGTGTTTCAAACAAACCGGTTTCGTTTAGTAGGTGTTACTGAACTACAATTATTTTGGCACTAACAGTGTCGCAGATATATTATATAGCCTTGAGACGGAATTAAAAAGTGGCACTTCTATATGGCTTGACCGACAACGTTTTGCTAATATTTGCTGGCTTTCATTTTTTCAATGTTTAATAATGGCCGTTTCTTTTCTTCAGCTAATTTATTTTCGTTCATAAATCCAGATATACTCGCACTTCCGAGGGATTAATGGTACCGGTTGCCCCTCTAACAACATGTGTAAGTACAAAAAACAATAAGTTGACAATAGTAATAGCAGTAGTAGTAGTGGTGGTAGTAGTAGTAGTAGTAGTAGTAGTAGTAGTAGTAGTACTATTTGTAGTAGTAGGTTAAAGAACAGAGTGGATTCCGCAAATGACGTTCCACTACAGACAAGGTTTTTGCACACAGCAAGTCATAGAAATAAAGAAAAGAACATGTTCTACAAATCAACTGGCTTTTATTGACCTTGAAAAACCTTTGACTATGTAATAGACAAAAACGGGTTGTCGGTACTGAACGGGGCCTAGTCGTCCGTTTACATGCTCGTACCCATCACTTCAAGAAAGGTTTTTTTTTATAGCCACTAAAAAGGTGCATCTATTGTTAAGAGGGTTTTACAGTAGATCTATTGCGGCGGCCCCGTCCAGCGGATTGAGTGGCATTTTCCGTTGCATGTAACTTTAGTTGGCTCAAAAACATTTATTTTATTAACATTATGTCATATATTAATGATAATATTTTCGTTATATAGTAATAATAATAATTATTATTATTATTTTATTGTTAATACTTATTATTATTACTATTATTAATGATAATGATGATTATTATTTATTTATTTATAGGCCTAATTTAGAACTAAAATATTTCTGTCATTTTTTTGATAAGAGAAATTTAATTTTGTTCACATAACATTATACACAGACTGCGAGACGTCTTTCAAAGGACCTCACCGGGATCCTTCCTACCCGTCGCCTCATGTCTTTTTTTCATTTTTGACCAGTGGCTCTTGATATTCTGTGTATGAATGTTCATGGCACTGCAGTATACAGAGTTCAGCGGCTGCTAACTCGCAAATGAGTACAATCTTTACTTTGTAGAGAATTGTAGCTCCTCCACATGTTCGTAATTATAGTAGTTCCAGACTGAACGTTTTTCTCAGTTACATCCAACAAAGCGTTAGCATCCCGTTTATTTACATCTTTCAGGAAGAATTTTTTACTCCTTCAATTTATCTCTCCGATTACCCACCGAATCTTCACCAGTCGATCCCCGTTACACTTTCTCTTGCGGAACGCACTTTCGTCTATTGCCACTGTGTGACCAACACCACCAATTTTTGTACTGTTCTGTGACAAAAATATAGTTAATATTTTCCGAAACTCGGAAATTAATTTTCTTGTCCTTTTCGTATTTAATTCGGTTTCTTTTGTAATTATAGAAATCGGGTATTTAAAAATCCACGAAAATAAAACGCACTACACGGGTTCTGTTGGATTCCGCCCTATGCCAAGAAACGTATTGTCTCGCTCGCAGATTCTTTTTTGATTTACATTGGTTTGTCCCGCACCTGTATATCACATTTTTATTAAAACCTTTGTTGAGATACATTTTACCCCACACTACAAACATTCAATCCTGTTGCGTGTAATGTTTCAGTCTGTCATACATTTCCTTATTCCGTTGTCTCTCACGTAATTTCTCAAAGAATTAATACTTTTAAAATACAACACAGAAAATAATATAAACTCTTGAAACTTTGAATGTGATTATGAACTTTAAATATAAAAATAGCTACTCGTGAATCTTATAGTATCTCACGTGTTGCACTTATGAGCAAAAATAGTAATGCTGAATGTAGGAGTAGTGGGGAAGGGGAGGGTGGAATGCCACTTATTCCACCAACGTGGCCCGTCTGGCGGACGGTTACCGCCCCATCCAGTAACGAAACCCTTATACTTTATGTCTATAGTTATGCATAATCCCTACTTTAACACACGGAGCTAACTCAGGAATATTGTGATTATTGTGATTAACTCAGTTAAACTTGGCTGACTCAGGTAATAGCATTGGAGGAAGGAATTGACCCCCTGATTCGCCCCCGTAGTTATGCCACTGCGTCAGAATAATACTGAGTAACCAGCAGCATATAATTGATAATCTGAGCACTTGGAATACTGTAAACCTAGACAGTCGTAAACGTATATGAATTTTGGAATAAAATAACTGAATATTCTCTAAAAATAAAATAGTGAATTCTTTGGTGTTAACAAAATTAAATTTCTTTTATCAAACAAATGAATAACTATTTTGTGTTAAATTAGGCCTATGAATAATTAATCATGATCATCATTATTATTACTATTACTATTATAAAACTGTATTAATATTTACATTAATATATTACATAATGTTATATATTATAATCGTGCGCTATTAATATATAATAATAAAATAAATGTTTTTGAACGAACTAAATTTATATGCAACGGAAAATGCCACTCAATCCGCTGGACGGGCCCGCCGCAGTAGGTCTACTGTAAAACCCTCTTAATAATAGATGCACCTTTTTAGTGGCCATAAAAATAACCTTTCTTGAAGTGAAGGGTACGCGTATGTAAGCGGACGACTACGCCCCCGTTCAGTACCGACAACCCGACAAAAACTGTTGCTAATCTTACAAAAGCCAGGTTTTCTCGAGAACTTAATAAGGGTAATACAAAGCTAGTATCAGAACAGAACCTTTAAAATGACTGGAGGAAATACATTTGAACATATAAAGAAATTTGTAAAGACAAGGGTGTCCTTTATCACCCACATTTTTTATTATTAATATTACTCAAGTGGTAATAGAATGGCACCGAGTGGTTCCACGGGGGAACAAAATTAATGAAGGTATCAATGAATACTACTTCCTGAACGTACTGTTATTTGCTGTTGATCTGGTACTGATTGCACCAACCGTAAACGACCTCCAGAAGCAGATTTTCCATTTAGATAAAGTTGTAACAGAGTATGGAGGAAGGATATCGGCAGAGAAAAAGGCAGTGTGGCTGACTGAAGAAAAGAGGCGGTTCGAACAAAAATAATTCTACGAAATAAGCTCCCTGGGGGAAGTTTCTTTCTTGGCTGTGACATCATACCATGCGTGAACACTATAAGGATAATATCAACATAATTAATAAACCTCGAGCCACATGTGGAGCCTAGTAGTAGGGACGTTTAGAAAGAAAACTAAGATTAGACACACAAGTCCGCTTGTTAAATACTGTGACTCTCCCCGTAGAGTTGTAAGGGGTGAAACATGGACATCTGCAAAGGATAAAGGAACAAGTACTCCGAACATTGGAGCGGAAATTCCTCACAAGATTTAGAGGATACACGAAAGCGGAGAGGATAAGAAATGCAACTATACGGATTGAATTGAATGTGGAGCCACTAGAAGATAAAGTACAGAGAAATAAAGCAAATTGGCATCCAGAATGGCTTAAAATAACCGCATACCGAGAATGCTGCGTCGACATAAACCTGCAGTGTGAGACGTTGGTGAAACAGAGCAGATCCAGTGACCTAAACTGGCAAAAGGACACGATAACGGCGACGCGTTTTCCATCCTATTATGGAAATATTTTTTTTTAATCTTTTAAAAGCGACTTGAATGGTCTTAGGGCCGACGAATATTAAAAGGATTAGGCCTAAGTTAGCTCTGGGTCCGTACCCCGACCCGGAGAAATGATGCAATACGGCATGTGATGACATGTTATTTTTACGTCATTCTCAAACTAACGTAATAGGCCTGCACGATTAGCAGTAAAGTATATAAACAAATTTATGTGCTACAGAGGATTACGCGATTGCCGCACACCGAGTGAGTGACGCACAGAAGCGACCTGCCATAAACGTCGGCAAATCAAGATGGTCAATTTTATTACTGATAAGCTTCCTAACTGAATGATGTAAACAACACACACAAACGCACAATAAATTATCGTATTACGACCCACGTGTCAGCGGTTTTACTTCAAAACAAACATTCGCTTAAGCCATCCAAGGCTGGTCATTAAATATTTGACATCGCAATAAACTTTTGTCACTTCTTACATTATTCAAAATTCTGTTGCGCTTAATAAGGTCAAAAATAACGAATCTTTTTCGGTATGTTTTCCTCAGTTCCTGGAACGTGATGCAAACAGATTGATCACGGCCATAAATCACGGCTCTCCATACCTTTCCCAAACGGGACACTTTTGGCGACTCAGCAGTTTTTCGTTACAGCGTTTAGACTAGGTTTTTGGATACAAATTTGTTACCTTCTTTGAGTCGATTTTGTCTTTCCAAAGTTTCCTTACTTTTGTTGTTGTTTTGACTGTAACTAATCTTTGATTTTTTTAAATTTGTTAGATATCAGTGAATCTAAATACATAAAACTGTTCGTCATTTGATAGTTTTTCGTTTGATCTTAACTGAGTGAATTATCGTATAGGACAATCGACTATCATGGCATTGGTCTTATAATAAACATTTCGTGTTGGTCTCAGTCTGACTCGTATTCAGTCAGTAATCACCTTTGTAGCTTAACTTTGACAATCATCAGTGATTTAATGTTTGGAAAGTGACGTTTCGTCTAAACTAAGAATAGATAGCTGTCTTCAGGCTGATAATTTTAAAATATTCAAAAATCGAAAACACGTATCTATCTATAACTTCAGTGGTAAAAGGTCTTACATGAACGTCAGTATACTATTTAAACACTACATTGTCATTATTGTCAATTGTGACAGGTTAAATGATTGTAATTATATTGTCATTATTTCTGTTAATTATTCATCAGTGGCAATGACCGAAGTATCTGCGTACGTCAGATTTGTAAGTCTGCTCACTCTAATCGAAACTCCATTCTCCCTGCCACCGAGAACCAGTCTCATGAGATGTGGCAAATGTCTGCAACCCTGTCAAACGCCTCGACTGACTCTGGCAACAATGTGACAACTTTAACGTTTTCCAAAGTTGCAGCCACTTCACAGAGTGAAATGCATTTGTACAACCCACAAAACACAGATGTAGTTTGATACTGTGCTATCTATTCTTGTCTATAAAGAACATTAAAGTTTCGAATACTGAGAATTTTCTTGCGCGGTCCTTTGTCCGCCTAAAATTCTTTTTGTTCATCCTGAATTGTGGCAATATAAATGGTTTGTGCCTATTGTATTCATAAGTGGAATTAAGGCTACTATTATATTGTTGTTACACGTCGGTTGTTGTTCCTTTTGCACATACAGGGATGAAGATCGAGTCAGGCACTTAGTCATTTTATATTTTTGGCGTATTGTATGAATTATTTCATTCTCACAGTTCCAAAAAAGTTTTCAAATCACATCTGTAATTCCGTCGGCTGTAAACGCTTCCAAGAAGTACTGCGCCCTAGCCCTGGCCTATCCAAAAAGCAAAAATGTTTCTGATCAATTCTCATTAAATACATTTACGTTAGCTATAAAAAATTTTACTCTCGACGCTACCACATTTTAATGTTCACTGGGTTTAAAACCATTTCCTGGCATTTCCCTAACTCTCACCTACGGTACTTTTAAAGAATGAAGAGAAGGTAAAAGTACAAAACGTAAGAGAACACTCAGGAACAAAACGTAAAAGGATTCAGAAATAAGAGAAAGGAAAAGCGGCATCGCCTGAAATTGGAACGGTTCACGGCAAGGTCACATCTCACTAATTGTCGGCTGTTTGATACTGTCGATCGCGATAATCTATATATGGTCCGAAAAGGAAAAGGCTTCTTAAAAGACACGCGATGAACATCTGTTATAGTACGGGACTTAGCATAATAAGCTTCGAGGTTACGCAATAGTAACAGCTCTTCCCCGCCCCTCGACCAACAGCGTTGTCGCACGTTGCACTTGGTTATGCGTAGGCAAAGGCGGGGAGTGAAGCGACATGGCAATAACGCAGTCGCCTCGAAGCTTATATTGATACGTCTCACATAATAGTGAAAATATCGGTCTGTAGACAGAACACCAATAGTGTGACTACGGTCGAATTACGAACGCCTGCATGATTTCAAGTGATTCGAATATTAAATCACCAAAAATCCGACTCTTTGTCCAAACATACGTTTTGCAGAAATTATTTTTCCCGTTTCATGTATTGGACGACACCGGTAGCACGTGCATCAGTAGAGAACATTTCCGTGTAGAACAGCATCAGTGTTTCAGTAACACTGGAAGTCGCCCTGACGAGTGTCACACGTAAGCTCTAGTCGACCTAACAATATGAGATGTTTAAGCTGAGAAACAATCAGCCGTCTGTCGGGAGGAGGAGAGTTGGGAGTCCTAAGAAAAGATAGTGTGAAAGCTTGCAGGAAGGTAGTGCTATTAAGTCAGGAAACGTCATATAAATTAAGTTAATGGTATTAAGAAGAGGAGAAAAAGAAGAATAAAAGAAGAGAAAGGAAAAGAAGATGAAGAAGAAGAAGGAGAAAGAGGAGAAAAAACAGAAAAAGAGGAGGAGAAGAAGAAGAAGAAGAAGAAGAAGAAGAAGAAGAAGAAGAAGAAGAAGAAGAAGAAGAAGAAGAAGAGAAAAACAAAATTCTAGACATACAACTTACGGCTCCGTGCTCAGAGCGCCCGTGTTCTGAGCGCCAACGATGAAATAGTGCTCTGAGCGCCGATACTGATAAGCCCGTGTTCTGTGCGCCGAGCCTATCAGTGCATCATTAGATGAGGTAACACGTGGCTGGATATCTGTCTGTCCGTTGTTCTTTAACTCCGTAGCCAACATTAGCGGTCCTACGAAAATTTCTACAAATCATTGATAAAAAGACATTGCCCCACTAGTAAGCTCCCAGAACTGCAGACCTTTCTGTTTTGAACGAAATACATTTATTATTAAGTTAGTTATATTTCAATATTAGACAATTTCTTATAGTATCAGAAAAATTATGAAACCCCAACTACGCTACTATTTTATTAGTAACATAACAATTTAAAGCAGACAATCGTAAATTAAATATTAAAATTTCCGAACTTCTGCATTGGATTTTTAGTTAAATTTGTAACCAAAATACTGTACCTAAAATGATAAATAATTTAGTCATATATTTGCAGTTTATGTATGTTTCTATAGATATGTGTAGGTTGTAACGTCACAGAACGTTCCATAAAAGAAATCATTTATATAGTAAGTTAGCATAAGAGGAAAGTGAGGTGAACAGTATCGAACCCAAGTAGTCCCAAAAAATTGTGTAATTTTGTATAATAATTATTTCTATCAACTTGAAAAAACGACCAAACTATGACTAAGACAAAACCCCATATATATTATTAAAGTGAATAAGAGTGAAAAAAAACCATAAGACACTATAAGAGAGAGAAATAATGTCAGAATCCACCAAAATAAAGTCAATAATTATTAAGTTTTATAACTATGAATATGGTATTAAAAACTATTTTTTGTGAATAAATGGACATGATCCATCATTATATTATGTGATGTAAATAAAATAAATGTATTAAATGACTTAAATACATTATTATAAAGAGTTTAAGTTAAAATAAAAATTGTATATTTGCAATGACAAAAAAATATTAATGTGTTGGATTTGAGACCATACACCAAGATTTCATGAAAAACTTAATTATTATCAGATTTAAATAAAAACTATATGTAATTGTCAAGCAGACAATAGTGAACAATTTATCTTAAATAAAGGAAGCTGTCAAATGAATAAAAAGCAGTCAAAATAGCCAAAAACAGTGTTAACTAAAAACATGTAATAGGCATCTAATATTGTATAATTTATGAATTTAATGTTGCCAAAATGCAACCAAACTGTATTAGAAAGCTGTAATATGATATAAAGCAACTATACTAATATACCTGACTGACTTTAACATTGTAATAGTCAAGTCAGCAAAATATTTACTTATACCATGTATGGCTGAAGCCAATCATCCAGTACAAAAATAATCATATCTGGCTAAAATACTTACATAATACTAACAAAAATAAGATAGAAAGGTACAATACATCAGAATACCTTAATAAGAAACAAACTCAGTTGAAAGTAAAGTCAATTCTAAAAGAATTTAACTAATTAGAGTGAGATTTGTCACACCATAAAAAATGACATCTCAAGACCAATCAATGATGCTATGTCATCTTGTGATAAATATAATATATGTACAGAGTAACCAGGTATCACAAAAGATAGACAAAATAATAAACTCTGTGTGTATAGTGGTGAAATAATACATATATTAAAGAAAAAGACTAATCATTGTATTAAAAAACTGACAAGAATCTAGGCCATGAGCAGAGGCCATATAAAATTGTATTTATTTGTGTTTTATTGATGTTAAAATTTGTTTATTTTGTTGTAGGAAAGTAGTAGTAGTAGATGTCCAGCTTGTGGAAGGAACTTTGTAAATCCACAACAATTTTTGTTATAAAAATTGAGTTTTCAATGACAACAACTCAAGGTGAGGGTTGTATATTGTATTGTTTATTAGACTTAAGTTAATTAGATACCAATCATATTTAGTATCGCTAGATTCAGTTAAAAACAAGGAATCTAAATACATTAATGGCATACAAATTGTGAGTACTAATGTGAAACTGTTTGATAAATACCAGTGTAAATTTTGAAATATCCTTTGTATGAAGAATAAGAAATTCGTTCTAAAAGCTTCTACGGAAGTGAAAATTGTTCTATGACATTCCATTTCGTTTATTCTCGAACAATCTAGAAAGAATTTTTACACAAATATACCGGAAGTCGATGAAAACAGTCTACCTGATTTAGTATAAAAGCGAGACCAAATTCGACCCAAAAACACTTGAAGATTGAACTCCAGAACTGATGCATCTCACACAACACTGATCAACGCAGCTAAGGCGAAACCAAAAGAGGCGAGAAATCGACAAGACGGCAGGAAGGCTTTTCCCGTACATAGACATAACCGACTGACTTAACCTCAACGAGAGTCTACGCCAAAAAGTATCGCTGAAATAGAGCAGCGATACGGCAAATTTTAATAGAAATCACGCAGCCAGAACGTCGACGGCCCAGGAGGGACCAAACATTTAAATAGAGAACGAATTCTGCTGTGTTCGCATTGACTGACTAACGTGACAAATAATTCCCCCGAACGTAAACAAACAATACACTAAGCCTTCCTCAACACTGCATGGGAATCAGCGCTGCGGTGGCAGATTTCTGAATCAACGCTAAACAGATGATTCGTAGCGGCGGCGTTTGAACGAGATTCTACTGCCAAACGTCTTGACATAAAGTGCGGAAAAAGTAATGATCGCAAAATTTGACTTTAAATAGATTCAGTGTATACCCGAAGAGGCGAGATTGAGAAACTACCCGAAGGAAGTGTCCAGTGAGAGAATAAACGACCATTGGAACGTGAGTTACCAAAATTAAAGTCATTTGTTACCTGGTTACATTTATCACACAGTTGTACTTTACACGCCACACATACACCTTCAAATCACTTAGTTTTTTCTTGTAAGGCATCTAATTGATATGTCTTGGTAGTTCAAAGGAGTCACGTCCTGAGAGTAAAGATTTTTCACATATTAAACTCATGCTTTTCAACTGAGTCAGAATCTGAAATACTAGCCGATACTTGATTGGACATATAAAAAAATTGTCAATAATAATAACTTGTAAAATTTTTTTCTCTGCAATTTTATAATTTTTTATGAATGATAGTCCTTCAGACGATTTGTTTGTTTTTAAAGAACCATTAAACTTAACTGATTTTTCCAAGCTAAACTGACTTGTTTAAATTTTTTCGTAGATTTAAAAATTTTTATCAATCACATTTTTTTTTTTCTTGGAACAAACGTTTCCAAGTGGCGCCCACAAAAAGCATAGTTTTAAGTTGTGTTACAGGACTACATCACTGCAGAGGATCCAGTCAACAGAGTAAGTAACAAAAGTGCGCGGAGGTAACGCCCGACAAAATACAACACAAACAACAACACCCACTATACTCTTTTTGTTATAAATTGGCAGCCCAACTAGTGAGGCTTGAAAAAGACGGAACAAGCCCGGCAACTACCAACATATTAAAATGCCGCAACCAAAGGGAAAGAAGGTGAAGAAGACTGTGGAACCCGAGTTAAGTGTGGAAGACGGAGAGGCAGTACAGGTCGAGGAAACGGAATTAGAACCGCCCACACTAGAAATGGAAAGACCGGTACAAACGGCAGAGGAATTAGAAGAACAAACGGGAGAAGAACCCATACAAATGGTAGAACAGACAGAGAAACCCGAACCAGAAAAAATAACAGGGAGTGTTGACGCGAATATATTAATGATGATGCTCCAAAGAATGGAAGAAAATATAAATGAAAATATGAATAAAAACAGACGGGAAGATAAGGCGGAAATAAAAGGAAGTATAGAATCTTTAAAGGAGGATATGAACGAAAATACTAAAAAAAGTAATGAGCAAATGTTCCAAAGGATGGAAGAAAATATGAATAGAAATAAGGAAAAATTAGACAAAAACATAGAATCTTTAAGGAAGGATATAACAGAGAAAATAAATGACAATGGGAAAAAACTGGAGCTATTTCAGGAGGAGAATAAAAAAAGTATAGAGTCCCTGAAAAAAGAAATTAGCATAAAATACGAAACAGTAAACAAAACGATCAATGATAATAAAATCGATAGTGACAGGAAGGTCGAGAATATGGAGAAACAGTTGGAAAGGTTACGGGAGGGAAACAATACACGTTTCGAAAATATAGAGGAACAAGCAGTAGAGACCAAACAAGATGTTAGAAATCTCGAAAACAAGGTAAGGCAGAACCAAGACGCCATCATGCAGGAGGTGGGAGAAGTCCAGCACATCGCTAACAGGCTGGACGAACAAATAAAAACTAACAAAAATAGCATACTGGAAATAGACCAGAGAGAGAAAAACCTGCAGGAAAGATTAGAGGCGCTGAGAGACACACCAATGCTAAACACTCATACGTGTCATGGTGAAAACAGGGAAGTAATCAACTTCCAGGACTATCGACGAAACCCAATGGAATTTTTGGAAAGAATGGAGGAGGTTATTGGGAGAAGTAGAGAAACAAGGTGGGACAGGATAAGAGAGATGCTTGACGAGACGTTTAAAAATACTAAGGATAACTGGTGGATAGCGGTACGACCCGAAATAACGAATTTAGCAGAGTTTAAACGCCAGTTTAAGGAAAAGTATTGGTCAGAGACCGCAAAAAACAGGGTAAGAATGGACATTTTCTATGGCAAATACGACGCGTCCTATGGACAGTCCCCGACGTCTTATTTCCTGGGAAAGGTATGTTTGGCACGGAAGTTGATACCGCCGATCCCAGAAGAATGTTTGGTAAGGCAGTTAGTTAGCTGGACATTACAGCTATGGGATCAAGGATGCCCAATTATACCAACAGATTACCAAAATAGCCGATCTGGCCAAATTATTGGAAAATTGCGAATCCACAGGAAGGTTCCAGGATTACCAACCCCCCAATCGTAAGGTAGAGTACAACAACAATAATAACGGACCAAACCGGAATGGAGGTGGGAACGGTAATAATCTAAGCACCAATAATCAGAATAATAATATCCCACCAAATGGCCGAAATGATAACACTCAGGGCCCAATTAACCGCAACTATCCGGGACCAAACAGAGGTAATTATACCGGGAATAACTACGGTAGGAACTTCCACCAGGGAAACGGTTATCGCGGGAATAATTATAGAGGAAGTAATTATGGTCAACGTAATGGTTATCGCAACGGGGGAAACCAAGGAGGAAGCGATAGGAGAAACCAAAATGAGTACAGGCCCCAGGTAAATTATACAATGGCCAATAACCGACGGCCATATCCACCTAATGTACCCACTTACATGTTTTACCCACAACAGGCGCCAGCTAGCCAGGGTAACACGGCGAATAGCCAACCTATTAACGGTAATCCCGAGGTCAGGCAGGAAACACAGACGGGTCAGCAACCCAATGTTCCGGGAGACCGGGCCAATGAGACAGTGGCTCATTTAAACTAAACGCGGCAGTGAAAAAGGAAAACCGCCCTTCACTGAACCAATATTATGGGGTGACAAACGACGAACATAGACAGGACAAAGACGGGACTATATTAAGAATAAATAATTACCTTAAGGATATTAGAGAGGAGTTATTAGAAGAAGGTGACGATATCATTAAAAATAGTAACCAAAGGAATAATAGTATCGTGCAGATTAAAGCATATATCAATGGCATAGAAGCGATACTACTCATTGACACGGGGTCAAATGTGTCACTTATTGATAGCATTGAGTTAGAGCGGATTAAACAAAATAGTAATTTACCAATACCCACTCTACCGATAAATAACATTGTTTTAGTCGGAGCAACGGGGAGGCAAAATAAATCAATAAAGAAACAGGTGTCATTAGAGATGACTAGTAATGGGGTAACAATACCAATAGG
This sequence comes from Magicicada septendecula, assembly GCA_034769895.1. Classification (NCBI taxonomy): domain Eukaryota; kingdom Metazoa; phylum Arthropoda; class Insecta; order Hemiptera; family Cicadidae; genus Magicicada; species Magicicada septendecula. Next base: position 334,234,268 of record CM068372.1, read on the forward strand.
GTTATTAGTGGCGAGTAATTTACCCATGAGTATACTAATAGGCTGCGATATACTTAGGCCATACAATGCTGTGATAGATTTGGAAAGTAAGGTGATAACTTTTAAGACTAACAAGGGGATTTGGACCAATAATTTAATCGATGTCCAAGGAAGTGGTACAGACAATACACCTTATCAAGCGATAGTGAATCATTATTATTGTACCGATTGTCCAATCAATATGCCATTATATCAGGAGGAAAACCCAGAGTTGTGGTTAGAAAAATTAGAAGAAATACGGGATTTCCAAAGGACGAAAGCAAGGGGTCTGATCAGCGAGAAACAGGCGGAACAATTAATCGAGGTATACAACCATTATAAACACATATTCTCGAACGCTCCAGGTAAAGCCAGAGATTATCAGTGCACCATAAAATTCAAAACTCCGGTGGAATTTAACAGGAAATCGTACCCGATCGCATACTCGCTAAAGAACGAAGTCAGGGAAGAATTGAACAGGATGATAGAGGACGACATAATCGAGTATAGTCATTCGCCCTTTACCAGCCCAATCATAGCGGTGCCAAAAAAGAACGGAAAGGTACGTATATGTCTCGATGCTAGGGAGATTAACAAAATGATTGTTAACGACCGCACATCACCTGGGGAGATAGAGGAGATATTAAAAAAGTTCCACGGAATCAGATATATAAGCTCCTGGGATACGGTATGCGGATACTGGCAGATAGAACTCCACCCTGATAGTAGGAAATATATGGCATTCATATTCGAGGGCAGAAACTATCAGTTTAAGCGGTTACCTTTTGGCTTAATAAATTCTGTGGCGGTGTTTGTAAAGATAATGGACAGAATATTGGGGCAGGAAGTACTGAAGTTTACGACAGTATACGTCGACGACCTACTGGTGACTTCAGCGAATTGGGACGACCATTGTAATAGGGTTGAACAGGTGCTACAGAAATTATCGGAGAATAATATCACCCTCAAATTAGACAAGTCCCAATTCATTGCAAATGAGGTGAAATTTTTAGGATTTAATTTAACAGAACAAGGGATTACTCCATCCAAAGAAAAGGTAGAGGCCATACAGAAGTTCCCCACCCCAAAGAATAGGAAACAGCTGCAGTCATTTTTAGGAATCTGCAACTATTACAGAAAGTTTCGGTCCAATTACTCAGAATTAACTGCCAGGTTCCAAAAGCAGTTATCAGCTAAAGACAAATGGACTTGGGGACCAGAGCAAGATGGAGTGCTCAATATCATAAAGGAAAAGTTTTTAGAAACAGTAATGTTGCATCATCCCGACTTTACAAAACCATTTTTTCTAAACTGCGATGCCAGTAACGTGAGTTTAGGTGCAGCCCTCTATCAGGAAGATCAGGACGGTAACCATTTAGTAATTAGCTTTGCTAGCCGCGTGCTGAACAGTTGCGAACGAAACTACAATACTACCGAAAAAGAACTGTTGAGTGTAGTTTTCGCATGCGGTAAATTCAGGACATATATATTAGGGTACCCCATAACAGTTAGAAGCGACCACAAATCTATATCATTTTTAAAGCATTGTAAACTGAACCATGGAAGGCTGACTAGATGGGTTTTGGCCTTGCAAGAGTACAATATCACATGGGAATATATACCCGGCAAACAGAACGTAGGCGCCGACGTCTTATCTCGCGTCAATATACCAGACCAAACCTTTGACGGCGAAAAGGAACAATTAGCCAAGGTTTACCACATTATTAAGAGCAGGGAGGATTTAAAAGATATTTTGCACGAAATAAAGCCACAACAAGAGGCCGACCCGAAATTAGGAGATATTAGAAAAAGGGTACAGGAAGGCGATGAGGTCATAAACAGATTTTATTGTATACACGATGACACTTTGTTTATTAGGAATACCCCGCACCAGGAGAGTTGGAAATTAGTGATTCCACCAGCGATAGAGAGACCGCTAATAATCGACTATCACGATAGGTACGGACATATGGTTGCCCTTAAAGTAAGGAAGGCATTGGAAGAGCAAACATACATCAAGGGGATGAATAAGAAGGTGCAACTGGCGATACGGTCGTGCGATATTTGTCAAAAAGTAAAGTGTGATAACGAGAGGAAGGAAGGGGTCATGATACCCATATTATCTACCGAAAAATTGGAAAAGGTATTTCTCGATATCTGCGGACCCTTTCCACGCAGCGGTGGGAGACACCGATATAAATTTATCGTAATCATTTTCGACCACTTTAGCAAGTATACAAAGCTATACCCAATAACTAGGGCAACGACCAGGAAAATAATAGACATAATAATCAAACGTTATATAATGGAAGTGGGCCGACCGTATTCTATAATTACGGACCACGGTACTCAGTTTAGGGGAAAACTTTGGAAGGAAAGCTTGGGAGAACACGGAATAAAAACGTACAAGACGTCCGTATATCACCCGAATAGTAACCCAGCCGAGAGAGTGTTAAGGGAGGTAGGACGGTTACTAAGAACATACTGCCATAACGAGCAGAAAAGATGGCATGAATATGTAGCCTCTACCGAGGATTTTCTCAATTTCTCGCATCACAATACCATCGAGATGTCGCCATACACGGTTATGTTCGAAAGACCCCCACCACGAGAGATAAAAGAAATTATTAATTTTCCCGACGAGCCCGCATACCAATTTGAAGGGGCAAAATTTTATAATAAGGTGTTAGAAAAAACGGAACAGCAGCGGAAAAAATATATCAAATCACAGCCTAAGGCAATTAAATATGAGGTAGGTGAAAAGGTGTTAGTTAAAAATAGAGAATTGCCCAGTGCTATACAAGGCATAACGAGGAAATTGCTACTCTTATATACAGGGCCTTTCACGATAACCAGAGACAATAAAAACAATACCTACGAGGTAACTGACACAATTAGGAACAAGGTAAAAGGAACGTATAACCAGACTTCATTAAAAAAGTACAATGATTAAAAAAAAAAAAAAAAAAAAAAAAAATCGCAAGTCAAATACTCAATCAGTAACCAAGTACCATGACCAAAAACCAAAGTTAGATACAGCATCATAGAGAAGGTACCTTGACTAAACATGTCAACGTGAATTTTTTAACTTAGCCATAATTAGAAAGGAGGTAGAGATTTTTAAATAAATATTATTGTATAATGATTATTATTAATAAATATTACGAGAAGGACACATTACACCAAAGGCATAAAGATATATATAAAATATAGATTTATTTCCAATAGCCATGTCAACGTATATTTACCAGCTTACCCGTACTTGGAGAAGGAGAGAGATTGTTATTAATAAATATTACGAGAAGGACACCTTACACCAAAGGCATAAAGATATATATATAAAATATAGATTTATTTCCAATAGCCATGTCAACTTATATTTACCAGCTTACCCGTACTTAGAGAAGGAGAGAGATTATTATTAATAAATACTACAAGATGGACACCTAGTAAAGGAGAAAAGAGGGAGAAATACTGTCATATATTTGATACTAAATGGAAATGATAAATGATAAATGAAAAAAAAAAAAAAAAAAAAAAGAAAAGGAAAACAGTGTGTTACATAAGGAGGTAATGAAGAATATGAATATAGCTATTAACATTGAATGATTTTAAACGATAATTTTAACCTGCGGAGAACGATATATTAATATAATTGTGAATTAATCAGAAGAGTTTAAGAAAGGGAATTTATGTGTAGGAGCCTATGATCTTTGAATATTGTATTTTTTTTTTATTATTATTATTATTTGTTGCAAAGGTGCAATTATTATTTTCTGAACAGGGATGTGTTGCCTCTGATTTCAGTAGTGATAGACAGGAAGGGACAGAGAATGTATGCCATAGCGAGCCACTCTGACTCCCAACCCTCTATGTAAGTTAGGGAATTGATAGGGAATTATATCAAAGATTAATTATAAAACATCAAGGTAAAAAGGAAAGGAATAGGTGATATGACAAAGAACGAACTAGGAATATTGAGTTGGATTAATATATTAAAGGAGTAGTACAGGAATTTAATTATAAGATAAAAGAATGAAATATAAAGAAGCTAATAATAAAGGGTTATTATAGAGATGATAATTTCATCAAAACCAAAGATATGTTTTTCCAAAATTATCAACTTTAACGAAGAGGCATATGTAACGTCACAGAACGTTCCATAAAAGAAATCATTTATATAGTAAGTTAGCATAAGAGGAAAGTGAGGTGAACAGTATCGAACCCAAGTAGTCCCAAAAAATTGTGTAATTTTGTATAATAATTATTTCTATCAACTTGAAAAAACGACCAAACTATGACTAAGACAAAACCCCATATATATTATTAAAGTGAATAAGAGTGAAAAAAAACCATAAGACACTATAAGAGAGAGAAATAATGTCAGAATCCACCAAAATAAAGTCAATAATTATTAAGTTTTATAACTATGAATATGGTATTAAAAACTATTTTTTGTGAATAAATGGACATGATCCATCATTATATTATGTGATGTAAATAAAATAAATGTATTAAATGACTTAAATACATTATTATAAAGAGTTTAAGTTAAAATAAAAATTGTATATTTGCAATGACAAAAAAATATTAATGTGTTGGATTTGAGACCATACACCAAGATTTCATGAAAAAATTAATTATTATCAGATTTAAATAAAAACTATATGTAATTGTCAAGCAGACAATAGTGAACAATTTATCTTAAATAAAGGAAGCTGTCAAATGAATAAAAAGCAGTCAAAATAGCCAAAAACAGTGTTAACTAAAAACATGTAATAGGCATCTAATATTGTATAATTTATGAATTTAATGTTGCCAAAATGCAACCAAACTGTATTAGAAAGCTGTAATATGATATAAAGCAACTATACTAATATACCTGACTGACTTTAACATTGTAATAGTCAAGTCAGCAAAATATTTACTTATACCATGTATGGCTGAAGCCAATCATCCAGTACAAAAATAATCATATCTGGCTAAAATACTTACATAATACTAACAAAAATAAGATAGAAAGGTACAATACATCAGAATACCTTAATAAGAAACAAACTCAGTTGAAAGTAAAGTCAATTCTAAAAGAATTTAACTAATTAGAGTGAGATTTGTCACACCATAAAAAATGACATCTCAAGACCAATCAATGATGCTATGTCATCTTGTGATAAATATAATATATGTACAGAGTAACCAGGTATCACAAAAGATAGACAAAATAATAAACTCTGTGTGTATAGTGGTGAAATAATACATATATTAAAGAAAAAGACTAATCATTGTATTAAAAAACTGACAAGAATCTAGGCCATGAGCAGAGGCCATATAAAATTGTATTTATTTGTGTTTTATTGATGTTAAAATTTGTTTATTTTGTTGTAGGAAAGTAGTAGTAGTAGATGTCCAGCTTGTGGAAGGAACTTTGTAAATCCACAACAATTTTTGTTATAAAAATTGAGTTTTCAATGACAACAACTCAAGGTGAGGGTTGTATATTGTATTGTTTATTAGACTTAAGTTAATTAGATACCAATCATATTTAGTATCGCTAGATTCAGTTAAAAACAAGGAATCTAAATACATTAATGGCATACAAATTGTGAGTACTAATGTGAAACTGTTTGATAAATACCAGTGTAAATTTTGAAATATCCTTTGTATGAAGAATAAGAAATTCGTTCTAAAAGCTTCTACGGAAGTGAAAATTGTTCTATGACATTCCATTTCGTTTATTCTCGAACAATCTAGAAAGAATTTTTACACAAATATACCGGAAGTCGATGAAAACAGTCTACCTGATTTAGTATAAAAGCGAGACCAAATTCGACCCAAAAACACTTGAAGATTGAACTCCAGAACTGATGCATCTCACACAACACTGATCAACGCAGCTAAGGCGAAACCAAAAGAGGCGAGAAATCGACAAGACGGCAGGAAGGCTTTTCCCGTACATAGACATAACCGACTGACTTAACCTCAACGAGAGTCTACGCCAAAAAGTATCGCTGAAATAGAGCAGCGATACGGCAAATTTTAATAGAAATCACGCAGCCAGAACGTCGACGGCCCAGGAGGGACCAAACATTTAAATAGAGAACGAATTCTGCTGTGTTCGCATTGACTGACTAACGTGACAAATAATTCCCCCGAACGTAAACAAACAATACACTAAGCCTTCCTCAACACTGCATGGGAATCAGCGCTGCGGTGGCAGATTTCTGAATCAACGCTAAACAGATGATTCGTAGCGGCGGCGTTTGAACGAGATTCTACTGCCAAACGTCTTGACATAAAGTGCGGAAAAAGTAATGATCGCAAAATTTGACTTTAAATAGATTCAGTGTATACCCGAAGAGGCGAGATTGAGAAACTACCCGAAGGAAGTGTCCAGTGAGAGAATAAACGACCATTGGAACGTGAGTTACCAAAATTAAAGTCATTTGTTACCTGGTTACATTTATCACACAGTTGTACTTTACACGCCACACATACACCTTCAAATCACTTAGTTTTTTCTTGTAAGGCATCTAATTGATATGTCTTGGTAGTTCAAAGGAGTCACGTCCTGAGAGTAAAGATTTTTCACATATTAAACTCATGCTTTTCAACTGAGTCAGAATCTGAAATACTAGCCGATACTTGATTGGACATATAAAAAAATTGTCAATAATAATAACTTGTAAAATTTTTTTCTCTGCAATTTTATAATTTTTTATGAATGATAGTCCTTCAGACGATTTGTTTGTTTTTAAAGAACCATTAAACTTAACTGATTTTTCCAAGCTAAACTGACTTGTTTAAATTTTTTCGTAGATTTAAAAATTTTTATCAATCACATATTTTTTTTTCTTGGAACAAACGTTTCCAAGTGGCGCCCACAAAAAGCATAGTTTTAAGTTGTGTTACAGGACTACATCACTGCAGAGGATCCAGTCAACAGAGTAAGTAACAAAAGTGCGCGGAGGTAACGCCCGACAAAATACAACACAAACAACAACACCCACTATACTCTTTTTGTTATAAGGTTTATATCTAACGTTCTTCACAGATACTATAACACTCACTTAATGGAATAATAACTCATGGATATGATTTAATAACATATTGATTTAATCTTTGTAACATAAATTCCAATTATTGGAAAATTTCATTCGATACATACAGTTGTCACAGGGTCGATATTTATCTCAGGATTTATAGTTAAATAATTTTAATATATTTCGTGGGAATTCTTGTGGCTGCTACGAAAAGTTCCTTTGCATGTTGATTAATAATAGAGAGTACCTTTACAAACAATATATTACTTATAATCTAAAAATTTATACAAATTATATATTAAGTTACATACAAGTTTTGACGATATTCAATTTGTCCGTCTCAGAAAATAATGTAGTTTATCAATGTGTACAATAAATGTTTCCTTGTAATCACTGTTAGCTTATATATTGAATTTGGTTGCACTTTAAAATGTTGACTAGTGATTAGTGTTAGTGTAAATTGTTATATTGTCTAGTGGTTGTTCCTTGTTGAAAAAAAAAATATTGTCAAATTATACTTTACACATCTAGACGATATTGCTGAAGGGTTCCTGGTCGTTTCTGAATATTTTTCTTGATTGTGTGTATTATTTGTTCATGAAAATGGTAGTGGAAGGATTATTATCTTCGATGATGGTCCTTCAGATCTTCTTTCACACACGGGTCATCTATTTTTATATACTTTTAATTACCTCTAGACACGCACTATTCAACTGCTTTCCATCACAATTAACAATTAAGTGTTATTTCTTCTTTCTTTTTTACCTAACTCATACAAATTTCTTAAATTTTGATTGGTCATTTATGTACAGGTTAAATGTTATAGGATCAACACCCATTACCTACTTTATATTTTATAAATTACCTTTAATAGATAATTTTATTATTATACTCTAATTATATATGCAATGTTTATACAATTAATAATTAGATAATTATAAACAATTTGATACTAAACATGCCTCAGTTTATAACTGTAAAACCTTATTAATTTGAATTTCTATGATATGTGGTGGAACAATTTTTATGGTTTATTGTAATTTCTACTTTGACTACCTGAGATAAATATATTTACATAAATTAACTGGTGACATAAAATCTTATAACATATAACAAAACTCTTAATAATAATAATTGTTTTTGACAGTTTTAGTTTATTTATACTGCTAAACTATTGTCTGTATGATAAACTAAAATTCTGTCTAATAATAACAATAAAACACTTTTCATACAAAAATAATTAACACTGTTTAACAGTAGTCTGTGTCACTATTTATATTCTGTCACTCATATAACTGTAAGGTTTGTGTCCCTTTTTCTATCCTTAAAATATGTCGATACAATTTTGTTAATACAATTTTAATTTATGATTAGGTACTCTTTATTGGGTTTGGTTGTTATTATTCAGGGTAAGTTGATTAGGCCTACTAGGTTTATTTATTTCACTTTTTTCTGTTTACTGCCCTATTCTACTGGGTTATTTCTGGGTTTCTGGATAATATTATATAAGTCAAACCAAATAGTTTTCCTTTAATTTGCTTTCAATTATTATTTCTTGTTTCTTCTCTGGATCGGATTCCACTATTATTTACTATTCTTTTGTAACATTTGTTTCGTTACAAATTGCCTCCCTTCAGAAGTAATTATTTCTGAACACTTCATTAGGTGTGAGGACATAATTACTTATGTTATTTTTCCTTTTCTTCCTCATGATATTTTTTCATGGATTGTTGATTATAATCTTCTTTGAAATGGGGTCGGTTAATTCATACGTGTTGTTGTTGTTGTTTTTTGTTATGGTGTAGGGTCCAACGTATAGTAATAATAATTTCTTTGATATCCCTTCTAGAGTGCTAGGCAATACCCTGTTCTTTAACAAAACTTTCTCTCCTACTTCATATTTAATTATTTTACCCTTTATTTTCTGGTATTTATTTCTGCGTTTTTCCAGATTTTCCATCACCTGATTATAGAATTTTAATTTATTAAATTGGTACGGTGGAGACTTAGGAAATTTAATCAATTCTTGGATCTCTCTGGGTGGTTGTTTTTCATACATGGCAGTGTATGGAGTGCAATTTATAGATGGATGGTAAGCCAAGTTTAAAAAATCTTCTGTGGCTGATAAGTAATCAGGCCACTTCCTTTGTTGTTGATGACAATAGGTCCTTAAAATTCTACCAACCTCTCTCAGGATTCTTTCTGATGGATTGCTACTGGGGTGGTATACGGAGGTCTTATAGCTTTTGATGTTCAGTTCTAACAATGTGTTCTTCCATTTTCTGCCTCGAAACTGTGTACCATGGTCGGTAACTATTGAAACAGGTATTCCTATTTTTGGAATGTATTGAGTAGTTATTACTTCAAGAATTTTGTGCGTAGTTGCTCGACTGATTGGATACAATTTGATGAATTTGGTGAAGTGGTCCATAATGATTATAAGGTATTTATACCGGCTTCTACCTTCACTCCTAGGAAATGGTCCACATATGTCAATGAATAATTTTTCCAATTTTTGTTCTGACGATATAGGTATCATTACACCTTCCCTTCGTTCATTATTAATTTTGACCAATTGACAGATATGACAGGGTTTTATATAATTTTGTACCTTCCTGTGTATGTTCTTAATGTAACAATTCTCCTCCAATGCTTTCACTACCTTTACAGCACCCATATGTCCGTATCTTATGTGATATTCCAACACTAGTTCTTTTTCCATGATTTTGGGAATGATCACCTTCCAGTCTTCTTGGTTCAATGTATTTTTTATGAATAAAATTCCTTCTTGTTCACAATAGAATTGGTTTATTGAAGAGTTTTGGTTCGCCATACGTTCCTTGATTTTTATTAATTTTGGGTCTAATAACTGATTAGCTTTGATATTTTGTAATAATGCTTCCAAATCAGATCTGCTTTTGAGAATGTTGTACACCTTGATAATCCTTTCCTTCTCACCCTCAAATGTCTGGGTGTCCAGGTTTATTCGAGATAACACGTCTGCTATCACGTTTTGACTCCCTGGAATATATTCCCATTTGATATTATACTCCTGCAAGGCGAGTATCCACCTCGTAAGCCTTCCATGACTCAGCTTACAACTTCTTAAAAATGAGATGGACTTATGATCCGTTCTGACAGTTACAGGATATCCCAAAATGTACGTTCGGAATTTACTACAAGCAAAGACTATGCTTAATAGTTCCTTTTCTGTAACATTATACCTTCTCTCACAGTGGTTTAACACACGACTGGCAAAACTGATGACTAAATGGTTTCCTTCTGTGTCTTCTTGGTACAATACCGTCCCAAGACTGACATCACTTGCGTCACAGTTCAAAAAGAATGGGTGATCAAAATTTGGATGATGAAGGATTACTGTCTCTAAGAATTTATCCTTTATCTGTTGTAGTATAGCGTCCTGTTCATGTCCCCATGTCCATTTGTTTTTGGAAGACAGCTGTTCCTGAAATTTAGATGTCAATGCGGAATAATTGCGTTCGAACTTCCGGTAGTAATTACACAGTCCTAAGAAGGATTGGAGTTGCCTCTTATTCTTTGGTTGTGGGAACTTCTGGATTGCAGTAACCTTTTCTTGTGATGGAGAAATACCTTGTTCAGTCAAATTGAAACCTAAAAATTGAACCTCCTTCGCTATTAATTGGGATTTTTCAAGTTTTAGTGTTATGTCGTTCTCTGCTAACTTACTCAATACATATTCCACCCTGTGACAATGTTCCTCCCAGTTGGATGAGGTAATCAACAGGTCGTCTACATAAACTGTGGTGAATTGTAGCGCTTCCTGACCCAATACCTGGTCCATACATCGTACAAAAATTGCTACCGAATTGACTAATCCAAATGGCAATCTTTTAAACTGGTAGTTTCTACCCTCGAAAATAAAAGCCATATATTTTCGACTCATCGGGTGCAACTCCACCTGCCAGTAACCACAAACTGTGTCCCAGGTACTGATAAATTTCGTACCATGAAATTTCTTTAGAATTTCTTCTATTTCTCCAGGTGACGTACGATCATTTACTATGTGTTTATTTATTTCTCGGGCATCCAAGCAAAGTCGAACCTGCCCGTTCTTCTTCTGAATTGCCACTATTGGGCTAGTATATGGTGATTGGCTATGCTCAATTATATCATTTAACAACATTTTATTAATTTCAGCTCTAACCGCCTCCTTCAATGAATATGGTATAGGATAGGATTTTCTGTGGAATTCTGCTGGTTCTTTAAATTGTATTCTACACTGATAGTTTTTTACTTTTCCTGGGTTTTCTGAAAATACATGTTTATACTTCTTATATATTATAATGAGATCTTCTATTTGTTTTACTGTCAAATTATTTGTGCCTTGGTGTCTAAACTCTCTTATCTCCTGTAATTTACTGTTCCACAGGTCTTCATTTGTCATATTATAGATTATTTTTCTGCATTGGGTGTCATTATTTAAAAAATTTAATTCCCTAACTTGGTGATGGGTACGGTTCAGAGGGGCACCATCGCTTCCTATTAACTCTGCCGTCCACATAACACCTTCTGAGTTCAAGGACACCTTCTCCTTGCTCAAATCAATAATGGCTGAATATTTCCTCAGCATATCGCATCCGATTAATAATTCGAATGGTAGGCCGATTGCGACCAAACATATAATATTAATTGTAATACCTTTGCTTTCTATTTCCAATGACACTTGTTTTCTTACTGTTTTATTTTAACGCCCAGTGGCACCTATTAAAATAACATTATTGACAGGTAAGGTAGGTATTATATTTTTACTTTGTTTCTGTATTCTCTCCAGTTCAGCGTCGTTAATAAGTGATACATTTGCACCAGTATCTATCATTATTCGTGTAGGAATTCCTTCAATTTGAGCGGTTATGTATAAAATTTCATTATGCTGGTTGATTCTACTTGTCACCGTTTCCTCCAACAGTTCTTCTCGAAGATTTTTCAAATAATAATTGTAAATAATAGTAAGATTTTGACTATCCGTCCTTAAACTTTGGTTATTGTTATACTTCAAAATTCTTTTATTTTCCATAATTAGTGTTTCATAATTAGTTGGTAGTAATTTGTTATTACTATGTTTTTGAATTTGGTGGTTATTGTACCCAGTAGTTAGTAGCAGTAAGGGGTCGCGAGGGTTTATTACTGCCTCACTCCGTTTAAATTAAGGCTATCATGATTATTTTCCGGGCATGACTGTTGATTTGCCTGGACTGGTGTGCTGGTTCCTGGTTGTTCAACCTCTCGGTTATCTAATTGTTCACTTCCCCTTGATTCTCGGAAGTCCTCCTGGCTTCTACTTCTGACTCGGTTATAATGGTGACTCATCCCTCTGGGATTTCCTCTTTGATCATAACTGTTATTAAAACTGTTCCTCCGAGGTTGATGGTATCTCCAGTAATCCCCTTCTTCGGCACTGATGTAATTTATTCGGGGTCGGTACGAACGATTATTATTATAATTACCCTGATTATTATTGTTATTAACTCCTGAGTTACTCCTAAAATTATTATAATTTTGGTTTGTTCGGTAGTTATTATAATTATTATTGTTTCTATTACCCGGATGGTAATTTTGATTGGGCCTGTTGTTATCATTATTGTTAATTGGGTTTCGATTGAAGTTTGCTGGTTGGTTATTATTTGGGGTATAATTTTGGTTGTGATTACGATGGTTGACATAACTATTCCGGTTATTCATGTTATTATATTGATTATGATTCATACCATGGTTATTATTTTTTGAACTGCACTGATCAGTTCGTTGTCTGCTTCTTTTGTAGTAGCCCTCGTGTTCATAATTTTCTAATAAGTCAGCCATTCCGTGGACCGTTTTAATCTGGCTTCCCAGGCGTGCTCTGGCAATTCCTGTGTCATAATGGTATGCCATTTTAGTTACTAGGGATTCTTCTGGTATTCTTGGCTCTAGGTGTCTCGCCAAACACACCTTTCCCCAGAAGTAAGTAGTTGGAGATGTACCTCTATTTCCATCATATCGTCCCTGACAAATGTTGTCCCTTATAATATTTTGTATAGCTTCGGACCAGTATTTTTCTTTAAACAGTTTTTTAAATTGAGCGTAGTCCACTATCTCATTCCTGGTTGCTGTCCACCAGTTGTCCGTAATCTCCCTAAAATGCTCATCCAACATCTCTCTAATCGAGCTCCAGATAGTTATTCGATGTTTATTAAAATGTTCCTCAATTCTGGCCAGGAATTCCATGGGGTTTCTGCGATAATTTTTGAAATTAATTCCTTCTCTGGTTTCATTTGTGGAAACATGAGTAATATTATGTGGTCTGGTTCTAATTAACTCAATTTCTTCTTGATTTTGGCGTACCTGACCAGTTAAATTATTCACCGTAGTGTTAATATTGTCACACCTTTCTCCGGTTTGTTTCTGTAAATTCACTAAATTTTCTTGTTCCTTTTGTATTCCTTCTATTTGAATACGACTATTTTCTTGGACCTGGTCTATTCTGGTATTTATCACTGCTTTATTTTGTATGATGGTTTCGTTAGCTTTTCTCAATCTCTCATTAGTGTCAGCTATTTCTTGCTTCCTTTCCTCATCGATTTTGTCCATCTTCTGGTTAATTGTATCATTGACCTGTTCAATTCTACCATTAATTCTTCTTAAATTCTCTTCATTGATTTGTGTGAACTCTTCCTTCATTTGGTTATTATTTTCACTTATAGTTTGCTTTAAAGTTTCATTAGTACTTTCCTTAATACTATCAATTTTCTCATTTATCCGTTTTAAACTCTCATTAGTAGTTTCGTTTTGTTTCCTAAAATTTTCGTTAGTTTCTTCTTTGTTTTGGTCAAATCTCTCCTCCATCTGTTTTATTAAATTTTCACTCATTTTCTCATTTGTTTGTCTGTTATCTTCCTTGATGCTATCAATTTTCTCATTCGTTTGTCTGTGATCTTCCTTGATGCTATCAATTTTTTCATTCGTTTGTCTGTTTTGTTCCTCCATTTGTTTTAATAAGTTTTGACTCAAAATTTCATTTTGTTTCCTTGAGTTTTCAGTGAATTCTTCCTTCTGCTTCTTAAAATTGTCATTCGTTTCTTCCTTATTTCTGTCCATTTTTTCACTCATACTATTCATTAATTCCATTAATTTTATAAGATTCGGGTCTCCCCTATCTTCCTTTCTTGCTAACGTCTCCACATCCTCCACCGATGTTACTTCTTTCTCTTCCATCCTGACTTCCTTCTCTGCCTCCTTCGTCCGTTTCAACGATGTAGCCCTCTTACGCATCTTTATTATTTCTTGGAACTTATAGCAGTCGCCAGCTAAAAATTAGGAAATTAATTTGCTTGATTCAATTTCTTCACTTAATATTCCCTAATTTCAGCCTCACTAGTTGGTGCGCCAATTTATAACACTCACTTAATGGAATAATAACTCATGGATATGATTTAATAACATATTGATTTAATCTTTGTAACATAAATTCCAATTATTGGAAAATTCCATTCGATAAATACAGTTGTCACAGGGTCGATATTTATCTCAGGATTTATAGTTAAATAATTTTAATATATTTCGTGGGAATTCTTGTGGCTGCTACGAAAAGTTCCTTTGCATGTTGATTAATAATAGAGAGTACCTTTACAAACAATATATTACTTATAATCTAAAAATTTACACAAATTATATATTAAGTTACATACAAGTTTTGACGATATTCAATTTGTCCGTCTCAGAAAATAATGTAGTTTATCAATGTGTACAATAAATGTTTCCTTGTAATCACTGTTAGCTTATATATTGAATTTGGTTGCACTTTAAAATGTTGACTAGTGATTAGTGTTAGTGTAAATTGTTATATTGTCTAGTGGTTGTTCCTTGTTGAAAAAAAAAATATTGTCAAATTATACTTTACACATCTAGACGATATTGCTGAAGGGTTCCTGGTCGTTTCTGAATATTTTTCTTGATTGTGTGTATTATTTGTTCATGAAAATGGTAGTGGAAGGATTATTATCTTCGATGATGGTCCTTCAGATCTTCTTTCACACACGGGTCATCTATTTTTATATACTTTTAATTACCTCTAGACACGCACTATTCAACTGCTTTCCATCACAATTAACAATTAAGTGTTATTTCTTCTTTCTTTTTTACCTAACTCATACAAATTTCTTAAATTCTGATTGGTCATTTATGTACAGGTTAAATGTTATAGGATCAACACCCATTACCTACTTTATATTTTATAAATTACCTTTAATAGATAATTTTATTATTATACTCTAATTATATATGCAATGTTTATACAATTAATAATTAGATAATTATAAACAATTTGATACTAAACATGCCTCAGTTTATAACTGTAAAACCTTATTAATTTGAATTTCTATGATATGTGGTGGAACAATTTTTATGGTTTATTGTAATTTCTACTTTGACTACCTGAGATAAATATATTTACATAAATTAACTGGTGACATAAAATCTTATAACATATAACAAAACTCTTAATAATAATAATTGTTTTTGACAGTTTTAGTTTATTTATACTGCTAAACTATTGTCTGTATGATAAACTAAAATTCTGTCTAATAATAACAATAAAACACTTTTCATACAAAAATAATTAACACTGTTTAACAGTAGTCTGTGTCACTATTTATATTCTGTCACTCATATAACTGTAAGGTTTGTGTCCCTTTTTCTATCCTTAAAATATGTCGATACAATTTTGTTAATACAATTTTAATTTATGATTAGGTACTCTTTATTGGGTTTGGTTGTTATTATTCAGGGTAAGTTGATTAGGCCTACTAGGTTTATTTATTTCACTTTTTTCTGTTTACTGCCCTATTCTACTGGGTTATTTCTGGGTTTCTGGATAATATTATATAAGTCAAACCAAATAGTTTTCCTTTAATTTGCTTTCAATTATTATTTCTTGTTTCTTCTCTGGATCGGATTCCACTATTATTTACTATTCTTTTGTAACATTTGTTTCGTTACAATACTTATAACTGATAACAAAATATAAGGTTTTTTTCAGACATAGTTCACAAACGTTTTGAAAGCGATCCAAAATGAGTGTTGAGACATGGTAAATCTGTCAAGTTACTACGCATACAAAATACAGAGACTACAGATACGGATTTTCTATTTTAACTAAAATTCCTCGTAACTGTAACACCAAATAAACTTTTATAATTTTTATAAATCTTTGACTTCTAGTTTTTTGCCCTTAGTGCTTCTAAAATTAGCTTTTTGCTGTCATGTATCTTGACACGCTGATGTTTTTCCTTTGTACACACTCAGAATGTAATATACTCATTTGAACGTTTCACCTTGTACTGATATTCCTCGTGAAAAGTAGAGACTTTACTTTCTTTGAAGTAAAGACTCCATTTAGATCAAAATTCACGACTTTACTACTACTGTCACAACGATTGTCAAACCACAAATAAGGAAAGGTGGGAATAACAAGCTCATCTACGAATCGTATGGTCAGCGGATTTAAGGTATGCGGCTAGATTGCCACTCTAGTGAGTTTTGTCTTCCTTATCAATCCACTTACATTGCACATCATGCGTTTACGCGTATATACAGCTCAGCTCTCCGTCTCATAATCGTATTTTCATTTTCTTAATTACAGTTGATTTACTCACTTTCTTTTATTTTCTCCTCAATTTTGTTCGTGCCAACCATATGAGAAATCCCGAAATAATAAGTAGGATTATTCGCTAATGATCGATGTCCAAAGGCACCAATACATGCATAATAAAAAATTTCAAAGTGAAAGTTGCAGGCTTCTGAAAAATGTATAAGGCAATATTCATCCGTTACCTTTAAACATAAACTCCGCGTGCAGTTGTCAATCCGCGTCTTTCATATTTTACGCTTACGTAGAGAGTTTATAAGTATACAAGCCGGTACCAATTTGAAAGCTTGACCTTGAAACAGTTCCGACAGGCGGGGTAAGGAAGGTCGGGTTGTATGCAGTTGGAACTGAGAACATCCGCTGTCAATAAATGTTAATGCTCCGCTACGCTCTGCTTACATCCTTGATATTTCGAAACTTTTCCTCAACACTTTCTCGGATTGTGATCTTAAAATTTTACTTGGACTTTCAGAAAACGGTTAAGCAAAAAAAAAAGTATAGGTCATCGCTTTGGAAAAACGTTCCCCGCTGGATGAAAAAATGCTTACGCTCGCGTACTTTCCGATGCCTGTTTGAAGAAATTTACAATTACATTAATAACTTACAGCTTTAGTATTCAACTACTTCACAGAAAATGTATAAATTTAAGTATACCAAAGATTTGTTATTAATGAGCGCAAACTATTAAAATATGATCCGGTATAAAGTAATGCAAATAGTCAGTCACCTATAGAGTAACGGCACGATATTTTTAAGTAGATTATTAACTGTTGTCCTTGCCAGCTGTCATCAAGGTTAAGCTTTAAGATTGGTACCGGCGTGTATATTTACGCACGCGCGCGTGTGTCTGGAGGGGGTGAGACAGTTTTGTTTTACATGGGCAAAATAATAACATTTCTTACGCATTATTTTACTTAAATAGATAGACATAATTACAATATTCCAAAAATCTAATTAATACAGTACTGTATTACAATTTAAATTATTGATAATATAATAATCCCTTAATTACGTTTGTAAATAATTGTAGATCCAGTAACCATTGAATGTTTATTGGAATTGGTGCAAATAGCAATACATGTCTAAAAATATGTTATAACTGAATGCATATTGTAAGAGGTTCAGTAATGTATATTATTAAAAGTTATTATTATTACTGGCACTGAACACACTTATCCATAAATTAGAGAAATATGTATAAAATAACAGAACTACTGATATTACGAACACAAAATTATGGTAAACAAATCAATCATGTAACAATGCTTATTACTTAATATTTATATTTTTGTAAAATAATATTTACCGAGTACATCGTCTACACAGAGTGATATAGTCTATTGTTAAGTTATGTAGACGTCGACATTATCTCTCTCTGTGCCTCTCTCCCCCTCTCTCTCACTCCCCATCTCTCTCTCTCTCTCTCTCTCTCTCTCTCTCTCTCTCTCTCTAGAAACATACATAAACTGCAAATATATGACTAAATTATTTATCATTTTAGGTATTATAGTTAAAAAATTTAACTTAAAAAACTAACGGAGTAGTCCAAAACTTTTAGTAATTATTTTATGATTGTCTGCTCTACAGTTATGTTACTAATAAAATGGTAGAGTAGTTGGGTTTTCGTAATTTTTCTGATAATATGAAAAATTGTCCAATATTGGAATTTAACTAACTTAATAATAAATGTATTTTGTTCTGGGACCTTACTAGTGCTGTGATAATAGCTTTAGTAATGACTTGTACACATTTTCATTGGACCGCTAGTGTTGGCTACAAAGTTGGCGAACAGCGGATATACAGATATGCAGCCAGGTGTCTAATGATGCTTAGATAAGGTCGGCGCACAGAACACGGGTTTATCAGTATCGGCGCTCAGAGCACGATTTCAGCGTTGGCGCTCAGAGCACGGGCGCACTGAGCACGCTACCCAACTTACACAGGTAATTTATTTAATGTGATATCAGAAATAAATGTCATTTATGCATACAATGAAATCATGGAATATTGTAGAAAACTAATTAATTGATAAAAATTCTGATAGAGAAAAGTAGATAAATTACATTTGAAACCGTAATTTGTAAACGTCAGGATTTTTGAGGGCGATAGCTGATCTTGTATAATGTTTAATGTAAAAATGCTATACGTTTATGAACTACAAGATGTATTCATGCGTCTTTTTGGTCGAGACAGACGTTTTATCAGTTATTCAAACCGCATCTGGAAAATTCAAGGTCTTCTTCGTTTCCATCTACTCGAGAGTTTATCAAACCTGTTTCGTATTATATAACTTTTGCTACACAACCGTCGTCGAAAGTAAAGCCTTTGACTGGAGCCTTTCAATTCTCGTTATCCATGCGTTAAGTCAAACACAACAATAAAGATAGCAGCGACGCAAACGTGTATTCAGTGCAGATGTGACCAACAAAGGTCACAGGTGACTGGTGGATCAACTTTTTGCATTGTGTCCGCATTCCTTTATAGCCTAGATTATCTCGCGCGTTGGGATTCACCCGCTACCCGTTTTACTGGTTATCCTTTACACCTACCTCTGTCTCTACCACTCCCTCTCTCTCTTCAATTTTCTTTTCTGTATCTGTCGCTCCTCCGTCTCTAATTATCTCCGTTCTTTGTTTTCAAAAGCCTGTGTCTCCTTACTGGTGGACGGACCGGCCATGCTATAAGGATGAATCCATCTGACTTTATAAGAAATCTGTTTCTGCAGAACACAGGTGGCAAACGAAAACTGAAAAATCAAACGTGAGATGGCAACATCTATGGACAGAGGTGCTGAAGTGGGTGGAATGCGATGACTCCAAGTGACGGAAATCATTCGGGAAATGTACTTCAGACCGAGGCCAGACCAGCGTTGTAACGCCATGACGGTGGGACCAAGAAGTCATTAAAATAAACGTAATGTAGGTATCTACTTCATTCTGTCAACGAGACACATCATAGTGAACGGTATAATTCACCGTCTTCGGCTATTAATGTTACAATACAGTACGTACGGTTATATTGTTGAAGTGTTTATGGCCTCTTTCTGCAGCTTTTGGAACTGATATGGATATTCACACTTTACATGACTTTTACTCTGACATGCAGGGCAGTATTCAGGACCTTTGAGACGCCTAGTATTTACTACAAGAAGGACCTCGTCCAGGAATTTCACATTTGAAATCTTAATTATTCCCGGCCCCCCATAAAACAATGATTTTTATTTTACCTTCATTGTTTTAATAATCCCGTGTTATATATGTACTACAAATTGAGTTCAGAACGATTAAAAATTATAATGAATTTTTTGTTATACTGTATTTGATTTTGTGTTTGATTCTCTAAAAATAGGCAAAATGTGAGGGGGATGAAAAAATATGAGTGGGCAACAATTTGAAAAAATTGCAATAATCTATGACCAAAAAGTGTATCAAAAGTTTAAAAACATTGTATACCACCATGCCGGTTATCAGACTAAAAAGAATTTTAATCCAAACACGAATGTAGTGTTTACTATGAAATTTCTTTAACTTTAAGGGAACCATGGAAAAAAGATGGCAGTCAAAATTTTGAAAAAAGTTGTAGAGTCTAAGTGGGGCGACGGTACTCCCTTAAAAAACCGTAAGATTTTTGTTTTTCATATAGAATAATTAACTTCTATGATTACTATATTAGATGTATACAAAAAATAAAATTAAAAAAAATATATAAAACATGAGAAACTTGGTACGATTACCTCCTAATGACGTTTCTCGCCTAACCCTACGAATGGTACCCACCAAGAAATTACTCACAGCTTTAGAAAATCCAGTTTTATTAAGTTGATTTTATGTAATAATAAACGTATTTTGTTCGAAACGGCGAGCGAGTTCTGCAGCTCACGAAACTTCCTAGTTTTACATTATTTTCTTAAAATTTTATACGATGAGCAGTACGGTATGGTATGGTATGGTATGGTAAACTATTATTCAGTTCCTCTCTGTACAATAAGTTGTCTGCGTCGAAACAATGAAACATTTAAAATACACATAGTGCGGTCGATTGAAACCAAAGAAATTTGAAGCTTCTACGTAACATTCGCCACCTATTACAACTTGATTTAACGAATGATAAGTATGTTATAAATGATAGAAGACTGGTTTCTGTACCTTCCGTGGTTGTAAGTCGATGGACTTGTCATTCAACGTTGGACGCGTTATCGTAAGCTTGTCTTGCGCAAGTTGAAAGAGGAATCTTCTCCCCACTTAGTGTACCAACCACCTCGTTAAAGAATTACAGTAGACGTTATTGTAAGAACTTTTTCTGTAAATTTTCATTAACAAAACGTGCTTTTATGCCTATGTTTTTTTTTCTGATTGGCACGAAATTAGTTAAAAATATTTGGGGGCCGGAATGTGAGGCCCCCCACGGCCAGATCCACCGCGACTGTCACGTTCGTCTAAAGGGAAACACGAGGCTTGTTACAGTGCACCGAACGCTTCTGGTTAGTGACTACAAGAGCCTGTGACGAAAGCTTGAAGCTGTGATGAAATGTGGTGTCATTAATGTGGCGGTTAAATCGTTAATTCGAACCGTTGACTGCTGAAAAAGTACCTACACTGTAGTAATATTTCGGTTCATCAGATTTGTAATTGTCACGTTCACCACAATTAACTAAACGTTAAGCACTGCGGTTTATTTAGGGACACCATTAATTCGATAGGTCCATGGCCAGCGGTATAGGCGAATAAACGAATGAGTGTCATTAAATACAGTGTCATTGTCCGCACTGCTTGCATCATTAGACGAATATAGCTATAGTCGACAATTTGTTTATTGAAGTATTACGTCGATAATTTTATTTTTAATTAAAAAAATATATCAGACAGTCACAAACAAGGTATGAGAAAAGTTGCGCGAGTTGTATAACCTTGGGAAATGATTTGAGATACTGTCCTATTGGATATTTTTTCGGTTCTTGTGAATCGACGCCAGGAAAATTGTATTTCTCCTTTGACATTTATTTACAGGTCTCGGTTAATTAATTTTTCCATTTGGCATTCGTTAGCGACAAGGCAAATACTATCGAACATATATTATCTCTCCCTTCCCTGTTTCTGTCTGTCTGTCTACCTCCCACTTCTCTCCCTCCCCTTATATCGATATTAGCGCCAGACGATCCTTGGTCCTCCTACTGTTATGATTATCGATACGATTTGTGCCTTTGCTTCTCTTCTATAACGTCATAATCTAACTCGCGTATCCTTTAATTCCATATCTTTGCATAGAGAATTATAAGTTCAATTAAGTGGCGTAATGTTTTGTAACTTTTTGGTATTATTGCCGTGTCCCGAAGGTTTTCTGACTTCAGTTGTTCTAGTGGTTGTATACGATACGAATGAATCTTTTATTACGAAGTATCCTCCACACCATGGTGGTAGCGAAATTCCGAACCGCCGAGATAGATATCGTGTACTGAGACCGGGAGTGCATAGTTTTTTCATTGATAACAGCCTTATGTTGGGTTAAACGGTCGTAGAGTGCACCAATACTGGAATGTGAACCTGTCTCTGTCTCTCGTAGCATGCAGAATATGTCATTGGTTTTTGGATTCGGAAACCTGCGGTTAGGATAACGTTATGCACATTCTCTAGCAACAGTTTTAAGGCAGCAGCGTAAAGTTCTTCAGTCGTATACAATTACGTCACTACCGATCACACTCAAATTAACGGTTAATGGATAATGCTTCATCACACCCAAGTGACTGATTTAATGGTCAGAGAACAACAATTGGTTGCTTGCTCTAATGACAACACCGAGGCTGATATACCAGCAACTGATACACATTAAACTTACAAAATTATCCAAACAATACATTCTGAATTTAAATCTCGATCAGTTCTTTACAGTGTATTGCCAACTTATGAAATACAAATTTCTCAAATATTCTTATTTGACCACTGAGGCCAAAACAATGAGAAAAAATCTTTATTTAGCCGTGACTTAAAAAAAAATAATTTCTGACATATGTGTGTATGATATATATACTTTACTTAGACCTGTAGAATAAACTTTTAAAATGAGGATAAAACTTCGTGAAATAACCTGTAAACAAAAATTTTCTGTTCTTAAAATTGTACTTCTCGCATATGGTTAGTATATGCCATATTTCGCTGTATGTACTTACACTTCAGGAAGTAGAAATTTTACGTTTATACTTTGTGTGTGTGTGTGTGTGTGTGTGTGTGTGTGTGTGTGTGTGTGTGTGTGTGTGTGTGTGTGTGTGTGTGTGTGTGTGTGTGTGTGTGTGTGTGTGTGTGTGTGTGTGTGTGTGTGTGTGTGTGTGTGTGTGTGTGTGTGTGTGTGTGTGTGTAAATACGAGCAGTACGGGCTTGGTTTCGTGAGAAATATTTAAGGCATTTGAGAGGTGTCAATGAGTGACGAAGACCTCGCAGGAAGGCAATCAAGGGTACGAGGAATCCGTAGCTATTTCCTTGTTGCAACAATGTTATGAAATTATCTGTTAGTTTTTTCAATTACAACTGTTACACGCACGCACTGCTGTTTTGAAACTAAACACGTGTCGCTGGTAAGTAGTAGTTACGTACTTCTAGAAGGTTCTACTTTCGTTCAGCATTGAAATTAACAAAAACTGGCAATACTGCCTCTCGTTTCTCACTTTACGCTGCGTTAACAACTTAATTACAATGTTAAATCCTCCTTTCTTTGTGTTCAATTTTTCCTCAGGGTATCTATTTTTTATAGGATCGCATATTTAAAAAAAAAACACTGGAGCAACGTTATATCTTTACAATGTAACACTGCAACTCTGAGTCAGAAAAGACAAATGAATTCCCAGACCAACTGACGTCTTAATAATTGTTTAAAAACGGTATTGAAATACAAGTAATTAATACTGGGAGACCGGTCACGTGTCATCATCATCTTGATGCGCTTTAGTATACGTCTTCGTTTGTCTCGAATTTCACGCGAAATGTTTCTCTCAAATTCTTCCTTCTACGCGGAACATACTACCTAGTCATATGTGATACAACACTCACAACAATCTGTTTCTAACAGCAAAGTATGCACACAAGTTTGCCAGCTTTTGACGTATGGCTTTCAGGTTCTGCACGTTATCTTATCTTGAATTGCTGTTACTTAAAGATAAAATTCCAGTTATCTGACGCCATATGATTGACAACACGTTGTACAGGAAAACATTAAGAGAAGTGTTGTTGAAAAACTATTCTACAAGCGACTGGGGCTGGGGCTGTGCCAGTCTTCGATATACACATACTGTATATGACGAAACAAAGCACACGGACTTTAAGCGGCGAAAATAATTTTCTTCAGCACGTCAAGTGATGTGTAAGGGAAAGATCGTCCTTGGATGCGTGGGATATCAGAGAAGCCTGAAAACACAACAATGATGACTGTATTATTCAAATTGGGCCAACCAAATAGAGCGCGGATACTGAATGTCTGCAGACTTCCCAGGAGGAAAGCAACCTAAACGATGTGTAGACCTTGAAAATTAAAACAGACAATTTCGTCTAATCCATGAACGATGAAGAGCAAAATTTTTGTATAAAAATAGTAGAGACGAAGTCGATACGTTAAAATGAAAATAACAGGATCGGTTAATTGTAAACTAAATAGTTAAATAAACTTTTAAAAAAAAAACCCCTTTTAGTCAACACACCTAATTCAGTCAAAGGATATCGCTACTACCTGCACATTTAAATATTTATATCCATGACACTGAGAAAAAGCCGAAGTCAGGTGTTAAGGGGGAAATTATGAGGATATTTTGCTGCGCTCACGACGACAATACAAGTATGCATGTTGATATACGTACAGCACATAAGGAAGATATGCATACGTATTGTGTGTCGACTTTCAAATATGTAAGTTTGAAGCATTATCACTTGAATCAAATATTTAAGTCTTATAAGTCACGACACTTTCATAATGTAAAAAAACAATGTTTTTATGGACTAGTTACTAGTAAGGTAAAAACTAATCCTATGATATTCTCTAAACAGTTAAAAATTCTGAATTACATAAGAAGTTGGCAAAATGCCAAAGAGTTTATTGTTACAACGATCCCACAAATTGTCGTATAGTACAGTGGAAGCAGAATAACTGACACCAATGAAGTCACTGATTACAAACTTTAATTACACACAAACAGCAGTTGTAAGTGAACAAAGCACGCTTGTACAATAGTTCAAGTTAAATTTGTCCAACAGTAAATGTCACCTGATAAATTTACAGTTTTGCACTAATTAACACAAAATAATCACTTCTCAATAAACCGCAACAATCACTGAGAAAAGCACTGTACACTCGCCAGGTGTAACAGAATTGGGCCGTTTCGAAATCCAATATTTATACCTTCGCTGCCTTGCACTGTAATGAGATAGCGGCCCTGGGTGCTGGTAGACTAGTCGAGTAAACATCAGGAAGGGACACGGACAATCTTGAAGAATTCACAGAATGATCTCCAAACAACTGGAACAGCCTCACGTGCCCAGACAAGCCATCTTGTCTTGAGTTGGCACTCAGCGCTGCGGTAACTAATTATTCCCTCAGCGTAGTAATATACGACCGCGTGTAGGTCGCTAAAGAGCAAGTAGACGCAGAGGACTTGGATAAACTTTTATAAAACAGTAGATAACCCACTCCATTATTTGCTACTGTTTTATGACAGCGAGAAATGGGTGTAGACAGAGAAACAAGAGCAAACAAAAGAAAGTATCAGAATACAATTTCAACGGAAGATATAGTGGCACTCAAGAAAATTACGAGTTGTATATAATTACCTAAGGAAGCACTGAACGTGCAGAGTGTAAACTGAAATATGGGAGAATAAAGTAGCGACTTCGATAGACAAAGTCACATTGAGCCTTGGAACGCGGAACATGTGTTTACATCGCTGCTCACGAAGGGTATGTTCGCCTCAAAGATTTAGAGTGCGCAGGGTTTTGTTTTACTGCACCGCGGAAATCGCAAAGAGTCTAAGCCAATAACTTTATGACCTTCCCCCCGTAGTCTGCATAGACCTTATTTATTGTATTATACGTCCTCTCACGTCTGCCTCCTGCTTATTAGAGACCTTAATATCACTACTGCAATTTTTAATGTTTTTTTTAATAGCCACTAGCCCGGAAGTCAATGAAAATGTTATTAATTTCCGCATCTAAATTGGTTTCAGAGGAACGAAGTCTAGTGACTCGATTATGTAAGGACGAATGCCTGCCCTCTTTACATGATTAGGGGTATTGTTCGGGTGGTTTCCTGAATATTGTGATAGCAAAAGTTCGTCATTTAGATTGTAATGTCTATAGTCCATTACAGTCATCTTTTAAAGAAGTTATCCCATATACTCATTTCCACATGCTGAGTCGATTTGGGGACTGAAAAACGCACTTTGATTTTATGGTGCGCCCAGGAATCGAACCCAGGACAACTAGGTTCTGGTCTAATAAGTACCAAGTTGTTGTCCAATTACTATTTCCATATTGTCGTTCCGTTTGTCTTTGAATTAGTACCGGACGTCTTGCGCGTGTCTCTCTTTTTTTTTTTTGAAGGCTTTCACGAATACTTCTTTTCTCCCATTTTACAAAAATTTTCTAATTTTTTCACTTTACTGGTCTGTTTTGTTATTAAGATTTTCTGCATTACCAAAATGCGTTTGACTTTGAACTTCGTCTGATCTTTGCAAGTTACACTGTCTAAGTCTCATTCCCATGAACATCTGTCTACTGGTGAAACCCCCCTTTTATTTTATAAGTTTTTTTTTTATTCTTTTTTTTTATTTTTATTTTTATTTTATTTTATATATTTTTGTAATATTTTTTGTGTAAAGAGGAGAGACATAATATTTAGAACTAGGTGGTGAACCTAGAGGAAGCATAAAGTGTGCAAAGGCCCAAGCTACAATTACAGACATGCCCCCTGGTGAATGACAGGACTTGCAAATGAAAAACTCTGTTAACAAAACAAGCGTGAACTTTATTGAGCATGCAAGCATTTACATGATATTGCAAGCCGTAAATTTAACAGTGAATAAAACCATGAGTAAAATTGAACTACATGATTATATATATGTCAGTATTGTTCACAGCATAAGATTGTGAGTGAATTTGAGCTTAAATATAAATTGTATAGACCCTGCCACGCCATGTCCAAGTTAATTCTTACAATAATTTTGTTCACAGGTAACATTGAAATCTTTGAGTGCTATATAAAGTGAAAATTAAAGAGGCTAGCCTTCTGAGTAATTCTGTAAGCACATTTGTTATGATATCATAATTTCTGACACATTCCCCGCCAAAAGTGAAAATTACACACAAACACATACATAACATATATAACACACATCCACCATTTCTGTACTGAACCTCTCACAATAACCCCTTGCAATAAAGAACAAATAAATATACATATATATATATATATATATATATATATATCAATCGCTTTCTGCTACAGTCCGTTTCTTGATGTATATATTACTTTAATATTTATAACTAAATTTACCTCAAGATATACTTTTTTCCTATTAGGAACATGTTCGAGAGTTCCTGTACTCTCATCTTCAGCCTTCGCCATCTTGTTTCTGGTGAAGTATTTGTGTTCAGTTGGCTTCTGGATGTTATTAAGGTAGTTTGTTGGTCTTTGGTCTTTTAAAGTTGCATTATTGTGTGTGGTTGTGGTATCTGTTTTTGTATTTTGTGTATTTTCGATGTTGAGTGCTTTGAATATTGTGTCATGTTTTGTATTGATTTGTATTTGTTCTGCTATTAGTTTGTTTTGTGTTTTATGTTTGTAAATCTGTAAATTTTCCCAAATGTTCATTATGGTGCCTTTGTGTGGTATATGTTTTATTAGTGTTACATTGGTTATGTCTGGGAATTCATGTCCTGTGTTTATTGCATGTGTGGCTAAATTGGATTGCTATATATTTGGTTTTTTGTATGCATTTAGGTGTTCAAAATAACGTTTTTTCAACAAAAAAATCAAACAAACAAAAAACAGCTGAAAAAACGTTATTTTGAACACCTAAATGCATACAAAAAACCAAATATATATAAATCCAATTTAGCCACACATGCAATAAACACAGGACATGAATTCCCAGACATAACCAATGTAACACTAATAAAACATATACCACACAAAGGCACCATAATGAACATTTGGGAAAATTTACAGATTTACAAACATAAAACACAAAACAAACTAATACCAGAACAAATACAAATCAATACAAAACATGACACAATATTCAAAGCACTCAACATCGAAAATACACAAAATACAAAAACAGATA
Organism: Magicicada septendecula; assembly: GCA_034769895.1. Lineage (NCBI taxonomy): Eukaryota > Metazoa > Arthropoda > Insecta > Hemiptera > Cicadidae > Magicicada > Magicicada septendecula. Next base: position 334,262,304 of record CM068372.1, read on the forward strand.
CCACAACCACACACAATAATGCAACTTTAAAAGACCAAAGACCAACAAACTACCTTAATAACATCCAGAAGCCAACTGAACACGAATACTTCACCAGAAACAAGATGGCGAAGGCTGAAGATGAGAGTACAGGAACTCTCGAAACATGTTCCTAATAGGAAAAAAGTATATCTTGAGGTAAATTTAGTTATAAATATTAAAGTAACATATATATATATATATCCATCATTTTCTATATAAGTAACTCGATGTTTCTTGCAGTAATTATATAATTTGTGTTTGTGATGTTTTCAATTTGTTTCTTCTGCAAGTAGATAATATTGTATATTCTTTTTAACACCTGACGCACGTTTCACTGAAACGTGCGTCAGGTGTTAAAAAGAATATACAATATTATCTACTTGCAGAAGAAACAAATTGAAAACATCACAAATTATATATATATATATATATATATATATATATATATATATATATATAACAAAGCGAACTTAGTAATTCTCAGTTAATCACCAGTAATATGCAAATATAAATAACACGGGAAATAGAAATATCCCCCAACAGAACCAGAGACTCAAAAATATTAATCAACTACCACATCAATAATTATGAAGCAACTCCGCGTATATAATCATGAAAATAGTTTAAGCACGTGAAGAAATCAGACAGCCCCCTTTAGTCCGGAATTCTGCCATGACCTTATGACATGAACAAGCAGAAAATAACTAACTCTCAAATAGATTTAACTAATTAAAAAAAGTAAAACTTAGAGCAGAGCCTGCGGATACCTGTGTGTGTGTGCAATTTCCTTATTTAGTATAAGGAGGTATAATAGGTTGCATAAGACTTAATTATATAAGGTCCACACATGTAGGCACAGAACTTAACGTGAGAGTTTTTGCACAACTTGAGCAAAAAAAACGCGGCCTGATGAGTCTGCTTCTGGGAGCTTCTGTGGATTCACAGTGTAGTGGTAGTTGAGAGAGTATAAAATAAAGAGAATGGTCCCACCTGGATCGTCCAGTGTACTTAAGTAACCCTGGTTAACCTGTAGCGTCTTGGTCGCACCAATAAGTCCTGGGGCAGAGTTCCTCCACGAGTGTGTCTGTGTGCGTGAGTCCCAACTGACGGCATCTCATGGCTTAAGTGTAATCTCTGCCAGAAGGGTAGGCAGCTGTACGTCTACACCCGACACCCATCTCGCCCTTGTTCGAGCACCTGTGACAGGCAATGAGTTGTATAGGGTGTCATAAGGAACATGATCTCACCACAGCTCGCACACACACGCCATCATTATAAAATTGCGAACACACACTCTAATGCTCAGCAGCAACCAGAAACACATCACCACTTATTCGTATTAACATCGATCGGACCACCAGATGTGCCTTATTTCACTTAACAAACTAATTTTGTTTAAGTCTTTCATTCATGACATGATTCTTCTATGTATACTATAATTATTAACGACACAAAAAAAACAGCTGAGTGTAAGATATCTATTATCATTTTGCATTGCTGTAATCAATTTAACACGCTACATTCACTTCCATACTGAGTTAATTTCTAATTTAATTTAATGCCCGAATTGAAGACTAACACACATGCACACACAAGTTATCGTTTACCATTAAAGCTGAAACACTCACAAAAAAAAATATTTTGGGGTTAAAATATTTTGGAAGCACGTTAAAATAATACATACCTGGAGCAGAACTTTAATTTAGCCTCTCATAGAGAAGAGCAACGGAGTCTGAACAGATGGGTGCCGTCAGTCGAGACCAGGCTACCTAGCTGAGGGTTCAAACAGAAATGAGAACGATTTGATGGAAATGTCTAACCACGAAGGTTTGGCAAAGGCAGGCTCACGCAGATCACAGCTGAGCCTGCCGACTGAATATCGTCGCTACACAACAAACCGTCTATATACGCAGCGGCGACGCGATGCAGTGGCACTGCGTGACGTCAAGAACCCGCCCGTTTTAAAAGAACATCACCCGTCTCGGCAACCGCCTTTCTCGGGCCGAACAAAGTACGGCACACCCTCACCCCAAAAGGGTAACATGGTTGACCCAAACCAAACCAGTACTCGACCTCGACTGCCGTAGGGATCCTGGAAAATCTCAGACTCTTATTCGCACTTGGTGGGTTCAGTGCCTCAGGAAAACGAAAGAAGCAGAAGGAAGGGGTGTAAGTATGCCAATGTGTGTCTGAAAGAGAAGGTGTAAGTGTGCGTCCTGCATGCTCGCCGGGCCCTGGTCTGCATGCAGAGATAAGAAACAGAGAAGAAAAGGAGAAAGACAAGAATCGCAGGATCCAGCTCTGAGAACGGACCACCAAGGCCTTCTAAACCCAACAACTGAGACCCAGGACCATAGACTTCTATCACGGAACAAAACTTTTCCATCTAGGACCATAGACTTCTATCCCCCCCTTCCCAGGATTGAAATCTCCAGCACACTGCGACCATCCCCCACGCGAGTCCTCTCCGCCATGCCAAACTCTCGGGACCGCCCCAACACGTCACCCTCTCCAGTGACCACCACCTACCTCTACTGGTACTCACATATCCATGCCCGAAGGCCAACAAGGTGCTACTAACCTTGATATGCGAGTACCCTTCGAGAACCGTCCACCTCGTGGACCGACCAGCCATGTGCTGCAAAACAAGGCATCATCAATCCTTGACACATGACTGGCCCACCTCCCCACACTAGGGTGGGCGGACCCGATTCACAAGGCAGAGAAGACCGCGCAGAGGGCACGCGAACATCAATCCCTTCTCTTACCTTTTCAAATACAGCTAACAGGCGGGGGGGGTTGCTTTTCGCCGTCTAAACAAACCACTCTTAACCCAAAAATAACACACCAGGGAAATCAACCGGGGAATGCGGCATGGACCGACCCTCCACTAACCAAAAATCAAAATCAACCACTATTAACAACGAAACAAAACAGCACACTATCACTCTCCATCAGAACTTTCAAAACAGGGGAAACTGACGATCTCCAGATCTCCAAGACCACGACAATCTAAGGGGACACTCTCTAACTCTCTAACTTTTTCCTTCCGATTTCTCTTTTTTCCTTTCTCCAATTTTTTTTTTTTTTTTTTTTTTTTAAGGGGAGGGGTAGGAAAATCGGGAAGATGAAACGGGGCAAGGATCATTGAAAGGTCAATAGCTAGGACTAAGGTTAAGGACATGGCTTCCTCCGGAAATAAGGATGAATGGAGGAAACCAAGGCTCGCGTGGGCAGGGGCGCAACCCTGAAATAAATGAACACCACTGGGACTGTGGGGAACATCTACCCGCTACCCGTTAACCACTTCTTCTCACCTTTCTGTGACGGACTATAGGTACTCGTTCCTTTCGGACACCATTCTCTGAGAAATTATCTCGTGTTGAGCTGTACTGACTTGTTTCCTCTGAATCAGAATCAAGGCAACTTGCCTCACTAGTTTCACTCCGCTTTGGATTATCCTCATCTTCTTCCTCTTCTACCTTTTCCCCTTCTGGACCTCCATGATCCAAATCAACCTCATGACCTTCTCACCATCTTCCAGTTGCTCATCTGATCCATCTTCAACCGCATCTTCACCCAGCTCCTCACCAATTTCTTCCTCACCCTCGTCACCAGCTCCTTCACTAACCTCTTCTCCGATCTCATTTTCATCAACACCTTCATCATCAACATCATCGCCATCACGTCCACTACCACCATCCGAACACTGCACATCTTCATCATCCTCTAGTTGCTGACCTGGTCCGCCTGAAACTTCCTTCCGCTCTTCGGAATCCTCAACTCTACTTACAGAAGGCGTCTGCATATTTTCACACACTACACCATTCTCACTCACACACTCCACAACGCTGCCACCAAATTCCTCCTCAACTTCTACCTCATCTCCTTCCACCACACTTGCGGCATGGACATCCCCTTGTCCATCCGCAACCTCAGAAACACTTGCAGCCTGGACATCCCCGTGTCCATCCGCAAACTCAGACTCTTCAGTCTCCCTAACACTTACAACTATACTCCGCTGCGCAGCATCTGCAGACCGCTCTTCTGACTCTTCCTTCGATTCCTCTCCTTCACCACTCTCAGCAACTACAACGTCCTCAACATTTTCCACCCTGGAATCCAGCTGTCCAGGTTCATGTGCAATGACTAAATTAAGTTCTACTGGCGATGGTAAAGCTACACCATCAAGTGACTTCTCATATCCCGGCGTAGACGATGATGATGTCACAGGATCTGGATCCCTCACGAACGATACCGGAACAAATTCTGCGGCATCTGGCTTCAACCATGACGTCCTCTCTGAGTCCTGTAATCCAGTATTAACTGACGTGTTCTTGTCCTCTTGTATTGATCCACAGAAGTTATTCCGCTTTTCTTCTTCTGCTTCACCTTCTTCATCCACTACTCTATTAGGCACTCGTAATTCCTCTGGAACGTTTAAAGTTTCCTTTCTCTCCAAATAGGAATAACGCCTTGCTACCGGCTCCCTACTTGCCGATGTTGGTTTACTAATATACTTTCTTCTTTCCCTGTTAATTTCATACTTCTTTGTTTTCTGTGCTGTAGCTGTTGTTACCGTCTTCTCACTTGCCACCCCCTTGTAGCCTCCATTACTTCCGGAATATTCAGTTTTTCTTACAGTTTCTTGTGTTCTCCTCCAACCACCATGTTTGCCCTTTTTCGCTCCTCCTGACAAACTACTTGAGTATTGGACATCTTTGGCAGCTCTTCCCCGGGACTCATCATTCTCCTGGACCCTCCTGGCATGTGCACACCACCGGTCCAGGTCCCCAAAAGAGCGTGGAGGATCTGCGAAGACCAGCCGGGACCTCTCTTGGGGATTCAGCCCTTCTCGTATTACCTCAACGATATTTATAACTTCCGTCTCGGGCAACCCCAACCTTAATATACGGGCAGCCTTCCTTACATCGTGCACGAAGTCCCCCAATGCCTCTCCGTTGGCCTGTAGGCGATAGAATAAATCTAACTTAAGCTGGAAACGTCGTCGATGGAGTATGAAGAAATCCAACACTTCCCCATGGAAGGTGTCGACACTGCAGTCCCGACGCAGAGTGTTGGTGACCAGACCGGCCAATGAACCCCGGCAATACGGGTATATAAGGGACAAGACCTCCTCATCGGACACCCCCGGGAAATCTGCCAACTGCAGGACCAGGTCCAAGAAGACCAACAACCTGTCCTCATCTACTCCATCCAACACCGAAAGTTTCTGGAGAAAGCCTGAAATGGGGTGGGGCAATCCCTGGTAGCATACCGCCGCCAGAATTTCACAATTCTCAAACACAACAATAAAACGTAAATCCCAATAAAACACCTAACACAAATCTAACTCACAAAACATAGTGACAAAGAATCCGAAAAAAACTCAAGTACTATTCTTCCTTTGAGCCGCCCCAGAGTGCTCTAGCGATGCAACGTGATGGGTGTATGATAAAGGCAGAGAAATAGCCACTCAAAATGCCCAGGAGAACACAACACAAAACAACAAAACTAACTCACCATACACAATCCACAAAGTATACATAACATCCAACATGATTCGAGAATATATATATATATATATCAACACCACGACATCTGGTCGGACCATAACCGCATTCATAATCCACGATACCGCAATGGAATGCCCTCAATAAGCAAATACTACATAACGGGGGTGCTATAAAACACGTTGTCTCTTTCACAGAACAAGTCCCAATCAAAATCGACAAGTACCGACGGCTCCCATCATGTTCAAAATTTGTGTAAGCTCCAGAGTATGACAGAGTAAGACTAATTAGCTCACCTTCATATTCAAACGATTATAACCCGTTTCCAACACCTACCTTACACTCAACATCACAGAATAATTACTTATACACTAACACATATTAAATCATATTAAACTTAATCAACCCCTTATCCATTTCTTATAAAATAGCTCACTATTCAGATTATTTATTTTATTAAACTGTTACATTGCAATTAACTTTTCTTTAAACACTTGGACTCAGATAAAAAAAAAATAATTTGAAATAATTTGCAAGTCCCAACACTAGCTGACATGCCTGTAACCACACCAAGTTTTATTTAACATCTATAATGCAAGTCTCCAGATTCTAAAACTTCCAAAGTTCAAAAAAAAAAATGCAGAAATAATGTCTACTACATCCATAGAATCATAACCACGCTCTGCTACCATTTGAAGCCCCCCTTTTATTTTATAAGTTTTTTTATTTTTATTTTTATTTTATTTTATATATTTTTGTAATATTTTTTTGTAAAGGGGAGAGACATAATATTTAGAACTAGGTGGTGAACCTAGAGGAAGCATAAAGTGTGCAAAGGCCCAAGCTACAATTACAGACATGTCCCCTGGTGAATGACAGGACTTGCAAATGAAAAACTCTGTTAACAAAACAAGCATAAACTTTATTGAGCATGCAAGCATTTACATGATATTGCAAGCCGTAAATTTAACAGTGAATAAAACCATGAGTAAAATTGAACTACATGATTATATATATGTCAGTATTGTTCACAGCATAAGATTGTGAGTGAATTTGAGCTTAAATATAAATTGTATAGACCCTGCCACGCCATGTCCAAGTTAATTCTTACAATAATTTTGTTCACAGGTACCATTGAAATCTTTGAGTGCTATATAAAGTGAAAATTAAAGAGGCTAGCCTTTTGAGTAATTCTGTAAGCACATTTGTTATGATATCATAATTTCTGACACATTCCCCGCCAAAAGTGAAAATTACACACAAACACATACATAACATATATAACACACATCCACCATTTCTGTACTGAACCTCTCACAATAACCCCTTGCAATAAAGAACAAATAAATATACATATATATATATATATATAACAAAGCGAACTTAGTAATTCTCAGTTAATCACCAGTAATATGCAAATATAAATAACACGGGAAATAGAAATGTCCCCCAACAGAACCAGAGACTCAAAAATATTAATCAACTACCACATCAATAATTATGAAGCAACTCCGCGTATATAATCATGAAAATAGTTTAAGCACGTGAAGAAATCAGACAGCCCCCTTTAGTCCGGAATTCTGCCATGACCTTATGACATGAACAAGCAGAAAATAACTAACTCTCAAATAGATTTAACTAATTAAAAAAAGTAAAACTTAGAGCAGAGCCTGCGGATACCTGTGTGTGTGTGCAATTTCCTTATTTAGTATAAGGAGGTATAATAGGTTGCATAAGACTTAATTATATAAGGTCCACACATGTAGGCACAGAACTTAACGTGAGAGTTTTTGCACAACTTGAGCAAAAAAAACGCGGCCTGATGAGTCTGCTTCTGGGAGCTTCTGTGGATTCACAGTGTAGTGGTAGTTGAGAGAGTATAAAATAAAGAGAATGGTCCCACCTGGATCGTCCAGTGTACTTAAGTAACCCTGGTTAACCTGTAGCGTCTTGGTCGCACCAATAAGTCCTGGGGCAGAGTTCCTCCACGAGTGTGTCTGTGTGCGTGAGTCCCAACTGACGGCATCTCATGGCTTAAGTGTAATCTCTGCCAGAAGGGTAGGCAGCTGTACGTCTACACCCGACACCCATCTCGCCCTTGTTCGAGCACCTGTGACAGGCAATGAGTTGTATAGGGTGTCATAAGGAACATGATCTCACCACAGCTCGCACACACACGCCATCATTATAAAATTGCGAACACACACTCTAATGCTCAGCAGCAACCAGAAACACATCACTACTTATTCGTATTAACATCGATCGGACCACCAGATGTGCCTTATTTCACTTAACAAACTAATTTTGTTTAAGTCTTTCATTCATGACATGATTCTTCTATGTATACTATAATTATTAACGACACAAAAAAAACAGCTGAGTGTAAGATATCTATTATCATTTTGCATTGCTGTAATCAATTTAACACGCTACATTCACTTCCATACTGAGTTAATTTCTAATTTAATTTAATGCCCGAATTGAAGACTAACACACATGCACACACAAGTTATCGTTTACCATTAAAGCTGAAACACTCACAAAAAAAAATATTTTGGGGTTAAAATATTTGGAAGCACGTTAAAATAATACATACCTGGAGCAGAACTTTAATTTAGCCTCTCATAGAGAAGAGCAACGGAGTCTGAACAGATGGGTGCCGTCAGTCGAGACCAGGCTACCTAGCTGAGGGTTCAAACAGAAATGAGAACGATTTGATGGAAATGTCTAACCACGAAGGTTTGGCAAAGGCAGGCTCACGCAGATCACAGCTGAGCCTGCCGACTGAATATCGTCGCTACACAACAAACCGTCTACATACGCAGCGGCGACGCGATGCAGTGGCACTGCGTGACGTCAAGAAGCCGCCCGTTTTAAAAGAACATCACCCGTCTCGGCAACCGCCTTTCTCGGGCCGAACAAAGTACGGCACACTGGATGTAAGCCAATAATGAATAATATTTAATACGAAATAAATCCCAAAACATTAATTGCAGTTACACCACTTTATTTATATGTAACGTATACGTTAATGTACCTTCTTAGTTCTTACCTTGTTACTTATGTATATGTGAATTAGTAAAAGTTGTATAAAGGTTGTGCAAAGAAAATAGTAACAGTGGTGGGTGTAAATACGAGCAGGGGTCATAGTATTGTGGACTACAATGTATCCTTGGTAAATATAGTAAGTATAGAATAGATAGATATTTTTATTATAATTAATTTATATATAAAAAATTAAATCAATAAATAATAATTAAAGAATAATTCTTTTCAATAAGTTTTTGGCGAAAACAATTTCTTCTCAGATTGTATGTGTTACACAGAGAGTATAATGACTACCTACCACATATATTATTATTCTTATATTAATAAAGAATAATTGTAACATTTTATGGCCATTAATATTCACTGTATGCATAGTTATTATTTTTCTATTGCCAGTGTACAGGTTCTGATGACAACAATAATCTTTTTCGAAACGCCGACACAGATGTTTAATTTTAATAACGTAGCCGTCATAGCTTAATTTTAGTAGGGTATGCGTAGTTAATAGACTCAGCAAATTTTTCGTGACTCGAAGCTGTTAGATTTTTGCCAAGTCCCACGTAAACAAGGAGAGACTGGAAAACGAATAAGTACGCAACCAAATTAGAATAAATAACATGTCTAAAGGACAAGACAATCAAATGGTGAATAAGACTTTTGGCTAGGCGAGAGTTTGACATATTGCTAGATGGGAGGCCACGATTGGAGACATGTAAAAAAAAGCCACGACGATGTTGCTGGGACAACGGACTGGACAAGCAGCGTTGGAGAAGAATTACTCGTTGGAGAATAACCGGTTAAGGCATTCACCGAGCTGTGGACAGCAAGTACTAATGATGATTAGTATTATTACGATATAAACGAGAAAAGTGTATACAGTTGACCGGCAACTATCCGTCCCATTGTAGGGGCGGTCACCCGTTGTTTCTGATAATTATAAACTAGTCGCATTTCTTCATGTATTTAAATTTGTGTTTACAGAGTCTGCATACTTTTCGAACAATAAATTCACTTGAGTCTGGCGTAATTACAGGGGAAATCAGATAAAAATTTGCACTAATGTATTCACAATACCATAACATTTATGTAAAGGATACTGTAGAATTGATGACGAAGACCGCACAAATTCAAAATAAATATTTGTATTCAAGGTTCGACTGGAATGTTTATTTGAGCTATTGAATTTTAAATATAAAAATAACACTTTGCGACATTACGTAAGAAAAATACGACAACAAACGAATGTTGCAGTAACTTTGTATTACACGAAACTGTAGTTTAAAAAGTCTTTGATTGTTGTCTGCTTTCTTCATTGATTGCTTTCCTTGTACGAAATATCCTTCTGACAAGGAGTTTAGTACTGAAAATTACGACGAATCAACCGTTTATACACTCGGTTTATAGAATTATTATTTTTTTGTTAATTATTCCGAGAACACGCCGGTGGGCTGCATAATCGTGGGCCGGTTAGTAGCCAACTCTACTAATTAGGTAATTTACTTTATCACAGATTTCAGTAATCGTTCGAAGCACAAAGTTGACTAGTCTTTCGGTAAGTGGGTTGAAATTATAAAATATTGCCGTTAAAAAAATTCCTGGATCCTGACTTCCTGGATGTGTATGAGATACTAAGCCACAGATTGCTAAATGTATAAGCTGTTGAGCGTTGACTAAACTCGATTCCCAAAGAAACAGGTAGAAGTTATAGTTACCATGGACTTAGGCTTACGCTCATTAATTCGCATTATACTTCAGACGTCCTTGTTCCATTTCCCACTGTTGTTTGATAGGCCGTTGAATCAGCTGTGATAAGTTGAAACGCCGTTTTCGTTCTGGAACACCAAGTACAAGACACCAATTAAGTCACTAATTACCAGCTTTAATTTCCACAGTTAACAGTTCGTAATTAACAACACAGTCTCTACAACATATCAAATCAAAATTTTTCACACGCAATAAAATGTCCCCTAAGATTAAACACGATTGTATTACAATTACCGTCCGATTGATAAAACACAACACTTAACTAATAACCACTTGAACGCGCACAGTAATATCGCTACTATAACTTACGAACCACGCTGTCAATATATCGCACTAATACTGACTTGAGCGTCCCTGAGTAATTGTATTTATATTCGCCGAAAATCTAGACGATTCCTAATTGCGTCTTAGCGTCCGTATGAACTACGTAATTAACTGCGGCCTTGACACAGTCCGCACGGCTGGCGGCATCAAGAAGACTCTCGCAAATGCGTCTACAAGCACGTACGCCACACGCTTACATTCTGGAACGTTCGATAAACACGTAGAATGTTCTGTGACGTCGTAACAATGTGTTCAAATAACGTGAGTACTTGTTCTACCCAGGGAAGCAAGAAGTCTTCATTGTCACGTTCCAGTCTATATGGCATTCATTAATTCTTTTCAGCTTATAACATAACACATTCCCATCGTATCCTTCCGCATAACTTTATGTACATAACGCGACAAGAACAAAGGTCGCTCTGCTAATACAATAGCTAAATTTGTTAATCCGTTAAGAAGTGGGCACATGACGTATAATAAAACCTAGCTTTATTAGATTCATAGTTTCGAACTCGGCATAATCGAAACAATCCTAGTGGAAAAGTGATAATGCTAAAACTTGGAAAACAAGATATAAACGCGTCTAGGCGAAGCGCTTTAACAAAATACAGTACAGTATAATGTATATCGTATGGTAACGTATAAATGTTGTAATCTACAGCACGACAGATGTTATTATGTCTATTTAATCTATATTATGTCTATAGGACTACGTTTGACGGAGCAAAATCAGAAATTAACCGTGGCTGACATGTTATTCATTAGACACGGCCTGACGTAACGTGGATAAAACATTCAGGAGAAAATTACAAATTGTTTCAAATCGAAAATTCCGCATTTAAATGATTAGTTTTGCATAAGTAACAAAATGCGTAAAAACTCTTCTACAATTTAAAAAGTACAATAAAATGGTTTTTATTGATTTTAAACTGTGTTCTTTCCGCTTTTTAACAACAAAAAGTAGTTCCATGAATTATCAAAAAAAAAAAAAAAATCGACACACTCCAAAAATGAGAACTTCAGTAACCAGTGGCGAATGAACTGATTCAACGTGTAAAACATTCCTCATATGTATTTGAAATAAGAGAGATTTTGTTATAAAGATTTAAGATTCAAAGAAAAGTGAACGGATAATTAAATGAGACGAGGGCATATAGTGTTTATATGTATTTTATTATAAAAAAATCGATATCTACAACGAACATAAATAATAAAATCGTAACACACGTCGTATTATTTTCAGTTTAAATACACATACAAACATATTATAATGCCAAATTTCGAAAAAAATAAATAAATAAAAAAAATAATAAAACATTTTCTTTTAGTTAAGGTAAGTGTCATTGAACGTGGTGACAATTGAAGTATGGAGTTATTCGTAGGAGTGTGGCGAACAAAAAACGGGTGAAAGCCGTCCGCTGCCATCTACGCAAGTCTGAGTGACACGCCATAAATCTAGTGTAGCAAGTGGCCACGTGTTAGAAAGACAAGGTCATTGTGCTGGGTGTATCTAGAAAGGACGCCAGTGAATAAAAGCTTACAATCCGAAGAAAAGTATACGAGGGTGTGAATAAACTCATCAAGTGAGAAATGTTTCGTTCTGACAAAGGATGAAAGGTTACACGAACATAACAACTGCAGACAGAAAACAATGAAGGCTGTTCCTTGACTGAAACGCATCAACAGAGGATACACCGGAACAATACTATGATACCAGGAAAGAAATCGTACTCGAGGTTAACGCACGAACTAAAAGGATACGTTTTTGCTGGGATCCAGACAAAAATAATACTTACGGAGAGAGTTGGCGAGGCCTTTGTTCAAGAAAATTTAATACCGTAGGCGCAACTAATTGGAGAGGCAGCTGTTGGAAGAGAAATCGAAGGGTTGTCTTTGTGAAGACTAAGAGATACGACAGCTAGATTTATTACCAGAGTATTCGGAAATGTCGTTGACCGAAGGGTAAAGGACCCAGGAGAAGAGTTTGGTGGGAATCAGAAGACCTATCAGAACTTACTTTTGAAAAAGTAGGTGGTCTCTGGAGTAGGTTGTACGAAAAAGAGCCAATTAGGAAACGGTACCGCCGAAATCAGAAGTTTAGTGGGAAAATTCTCATGTTCGATATAGGCAAGCGACAGAGACGCGAAAAGGGGAGTCTTTACTAAATTTTCGAAGGGAGCGGAAGTAAAAGGCGTGACAAAAGTGTTACGGGAGTTCGTAAAAATGACTTAGAAAATATCGATACGGTATGAACTGTTTAACATTTTCTAGCGTTCGAGTTTGTGATCGTATTACCGTAACTGATAGTGAAACGCAATACAACGGCGGTATTAACAATTCGAACAATGTTGTATAACAATTTGTCGTGAACAATAACTTACCGTCAAGTGTATCAGTTAAACAAACCACAAAACCGAGTGTAACATACATCTTTAAACAATGTCGCGAGTAAATTAAATGATATATTTACAGAATGTCAGTGAATAACCGAAGTAATAGCAACAATAATTTAGACTCGCAATAAATCCAATACGAACACGCGTTGTGTAATGTGCTGTATATGTGAAGGGCTACAGTGAGGTCCACGGATACCACTCGAGATTCTGGAGGTGACTTATCATCAAAACTCCAAATGCTGATCAAGAAGCGTAGCTTACCACACCTGCGACCTCTACAAGATATGGATAATTCGTACCACAAGTAAATTTGTTATGTACTAATTAAATTTTACACCCACTTGTCTGTCACTAAAAGAACTCACTAAAGAAATTTATTTAAAGTATTAATTTAGAGACCTCATTATAAGTAAGATCATGTTGAAACCCATTGAGAAAATCGTAGGAAGTCTAGTATTTCATAAATATCTATATTACAATCGCTTTGATTTTAAATGAATCCGTTATGATTCAATATGTTGTACTAAACGTAAGTTGATCAAATATTGAAGAATGAAATATAGTAAGAAGTAAAGTTTTAGAGATTGAAGAATTATTAAATTTGTTAAATGTGTATAAATTAATATTTATAGTAATAATTAAGTGTACAATGAAATATGATAATATATAATGATATTTAGTTAATAAATTAACTACTAGAAATTAATGAAGTATTGATTTTATTGAATTGAACCCTGAGATAAACAAAACAATATAAAAAATAGAGTTATATTTGACGCCGCAACTAGTGTGGCATAAGAAAAAGAGTTACAATATGTAATAAACAATTTTTTCAATGTAAGAATATGATTTACGCAATATTTAAATCAAAAGTAAAATGTGAAATCTCCAGTAAAATAATCCATTTTTTACAAAAATGTTAAAAAAGATTATTGTTTTAATTAACTTGATTGTATAATCACCAAATCTTGTTTGCTGCAGCTCTCTAGTGGCGGATCTGAAGTTAACGCTAATTTAACATGAAATGTTATTATGAAAGAAATGTCCGGAGTCCTGCGCTCTGGTGACGGCCCTGAAGTAAACGCCAAACATTTCGTCATCAGATGTGATCAAACGCCAAAGAGATTAATTAAGATTAAAATTATTTTTAATATTTACGTATTCTAGTAACAATATTTAAACATTTAGAATATGCTCATATTCTTTAAAATATTACGCTTTGTTTAAAGCACACATATGTGTCATAGTGGGGAAATTTTGTTAAGCTATGTGGGGAAAAGAGGTTTAATTGACCTGGCTACACTGCTTTTTCGTTTCAGCTACTTCTTGACGCGTTGAATCAGTTTACTGCCATAGGAGTGTGAGGTGCGAGCCAGCCAACATAGTGAAGTATATGAAGTATGAAGTATTTACTTCAAAAACAGCGTTACCAGAACTGACTCTGTCCTCTTCAATTCGGTAACACAGGTATCTTATTGACTAGATAAACAATGAGTTTATATCCAAAAAGTGTGCTTTCGCCGTTAAAATTTATAGCATGACTTTCATGGAATTCGAATTTTTGGAAAATCATAAATGGGTATAGGTTGGTGCTACGGAGCACCAAAAAAGTTTTGTTAAATTGCTAACATAAGAGAAACATAGTTGATTAGAATATAGTGTTGTCCCAGGCACGGTCTCTTTTTAAGTCGGTTTTTCCGCAAATCGAGTGACCGAAAGAAATATGGTTTTGGATTCGTTTGTAACGATAAAAGAATTTAGTACAGACCGCAAAAATATTTATTTATTAAAATCGCCAAACGTATAAATTAAGTGAGTGTAGGGTGAAAATTACGTAAAAACTGTCACAAAAACACTGACGTTCTCCTACACGAAAGCAAGGAAACGTTTTATTGTAAAACAATAGGCATATAAGATGTTTGGTCAGAAAGTTCGCATAAATGTTTAATTCAATACTATCTTTTTGTGATGCTGGTATACTTACGTTTCTATCTTGATTGGATGCACAGTTTACCTTTATAGCTAACTGAGTAATGTGTATTTTGGTGTACGGTATTCGGCAACTTTTAAAAATCCCTTACATAAACTGCTCTGCGTGGTAAACGTGTTGCAAAACGTTTTTGGCAAATCGGACATGAATGGGGGAAGCGGTCTATAATTTTATTGGTAGAAGAGCTTCAAATACTGTCATGAATGCGTTGACGATCGTGGTGGTAAGATGCAGATTTGTGAATTTCTGTGAATTTTTATTACTATATGCTAAGATCAATACAGAGTACTCCTTCGAGCACTTTACGCCACTTGCAGAAATCTATTTTTAGAAAAACGCTAATTTTATGGAACTATAATTTATGGAAATTGCATCCCGACAATACATCAGCACACAAGTCATTGTTTGTTTAAGAACTGTAGCAGCGAAAACATCGTAAAAGTACCGCATCCGACAGACATCACACGACGTCATCTTTTTATTTTTGAAGTAAGAAAAGAAAATACGAAAGAATAAATTTTCACGATTGTTAAGCCATAAAACAAAAATAGCTGTGTAAGGTCAAGGCTGTACGTAAAGTTCGTTCCAAAAATGTTTGTAGACTGAAGAAAACGTTGGCATAATATTGTTTTATCCGATGACTCTTACTTTCAATGGGACAGTATCCGCTCGATCAAACCTCATATGCTTAAAGATAATAATAAACGCTATGATGAACTAGGGCGATAAGGCGATAATTAAGAAAGCTTTTTCTTGATAAACGAGGGTGCTCATATCAAATGAAGTGACTAGAAACATCAAGTTTGGCAATGGCGATTCATCAAATAACAGTGTGGTGCGTAATGAGCTGCAAACAGCGCACGTAATGAGGTTGAAACATTTACAGCAATAGAGACAAGTCTAATGCCGTCGAGAATCATGCATCATAGTGACCTTGGCTGCGACGTATTTAAAAGCTGAGACATCGCAAAAACTTATGACTGGTGATTAAGTAAACTTAGTGATATTAGTAAGTGATAGGCCTATATCACCGTGAATAGAATAGCGCATAACGAGCATTGTAAGCGTGAAGGAAAACTATTGCGATATGGAGATATGCGTTTAATAAATCTTACAATTTTTAATATTTCCGATTTCTAAATCTCACAGGAGATAGGCTCCTTTGTTACCAATAATTTATCTCTATCCTTTGGTGCAATATTTATCTCCACCAGTTTTTGTTGAACTCCCCCCGGAATGAAATTCTGTATAGGGCCTATGGCAACAAGAAGCTAGTGCCGGAAGTGAAGGCTGTTGTGTATTACGATAAATGTATCTCTACAATATTTACAAAATTGTACAAATCTGAAGATAATTTGTTAGTGATGTTGTTTAGCCCTTTAAGCGTATCACTTGCAACGATTATCTTACCCCCCCCTACTTTCCGCTATGTTGACATTACTACAGTAATAATGGCTCCTGTTTGTACAAGCGAAATTCCGTAGTAATTCAGGCCAATGTATCCTGCCTCACCGCATACAAAGAAGGTAGCGTTTCCAGCACTACGTTTCACCCGCACAATATTACCCCCAAGTCGACCTGGGAGCAAAAAAATCTCACCTTCTTTTATGTGCGACCGGGGATTGAACTCGGACGTCTAGGTCAGTAGCCACGCGTCACATCCATTGGCGCATTAAGCCCCTGATATTACTTTTTCAAACTGACAAAATATGGAACAACCAAAAGTATTTTAAATGATTTTTGTCTAAATTTGCAGACTTTATTGTCTGTAGACCCGTAGTCGTCGAATTTCGGTTTTCCCTATAAACGTTTCAAGTTCTGAGACAGCCGAAAGGAAAATGAGAATCGGATCACTAATTTACAATTCAGAAGTTTTGAATTTTCAATCAAGATTTTAATGGTGAGAAACGCGGAGGAAACACAGCCAAAATAAAAGTTCTAGCGAAGTCGGAGCAGCGTGTACAGCATAGGGTGAATGCGACGTAATTCTGAGAACGAAGAAACAAATTAATTTTTAATTTAAAGAAACTTAAACACTGAACGTACCTTTACAATATTTTCGAAATTTTATAATTCTTAGTAGAATTTGTTAATGAAGTTGTTTTGGCCCTCAAATAACACGGTGTATGGAAGACGAAGCAAACGATAGATGGAATGTGTAGGTAGACCTGAAGACCGTGGGAATTAGAAGCTGGAGATGCTCCTGAAAACAGGGGACTGGAATAGGATCCTTGAGGAGGCCAAATCCCACTAGGAGATGTAGAGCCAGAAGAAGAAAAGAAAACGAAGACGAAGAAATGAAGAAATGTGCACATTAAAAACGTAAACAAACATAAAACAGTCAACTCGGCTTAAAATATGAAGCAACAAAAAGTTTGATAAGTAGATAAGATGTATCAGATTTGTCTCAAGTAGTGCTTCATATTAATGACGAAAGAATTTCAAAATACGTGAACAATGAGCCAAGGCCGTATGGTCGTAGATCTTTATATATTAAACATTGACATTTCTATGTAAATTTTTAGTACAGACGAAAGGCGGACTCTTTTAATAATCGAAGTCGACAGCAAAAATGATAGAAATGATTATTAATTTGTATTTAAACAACGGACGTCCTTGTTCCATTTCCCATTGTTGCTTAATAGGCCATTGTTTTTAGTTTAAGTGTAATACGGTAACGTACCAGTTTGTACTTCGTTAATTGCACTCTAGTTCAAGGTGAGACTGTAACTAACCGCACGCGATGTTGTCGACCGGACACCAAACAATCGTACATAGTCGTTTTTGACGTGTCATGCTACATCTTCATACCATCATCATCTCATAATTATAATCTAATGGTTCTTTCGTGTCGCTGTAACCAGTCACTTCTCATTTCTGCTATTTTTCCACTAGGAGGTAACTCTTACACACCGTTCATATTTCGACATCTAAATACATTTCCTCCACGTGTATCCTAGGCCTTTCACGATTTTCCTTCCAAAATTTTGCCTTTCAGACCGTTTGTGATACAGTTATTTTGCCTTATGGTTTGTAATATAACTTTTATCGCCTTACATTCTATTTCTTGTAGTAACTTTCCTTTCTCCTTCACTTCACTTATATCTTCTAATTTAGTATTCCTTTAACAGTCTGTTAACAGTTTCTTCAAGTCCAACTAGCTCTTGATATGTCCCCCATATCCACATTTCTGACACTTCCTAACGAATCTTCTCTCGTCTTCCTAGTGTCCAAACAAAGTGCTTCATACCAATCATCTTGCAAAATCTTTCCTTACCTTTGTGATGATATGCTTTCTTTTTAATAATTTATTTCTACCCACAAGCGCGTGTCTTGGGAAGGTTAACCTTCTTTTTAGTTCTACTAAAAAGTCTACTGAATGTCTGTATCTTTAGCAATTTTACTTTCTATGTAACAGAACTTTTTAATTCTTCGCTTTCCTTATTATGTTGACTATATTTCTATGCTAATATTTTCTTTGATTTCTTATATTTTCCCTTTTTACAACTATCGCCTTTGGCTTTTTATGTTCACTTTTAATTTCATCGTTTAAATAATTTTAGAGAACACTTTCAGCATCCTGTTCAGTATCCTTTCTTAGAATTTGCGATAACTACAATGACATTTCCTTGCCACTTCTGATCCCTTTAATGATCTCAATATCCTTCACTGTTCATACTAAACTAATACAGAGAGCAGGGACATCCTTACTTTATTTCCAATATCTAAAAAAAGGATATGTTTTAATTAAGAATCTTTAGTAACTACTATCAGTGTCTCGTACGTAAACTAGGTGACCATAATATCCAACGTATGTTAGTAAAACGTACTAAAGCAGTCGCATTTTTAGTTTTCTTTAGTGACTAATGTCCGCACTTACAAAGTCGCAAAGCATTTGAAGCGAGTAGGCCCTACGTTAGCCACTACACCGTCAGTGTGTGTATTTCGTAATACACAATGTGTTTATTTATGCTCTATAGCAGTGGTTCCCAAAGTGGGTTCTGCGGACCCATGGAGGTCCGCAGACACTTTTAAGAAAGATTAGAGTATACCGCAATTTCCTCTGATTTTAATGCTCTACAATCTAAATTTAGAGTCTTAAAACAATTAGTAGAAGATTCAAGTATTTTTTTCGGTTCAAACTAATTGTAATTGTAAAAGTAATTTCAAACTAATAGCTTTAGTAATGTCTTTAAATCATGTCGTGTAGCAGATCTGTTTGTCAGCCGAACTGACTACACCTCTCTCTTACACTACAAAAAGAAGATTCATTAGGAGAACTTTCAACTGACAGTTCATTAAAATTACAATTTTCGCAATTACAGCTAGCTGACTTCTGGTTATATGTAATGACTGACTATCCTGAACTCGCAAAAAATCTTTGAGCCATTTAACTGTGTTTCCCTCTACTTATTTGTGTGAAACCGCACTCTCCCTCCTCACGTACTTTAAGTCAAAATAAACTTGATGTTGAAAGTGACTTAATATTGAAATTATCAGACATTAAACCCAATATTGCAGAGCTAATTGTTCAAAAGCAGCTTCATTGTTCACATTAAACTATGTTTGATATCATTAATATTATAATTTTGCAAGTTAAGTGAATTTTGATTTTACTACATTTCAATTAAAATATAAGAGTTTCTATCATATTTACTGTTTGTGTTATTTCAGAACTCAGACGGGGTCCGTGAATGTTTAGATTATTTTGGGGGTCCGCGGACTGAAACGTTTGGGAACCACTGCTCTATAGCATTTACGATTAAGTTAAGAAGGTTATTTAATATTATTTACTCTTTTAGTTATTTTTCATTTATTGTTTCAATAATGGAAAAAGCAGTAGTCAAATCCAAATAATATTTTTTGTAGTAATGGAAATTAAAAAAAATAATCATGTATAGTGATAATGATAATAGAAAGTGTTAATGTAACGATTAAAATACGATATTTTGTGTCAATCGTGACGCAAAATATGATCTGAAACACCGTTTACATTCCACCATAAATAGGCACCTGCACTTATAGTTGTAAAGTCAACTCAAGATATAGTTTTTTTACTTCATTCGGACGTTACAGTGGAGTCAGTGATTGAGAACGGGGAACACAGACAAACCACAAAGGTATCGGACAACGTGTGGTACAGTTCGCCACAACAAGCAGTGATATAAAGATCAGGTTTTATACTGTTCCAACTTTATTATATTGATCGCAGCTGTGTTGTATGGGTAATGAAGCAGAAAGATGTTGGTCGTAACCAAGTCGTAGAAATTAATTTCTAAAAGACGTCAGTGGGTGTACTAAATTGGATAGGATCCATATTGAACAAGTCAGAGATAGTTTACCAATATTCTTAATAGATAGAAGAACACAAATAAAACTAGAAAGACCACCTTCGACGGACTGCAGAAATAACAATTGGGTAAACAGAATGGGTCGGCCATCGCAGAGATGAAACTGAGCCCGGAATCGTCGACAGGTCTAAACCTGGAAAGGAGAAGGAAAACGAGAAGAAGAAGAAGAAGAAGAAGAAGAAGAAGAAGAAGAAGTAATTACGAACAGTAAATTCATTTAAAATTACTTGTTTCATATACGCTGTAAAATACTTGTAGAGTGATTTTACGTGTTGTTTGTTACTGACACAGTTTTTGTCCCATCAATATTTTTGGGAACACGCACTTTGAGAACCGCCATGTGTAAGGTACTGATTTACTGCTGAGCAGTTATGTTTTCAGGAAGTTTTTTTCAGTACGTCGGTCTCTCAGAAGAGCATACTAAACCATTGTTTGAGTATTCTTCATAAAACTGAATTGTCTGAAGTTATGATCGGAAGTAATTATTTATACAAAACAACAACTGTATGAAGCAAGTACGCACAAGGACTGACGATTTGAAGCGAGGTGGTTCAAACCATTGACGTTGTTACTGAACTCATTCACACACAAGCACCGACGTTTTACTGATTAATTTACCGATTAATGTAAAGTATTTTCATTAAGTGCAAATCAAATGGTAATTATTTAGAGTAAACGCGCCCGAGCACAAGGTCATGGTCGCAGCGCTTCTTCCATCCGTGTCAAGTATCGTTTGTTGTTGTTGTTATTATTTAAAGTCGTCACATTGTCCGTAAATTGTTGCCAGTCATACCACGATTAAACACTGCAATTAAACCGACTACAGTGAATTAATTCTCTAAAGATCTGCAATAAACTTTATCCCGTATAACTTGTTCCTTGCCTGTCTATCGTTAATGTGTAACACTTATATTGTTAGCGCACGTTGCTTTTGGAAAAAGAGCGATTGTAAGAGCGCACTGTATATTACAAAGCTGAAGTATTTCTGGCAAGTCGTGAAGCGAAAGAAATATCACTTTTGTAAATAAGTACATGAAAGAGAAAATGAAAAGGGAAGAGAGTAGTGGCTTAACGTTCTTAGGTAGTGTTAGCAATTTCCCGATTCCCCGCTACGGTGTCGAAAATTCACGTGTGGTCGTTAGGAGAATATGTTATAGGATAAAAGATAACATTGAAAATAAGAAAAATGTATTAATAGATTATCTGTGTCTATATACACAGACGAACCGGACGCTATCAGACGAACTAAACACGAAGACAACATGCGTTACTCCGCATAATACACGTTCTCCTAAGCCAGTAGTTTCCAACTAAAAGCGTCTGAAGGCCACAATTAAACTCAGCAACCACCCGGCATCGTAAACGATCACTTTTAGGCAAGTGACGTAAAAATAAAAAAGGCAGTATTTAATTGTAAATAAGTAAAAACAGGTAATTAACGTATCTTACAACGTATATCTTTAACGGTACAATCTTTATTATGTTAGTGAAGATGTAAGAAGTGATATCTAACACTGTATATTTACATAAAATATTACAACAATGTGAAAACTGATGTTGATCTGCTGCAACCACTGAAGCAGGAATGTCCACAACGAGCTGAGTTGTAACTGATCTCAATAGGTGACGCAGAGAAGAATTTGCGAGACTACTTCTTTGAAACTGTGAAGAATTCGCTTTCACACATGTATATACAGTACTGTGACGTCATTTTCTGTCAAAAACTTCGGAGATTTGGAAATCGTTCATCAGGTAGCAGCTAAAGAAATCCGATCCCTTTACTTGCCTGGTCTGAAGGAAGAGATCGGCTTGTAAAATGACACAATTCTAGTTGAAACTTTGTATAACAGATGCTGCTGACTACAATTCAAGGACAAAACATGGGACACAGCCGAGGGTGGAAAGAATAGACTGGGTCTTGTAATATGATGAAATTAAGAGAACTATCGCAATTACACTTACCATTAACAAACTGAAATTAACTGTACGTTTACTGGTGAAGCAGTGAAACATTTTTTCATAGGTTTCATCTGCAAGACCATTCCACAGTTAAGATAATATTTTATTCATTTACTTATTACAGCAAATAGAGTAATTACTAAATTGGTTTTCCAAAATAAGGTCTCGGGTCGCCACTTGGAAATCATTGTTCTAGTCAGTGCACTATGGTCTTCTGAGACACTTTAAAAATTTGTTTCTGGACAAATTACTAAACTTACTAACTACAGAACCCATATTTTTTGCAAATATCACTAAACATGTCAGACCCGTATTCATTTTGTGCCGTCAAGGAAAATGAGAGCGTGTCAAAACGTTTGAAAGAGCTGTTACGATGATGTGAAGGATGTCGGGTGCTACTTCCAAGACACTTCGACTACGAAACATAAAAAAATACGTATAAAAGCCACCAGTGACCTGTTTCATTAAGTCATTGAACCTTAAATAGGCTGAGGTGTAGCGACCAGATGCATGAAATTGAACCGACAAGAAAAGAGGGAGAGAAACTACGACGAAAATGGAACAATGGGTTCACACATGGATTCGTGTGTAGGTCAGACACTCCATGGCTGGGCACCGAAGCCACTGGCGATGAAGCTCAGAGAAGGCCAAGATTTGTATCATCAGGGGGAAAACTATTATTTTTACGCTAGATTACACTCGTACAGTGGCGCACCTAGGAGGATTTGGGGGGTTAGAACCCCCCCTCGAAAATATGAAAAATCAATTTTTTTATTGTCAACTTGCATAGTAATAGTAAAAATACAGTAATGACCATATTGTCACTAATAAATGACTGTTTTACTAAATGATAAACGAAAAATCAGTATTATTGTTTATTACTGTGTTAGTACTGTATGGTTTCAATAATGTCATTTAACATTATTATTATCAATTACTGTTATATTATCTATTTAATGTCCCGCGTGTGGACGCCAATTTAACACTATTATATATATTTGACGTTGTGTGCGTCAATTTTAACATTATTTACTTTTTATTCTCTTTATCTCAGGGTTAAAAAATAATAATAAATGCTCATTTCTACTGATAGCTCTTAAATTTATTCACATTAGTTTGCTATTACTTGTAAATATTAAAGTAGCACAAAATTCTATCTACTCATTAGTACTTGTAAATATATAAAATTAACACATTACCAAAATTTAATACTCATGGCTAAATCGTAAATATCAAACAATAATACATTAATAACGTGAATACTCATTAAATTGTAAATATCAAACAATAATACATTAATAAAATTGAATACTCATTAAATTGTAAATATCAAAATAATACATTAATAAAATTGAATACTCATTAAATTGTACATATCAAAATAATACAGTAATAAAATTAGTTATCCAAACTCTCAATCTAATGGTTGCATATTAATGACCATTCATCAATTGCGTTTAGTACTTAAGTAAATTATAATGTTTAGCCTCATCTTATAAATTCTTAATATGAATATCTCTTAAGCTGTTACTATATTTTGTAATTACGGATTCATTTAGAACTTGGAAATAAACATTACTCCAAAACTGATAAACAATGATAATTTTACTTCTAAACAAACTTTAGAATCGATTTCTTTAATTCCTTTACGATTACTTTATTGAATTTTAGTGTGTGTGGATTCTTTGAGATGACAGACAGTGGATCTAAATTAATTAAGACATGTTTTACTATACTTGGTATTCGAATATCCAATCACTCGGTGGTTGCGGTGACGATTCTCTCATGTCGATCGTTCTAGAATCGTGCAGATAACTCCTCCAGATGATAGATGGCACTGGATGAATTCCACGATGTCACTCACAGACACTTCACTCACCAACTCCACGCATTCGGATTATAATTTATGAAGAAAAGTTAGCATTCTCTGTTGTACACCGACATCGTAAATCATTTCAAATCTGAATTAATATTACGCACCTTTGTTGCGGTATGTCTGGTTATTAAGTGTTCATGAATGTAGTTTGTGTTGTTAAACGTTCTTAAAAGTTATTGTTGTAAAGTGTTTTTATACACTGAAATTACATTATTGTCTGGTTACTATTTGTTTCAGTTAATGTTCACTGGTAGGCTAATAGTGTGACTCTACTTCATAGTTCGTTTGCTTGTAATGACTGTATTAATTTTTGTTATAAGTTCGAAAACTACCTTCTCACACTGTGTATCGAATTATTCTAAGTTCGATAAAATGCTAATTTCTCCCGTCACGGACTTCACTCCTCTCGCGTCCGAAATTTAGTTAGAACTTCTCTCGCGTCCGAATTTTAGTTAGAACTCTTCTCGCGTCCGTATTTTAGTTAGCACTCTTGAGCGCGTTCCTGTCTCCTTCCTATATTTTCCTCGCCAAATCTCCCACCAGACTCTGATTCCAACGACGCCGTGTCCTTATTGGTTTCATATTTTTCCCTCCAAGTCCAAATACTACCCATCTTTTCAAAGGCGTTCTCTGATAGGGCTTCTGGTTCCCCACCAGATTCTTCCCTTGCTTCGTATTTTGAGGTCGTTGTCATTTCCAGCCAACGCAGCAATAAATTGTATCTGTCGTTTTTTCTAAAGCCTTCAGTGACAACTCTGAGTTTCTCTTCCATTTTCATTGTTTCTCAACTTCGTCGCTCTGCCGTTATTATCTATTGTTGTTCAAGGGCCTCGCCTACCCTTCTTTGAAAGTTGGTTTTTTCTTTTAGTTGCCAGGCAACACCCCATCCTTGCGTTTGGACGTACTCTCTGCGCTTTCGTTTCCAAGTAAGGTCAAAACCCTGTCATCGACCGCTGGAGTCCTTCAAATCAATCCACCATTCGTCGCTTTCTCCTGACAGCTGGCGTACACATGTATGCTTGACCATTGTTAAGCCTTTTCTCCTTTAATGGCTCTGTACACATTGTATGTAGTTTCCTATGGAATCAATGTGTTTTCACAAAAAACTGATGTTCTACGTACCGGGAGCAGTGAACTCTGTTCACAGGGTACGCGTTGCAGCTGCCTACGAAATTTATGACCTGTCCGTCACTACAGCGTGCTTGCTCGTTCCCCTTTTGTCCCTTACAAAATATGTTTTCCACACATACACCCTTCGTTATTGCTTTCAGCGACATTCCTTACTGCTGATTATAAAATAAAACTTTTCGAAATTTTTTTTTTTGTGTTATATTGTCCCCAAATTTTGTCAGTTTGGATGGACTCTGTACATCCAAAATTGATCCAAAATTTTGCGCCCTTTCAGTAAGGTTTAAATGCCAAAATCTGCGTCCCAATATGCGTACTTTGTGTTGCCTTGTAGTGGCTCGTTCTTCATTGGACCTAGTATAGTGTTGTTTACATTTCGTCGTTGACCTAGTCTCAGCGTAACATAAAAAGGTTCGTTACATAATGGTAAACACACCCCATCCCTTCTAAAGTACTTTCGCTTTCGACATCCTAAATGAATCCGTTTTTTTTTTCACTCTAATTAACATGTTATTATATTTACAAATTTATATTTAGTCAAAATCTTAAACTAAATTTGTAATTCTCCTTAACTATTCTTCATATAATATTTCAATATCTACAAAATTCAATTACACAAATTATTCGATACTGGTATTAATATTTCTTGCCTTTAGGATTAATTTTCTTTGTATCCTTTAATACATTTAATTTTTATGTCACAACTTACTAAAATATGCATCAATATCTCCAAATTAATTGGCTTTAAAAAAACTTACCACATATATATAGAATTCTTAGTGACCATCATACTTTCTATCATCACTAAATTATAAATAGCACATTGGTATTAATAATAATAATACGTATTTCTATATCCTAATTCACTATAGTTTTCTAACCTATTTTATTATTACTGTCTCTGGTTAGTCCATATTTTCTGATATCTCGCTAGCAT
The DNA here is from genome assembly GCA_034769895.1 of Magicicada septendecula. Taxonomy (NCBI): domain Eukaryota; kingdom Metazoa; phylum Arthropoda; class Insecta; order Hemiptera; family Cicadidae; genus Magicicada; species Magicicada septendecula. The sequence goes on from CM068372.1 coordinate 334,288,611, forward strand.
TTTCACAAAAAAAAAACATTTTTTCTTTTCTATTTACTAACATCTTGGAACACAATTATATTATACAATCTTATACTAAGCTTGTAAGTTGTCCTTACGTAAACATGATCTTAAATACATACAACTTGAATATTTCTCTCACAATTCTATTAATTGTCTTCACATATATACCATTTAAACATTTACCCTTCTATCTTCTTCACTCTTATTGACATCTATTATCATTAATTGTTTTATTCATAATCATTAACATGACATTTATTGACTATGACAACTAATCATTAAAATAATTCATTTTATACACTTGCTTTCTTATTTCTATTTTCTTTTATCTCGTGTTACTACTAAGACATTTCATTAATTGTTCTAGCAAATTATAATAATTCTTTTACATTTTTGATAGGCCCCCCCCCCCCTAAGCCCCTGAATGATATTTCTTCAGTTGCCTAGTATTGAAGATGCCTCTTATCGTACCATTGCTGGATTCGTCCTGCAGTTTATATGTAGCGTTTCCTACTTTTTGTATTATTGTGTACGGGCCTTCATACAGCGCGCAGAATTTTCCGATAATATTCTGTGTTGCGTCAGATAAATTCACTGCTCGTATAAGAACCTTGTCTCCTACGTCAAAGTCAGTAATCTTATTCTTTTGATTTATTCGGGCAGCCTGCCGCTCACCTCTTTCCTTTATTCGTAATTGTAATTTTTCTACCTTTACTCCCTCGTCATTCTTCACTATTGGGTCTAAATATTTCTCCCAATGCCTGGTTGGTTTCGTTCCAAACTGAGCTTCATGTGGTGTTGTTCCTATAGTTTCTTGATATGTTTCGTTAAGACACGCTTTAATCGTCTTGATGTACGTCGCCCACTTTGTATGCCTTTCACGTACAAAAATCCGGAACATGTTTCCAAGTTGCCTGTTCCACCGTTCGGCAATATTGGTGCATGGATTTCTAATGGCTGTGTATTTTGGTTTAATGTTTAATTGTCCCAGACCTTGTGTCCATTTGCGCGATGTAAACTGTGTACCGTTATCTGTCAAAATACTATCTGGTTTCCCGTGGGTCGTTATGTATTGTTGTAGTCTTTTGAGCGTCACATTTGTAGTAGCTCTACGCAGTGTATATAATTCTACGTATTTAGTAAAATTATCGACAACAACTAATAAATATTTCACTCCACCACTGGATACAGGGAGTGGACCATAATAGTCCATGCTAATTATTTCCCCTTTGCGTGATGGCAATATCGGTCGTGTTTCTCCGGTGATACTTCGATTCCCGCTATCCTTGCACCTTTGACAAAGATCACAGCATTTTATGACTTGGCTGATAGTTCTGAACATGGTGTCCATAGTAAAGTGTTCCCTTATCAGCTGTTGTGTCTTTTTCGTCCCTGGGTGTCCGTACATCTGGTGAATTTCTTGGATCAATTCGACTCTAAATTCTTTTGGAATATATAGTTTCCACTGGTTTTTCCAACTGCGATATAATTTATTATTTATTAATTTAAAATGCTGATTCATTTGGTCCTCATTTCCCTCCTTAATCTTGATTATAATTTGTTTTATCTTATCGTTTGCGAGTTGCATTTGATTTATATTTCGTAATTTAGCGGCAGTGTTCTTATTCATTTTTATTTCAATTGCATGTATATAATATTCATGTTTATCTTCGGCTAGTACATTCCTGTTGTTATCTTCCGGGTATCGGCTCAGTATGTCTGCGACTAAGTTCTCCTTCCCCTTGCAGTGTAGAATTTTGAAGTTGTATTCCTGAATGCTGAGTATCCACCTAGTAATCCGGGTATTGTTTAAATGGCACTTTTGAATAAAGGTTAACGCTTTGTTATCTGTTATTATTGTTAGCGGTTGACCTAATATGTAGATACGGAACCTTTTTAAACATTGTACTATGGCAAGCAGTTCTGTTTCTGTAGTAAAGTAGTTTCTTTCGGCGTTCTTAAAGGTTCTACTTGTGTATGCGATGACGGCGATCTCCCCTTCCTGATCGATCTGATACAGCTGGCCCCCGTATGCATAATTACTTGCATCACATTGTAGGTAAAACCGTTTTCCTAGTATAGGAAATTTGAGCATAACGGTATCTATGAATAATTTCTTCACTCGCTGGAATTGTTCTTCCATGGCTGAATCCCATTGGAATTTATTTCCTTTTTGTAACAGTCTTAATAATGGTTGTGTATACTCTGCATATTTGTTGGTGAATTTGTTGTAAAAGTTAGTAAACCCCAAGAAACCTTTTAATTGCTTGGGGTTTCTTGGTGCAGGAAAATTCATGATAGCAGCTACTTTCTCCGGTGTTGGTTTAATCCCATTTGTGGTCAAACAGTAGCCAAGATACTGAATTTCTTTGCGGAAAAATTGTGATTTCTGTAAATTAATAGTCATATTGGCATTTCTTAAGTCTTCTAATAGCCCTTTTAAATGTATTATGTGTTCCTGTTCACTCTGCGAAAAACATAGAATATCATCTACATAGATGATTGTGTTTTCCTTGACTTCTTCCGTAAGTACGTGGTCAAGTCCACGTGCTAAGCTCGCGAGACTGGTACTTAGTCCGAATGGTGTAACTTTAAAACGATAACATCGGCCTTCATATAAAAAACCCGTGTAATCACGACAATTCTCATTTAGTGGCACCTGCCAAAAACTATTGGTTAGGTCTATAGTAGACATAACTTTTATATTACTACATCTAGCTAATATTTCGTTTATCGGTGGCGGTCCTTCATAATCTGGGATAGTTATACTATTTACCTTTCGGGCGTCCAGACATAAACGCACACTCCCGTCCCTTTTTATTACAGTCACCAGAGGTTGAATGTAGGGGCTTTGGGCCCTTTCAATAATCCCATACTCCAGCATTCGCTTAATTTCAGTCTTTACTGCGTCTTGATACTTACTAGGAACAGGCCACCCTTTTTGCAGGTAAGGCGTGTTATCAGTCACCTTGAAGTAATGTTTGTATCCCGTTATGAGGCCTGGTCGATCTTCAAATACTGCTTTGTTTTCATATAAAAGCTGTTCTAATTGGCTTCTTCTTGTTAGGTCCATCCCTTCAATTTCGTCGAGTTTCTTATATATTTCCGCCTCTATGTTACTTACGTCTTCCTTTATCACCATAAGAGGTATTTCACAAGAACCTTCTTCCTCAATTGTTCCCAATATATTCTGTACTTGTATCTTCTTTTCTGGTATATTAATTATGCTTTTTGTTTGCTGAAGAAAATTCATACCCAGTATGCATTCTCTCACCAGCCCTGGTATAATTAAGAAGACACAGTCAAAACTTACACTATTATTAATACAAATTTCGCAAAATATTTGTTTTCTTATACTTTTTGATTTGCTCCCGACAGCACTAATTATGTTTGTATTATTTACACTTAATATTTCATGGTTCCCCATCTCCCTCTTGTGGTTATTATACCAGTCTTCGGATAACGCGTTTACCGCGCTACCTGAATCTATTAGGGCAATTACGGGTACATGGTTTAATTGAATTAGTAACTCCGGGCTCTTTATCATTTTGACGTCAATATTTTGAGTAGATTCTTCCATTAGGTCTTCCTTAAGATCAGGAAAAATTGTGGTAATGTTTACCGTTCTGGTGTTTATTTTAACCTTTTCTTTACTTGCCGGGTTCATTGTACTCATCGTCGGAAGTCATTGCCTCGATGTAGACGGCCCTTCGTCTGGCTTCGCTTTCACTTGTCGCTCAATAACAATACTATTGACAGGGTTTTGTTTATTTTCCCCCGCACTGGGTCTGTTTACCTCCCTCTGTCGGAAATTCTCCCGCCAGTTGGCACGCGGCTTACTGACATCGTTATTTTGTTGTCGGGTCGGCTGAGTGTCTCTTTTAAAATTTATGGGCTGTCGCTCACTTTGTTGGCCGTTATTTACCCTCTTGCTAATGTCCATGTATTCCCTTAGCAGACCTTCGAAACTATTTATGGTAACTATACCTCTGGTGACCACCGCGATTTGAATTTCTCTATTGTAATGCCGTGCTAATTTCGTTATCATGTGCTTATCCGACAATATAGGTATTAATTGCCGGCTTTTCAGCACACATCTCTCCATGTACTGAATCATGTCAAGATTACCGCTTGTATTAAATCTACCGTACTCTAATTGATCACGAACCCGCTCCTGTTGGGTCGCGCTCCAACACTTACTGGTAAATGCTTCCTCGAACTCTTGGAAGGACTTAATCTGTTCTCTTACAATTCTCCACCATAGAGCTGCTTCGCCGGTTAAATGTCGCCCAATCCACCGAGTATTTTCTTCCCCATAGTAGGTTTCCTGGATTTCCCTCAATTCCTTTAGGAATTCCATCGGGAAATTGTCTTCCCGTCGAACGTGGCTTCCTTATTGATGACTGCTGCATTCATGGCTCCAGCCGGTCTCTGCTCCATCTCTTCCAGGCGACGTTGCACCCTCTGTTGGCTCTCGCGAACAGTCGTTAGTTTATTTGTGATTTCCTCCAGCTCTCGCCCCCTTTTCCGTGGAGACCTCTTTTATTTTATCCTCCGTACTGCGGTGCGCTTCCTTGATGCTTCTTACTTGCTGTTCTACACTTTCGATTTGGTGTTGATTTTGTTGTTGAGTGTTGGTTATGGCTTCCTGCCATTCTTTCCTGTCCTATTCTCGGGTTTCTTTATTTTCTTTCGCCTGCTTCTTTAATTCTTTGCTCAATTCTTTGATTCCGCTTTCGCTCTTCTTCTGTACTTCTTCTAACTTTTCTGACTGTCTTTGTAGTTCTGTATTTACCTGATGTATTTGTCCTTGTAACTCTCCCCTCATTAACTCTAATTTCTCGTCCACTTTCTTGGCGATTCTTTCTTCCGTTCTCTTGTGCATTTCTTCGTTCTTCTTCTCCGATTCTTCAATTCTTTCATCTATTTGCTTTCTTGTTTCTTCATGTAATTTTTTCGTTTCTTCTATCTGTCTTATTGTCTCTTCATGTAGTTTTCTTTGTTTTTCATCTCTCTTCCTTTCCGGTTCTTCATTTTGCTTTTTCGATTCTTCAAATTGTTGTTTCATCAATGCCATTAACATTTGAAAATTTGCTTCAGATGACTGCGACTGTGATTGCGGTCCCCCGGCCCTAGTTCCTGCACCGGTTGTTGAGCTTTCTTCATTCATTACGTTTCCGTCCTCAGGCTGCTCATAGCCCATCTGGTTATTGATATCAAACTCATTTGAATTCTCTCCACTAGATGCCATTTTAGCTTGACTTCGGGTTATCATTCAGAGACTTAGAGACCGATATACGACAACAATAATATAGCTTAAGCTACTTACATGTACTTATTTTAAACTTATTGCTACCCACTGTCTGTCACTGCCCTAGCTTACTATTTTATCAAGCCGTGCGGTGCGGCGCCAATTTAACATTATTATTATCAATTACTGTTATATTATCTATTTAATGTCCCGCGTGTGGACGCCAATTTAACACTATTATATATATTTGACGTTGTGTGCGTCAATTTTAACATTATTTACTTTTTATTCTCTTTATCTCAGGGTTAAAAAATAATAATAAATGCTCATTTCTACTGATAGCTCTTAAATTTATTCACATTAGTTTGCTATTACTTGTAAATATTAAAGTAGCACAAAATTCTATCTACTCATTAGTACTTGTAAATATATAAAATTAACACATTACCAAAATTTAATACTCATGGCTAAATCGTAAATATCAAACAATAATACATTAATAACGTGAATACTCATTAAATTGTAAATATCAAACAATAATACATTAATAAAATTGAATACTCATTAAATTGTAAATATCAAAATAATACATTAATAAAATTGAATACTCATTAAATTGTACATATCAAAATAATACAGTAATAAAATTAGTTATCCAAACTCTCAATCTAATGGTTGCACATTAATGACCATTCATCAATTGCGTTTAGTACTTAAGTAAATTATAATGTTTAGCCTCATCTTATAAATTCTTAATATGAATATCTCTTAAGCTGTTACTATATTTTGTAATTACGGATTCATTTAGAACTTGGAAATAAACATTACTCCAAAACTGATAAACAATGATAATTTTACTTCTAAACAAACTTTAGAATCGATTTCTTTAATTCCTTTACGATTACTTTATTGAATTTTAGTGTGTGTGGATTCTTTGAGATGACAGACAGTGGATCTAAATTAATTAAGACATGTTTTACTATACTTGGTATTCGAATATCCAATCACTCGGTGGTTGCGGTGACGATTCTCTCATGTCGATCGTTCTAGAATCGTGCAGATAACTCCTCCAGATGATAGATGGCACTGGATGAATTCCACGATGTCACTCACAGACACTTCACTCACCAACTCCACGCATTCGGATTATAATTTATGAAGAAAAGTTAGCATTCTCTGTTGTACACCGACATCGTAAATCATTTCAAATCTGAATTAATATTACGCACCTTTGTTGCGGTATGTCTGGTTATTAAGTGTTCATGAATGTAGTTTGTGTTGTTAAACGTTCTTAAAAGTTATTGTTGTAAAGTGTTTTTATACACTGAAATTACATTATTGTCTGGTTACTATTTGTTTCAGTTAATGTTCACTGGTAGGCTAATAGTGTGACTCTACTTCATAGTTCGTTTGCTTGTAATGACTGTATTAATTTTTGTTATAAGTTCGAAAACTACCTTCTCACACTGTGTATCGAATTATTCTAAGTTCGATAAAATGCTAATTTCTCCCGTCACGGACTTCACTCCTCTCGCGTCCGAAATTTAGTTAGAACTTCTCTCGCGTCCGAATTTTAGTTAGAACTCTTCTCGCGTCCGTATTTTAGTTAGCACTCTTGAGCGCGTTCCTGTCTCCTTCCTATATTTTCCTCGCCAAATCTCCCACCAGACTCTGATTCCAACGACGCCGTGTCCTTATTGGTTTCATATTTTTCCCTCCAAGTCCAAATACCACCCATCTTTTCAAAGGCGTTCTCTGATAGGGCTTCTGGTTCCCCACCAGATTCTTCCCTTGCTTCGTATTTTGAGGTCGTTGTCATTTCCAGCCAACGCAGCAATAAATTGTATCTGTCGTTTTTTCTAAAGCCTTCAGTGACAACTCTGAGTTTCTCTTCCATTTTCATTGTTTCTCAACTTCGTCGCTCTGCCGTTATTATCTATTGTTGTTCAAGGGCCTCGCCTACCCTTCTTTGAAAGTTGGTTTTTTCTTTTAGTTGCCAGGCAACACCCCATCCTTGCGTTTGGACGTACTCTCTGCGCTTTCGTTTCCAAGTAAGGTCAAAACCCTGTCATCGACCGCTGGAGTCCTTCAAATCAATCCACCCTTCGTCGCTTTCTCCTGACAGCTGGCGTACACATGTATGCTTGACCATTGTTAAGCCTTTTCTCCTTTAATGGCTCTGTACACATTGTATGTAGTTTCCTATGGAATCAATGTGTTTTCACAAAAAACTGGTGTTCTACGTACCGGGAGCAGTGAACTCTGTTCACAGGGTACGCGTTGCAGCTGCCTACGAAATTTATGACCTGTCCGTCACTACAGCGTGCTTGCTCGTTCCCCTTTTGTCCCTTACAAAATATGTTTTCCACACATACACCCTTCGTTATTGCTTTCAGCGACATTCCTTACTGCTGACTATAAAATAAAACTTTTCGAAATTTTTTTTTTTTGTGTTATAGTCAGTATCTACGAATTAAGTATTTTTAATTATCCAGCAACCATATGCAAATTAGTGAGCATTTGATTACATGATTTTTACTCCTGTTTAGTCCAAAGATTGGACTCGTACAATATGTGTACGAAGGGCTCCTTTTTACGTTGTAAGTGGAGCACTGTTGAAAATACATGAGGGAAATTCTATGAAGCACTTTCATTTTTACCTTTTCGTGCGACATTGACTTCCTATAAGCTGGATATCATATTTCCTCCAGAAAGAAACCATGCTTGTAGAGTAAAGAATAAGGTAAACCAAAATTGTCCACATTTTCCAAAGTTTTCAAAACCCCCAAAAAAATTCTGGTGCGCCTCTGCTCGTGTGGTGAATGAAATGAAATAACATAGATAAAATAGGAACAAAGGTTGAAAAAGGAATGGCGAGGATTATAATCTGTATATCGTCAGGATGGACGAGACAAGTGAGCGTAACCAGCTGTCACTGAGTTTAAGAAGGAAATTTTTGTCCTGCACTGATATACTTACAAACAAGAAATCCATATGAATAAATATGAGTAGTTAAATTTACAAAGATACACAAATTGCGGACTCACAAAAAAAACGTGGAATTCTACGTTAGGAATAAAAATGTAAAACAATTAAAGCAGACACAAAGAAAGTAAATTAGAGCTGGGCAGGATATCTAACTTTACTAGAAGACATCAGAATATCTAATTCGCAAGAAAAACCACTACGCGACCCTTGACAGAAGATTTTCTATGTAGAAGAGTCATTAGAAGACGACTGAGAAATGGCAAACATTCTAAAGACAATGATAATGAAGACGATAATATTACTAATGCTTCCAAATGAATCTTTATTATATGCGTACAGAGAACAACCGCTTACAAGTACTGTATTACTCTCGTAACAGAAACCGTTAGATTAAGTAGCATCGTATCCAAACGATACGAGCACATCGCGTTTACTTTTTGCATCGCCATTTCAGTAAATAATTCTATTTCTGATGAATCGGTATTTGCTATTACGGTAATAGACAAGAGGTGCGAATGGCATGCGGATTACGAAACCGTACTATGTACGAAAACCTTATCTTCAAGGTTCCTGGTGTTTTTATTCCGCGTTTGTGCCGTCCGCAGTTATTTCGCAACGCGTCACAACTGACATACTGTTTGACTTACGACGCAAATATGTCATGAAGTTTGTTGCTAGAGTTTTTTTTTTGTCTAAGATTTAGGTGTACTTGGCGTCGCGTAATCGTTTTATGTAACGGGGACGAAATTTGTTAATGCTAAGTTTGCGGTTATTAGAACATAATTACCAACCAATGTTTCTGTATAATAGTTATGTTTAACGCCACTCTACTTTGCTATATAGCTTAGGCATTTGTCTGTTCCTCCTTCGAGTATCTGACCATCTTTCTTTGAAAGCTGTACATTCCCGACTTAGCTTCTGCTTTGTATTTGAGAACGCCTTCTGGCATTCTTTCTAAGTGTTCTTCGATTTTTGTCTATTTTCTGATTTTTTCATTTATCTTCTACTTTCTTCTTACCTTCCATAGACTATAGACCTAGTGGCCTGTACCGTCCTCTCCCCAGCGCTTCATACCAATACAACTTCGTCCCCTTGGTTTATAGTAGTAGACTATTTTTGACGTTCTGTTTGGATCTTCTCCACTTTTCTCTCTGTTCATTTATTTTTACGTAAATACATAAAATGTCTTCTTTACTTGTCTTAATTGAAAGAAGGTCACGAAGTTTTTTATTAACTCAGCTCTTGTGCCTCGTATTTTTAACGCTATATAAACAGTAACTTCATCTCGGAAGACTGTACTTGTTTAAAAATGTTTGGTCAAAATCCACGCCTCACTACCACACAATAAAACAGGGACCGAGAAATTTAATTATACTATCTGGTCGCACTTTGTGCCTGTTCTGTTGACGGTTCAAATAACGTTTGATTTTGCTGTAGTTCACTGTCCATTATCCCTCTCTTTATGGGTAGTTAAAGTAATTTACTTGTGCCAGTGTTTAGTTGTTTACTTTCACCTTGATAAGTACCCAAATTTCAGGAAGCTATAACATGGGCGCTTAAAAGCTAAAATTATGCGCCAACGGATGAGGTGTAATTGATAATCGTGGCTTCCTGAAAGGTAAAAGACAACAGATGTCGCTAATTCCTAGAACGAGGAGAAAAGATATCACAAGTATGAAGTAGGTCTATTGGAATATTTCAAGGAAGCAACATCGGGCGACGTACGCACGAAGCGGAGAATTCTACCGTCTCTCTGCATTCATAGGATGTATGCTTACGCGTAGGCTGTGCGAAAATTCGACTCGTTACTTTATTCGTCCTACAAGGTCGTTGTGCGTGATGGAATGTGGGCCTAATGTGTGTGCGTGTGAGTGCGTTAGTCATTCCTTACGCTGATCATTCATTACTGTTGTTGGCGAAATAGTGAGGTTCTTGGACGTACGCTTGTTTGATCAACAACCTTCCAACCTTCCAAATTCGATCTATATTTCTTACATTCTTATTCAAAAATTTTAATTCAAAATATTATATGAATCTCCACAAAGTATCCAAAGAATCTTTAAAAAAAATTCTAAGTAGGCTTTTTGAAACAAAACATACGCCGAAGCCTTCCAATAGTAATTACATCAAGTTACCATTCATATATTTACGTAAAAGTACAGTATTCCTTTTACGCAGAAGACTTCTTGGCAAACGATTGTCTCCCCAAATAAGGAGTCTCTGTCATGTCTCTGGTTGGGGACACCCTCTTCCCTTGAGCTATTAAACTGACCAAGACGATCCAAAATTGACGAACGGTTTTGGGCGCAGGAGGCCAAGGGAAACCGTACCATTACATCACTGACTATACAAACAAAAACCGGAACTACCTGGCACACGATAAGCTTCTTATATTTCAGCTGTCTTATGAAAGGCTTTATCTTTCAGTTTATCACACGTTTAGAACACGTGTTATATGTGTAAATACAAACCTCAATAATTGCAAATAGAACTAATATATAGCACATTATCATCTGTTACACTTGATATGAAACATGGATTCTATCGAATTTTGCAAAATTGTGGCGCACTTTCAGGGCTCTGTTGTCCAAAATTTTTGAAATTTCCAAGTCTGATCACTATATTCAGATTGTGGTTAAAATTCTCTTTACTTTGATACGAGTATCCCACATGTAATTTTTTTCTTTTTAATAAAACTTTTGGTAACTTCTTGGGCTCTGGTATCCCAAAATTTTGAAATTTTACAACTTAACACTTTATTCAGATAGTGGTTAAACTCTCTTAATTTGATGCCCCACATGGAGTATTACGATTTTTTTAATTTTTGACCCTTCACATTTTTGCCTCTGTTTGGGGCGATCAATCTCAAAAAACAGGGCTCCGAAAGGAAAACGTGGCTATGTCAAATCAGACGGACAGATGCCAAAACGAAAATCAGTTGATGAACTTAAAAGTTATGCATTAAACAGAGGACAGATAGATAAACAGTTAGATAGACAGCCAGACAGACAAATGCCAATCAGTCGAGTTAAAACTGAGAACTCGATTTGCTCGTTAAACTGTAGCATACGTTACGTGTACAACGTTACAACATGATCAACAGTGAATATATGCTGTCAGGCGTACGGATAGATCGTGTCACAAAGTCGACAGATAGATAGGTACAGAAACTTATAGACAGATAGACAGACAGACAAATTTGGTAATCTGACTTCAGTGGCCCAGAAATTCAAGCCTAATGTTATCCTTGCTGTTACATTTCGGAAAGTAAGCGAGAACTGTCAGTGAGCATAACAGCTGTCTGTTATGTGAAAACAGTACGGTATGTTTTTGTCAACTATTAACATAACGTAACGTCAACATTAGCTTTTATAACGGATACGTATAGGTTGTTACGGTAGTGAATCTGGAAGTGACACAACACCACAGTTTTAATAAAAATAAAGTACTACCTAACATTCTGTAATCGCATACCTGAAACAAAAAATGTAACGCTACAAATAGACACACACGCGCACTCACACATATAATATATTTCATTTGCATCTGACAATATATTCTGACAAATGTTTACACAAAGTTCAGTTATACGTAACACATAAGGAAATTATGATGCTGTATAATCCACTACAATTACCTAATTTCTCTTAAGTAACTTCTCGTAGAAATAAGAGAAGACTTTCACTTTAAAAAATTTTGTTAGTAAGGCCGAACAATCGAACTACGAATGACCTTTGACACAAAGACGTCAAAACTATTTAAGCACGCGATTCCATTTATTTCTGGGTATGTGACAGCTTTTTTAAAGTTGTAACGTATACAGTGTCAGCTCAAATTTGTTAATAGTTACTCGACGATTTATTAAGACTTACGTAAAATTTAATAAATTTAAATATTAAGTTGAAGTAAACGCCTTTAATGTTAAAAGCGTTTATCGCAGTTTAGCCTTATAAAAAGTAATAGTGCTGGAATCAGCAGTTTGTCTGCATTATATAATATTTTCAGCTTACTTTAACTGACAGAAGATTCGGCGGAATAACAATGAGGCAACGCACTGAAAAACACAAGAAGGCCTATACAGAAAGTCAGATACAATATGTGCTGCTAGGTAGATTGCGGTTACTGCCTTACGTAATGGATGCACGTGATTTTTTAATTAAACCAGACCAGAGGGAAAATTTAGAAAATTTACTGAAAGCAATAGTTCCAGGCCGAGTCACGTAATATTTAGTGATATTGAACGCTTTGAGTTCCTATGTAATGACTACCTACAATCTGCATTGCCCAGCCTTGGCGTCCAGGGAGCGTTTGTTTCAAAACGTATTTTAGCTATTTATAGGCTATATATTAAAGCGTAAATTAACAAAACAAATATAATAATAAGAAAATAAATAATATTCTGTGATTTTGTGTGCAGTAGTTTGTAACCAAATATTCCTTAGTAGTCACTAACAAACGAAAATGTTAAACGCATTTCCTTCGTCATGGTCTTCGTAAGTGCACCAAGTAGACGAGTGATGCGGCACGCATGCGTAACCAATGCATTCTCTGGGCACAATCAGTAGCTGTTCGTTCTCGGGTATTGGTTCCTAACGCACTCCCTAATCTAATGAGGACAGACATTCGTGTCTTTTATCTCCTCTTATACAGAGTGCTTGAAGAGACTGCGTACAGATGCATTCACTGTAGAGTTGCTAATCTGCTGTTAATAAAACGATTTTAAAGCAATACAGTAAGTTACTCTGGACAATTAATTTCAAATCTTGTACTTATTTCACCGTTAATTATGTGAGATATTTAATTTGTTAGCAATACTACTTCCAGCACCTCCGTCAAATGCACGGTATAGACAAACCACCGCCCCCATTACGCGTCAGACGCCCTCGGGTGTTACTAGACCAAAGATCTGTAAACCTATGGATTGCCGTCTCATACGGAAGCTAGCGGCAAGGAGCGGTCCGTCTGCCCGCGCTACCCCCACCCACTACTCAGGCAACTTCCCGCGCACTGCCATATGATTTGTATTGACAGCTGATGTTTTTCCTCATTGTGGAGTGGCTTATGATGGTGACGTTTCGTATTTGTATTTTTCCTGTCATTCTGATATTATGCCTGACTCGTGTGCTGCATTTTGAGGAAAAGGATTTCGAAGTGGGCGGATTAAGAAGAATGCTGAAAAATGGTGCTATTCCCTCAATTTTTGATTTCCCTCCTCATCTCCAAAAACAACAAACGAAACGAAGGAAGATAATTGTAAGAAATAAGGTAAGAAAGCAATTAATATGGGGTAATATTATTATATTAATACCAAGTAAACTACAACAAAAGTTAAAAATAGCTGAAACATTTTTCAAAATGATATTAGGTTAAATAATAACTATCCCACTTTGCTACTGATTGTTCTAAAAACCGCCATTATAAAGAATATTTAAATGTAAATATTTAGCTTGGTAACTGATTTTGGATTTGTAAATGTTTAGTTGAACAGGATGAAACCATTGTATTATGATTTTTCATGTCTTGTTGATTGTTAAATTCACCACCAAGCTAATTATTAAGTTAATTATTTACACTACTATGAAACGGTTAATTTTTTTCTAACCAGCACGTGTTCTATTATTTTAAATAAATAATATTTTAATATCAATAAATAATATTTTAAAGACCAGTAATATATCGAAAACCATTCATAAGAACGTATCACTGTACCAATATGTGATAAATGTGTTAAGATGCCGAAAAAATCTACCGGCTAATTCACATTATTCCAGTAAGCGCCCGTGTAATGAGGCGCGGGTTGCCCGAGTAGTGGTGGGGGCAGTGGTGGACCGTTTTCCGAACACTGAGCCAGTGATCCATAGATATTTAGATCTTTGTACTAGACGAGCTTCACATGAACCCTTCTGCATCGCCCACTACCATCCTAAGAATCCCTGAATCCTACCTGGCGCAAGCCAGGCGATTCCTTTAAGGGCGTTTCACACTGATTGCTAATCTATGCTCAGATGTGTTTCGATACCTGCTCAGAAAAATAGCGGACCATACAGTTAAATGTGTTGATCTACACATAATGCTAAGCTAAGCAGTGCTATGCCTTGCTATGTTTCTCAGCTTTGCCGGCCGGAAATATTTCATAAGCCACGTGCTGAACGTAAACAATTCTGAATGTCATATCGTTTTGACGTTTGCTGTGTTGTGCGTTGAAAAGATTACTGTTTGCGTGTTTGTTTTTATTTTTTATTAGTTTAATTTCTAATAAATTTTTAATTAGTCGAGTACTTTTTAATATGGAATCATAAATTGAATTAGTGAATTTATCCATGTTTATGGAATACAAAATCAGATGATTATCGGGATCAAACTCGGAAGGACAACATGGTGAATGCTAAGAAAATTCGTATTTTTGAAGATATTTTGAAGGAGTCTATTTTTTTATCCCTTCACACCCTGATTTAAATGTGATGCCTCAAAAGGCATTCATACAAGTATTGGTTTCTGTTAGAGTAGGTTATGTTTAATGTACTCCAGCAATAAAAATATGTTTCTTTTCTTTTCAGAATGGACCTGGTATATTTAACGTGCTCTTAAAATAAAGTCAGTTACAATCAAAAAGTATTTTTCCTTTGAAAGTAAAACTGACCAAATAAATTACTACCATTGGGCCAATACTATATCTTTATAGTATTATATACTTTTTACATTCTCGAAAAAATAACGCCTACCCAGAATGAAATTGTGTCTAGACTATTAGCGCATGGACACCCATATTTCTATAAGCAGTCAAACTCAATTTAGTCACTTTAGAGAGCGACATCACTACACTTCACCGAAGCAAACCAGAAGCAAAATTGGATTTATGACAGAAGTATGAACCACACCTTAGCCTAGCTGAGAAAGCAATGTCAAACCAAAATGGTATAAAATAGCGCGACATAGCACATCTTAGCTTAAGTTAGCATTTAGTGTAAAACGGGGGCTGGGTTTGCCTACCAGTGAAGGCAGACAGACGGTTTCAACTCGAGTCGCTTCGGCTGTGCTGTCGCCCAAGGCACGGGAATCCGCTGTGCCTCCTTGCGGGAGCCATTGTCTGGACGCGGTATCTCACCTTTCGGCCGGCTGTCTCCCACGCCAGTATTACTCTAAGCTCCTTCGGGTGAATCCTTAATGGGGCCATGGAGCTCCTCCCCGGAGTCAGGCCGGTGCATTCACAATCACATAAACTTCAGTCAGCACCTGCTTTGCCGCATCGGCTGGGCTGAAACCCTGGGCATGGGAACCCGCGAGGTGTGGAAGTGCCTAACTACGGTCCAGGGTCATCCACCCTGGACCCTGGCAGTCTATCGTTACGACCGACATCGCCTACGGCCAGTCCACCCTATCGACCATAGTTGCGCCTCCGACGTAAAGATAGGGTGAAGCAAATTTTGAACCCTTCTCATACACGCCAATCGTATATAGGAGGATCACAACCTAATTCTTTGTGCAAAAAAACGACCATGCTGTACTTATTTGCACCTGGCGTTCATTGGGCTCCCGGGCAAGGCACCCAAACCAGGGTGTATCTTTTACCTGTCTGTGAGATATTTGAATATCTTGTCTGTGAGATATTTGGTTTTGTAATTAGTATCTAAAACGGCATAGTTTGTTTTGATTGCATAGTGAAATCGATATGCAAGCGGAACGCGCGTGCGTGTGTGTTACAGAAGAGAGAGGAAAGCACATGTAAGTGAATACTGCCGTATCGTTTGTCATGTACGTGTTGAGCTAATTTCGAAATATTTGTGCCAGATGACATTTTAATTATATGTTCATGAGACTTAATTAATGGGAAATTTTATTACCGCAAATAATTAAAATTATAATTATAATTAAAATTAAAATTAGACCATTATTTAATGGTATTTACATGGCTGGAGAGGATTTTTGTTGAAATGTATAATTTTTGTCATGTACTGGATAATCTAATAAGTCTATTAGCATGCGCCGTCATTCGTCACTTCCGCAACAACTGTTTTGTCCATCGTCGACTCGAACCCTTATATGAATCACAGAGTTAAATCGGGTTTTTGCCAACTGAGTCTAAAAGTCCACAGTTTCGAACGAACACCTAGCCGATCGATTCTGCAATACCGTCACAGAATTGTGGCGGACCATATACTACTGGACTTCATTAGTCAGTGTGTTGTATATTTAGTAGTATTCTCCCTAGAAGTTCTTGAAAATAACGTTAACTGACGTTCTGGCCGTTTATACGACACGTGGCGGATGTTTTACTACAGTTCCGAGTCCTATAGATCTGTCTGTTGTCTTCCGATAATGCTCCATTAAGCCCTAATCTATATAAATATGGGCGGAGTAGACTATAATTTAAAGGTTAAGGATTCGATAAGGTAGCAGATTACGTGATAAGAACGAGGTTTCATACTGTGCGAAAAAATCTTAATCACATGGTTTCACTAACGAATATCACTTGCCAACGATATCCACCAATTTCATAACCTCATAACAAACAGACGGTAAAATCTACGGAAGTTCGATTTCTACGATTAGGAGGAAGCTATCGTAAATATTGATGGACCATGCCTCTGGAACTCAATGATGATGCTAATACTCTCTCGGCCGAAATGATAACAGTCAGAATCAAAGCATCTGATATCAGTGTTAATTAATTTTTTGCTACGCATCAGAGTAGCTACGTAATTAACATCTTTCTGCATGTCATTAAACAGCGGCTGTACTGACGGCAAAATGACGATAACACGACGTGTTGGCTTCGTTCAAAATGATAAGCTGCGGCTGATGGATGATGGTTATGGAAATATAGCGGCAATCTGGACTCAAGGCGGTAATCTCATCTTACTAACGCTGCAATCTGATTGGTGCACAGAGACAGTGTCAGGAAGTGCCGAGCAATTAAGAAGATATTATTACATCAAATAATAATATTTAGATACCTTATGACTGTCATCCTTCTGGCCAAAGGACCTGTAAGACATGGTAACAGTAAAAGTAAAAATTTAAACTAAAATAAAAACGATGTAAAATATTATTATCACCTTCATTCATCATTATTATTAACATCGTCATCGTCGTCGTCGTCGTCGTCACCACCACCATCATCATCATCATCATCATCATCATCATCATCATCATCATCATCATCATCATCATCACCACCACCACCAACACCACCATGAGGGCTTTACAAACCTTGCAAAGGTATTCAACCACTCTTACGAAGTCTTAATAAAAACATGAACAAACCCTCCTCTTCCCTTTCCGTTGGAAGTTCACATGATTTTGTCTCCTCGGTCAGTTTTCTCCACCGCTTTCTGTATCTCTCATTCCACCGTCCCCAAACATTTAAAAATTTAACACATATTACCTTTTCAATTTACAATCACAAATTTCCATTGTCTTCCTCTCTCTTCTTCCCCGCTCTCTCTCTCTCTCTCTCTCTCTCTCTCTCTCTCCCTCTCTCTCTCTCAATTATTTGGTTCCCCCCGGTTGATCGGATTTGACTTCTCTCTTTACCTTAGCTTCTCTACGTATACTTCTTACAGCGTCTTCCAGTTGACCCTTGTTTCTTGCTATGACAGCAATATCATTTGCACACCTCATAACGTGAACAATTTTTACTTCATTATTCCTTCTAACCCGCGCTTCTTTATTGTGCCATCCACTGGCAACATTGGACAGTGCTGTCGAAAATTCATCTCCCTGCCCAAACACCTCTCATCTCTACTGTTTCACAGATACTTTATTTTATTATAATGTTACGTTTTTATTAGAGAATTTTTGTTTTACTTACTTATGTTCATTTAGCTGAACTATGTTGTTCAGCAGCCACAGAGATAATATGTAAGGTTTCTTTACCTTCACTTTTACATTTACTATGAGGACGCTGAACAACAGAGATCAGCGAAACGTACAAAAACACGCAAAATAATTTTAAAAAAAATGCTTGCACAAAACATAATATTATAACAAAATAAAGTATATAGCCTATACAATTGAAGAGAGTCAAGTAATTATTCAATACTTCATAGACGCGTAAAAATGTTATATATTAGTAAGTAATAGAACTCTGAATTAAAGCTATTTATCAGTATCTCAATTTTCTTGAAAAAAAAAAACAGAAGGGAAATATCAAGTACGGCATAACGAGTTGTACAAACAATAAAATATGAAAGACGGTAACTTGATGGAAAGGTCTATACCGCGTTACAGAGAAGAAACAATGTTTTAGGTCTATGCTAGTAAATATATTCAATTCCATCTTTTCACCAATGTGATTACTGTACAAAACAGTGCGTAAATTAACGACGAAAGCGCTGTGAAATTTCGTTTTCTTTATTACGAGAAAGTGACAGAAACTAAATGTGCATTGTCATTGTTTACATGGTAGACCTACATCTAAATGTACCTTTCTAATACGAAATGGTACTTTTATAATTCAAGGTCGTTTCAAATATTTGTCAACAGACAGCGAATTACTGTAACATTACACAGACGGTAACCATTCTGAACTTTGGTATCCTACCCCCGATTGGAACCAACCGAGATCAGCTTAAGTAACTAAACAGGAGTCAGCCGCTTTTAAACCGACACAAAGAGTAATTCTAGGAAAGATGTCTGGTTCATATGAGAGCATAGTGACATACGGAGTAGAAAGTGTTCTCTTACTCCTAAGGAAGGGATACAAGCCGAATTTAAATTCAGTTAGATTTTAAAATAGCGAAGGTTACTCGTCAGGACAAATAATAGAAAACAAAGGAGACACCTTGAAGTCAATAACCAGGAGATTAGACCAGAGTTAACAGTGGTGTGACCAAGTTAAACGAATAGCAGAAAGTAGAGGGGCCAAAAACTATATCGAAGCGATTCCCACGCAAACATCCCTCGGCCATAACGACGATAGGCCTATATATGTTACCCTAACAATAGAGGAGAACGATTTGATAGAAGGTGATCGGGCGTCTCGAGATTTATGATGAGAAATAGTGGGTAGGCTCTAACAATCGTCACTGAACAAGATTATTACGGTATTACGGAGAAAGGATTCTTTAGATGTCCAAAGCCCCATTGAAAATTCAGTTTTTAACGGTTGAATCGTCTTTCGGGTTTCAACAGTAAGCCTTTTAAACAAAGCTACGGACTATGAAATATCCAAATCGTGTTCAGACCTATTAAAGACTGAGCACTAACCTCGTAGCAACCACATGATCAGGTACGCAATCATCATCATCTTGTCGTCTGCATCTGTCCCATCTTCAGTCCTGCCATCTTATTATAGGACTATCTTTATCTGTTTTTCCTCGAAGTCTATAATTTGTTGCTTGTTTTAATAATCTACATTCCCTCGTTATGTCTGTATTGTTTCTATTTCTGTGAGTTCTCTCGAGCTCCTATCGTCCATATTATGTACCTCTAACGTAGCTCTTATATCTCCTTACTGATTCAGTATCTTAGACTACAACCTGTTATTATTTTCAAGAATTTTATTTCAGCTGCCATCAGGTAGGCCTATACAATTTATACAGTACTACACACAGAAGTGTAGTGTATGTATAACGCAATAAATGTACATTACCTAATGTGTGTGTGCGTGTGGCACGCGCGTGCGTGTGGAAACCATAAGAGGCAATAAAACTGTCAGAAGCGCTATACAGTGAAGCACTACGAGTGACGGAGGAAATTGCCGACCGGTTCACTGCAAATGCCAATTGATGACTTTTAACTCCTGCGTAGTTTAAAAACGTACGTGGCATAGCACAAACGAATTTGCACGTGGGGACTAGAGGTTGGCGCGAGCCGTAACAATTTTCTGTATAAGGCGAAAGTGAAAAATTCAATTTCGAATCGTAGACATCTCACTACAAATGTTTTCATTTAGGTTGATATGAAAAGCTTCTGGCAATTAGACTACTTCTCCGGCTCTCCTCAGAAAACAGGTTGCTGAATGGAAGAATTGCGTTCTGATAAATTCAAAATGATGAATAGAAGAAGTGGACAGATATATCTAATGTTAGAAGGTGGTGTTTACTAAACCGGTATTAATATTCAGAATAACTTGGTGTCATTTTAAATGAAGGGAGGGGAAGAATTGTGTGACTCGCAGCATCCTGGGTTTGGATTACTGGTAAGACGTAGTGGTCCGTTCCGTCACTTTGAAAAATTAATGTGTCTGATTTGGTTGCTGATCACTTTTGTGCTATGAACGTTTGGTCACACAAGACGTTCTCGTCTGTCTTCGTATTTTTGACACAACACTGGTGGTGCTGAAAATTCTATTTGTATCCGTACGCCACGTATAATACTTACCGTGGTACTGACCAGACAGAAAAAAGACTAAATGACATGCAAATTAGTCAGCGCGAACTAGACATGAGATTTAAATTTGATTAATAGATTGAACATTTATGTACGTCGGAGCTCGTTAATTTATTATTATTAACCAATCGTAGTCGGGTACAGTTTGGTGACCCTATTTACTTGTCTGAGATAGTCGTTAAAAGCCCGTTAAAACTACGTTTAAATATTTGAGATAGCAGCAAGCGATCTGTGAAGCTGATATTACAAAAACAGAAGAAACGAGAGAGCAAGAAGGCGAATGTGAGTGAGAAACAGATATAACGAGAGGGAGATAACGCCACAGACCGTTCGTTGATGTGTAGAAATCGGCGACAGTTTTAAACGGCAGTACTAGTGTTTTAGAGATAGACTCTAGTCATTAGGCAAGCTGCTCACTCAGATTTATTATTATAATAAAACAAACACACAAACACATACCGGTATATGTTACATTCATAAAGTATATTTTAGTTAATTAGTAAAGTTTGAGTTAGTTAAGAAAATAACTTCAGATAATGTATAAGTCAAGTTGACCCCAAATAAGAACGCATAACCACCCTGTTGTTTTCGGATGACAGAGCAAACCCTTAGGAAAATACAACAGTCACATAGTCGTGTACAACAATACGATTACCAGAAAAATGTAAAGTAAGCAAGAAAATGAACTTCTTATATATACGTATACTATTTACTACTATACGCTACATACTAATATATAGGCTGCAATCGTACAATCAACACATTTTTCTATGTATTAATTTTATTATTGTATTTCCTCGATTGTACGTATTTTAGTACAGTATTAAGTTATTTACATATTAAGAAAAGAATAGCAAAGTTTGAATTATAATTATTTTAAATTATAATTAATTAGGCCTATGTTTGCTGTTTGAATTACATTTAATCAAATAATATTTACTTCTGCAAGAGTATATTTCTTTTTTTTTTACTTCTATATTTGCACCTGAAGCACGTTTCACAGATTCAATCTGCATCTTCAGGGATTTCTATACCACATGATCTGTTTGAATGTTAGTAACGGTTGTCGCTTTGAACGTGGAAGCAATATGAAATACAGTAAACTTCCGATTATGCGCGGAATTGGGTGACCCAATCGCCGATGACAATCGAATTCTGCGGATAACCCGTAATATCTTCAAGGAAGTGCAGAACGTAATAAACACTTTATCAACACTAACTGTTTATTGAAAGTATAGCATTGCAGTAAAACCCCGTTCAGGCTCTCATCAAGGGACCTCGTTACAACCGCGTATTAAGCGGTATCTTACCAAGTAGCAATGTATACATACTGACACTGTGTAACTAATAATAACGTTCTATGCAGTTTAATACTAAATCACTCGAACTGACATTTCGTCAGAAGACGTTGCACTGATAAATTGTCTTTTATATATATTATCGGTGTATCATTATTTTGATCATTTCCGAAGTTACTATCTATAATATACGTACGAACGTTATGCAGACCTGTACAAAATCGAAGTGATCGTCTCCCACATTTGCATGCGCAGCCGGGATTAGATTCATGAATGAGTTACCGCACTGTCAGAATAAAGCTATAAAGATAAATTTAAAACAATACTGTTTACGGTAATAAATGAAATAGTGTATTAAAATTAGTGGGACAGTATCTTAATTATTCAGCTGATGTTTATTTCTGCTTATTAGTAAAAAAATCCGTGGGTTACCGCGGATAATCGGGAGTTTATTGTACTTAGAATGTACGTAGCAATTTCTTGTATATTGTAAGATTCCCGTACCAGAGTGTTTGTTAAATCATATCTTCTAGACCATTTCGTGAAGTGAAGCACTGGAGTGTCACTTGACTAGGCTTTGGCATACAACGCAAGCCGAGTGCAATTTAACTTCTCTTGTATATGTTACTGTAAAAGTGCGAAGTAAAGTAAATCTTAAGATTTACCGGCATATCCTAAGATTTACCGTTATATGATGGTAAATTTCCGAAGGTCCTTTTAAAATGTTTGCATTTCGGACTTTTACCAACAGTTAGTGGTAAATGTCAAGACTTACCACTGCGTTGTGGTAAAAGCGTAATATTTTTAATTTTAAGAAAATTTATAGTTAATAATTTTTTAACAAAATAATCATTTCCATAAAAACGCATGAAGAAAGGAGACAAAAAATATTGCATTACACTACTGCTTGCTTCTGAAATAATTTTTATTTAGCGATGTACAATGAATTGAATATAAAAATAGATAAAATTAACGAAGTTTACTTATAAAAAAAGAAAATTTAAAACCATTTTAACCAATCTGTAAAAAAATAACATTTAAAAACTTTTTAACAATTTTGTGACAATGTGATCTGAAGAAAACAAATACGAGTCCTTTTTACTGTTTTTTTTTAGTCCAATAATTAATTGATAGAATGTTTGTTATCGTAAAATAAAAAATAAAAAATTACTTGCTGCAGCAGGGTTGACTGTTACGACATTTAGAATTGCACAACAAAGAGGAGGCTTTGCACAAACACTTCTTCATAGTACACTTTTTTAAACAATTACACTTTTTGAATTCTTGTCCTCCAACTAAAGATAATATTTCTTTTATAAAATTGCTAAACTGCTACAAATTTGTTTAGACAAAGCTTTTCGTCATCTCTGACATCATCAGGTCTTGAATAATGTCTGTCGCCTGTACGTTGTAGGCTTACAACGGTTGAAGCCTACATCGTACAGGCGACAGACGTTGTTCAAGACCTGATGATGTCAGAGATGACGAAAAGCTCTGTCTAAACAAATTTGTAGCAGTTTAGCAATTTTATAAAAGAAATAGTGAGGATGGTTGCTAATTTAAATAATATGAAGAATAAAGATAATATGTTAATCACTTCTCGAACAGTAACCTCATCGTTTCCTACTTCTGCAACGCTAATAAAATTTTCTGTATACAGCGTGAACTGGTTTCTTGTGTATAGAGACGTAAGTTTGCCAATTGTGGTACCAAGTTGATAAAATTCATCATTTTCAATATTCAATGCGACAGCTATGATTGATTTTGGGTCCACCTTTGCCCGGTCTACATCTGGTACTTTGACTCTCCAACTAAAGGTTTAGCTAATTTTTTACAATAGACAACTGTCATTTTTTCTGCTTGTTCGGCGGCTCTCTTTTGAAAGCGCTTCAGTTTATCGATCCTGCTTGTTGTAGCGGTTACATCACTCATTTCAGGTTGTTCAACTATTTCAGGTTCATCTGTTATTGAAGATTCAGCTTGTATTTCCTTTCTACTTGAACTGTTTTGCGGAAAAGTTTCTACGACGTTCATTGTTTGGGTATTTTTTTCACCATCTTCTGGATTACTGTCAGTCATTTGTAGTATTTAATAGTTCTTCAAGATCTTCTTCGATGTTTGCTTTGCGCATTAAATTACATGGTATAACTGAACTTGCACAAATTTCAAGCCTTCAGATCACTTAGAAGTTTAATTTCTTTCCATCAAACCTCAGAGTGCAGCTTTTACCAAAAAGCGGCGGTAAATCTTGACATTTACCACTAACTGTTGGTAAAAGTCCGAAATGCAAACATTTTAAAAAGATTTTCGGACATTTACCATCATAAAATGGTAAATCTTAGGATATACCGGTAAATCTTAAGATTTACTTTACTTCACACTTTTACAGTAACATATACAAAAAAAATTAAATTGCACTCGGCTTGCGTTGTATGCCAAAGCCTAGTCAAGTGACACTCCAGTGCTTCACTTCACGAAATGGTCTAGAAGATATGATTCAACAAACACTCGTATCGGAATCTTACAAAATACAAGAAATTGCTACGTACATTCTAAGTACAATAATATAATAATAAGTACAATAAAATAAGTACTCCCGATTATCCGCGGTAACCCACGGATTTGTTTACTAATAAGCAGAAATAAACTTCAGCTGAATAATTAAGATTCTGTCCCACTAATCTTAATACAATATTTCATTCATCACCGTAAACAGTATTTTACCTTACTTCGTACTTTTACAGTAACAAATACAATCAGCGACTGCTCGTCGTGTCCAGTGAGTACGCCGAAGCTGCAGCTGCTACTCGCGACTCGCGGTCGCTGGTATGATTTAAGTGATTTTTTTTTCTTTTACAGAAGTGAACGTTGTAACATAACAAGATTACACCACAGAATAAAGACAAGTATATCATCAAAAGTTACTGTGAATTATGCATAAACGCAACCTTTTTAGTATTAAATTACAAAGAAGAATAAAATAAACTTAATAAATAAAGAAAGGAAAAACAATATACTATTTAAAGATAAATAATAAGGTCAAGGAATAACAAGTAATCAAAACAAAAAGGGAAATATGATAATAAATAAATAATAGGGAAATAGGAAATGTAAATTTAAGAATTAAATAATTCAATTACCATGACAATACAATAACTGACGATGACAATAATACCCAGAAGAGACGATCAAAAGAACTATATATACAATGTAAATAGTTATTAGTAGACATAAATATAATGTACAAATGTTAAACTTAGTATGTAAGAAATAAGACATTGAGTATAACCTTAGATTAAAACTATGAGGAGGTCTGCGAAAACAGTTATTTTGTATAAGTGAACTACAGACTGTGAGTAATATAAAATTACAAATATAATAATATTGAACAATAATTATAAAAGTCAGGTAGTGTAACAGTGTAAGAAGGTGAGAACAACAGTGATAGACTTTAAAAAGAAAAAACAGTGTATAGCGTAAGTGAATAAACATATTTACAATATGAACATGGCATGAAACATGTAATTTATATGAAACAACTAGGTAACTCATATAGTGAGATCAAACCAAGTGTAAATAATTAAAAAATAGAGAAATCTTACGTTACAAACTTATAATATAATATAGTGACGAAGAAAAAAATAAGACTCAACGGAATCATATTAATTATAAAATATGAAACCGAACCTGTGATCCATAAATATTCCATCCAAGACCTTAACTGAATGAATTAGTGTTTTGGTAAAAAGGAACAGATGGTTGAAGAATTTTCGAAACGAGGCAGAACATTTTATTTTTACTGCTGGACTTTTAAACAAAATAATTGAACATATAAGACGAGCTGATAAAGAAAAACTGTTGAAATAACTAGAAGACTAATGTTTTAATCGAATACACCAAAAACTTGAAGCCCAGAAGCGAAAAATCAAGCAATAAATTCGTAAATGAAACTACCAGATTGGTGAGATTGCTCCAGAATATTAAGCCAGATATTTGAACAAACATTACTACATTTAAAGATCGAGTTACAGTGAAACACTATAACAAAAACAATATAAACGTTATAATAATGAACTTTATTTGTACAGCATTATTATTAGTATTATGAATTCCTTTTTAAATTGTTCTTTTGTATCATCCAAAGGACCCACTAGCCAACATACATCCGCAACACCCAATTACTAAACCTTATTTATAAATATTATGTTTTATGTTATATTTATGACTTGTACAGTACATTGACTTTACTTTTACATTAACCCTGAGATTAAGATTTTTCATGTTATCCAACCGAAATGAGCTAAAATATTAGAAAGGGACAGTGAATGTCAATACAATAAATCAATGTCAAAAAATAAATAAATAAAAATAATTAAATTTAAAACAAGAACGAATAAGGAGTTGGATTATTTATTTAACATAAAGATACTATTTAAAGAAGTTTAAGAAGTTTAGGATTTAAGATTCACATTATTAAAAAATCGATCACGTGTCTACTTACAACGTTCTACAAATAATATCGTAATACGTGAGTGTCATTGTTACAAGTGAGTCGTCCAGATGCAAACCCTGCCATCCTCAAAAATTTTTGGTTTTGAGGTTTTGGTATCCCTGGATTCTTCTCGACTCCAGCTACAAGAATATTAATAAATTGGGGTGCAAAACCCGTCCAAAAGCTTTTAAAATTAGATTTGAAAAACTCAGTCGGGTGCAAAACCAGCTATATTTCTGGTGACCTCGGTTGCAAAAGCTGACATATTTGGTTCGGCTGCAAAACCTGTCAAAAATTACACAGTATTCAAATCTCACACCACGAGTTCGGATGCAAAACCAGTCATTATTTTTATCTTCTCCATCCCAGATTTCATTCGACAACACTGTTTTCTTTGGTTTTTAGCAGTTTATTTCAGTTTTTTTATGTTTGATGACGTTGGCAACCATGACAAAATATGACAGAACAAACAGCTGTTTTATGTTTGGCTGGTTGCACTTTCCTCGTGTTGTTTTGAGCTGTTTTGTTTTATCGACAAGTCGTGCGTCCTGTTTGATTGTTTTAAAATTTTATTGTTTTAAATGTGTAGAGTCCCATAAAGTTAATACCTAGTGTGTGTGTGAAAAGGAGAAAAATGGATATTGGTGACAATATTGAGATTGTTATACTACCAGGAGAGTATGGTGTTAATGAAATCGAGGAAGTGCCGTTCGAGCCACAAGAAGAAGAATTTCCTGTCGAGCCACAACAAAGTGAGGAAGATAATGTAGTTAAGATTCAGAAAACTACCTCTTACTATGTCCAGAAAGAGAATATGTCTACCTGAACAATGGAAGAGAAATATTGCAAAGAAATCAAGGTACGTTCTGTGTTATAGACTGATTAGCTTGTTGTTTACCAAAGTGGATTGAAAACTATCTGAATACGATACGTTATGTACTTATGTTTTCAACTACCTGCTTATCTATTTACATGATGGTATTGCGTTTTTATTAAAGAATATTTTTTGAATACATGATGACGATGTAATAAGATTATTAGCTACGATTTTTTTTTCTCTTCCAGATATCAACCAAAAAAATTTCCCAATATGCCACAATGCAAACACTCTTGCAACACATTCAAATGCAAGAATTTGTCCATGCAAGATGTTCGGAGAGCCCATCAGAAATTTTATGAGCGACCAAATCGGGAATCCCAAAATAATTTTATCCTCCAACACATCACGGTAAGCTCACCCAAACCTTCTGACTCCAAGAAGCAACTAATCACAAAGTTCAATATTTCTATGCGTCGGGATAGCAAAAATGTTCGCGTATGTCGAGAAGCATTTCTTTCGATTTTGCAGGTTGGAAGGGATAGAGTTCACAGACTTTGTGAGCAATTTTTTAAAACTGATTTAGCTCCTCTGGAGAAACGAGGAGGTGATCGGCGAACCAAAAAGTACAAAGAAAAGAAAGAAGCAATAATGACACACATCAATACTTTCGTCCCTCTTCAGAGCCACTACTCTAGGGGAAGAAAATGTATGAGGCAGTATCTAGATAGCGATCTGAGTATCAAAAAAATGTGGTCCTTGTTTACTGTTGCCTATCCCGATCTCGTTGTTGCATACGACTATTACCGAACTGTATTTTGTGAGAATTTTAACATTGGCTTCGGGAGCCCTGCCGTAGATAAATGTTCTACCTGTACATCCTTAGAAAGTCGGATTAATGTTGCAACCGGTCAAGAGAAAAAAGAACTGATCGTTCAAATGAATGCCCATAAGGCTCGAAGTAATGTATTTTTTGAAAAATTAAGGCAAGATAATGAGTCGGAGCTTACTTTAAGCTATGACTGCCAAAAAAACCTGGTACTGCCGAAGGTGCCCGACCAGGCTGCTTACTATTCAAGACAACTGTATCTATACAATTTTTCAATTTGCCAAGGTTCTTCTCATAGCCCACAGAATACCACTAACACATTTTCTTACTGTTGGACTGAAAATGAATTCATGAAAGGATCCAACGAGATAGCGTCAGCACTTTACCACAGACTACAGAATTCAGAAATGGGTGAAATTAAAAAAGGCAAAATAAAAATAAGGCAGTAATAACCATGCTTTGCCACTGGTTTCTGCACGAATGCCCTCCAAACGTCGATCAAATTGAGGTATGGTTTCCCATAGTTGGTCACTCTTTTATATCGCCCGATCGCGTGTTTGGAAATTTGGAGACAGTTCAATAAAAAAAGTGTCATCGAAAACCCTGATAAATATATAGATGTAATAAAGAAATTTACTACAGCAATCCATCTTCGCGAAACTCCTGTTCGTAACTGGAAGGAGTACGCAGAAGAAATTACAAAAAACCCTGGGGATTGGCACTTCAAATTTCAATAGTGCAAAAAGATTATCCTGACAAGAAGTAATAACAAAAAACATTGCCTTGTACAAGGTGAACCTTTTTATAATTTCGAATGTGGATCACGTAAAAGCATCGTCAAAAGAAACAAAAACTTAAAAAAAAACTATCTTTCACCTGCTTTACCGCAAGGAACTGTAGTAAAAGAAGCTAAAATCAAGGACGTGAAAAAACTTCTCGAGTTACATTTTGGCGTAGAGTGGGCAAATAATAAAAATCTTGAATTTTATAAGAAAGTTTTCGAAGAGCAGGGAGCGGTAACACCAGGATCCGATGACAACGATGCATCCGATTTTGAACTTTTTGATGATGTGGAAGTAGAACCTCAGTAAACTTCAATTTTTAAAATTTAATATTTTTTAATGATCTTTATAATCAGTTTAAACATTTTTTTTACCTAACCTAAGTTATTAGTTATTCTTAGAAACTTTTTAAAATAAATCTTTCGTGTTTTTTTTATAATCATTTTATTTGGTACCTATTATTTTAATTTTATATGTACAATAAAAAGATATTTTGCTTCATAGTTGTGTGTTATTATTATTATTAGCCAAAAAAATGGCATGTTTTGCACCCTGACTTAAAATATGCCAGGTTTTGCAAACAACAATATTTTCAATATGACCGTCGATAGATTTGCAAGACCTGTCATATTTGCAGTAAGGATGCAAAACCTGTCATCTTCAATTTTTAAAGCATAATATATAATATTATTTTAAAGCCTGATAGTAAAAAGTTTTGGGGACCGACAAAGTGATTTATTTGTAAATTTTCAAAAAAAAAAAGCTAAAGGATATCTTGCTTTGAAGCTGTAAAAAAAGTTTTTTTCATTTGGACCAAAATCTGTTGAAACACTTTTGTCAGGGTTTGCATCTTAGTATGATAGTATGACTTTTATTGTTATTTCAAATAATATAACCTAACTTTTGTCATATTAGTTTGGAATCAAATATTGGCGCAGAGATGTGGCATAGAATGGAAGACGCAAGTTGTCACATCACATATTTGTTATTGTTAGTACGGTAAAATTGTTTCTGTTCGATCACCGTACTCCTCAGCCTGAATGTTTAAAACTTTCAGACTGAGGACATATTTCATTTTTGTAAAAAGCTATCAGGTATCCGAGCTTCTAAATTAGTTTACATTCAGTCTGAATGGTTCTTACAATATTCTTCTGTATTCGCATGAAATGTATGTAAATATAATGGAAAGATCCGGACGCTTCGACTTTAGATTCAGTCGAGACATAGGCCTATACTTTACTCTCAGGGTCATTCCCCTCCAACTCGTTCGGAAAAACAGTGGATCAAAAACATTTATTTATAAGATTTTAAAAAGTAATCTGACATTATTGGCAGGAGGCTTCACTAACAGTCTGTGATTCTTCGCTGAATCAATGTCTTATTTTTTATGAAATTCGGCCAAATAATTTATTCAGTTATTACTGTACAAATCAGACTGAGATATTTGATGGTATTTTCAACTAATCATCCGTGCGCCCGCGTGTGTGGTTTCTCGTTATAATTTTTCTTAAAAAGTAATGGCTTATACAGAAATAATCTGTAGGTACGCTGTACGAATCAAGATTGAATCATGATTCTTTAAAAACAGGATAAAGACTTATTTTTGGAACCTAAATGATTTAAAGAACCTGATGATAATTTGTGTTCCGTATGCACAGAAATCGTGATGGTGGTTTAGGTTGAATTCGCTGTAATAATCATTTCTCGTGTAATAACTATGGTTTTTAATGTTGTTAAAAAATTTTTCTATGATTAATGTATGTTTAACGTCCCAATAAAATTGTATTTGGATTCAAATGATATTATTTGTTTACTGTTCACCTCCAAATTATACAGACATGAAATTACGGTAGTAATAGTTTATAGTAATATCCCTTTAATTATCTGTCTCTTTTAACAAAGCAAGTTCCAGGTCCCGTCAGATATAAGTATCGGATATAACGAATAAAATTGCAATCCTCTTCAGCAACGTTACTATAAGTAATAAATAATTAAATAAGTAATAAATAAATATTTACTTATCCCTTCATACGTAAGTGTTAATGTTACTAACATAAAAGCCTGTGAGATCTGACTGACAGGGCGACGGAGGATGCACGGGGCATCTTCCGTCCTGGTGTGTATGAGTTGTCCGGGTCGTGGCCCGGTGAACGCCAAGTTCAAGCGAGTGCAGTGCGGTCGTTTAATCGGCACAGTAATTAGGGTGAGGTCCTCCTATACACGATTGACATGTACGAGAAGAGTTCAAGAATTGCTTCAGCCTATCTGCATGCCGGAGGCGTGACTCCATGTGTCCCTAAGGTACGAGCTTAGAGACGCGCAAGGTATGATCGGAAACGATGAGGTGTCACGCCAGGGCGATGGCTCCCGCAATTAGGCACTTGCACACCTCGGGGTTTCCTATGCCCGGGGTTTCAGCTCAGCCGATGCGGTAAAGCAGGTGCTGACTGAGGGTGTCTTTGATAATGAATGCACCGACCTGACTCCACGTCTGAAGTAGGGCCCCTTTAAGGATACTGTGATATCTGCTGACGGCAGGTGACACAAGTTGTGTTCGTATGTTTCCACGACTGGACTCGATTT
The DNA here is from genome assembly GCA_034769895.1 of Magicicada septendecula. Taxonomy (NCBI): domain Eukaryota; kingdom Metazoa; phylum Arthropoda; class Insecta; order Hemiptera; family Cicadidae; genus Magicicada; species Magicicada septendecula. Next base: position 334,319,987 of record CM068372.1, read on the forward strand.
GTGGATTACGATTCCTGCGATATTCAGTACATAGGCGTATGTATCTACAATAATTTGATGTGCGTTTTAAAATTCTGGCTACTTTGATGTATTCTTTATGTAAGTAACTCTTACAGTTTTTCGATATTGTGAAAGTTGGATATTTATTCATTGCTCCGTGCATTAATTAATTTAATTTAATTCACTAATTCTGTTTCAAGAAAGCATGCTGACGTAAATAGTATATTTTGGCAGTGCACTTATATACTACGTTAAATACACGTGTCACCTGATTTTCCCACGGTGCATCAGTGCGCCTACGTTTTGTGACACGTTTGGCGGTGCACAGAATTATGTAGTGCTCTGTAGACGTGATAGTATATTTATAACCTGGCACAATGCACTTTAATCGAGAACACACTGTGCACACAGAATAGAAAACAGATCACGTTAATATCTCGTGGGGTGTTTGTTGATCGTGCACGAAGTTACAATTTGGCAAAACGTTCGCTTCACGGTACTCATTAAAATAGTGCACACTTTCTCGATCGTTGTTTCTAGAAAACACTCGAAAAGCCACACCGGTAACAAAACATATTGTGAATTACTTTTATATTATATGAATTGCCTTTACGTGATAGAATAGTGTGAACCGTCATAAACGGAATGTAGACGGGGAGTATCATTGGACAGTCCAGGTTATAGATGGAAGTTATCTTGGTTAGAACAGTGATTTCCAACTGTCGGCCCGCGATCTTGGGAAACCAATTGAATAATTATTCTGTTTACTTATTTAGCATAACTTTATGTTAATTATTTTAAATTAATTTCTTTAAAAATTTTTAAATGTTCTTGTGAAAGAAATTAAAAATTTCTTTTTGGGACCTACCGGCACATAGAAGAAGAATTTAAATGTAGGCCTCTTATGATAATGTGGCCTAGGCCTACATGACTTTCGGAATTTGTTACAAATATTCAAGAAACCATAGACGAGTCTAACATAGGATTCAAAAGATTTGAAATGCTGAAAAATAATGTCTCGCTGTTTAATAATCCTCTTGATACTGTCACTGAACGATAAACGACTGACACTCCGACAAGCCGACCCCTTCCTCTAGACCAAGCAAGAAAAAAGACCATATTTCTTTGAACTGCTACCTCGTGAACGATTCCCCAATCTGCGAAATTTTGGACAGAAAATGACGTTGATATTGGAAATACAAGCATCTGTGACATTGTGCTCTCCACAGTGAAGTTAATCAAAAACCACAGCAGGAGTTGCCTTACAATTCTCTGCTGCACTTATAGAGATAAGGAAAAATTCCGGTCTCTATGGACATGATTTCGTCTCTTCAACAGATCTACGTCAGTTTTCATATTGAAGATGCTGCATAAATATACAGTGTCATGTCTTTCTTATATCTTCATTACTGTACTAATGTAATAAAGATAAAACATGCAAATTACCTCTTTTTACTTATCTACACTTAAGTACTGCCTTTTTTGTTTTTATTACCCTTGACAGAAATTGATCGCGTATGATGCGGCACGCTAGTAGGTTCCTGAGGTTAATTGTGGCTCTTGGAAGCCACTTGTTTAGAACATAGTTTCCCAAAGTTGGCGTTATCGTTCCACTCGAGGGATGTTGCTCGACTCGAGGGAAACAGAAGAGGCGTTGAGATCTGCAAAAAGTGAGCATATTGTGCGAAAAAGATGCAATAAATTTTGGTGTGCTGTAATGAAGGATATTGTCGTTTCGATTTCTGAGCAAACAGTACGCAGCCAAAACGAAACTCCTTGTTCTGTTATGTTCGTCTGTTTTAATCTCCTGTGCTAAGAATAAACTCATTGCCCAGGATTAGAGCTGTCCGGAACGAACTAGTGAATAGATTCTTCCTGAGAGAGTACTCTGAAGAAACTATCTTTGAAAATGGGGAGGGTAGCATGTAGCATGTAGAACGTAGCATTGTGATAGCGGGGCGTCTTTGCACCCGGAGCATGACTGCAGCATCTGGATCGAGCCCAATGCCTGCCTGGTGATATACTTAGTTCTGGTACAGTAGACAGGTTCCTAGAAACTGGAAGGGACAACCGCCAACGTGTTAACGCAGAAGGTGGGGGAGAAAGAAAACTTTATTTTTAATTTTGAGTTGTTCGGGCACTGGCGCTGGAACCGATTCAGGCAACAGATGTTGCCTGTGTCAAGCTCAGCAAGCAGACGCCTCCGCGAGACAGAGAGCCTCCGTGCCAGTGATAGGCGTAACAGCGGCAAACAGCGCGGTCGGCATGCGAGGAGGGAAGAAAGGACAGCTTAGAGGGTTAACTCAGGGGCAGGGACAGATGTTAAGTGTTAAATCTATTGAAGTCTTTATGGCGGGTCATCGAGTATCGCCCGAGGGCGTTTGACCCGGACTGGGGGAGGTGGTTGCTTGGTGCTTGTGGTCCGTAGGTAAGTGAAGGAGGAGGTCGCAGCTGCAGCAGCAAAAAGAGTTACAGCTAGCGACCGGACAAAGGTTGACAAGGTAGGAACTCGAAGACCTCCTCGAATTACATCACTCCTTACAACCCGAGGAGATCCCGACAAGGAACGGAGGGTTTTCGATTGGAATCTTTCCAGTCGACACCTGTTGGTGGAGGGCAAAAGTGACCACCGAGCGGAAGCCGCATAGGTCGGTAGCCTACAGACCTGAGAGACAGAAGATAGACGGTTACTTTCGTGCGCAGTGGCGCCAGGGGGCTGCGGAATGAGAGAAATAGGAAAAGTGGGGGATGGTAGTGAACCAAAAGGTTTGCGAGACGCTGGCAAGCACAGGGTTTAAGTGGTATCGATTCTGGTCTCCTTAAGAACGACGGCGGAAAATTATTAATCTTAATTATTACTATCATACAAAGTGTTATGATGATAACACGCCCAACCACAAAATGAAAACCCATTTACTGCTACATTAAAACTTTAATTTTAAAAATTGGTCTTCAAGAGTTATGTATCAAGTTACGTAAAGATAGAAAATCTCTTTCCCATCTGTTTAATTAATTTACGATTAGGCCTACATGCTAATGTTAACGTTTCTGCTAACATGTTCGAAAAGGCGAAGATTATATTCTGTTGAGATATAGGAATTTGTTTCAATAATGGTTTAGAGAAAAAAATAATTTCACAGACACCAAGAAAGTATTAGAAAAAGATAGGTATTTTGAAAAAGATTAATGTATCAATTCCGTTACATTGTATTAATGTCGACTATTAATGTAAAAAATCGGTATGGAGAACCATACATGACTTCCATGTCCTAAAATTTATATTTAAAATCATTTAAATATTAATTAAATAAGTGGATGCTTGAGTTCTGAAGAAATGACGTATCAGCCAAAATGGTACTCCCATGTCAGGTGGGTGAAGACTATCCTCAACCTTCGTGAGGAAGGACTGTACTATTGGATAAAATGTTTGTAGGTCGAACGAAGAGCTGGCCAAAGGGAGCTGTGATCTGATTCCTGTAATGAAATTGGACTCACGCTGCGAGTTATTGGCCGATGGTGAATAATGTCTATAGTGTTATCAAAGTTTTTCCTGTCAATACTATACTAGTCATTTTACTTCCATATTCCTTAAGGAATGGAAGTATGGTGATGGCAAAAAAAATCGTGTTCGAGATTATTGCAGATTCTGATTCTACTACACTCTAACTGATTCTAACGATAACTGCCGCAAATTCAAACAGAATCAAATAATTTTTTGCATACAGCCCTGATTTGCAGTGTACTCGCGACCTATTGTTTTTGGTGATGATCGGTTGAGGAAAAGGGGTAGTTTACCTGCAACGGTTTTTTTTAGCAAGGGTAATTTTGTTTGTTTGGCAAACGATAACAACCGCAAATTCAAACAGAATCAAATAATGTTTCGCATACAGCCCTGAATTGCAGAGTTCTCAAGATCTTTTGATTTTGGTGAAGATCGGTTAAGGGAAAGGGGTAGTTTACCAGTAACGTTTTATGTTTTAACAAGGGTATTTCCTATGGCAAACGATAACAGCCGCAAATTCAAACAGAATCAAAAGATTATTTGCATACAGCCCTAAATTGTAGAGTTCTCAAGACCTATTGTTTTTGGTGAAGATCGGTTGAGGGAAAGGGGTAGTTTACCTGTAACGTTTTTTTAACAAGGGTATTTTCTATGGCAAACGATAACAGCCGCAAATTCAAACAGAATCAAATAATGTTTTGCATACAGCCCTGATTTGTAGAGTTCTCAAGACCTATTTTTTTGGTGAAGATCGGTTAAGGGAAAGGGGTAGTTTACCAGCAACGTTTTTTTATCAAGCGTATTTTCTATGGCAAACGATAACAGCCGCAAATTCAAACAGAATCAAATAAATTTTTGCATACATCCCTGAATTGTAGAGGTCTCAATGACTTTCGATTTTGGTGAAGATCGGTTAAGGGGAAGGGGTAGTTTACCTGCAACCTTTTACGTTTTAACAAGAGTAAAGTACTTGAAAATTTATTTAAACTTTTTGAAACAATGGTAATTGTTAAAAATAAAATAATTTTTTTGCCAGGCAATAAAATTATAATTTTTTCATTTTAATGTAATATAATATTTTTCATTTAATACAGCAATAAAAAGGCAGGTAAGACACAGCCTGGCTGTTTGGCTGAAAATGATTTTAAATATAAATCTTAGAATATGGAAGTCATGTATGGTTTTCCATACCGATATTTTACTTCCATGTTCCATAATTCTTTTTTAAATTCAAATCTTTCTTTTTTTTCCATTCGTCTTCTGATTTCCTGAACGACGATTCTGTTAAACCGTATAATTATAAATTTCTCAGCAAAACATTTCTTCCTTAATACGTTTCATTCCCTAAAGACGAAAAGTCTGTCTATGAACCGTTCCTCTGTAAACACGTACAGTTACACTGGCCACCGATCCACGGGAAGCAAATCGCTGTCCACGCTGGACAACTTTTCGGCTTGCACGCGTTGTGTAGGTGTGGGTTTCGGCACTTTCCATTTAAAAAGCGTGCAAAAGTAAGAAAATAAAAATGATCGAGGCCAGAAATAATTTTTCATTTTAATTTAATTGCCTGGCAACAAAATTATTTTATTACTTCCATATTCCTTAAGGAATGGAAGTATGGTGATGGCAAAAAAAATCGTGTTCGAGATTATTGCAGATTCTGATTGTACTACACTCAAAACATGAAAAAAAGTCGTTTTCCGAAAAGTGTCTGTGTGTGTGTGTGTGTGTGTGTGTGTGTGTGTGTGTGTGTGTGTGTGTGTGTGTGTGTGTGTGTGTGTGTGTGTGTGTGTGTGTGTGTGTGTGTGTGTGTGTGTGTGTGTGTGTGTGTGTGTGTGTGTGTGTGTGTGTGTGTGTGTCTATCTGTGTGTCTGTCTGTCTGTGTGTAGATGTTTTTTCTATGGCAAACGATAACTGCCGCAAATTCAAACAGAATCAAATAATTTTTTGCATACAGCCCTAATTTGTAGAGTACTCACGACCTATTGTTTTTGGTGAAGATCGGTTGAGGGAAAGGGGTAGTTCACCTGCAACAGTTTTTTTTTATCAAGGAAAATTTTTTTTTTGCAAACGATAACAGCCGCAAATTCAAACAGAATCAAATAATGTTTCGCATACAGCCCTGAATTGCAGAGTTCTCAAGACCTATTGTTTTTGGTGAAGATCGGTTAAGGCAAAGGGGTAGTTTACCTGTAACGTTTTATGTTTTAACAAGGGTATTTCTTATGGCAAACGATAACAGCCGCAAATTGAAACAGAATCAAAAGATTATTTGCATACAGCCCTAAATTGTAGAGTTCTCAAGACCTATTGTTTTTGGTGAAGATCGGTTGAGGGAAAGGGGTAGTTTACCTGTAACGTTTTTTTAACAAGGGTATTTTCTATGGCAAACGATAACAGCCGCAAATTCAAACAGAATCAAATAATGTTTTGCATACAGCCCTGATTTGTAGAGTTCTCAAGACCTATTGTTTTTGGTGAAGATCGGTTAAGGGAAAGGGGTAGTTTACCAGCAACGTTTTTTTATCAAGCGTATTTTCTATGGCAAACGATAACAGCCGCAAATTCAAACAGAATCAAATAAATTTTTGCATACGTCCCTGAATTGTAGAGGTCTCAATGACTTTCGATTTTGGTGAAGATCGGTTAAGGGGAAGGGGTAGTTTACCTGCAACCTTTTACGTTTTAACAAGAGTAATAAAAAGGCAGGTAAGACACAGCCTGGCTGTTTGGCTGAAAATGATTTTAAATATAAATCTTAGAATATGGAAGTCATGTATGGTTTTCCATACCGATATTTTACTTCCATGTTCCATAATTCTTTTTTAAATTCAAATCTTTCTTTTTTTTTCATTCGTCTTCTGATTTCCTGAACGACGATTCTGTTAAACCGTATAATTATAAATTTCTCAGCAAAACATTTCTTCCTTAATACGTTTCATTCCCTAAAGACGAAAAGTCTGTCTATGAACCGTTCCTCTGTAAACACGTACAGTTACACTGGCCACCGATCCACGGGAAGCAAATCGCTGTCCACGCTGGACAACTTTTCGGCTTGCACGCGTTGTGTAGGTGTGGGTTTCGGCACTTTCCATTTAAAAAGCGTGCAAAAGTAAGAAAATAAAAATGATCGAGGCCAGAAATAATTTTTCATTTTAATTTAATTGCCTGGCAACAAAATTATTTTATTACTTCCATATTCCTTAAGGAATGGAAGTATGGTGATGGCAAAAAAAATCGTGTTCGAGATTATTGCAGATTCTGATTGTACTACACTCAAAACATGAAAAAAAGTCGTTTTCCGAAAAGTGTCTGTGTGTGTGTGTGTGTGTGTGTGTGTCTGTCTGTGTGTCTATCTGTGTGTCTGTCTGTCTGTGTGTAGATGTTTTTTCTATGGCAAACGATAACTGCCGCAAATTCAAACAGAATCAAATAATTTTTTGCATACAGCCCTAATTTGTAGAGTACTCACGACCTATTGTTTTTGGTGAAGATCGGTTGAGGGAAAGGGGTAGTTCACCTGCAACAGTTTTTTTTTATCAAGGAAAATTTTTTTTTTGCAAACGATAACAGCCGCAAATTCAAACAGAATCAAATAATGTTTCGCATACAGCCCTGAATTGCAGAGTTCTCAAGACCTATTGTTTTTGGTGAAGATCGGTTAAGGCAAAGGGGTAGTTTACCTGTAACGTTTTATGTTTTAACAAGGGTATTTCTTATGGCAAACGATAACAGCCGCAAATTGAAACAGAATCAAAAGATTATTTGCATACAGCCGTGATTTGTAGAGTACTCAAGATATATTGTTTTTGGTGAAGATCGGTTGTGGGGAAGAGGTAGTTTACCTGCAACGTTTTTTATCAAGCGTATTTTCTATGGCAAACGATAACTGCCGCAAATTCAAACAGAATCAAATAATTTTTTGCATACGTCACTGAATTGTAGAGCACTCAAGGCCTTTTGATTTTGGTGAAGATCGGTTAAGGGGAAGGGGTAGTTTACCGGCAACGTTTTACGTTTTAACAAGAGTAAAGTACTTGAAAATTCATTTAAACTTTTTCAAACAATGGTAATTGTTAAAAATAAAATAATTTTGTTGCCAGGCAATAAAATTATAATTTTTTCATTTTAATGTAAATCTGTACATAGTATAAAGTAAAGTCGGTCCGTTTTCTCTCTGTGTTTGAAATCGCTAATCTCAGGAAGTACTGAACGGATTTTATTCAAGCTTTCGCCAATAGATAGAGTGTCTATCGAGGAACATTTATGTGTATAATTAATACATATATGTTGTACATTAGCTTAGCTATCACGGTTTATGTCAAGTAAGTGGTATAGTTTACATCTTATATATAAAAATGAATGTTTCTTTGTTTGTCCCGTATGCGTTCCTATACCATTCATCCGATTGCGATGAAACTTCGGTGAGTTGTTGTGCGCACGTCCGCGAAGGTTTCTTCCACATCTCCTCCTAAACCACTGGACCGATTTCAACCAAACTTGGCACAAATATTTTACGCAAAGGGAGAACCAACATAGGACAAGTGTTTTTTTCGATACGATCCTTTGGGGGTTCTTTGGGGTCTTCCACGTCTCCACCTAAACCATTGGACCGATTTCAACCAAACTTGGCACAAATATTTTACGCAACGGGAGAACCAACATAGGACAGGTGTTTTTTCGATACGATCCTCTGGGGGGTCCTTTGCGGTCTTAAAAATCTATTAGATCTGGTTACTATGGCAACCCAATAGAACAGATTCTGTTCTAAATATATTATCGCATTAAATTGAAGACCACGCGAACGAAGTTGTGGGCAACAGCTATTTATTTTTAAGAAGCCTACTTTAATTAAACTTTATTAATTAAACTAACATTTTCATTACGTACAACGTGAAACTCCGTAGTGAAGCACGGGTATTCTGCTAGTCATGTATAATAGAAAATATATCGTGCGTGGCAGGCAAGCATATCTCAGTTATGTACTGTTTACGTTTCAATTTTATTATTATCACTACCGCAATAAAAAGGCAGGGAAGACACACACACACACACACACACACACACACACACACACACAATTCGCGTTATTTCTGGTCTCATTCATGTTTATTTTCTTACATTTGCACGGTTTTTAAATGGAAAGTGCCGAACCCATACCAACATAACGCATGCAAGCCGAAAAAGTGTCCAGCGTGGATAGCGATTTGCTTCCTGTGGATCGCTGGGCAGTGTAACTGCACGTGTTTACAGAGGAACGATTCATAGACAGACTTTTCGTCTTTAGGGAATGAACCCTCTGCAAGATGCTGAGGGTCCATGAGTGACTTCGGAGCGCTCCTTCTTTTCCGCGTGTTTGTTCTGTGAAACGTACACTGTAGATTCGCAGATTTATTCTAAGCAACGCTCAATAGGAAATGTTGAAAATTTTTGTCCACGGTGAACCCTCATACACACTAAACCTGCTCTGATGTTTTAATTACGGACATCATAATATTAAAACTTTGGAAACTTGAGCACTACTTAATGGAGATCAATCATTAACTTATACAAGCCATTAATTTTATGCATATTTTTTATATATTGTAACGTTACCAAATTTGGTAGTTACATAAAGTAAGCAATTATAACGTCAAGTGACGGGAAAGCATGAAAGTATTTCTAGATAAGTAAAACTATGTGAACAAAAAGTGTGTATCTACAGATATATTAGTGTAAAGTTCCAACTATGAAGAAGAAAGTGTAACATAGCAGCATCGTACTCGAAATAGAGAAAGAAAATGACCATGAGCCAAAATAAAATGTTAGAAACCAGGCCCAATAGATTCCAACAGTGAGGGGAACCAACAAAAATAATAAATAATAAAAGTGTAAAAGAAGACAACAGGATTCCAACAGTGAGGGGAACCAACAAAATGACTATGCAAAATAAAGGAAGAAACAACTCAGGAGCAACCACAATAATGGCAGACAAACCAATATATTTACAAATATAAATATTATGAAACAACGACTACTACAATGGAAATATTGAAGAAGACGTTCAAACCTAAAGAAGAAGGGAAGAAGAAGGACAAGGAAACATGACATGAAGAGGGAAGAAAATGGATAGACCATACAAGAAATCATCATTCATCAAGTATACTAGAGACAATACTAGTAACCAAAAGAATAGTGATTGTCAACTATGAAGAAACAGTGTTTAACATATTTAAGAAATCACAAACAGTTATAGTGAATACTTAATGTAAGTGTGAGAACCTGTGACCAGTTAACTAATTTTAACCTAATAAACCCCACAAACAATTCCAGTGATAAGGTTTATAGCGGAAGAAAATGTGTTACTTTCATAGTGGAAACATCAAGGATTAAATAGTAAAAAAATACACAGATAGTTAGTGTGACTAGTTTAATGAAGATTGTGATCCAAATAGATAATCATAAGACCACCAAACAATGTAAGATAGAACAGTTATATTATTGTTAATAGAACTTGATAATAAAAACCTTTGTAAATTTCAAAAGAAATGTAACTGGATGCCACGGCAAAACAGAATACAATACAAAGAAAGGCCAGAAAAAATAATAACAAACAAAGTAGTTTGTTAAATATCAAACAAATGTGACAGAAATTAGGTACAAACCATGACAAGAAAGGTATTATCATTAGTTCAAGAATATTTGTATTATTGTTTAAGAAGAAGTAGTGTAAACATGTGTATTAATCAACAATTAAACTATTGTAATAGAATACCATACTGAAGTCATGATAGTAGTAGCAAAATGCTGCATTAGAATATGTTGTACATTGTTACATAACCCCATAGGAAATGCACCTATGAAACAAAAAATCATACATGTTAGTTTAACCAAACAACCATCAACAATTGTATCAATCAAAGATTTGTTATAAGTAATGATACACCCTAATAAACAGTGTATTATATTGAAATACACTGCAAATAAAGCAGACCAAATATAATAGCACAAAGCTAGATGAAAGGGAACCTAATATGCCAAATTAGTTAAACAAAATACATGGTTAAAACTTAAACAGAGATTAATGAAAGTATTACCAGTAGTTAGAAGAACATCTGGTACTACTATGAGAACAGATTATAAGTATAATGATAATAGTTTTATGATCAAAATATTGTAAACTAGCTGACTATGAATGCATAGCCAGAAGTGAGCAGAGGCAATGTAACCAACTAGTTAAGCAAAATACCTTATTAAAACTTAAACAGAGATTAATGAAAGTGTTACCAGTAGTAAGAAGGACACCTAATACTACTATGAGAACAGACCATAACCATAAGAATGGTAATTTTATAGATAAATTATTAAAAACTAAATGACCATGATGGTGGAATCAGAATGTAAACAAACAATATGTAGCAAGTTATTTATGCAAAATGCAACATACAAACTTGTTCAAAAGTAAATAAAAATGTTATCAATGATCAGAAGGATGTCTGATACTACTTCGAGAATCTATGTCAAATATAATAATAACAATTTAGTTATTGATTTATCAAAAAATAACGGACTACTCATGACCTAATGTAAACAAACCCATTACTAGAAATTGAAGGGTTCTCAGATAGCTAAAAGCTAACAAATATATTAAATGAATTAGGTACTATAGTTGTACACTAGTTGCATTTACAACATAATATACCTTATATAGAAAAACCATAAACAAAGTGACAATTTGAAGAAAAGAGATAGGAAGGTAGTTAAATAATACTACTAGTATATGAAACACAACCTTGTGCATATACTAAAGTATAAACCCATGTAAATAAACATTTATATTATTGTTAGATTACAAAATCAATGTTATTAGATAAGGAAAAATAGTATTAAGGACAATTATGAATAATCGAATATGGACGCTAAAGACGCCATGATCAAACATTGTTTGGGTAACAATTATTCCCAAATTTTTGTATTAAACAGTTGAGAAATAGACTCAAATCGTTTAATCAAAAGTGTTTTAGTGTAATTAGTTAAGTTTTGGTGTAATAAACATATTAATTATAAGATTCACCATAAAAATTTGTGAAATCGATATAGTGATTTAATAATGGACGGATTATAATCTTGTTTGGACTTTATTTAAAGCTCAGGATGTCCGCGATTTATTGGCACCAACCATTTAACGATTAGACAAATAATAAGAAAGTTATAACGATTATAAACTTTTTAATTATTTTGTGCACCAGTGCTTACGTCATTCTAATCTCAAACCCAAATGCAAAATTGGTAATAAATTAAAAATTTTACTAAGTCAAGGTACTTTGGGTCGGAGAGTTCAAAGAATTCAACCAATCAAATTAATGAAAACCGGCAGACAAGCCACAGACGCTCCGGAGGAGCGTGAGAGTCATCTATCAATCATCAACGAGACAAGACGTATCACTCGACGGACCAAATCTATGAAGAAGTTTATTTTGAATTGTGCGCGACACATAAACAGAAGTCAAACTACATACACCTAACCTACATACCACACAGAATTAACGTGTGTACAGTGCGGAGTGAATAAGAATTAAATACGACCAGTGTATAATATCGGTCGTATTTTCGAGTGTTGTGTTGAAAATAAACCAGGGAGTACAATATTTTTCATTAATTAACAATAAAACAGAAATAATTATTTCTATAAAAACAATTGGTCGGATACTACGCGAATCAGTAGTAGCGAAGTATAATAATGCTGATGAAATTTATCAGAATTGACGAAAGAATTATTTCGCAATTTTTAACTTGATAAATAAATGTTTTTAATACTTTTCATAATTAAAAGAATCAAGATTATTTTAGTTATTACAAAATACGAGCGCCGCCAATAGTCGCTCAATTGACTCATGCAGTTTTTTTGATTTTTACTAGTGGAAATAAATATTTTAATTTTTTTTGCGAAAGAATATTCTATTCTACTGATAGTTATGCATCAGAAATATTATAAATAATATATGTATGTTTAGATTAAGAAGAAATCAATGCTTAATATAATTAACCCTAATAACTATTCACGTTATTAGATAACCTAAAAATAATAACCACAATTCATCACCTTTTTGTCATAAGTCTGTTCTCAAATAATACAAACCAGATGAAAGCTATAACAAGAGTTTTTTTATTATAACTTTTTCTCTTGTAAATAAATAATTCCTATAGTTAACTATTAAAATGAAATAGTACATTTTAGCAGTGCAAATCAACGCACCTGCTTATTGTCAAAGTAACTACTCTATACTGGGTACTAATTCCCGCGTACGATAATACCATAATTATCGATTATATGGTACCAATTTTCAATTTTAATATTTGTTTGTTGTTTTCTATTAATTGTTCATTAAATATTATTATAAAACACCACATCTTGTATCTGGCATCATGTCACTTAAAAGAATCACACGAACTTGGTAATTAACTTATGTAAGAGGACATAACCTCTCTAAATAAAAACTATTGTATAACCTACAGTGTTACCAGCCTTGAGGTTAAGAAGAGTTTCATTTTAAATTTGTGCATAGTAATTATTTTCTGTAAAATTATTAGTGACTGATTGTTAAAATTTTAAAGATTTTCTAGCATTCCAAACTGTTAATAAACCTCAATATTTTGTTACCAGTGGAAAAAGTGTTTAATTTCAAACTTAAAATAGTTCATTTTTTCATAGCCAGTTCTATCAAAAGGTGGCGGAAGAATTTAAATATTCCTGATAATTCAAAACATTATTCAGTTGTTATTTTATTATTATTGTGCATGCTAATCACGTTTGATATTCAAATAGAATATCTCCTTGTATGTGTAGCGTGTATGTTACAGCTGAGCAGTCACCTAACAGAACAGCAATATCCACATATGGTAAGTGGGGAGGTTACCAGCGGAGTGCGAAAAATACCTTTAAATTAAAAGATTTAACCAGCGATACCCACACGTTTACTAATCACAATCAGACTGATAATAATAATTATAATTTTGGATATTTTATTGTACAACATTATTGTGGATACCGGAGCGTATATACAAGCAATACAATCACACATACATCAATAATATTACATTATAGATTGGCGCCCAACGTCTGAGCGCGGATTAGGGAAGAAACGGACAATTTAACCAATAATTTAATAACCCAATCCGTCGAGAGACAGCAAGTACATTGCCAGCGACAAGATGTTCACTAGGAGATCAACCTCAAAAAAGAGAGCAGCACAGGCAGAGAGGGAGGCCAGACTGGAAGAGAAGGAGGCAACGTCAACAGAAGATGTTGAAGAAATCCTATTAGAACTCGAGGATAAACCACTTGACCCGGCGGAGGAGGTTCAGCAACCTGATGAGGAGCCGGAAATAATACCACAAGAAGTTATACCAGAGGATAGTCAACCCGAGAGACCGGTGCAACCAGAAGACAGGTACATCATCGAAATGTTAATGAGTATGAGAGCATCGATGGAAGAAGGCCAAAAGAGGATGATGGAGTCGTTGAAGGAAGACAACCGATCATTGAGAGAGGACAATCGATCTACGAAGGAAGAGTTGATCACGATGAGCAAGAAGATAGAGGAAGGCCAGAAATCCACAGATCAAAAAATAGAGTCACTAAAGGAAGGCCAGAAATCCACGGACCAGAAAATAGAAGAACGCCAGAGAGAGAGAGCCAGAAAAATATAGAATTGTTGAGGGAGGAATTAAATAACAAAATAAGTGAAACCAACAGGAGGATGGAAGACGGACAGAAAAAGACGGAAGAGCTATTGGAGAAGAAGATGGCTATCATGAAGGAGGATTTATCTGCAGAGTTGGGGATTAAAATCGACCAAACCAACCAGAAAATCGACGAGATTAATGCCAAAATTAGTCGAGACATTGAACTCATGCAAAACGACAACGAAAGAATGTGGCAACAAATGGCCAATAATAGGGACAAGGTGGAAGAAGTTGCCAAGAATACGGTCGAGTTGGTCGAAAGAAGACTAGAAGAAAATTTAGAGGTAACAGAAGAACGGATGGCCACATTAACAGCCGAAATTCATGTAGAAATCTCAGAAATACGGAAGGAGGGAGAAACACTAGTCAAATATTGATACAGACAGAAGTAGACGTCAACCGTCGTATCAGTGATGTCGAGAAGACACACAGCGCCCAGATAGGAGTTGTAGCGCGGGAACAAACTGAGATGAAGATAGCACAATCGACACTGAGTGAAAAATGTGAGGAGGTTTCTGTGAAGGTGGATGCCATCAAACAACAAGTAGGTAACGACAAAGACCAGTTGATGGAACGCCAGCAGAGAGAATTAAATGATATTAGGGACGAGATGCACCGATTACGAACAATCCCAAACATTCTGTCAGGACTAACTCACCTGGAAGGTAGAGACCAAATTGACTTCCGTGCATATGTTAAGAATCCGTTAGAATTCTTGGAAAGAATAGCAGAAGTCATAAACCGGAATCGATAAAACAGGTGGTCTATTATCAAGGGAATGCTGGACGAATCATTCAAGAACACTTTCGATAATTGGTGGACGGCGACCCGTCATGAAGTAGAAAGTTACGATACCTTTAAAACAGCCTTCAAACAGAAATACTGGTCCGAGACGACCCAAAACATAATTAGAGATGATATAACGAACGGAAAATTTGACATAAACGGCAGACAGTCAATGACTACATATTTCCTAGGCAAGATCTGTCTGGCTAGAAATTTGGAGCCAGCTATCCCGGAAGAATGTTTAGTAACTAAATTAGCATATCACTTTAACCAAGGAATTTCACAGGGTAGGCTGAACTCGCAAATCAAGACTATCCAGGGAATGTGTGATCTACTAGAGAGTCATGAACGAGAGAGGTATTACCAGCGGAACCGCCAAGGTCCTGGACAAGTGTATGATCGGGGAGGACCCGGAAATATCAACCCTACAAATAACAATGACAGAACCAATCCTGGAAGGAATTTCAACACTCCTCCACGGTTCCAGAACCAGCAAGGACCACGCCAAAATGGAGGTGGAAATCATGTGGACAGAGGAAATTTTAACAACCCCCGACCAAGTGGATACCAACGGGACGGACATTATCAGATGGGCAATAATTATTATAGACCCTACAACAACCAATCCCCCAACAATCAACAGCGACATGGCAATGGGAGCCAAAACAATAATCAGTTCCGGAGAGTGAACTACGCCCACGCAAGCAGAGGTGGAAATAGACGGAATTATTATCAAGGACGGAGAAGTTTTCCGAACCACCATAGTAACTCCAGCCACAGCGACAGAGAAGACCGAGAGTCAGGTTATAGGTCCAATAGGAGCGACAGTAGTGAAGGCAACATACCAGTCACACAAACAACTGAAACCTATCACAACGGACACGGGCAAGGAGCCCAGGAACCCATCGCATCTACTTCGCAAGACAGGCACACAAACGGTGACCTGCCTTTAAATGGGAACCGGCAGTGAAAAGATTAACCACACCCTCACTGAACCGGACTATTGGGTCTAACATTTTGGCAACAAAATCGGCTTATAATAAAATGTACCACAACAACTATCTTAAGAACATTAGGAAGGACCTAATGGAGGAAAAAGAAGACAGTATCGGAGACACAACTAACAGCGAAATCGCATATATATCTGTAAGAGTCAACGGAATAAATACCACAGCAATGGTAGATACAGGAGCTAATGTATCGTTAATCGACAGATTGGAATTGAACCGGATACAGTCAGAAAATCAGACTACTATACCAACCCTACCCATCAATAATATAATACTTATTGGAGCCACTGGGCGACAAAATAAAACTATTCGCCACCAAGTACAGCTGGAAGTGTCGAGTAATGGAAAAACAATTCCAATGGTGTTCCTCGTAGCTAGTGGACTGCCATTCACATTACTCATCAGCTGCGACATACTGCGGAAGTATACAGCCATAATCAATATGGACGAAGATACTGTGTTACTGAAGGCAGAGGAAGTTGAATGGACTGCAAATCTTATAGAACATAGGAAGGCACCCTCAGAACATGTCATATATTATATACGGGAAGGCCAAGAACATAAGAAAAGGTCCATCAACCAAGAAATTCGCAGCAATCCAGAAGAAGCATTATGGGTAGAAAAGATTAACGAAATTAGAGAATTCCAGACAACCAACATTAACCATGAGTTGACTTATGAACAGCGTGACAAACTAATACAAATCTACTATCGATACCGTCATGTATTCTCCGATACACCTGGCAAGATAAAAAATTTTCAGTGTGAACTAAAATTTAAGGACCAAACTGAATTCAAGAGAAAGTCCTATCCAATCGCTTTTTCACTTAAGGAAGCCGTTCGTGAGGAAATACAAAGATTGATTGAGAACGATATCATTGAAGTTAGCAATTCCCCGTACACTAATCCCATTGTAGCTGTACCCAAGAAAAACGGTGCAGTGAGAATTTGCTTGGATGCACGGGAAATTAATAAGTCCATAATTAGTGACAGGACGTCGCCTGGCGAAATCGACGAGATATTAAAGAGATTTTATGGCACCAGATATTACAGTATATGGGATACTGTCTGCGGTTATTGGCAGGTTGAATTACAACCTAGCATTTATTTTCGAAGGCCGTAATTATCATTTTAAAAGGTTACCCTTCGGCCTTGTGAACTCTGTGGCCATTTTTGTCAAATGCATGGATGAAATATTAGGTCACAATACTTTACAATTTACGACAGTATATGTCGATGACCTATTAATAGCATCAGATAATTGGGAAGAACACTGTAACCGGGTGGCACAAGTATTAAAGAAGTTAGAAGACAACAATATCACGCTCAAATTGGACAAATCACAGTTGATAGCCAAGGAAGTACAATTTTTGGGGTTCAACTTATCAGAGTTGGGAATCACACCATCCCAAGAAAAGATGGAAGCAATCCAGCGTTTCCCAGTACCGAAAAATAAAAAACAGTTACAGTCGTTCCTCGGAATTTGTAATTATTACAGAAAGTTCCAGAGCAACTATTCTGAATTAACGGCTCGATTTTCATCACACTTATCCTCAAAGGAAAAGTGGAAGTGGGGGTCTGACCAAGACTCTACCTTTGAGTTAATAAAGAAAAAGTTTCTCGATACAGTCATGCTACACCATCCTAATTTTGAAAGACAATTTTTTATGAACTGTGATGCTAGTGATCTTAGCCTAGGTTCAGTGTTATACCAGGAGGACCAAGAAGGTAATCACCAAGTAATTAGTTTCGCTAGTAGAACTTTAAATAAATGTGAGCGAAACTACCACACAACTGAGAAAGAGTTACTGAGTATAGTGTTTGCCTGTGAGAAATTCAGAACCTTCATATTGGGATATCCCACTACGGTGAGAACAGACCACAAGTCTATTTCCTTTCTCAAGAATTGCAGACTGAAACATGGTAGATTAACAAGGTGGACACTGACACTCCAGGAATATAACATCCAATGGGAATATATACCAGGGAAGAGCAACATAGCGGCCGACGTGTTGTCCCGAGTGAACATCACCGCCCAGACATTCGAGGGAGAAAAAGAAACCATCGCCAAAGTCTACCATATATTAAAAAACACATCAGAACTAACCAACATCCTATCAAACATAAACACTCATCAGAACCAGGATCCCAAAATCTCACAAATCATTCAAAGATTGGCAAACGATGATGAAAAAATAACACCATTTTACTGTACTCACAACTGATTACTATTCACTAAAACTAACAAAGATGGTGAACAATGGAAGGTGGTTATACCAAAAACCATTGAAAAAGTTTGGTTTTGCAGAAAACATTGGTCTACGGCCAAACAGGCCGGGAAGGAATTTTAACAACAAACTTTGTTGCCGATAACGTAGTACATATATAAAAAAAAAATATCCCCTCCCCTTCAACTATAATTTTCGTTTATAGAAAATTACCCCCACCCCGTTCAACTAACCTCTTCATTTATAGATATTTCATCTACGTTTCTACAGTGGATTATTAAGATCTTCTTATCAGGATACTTTATTTATCAAAATTAAGTACTTTACTCTTGTTACAACAAAAAATGTTTCAGGTAAACTACCCTTTCCCCGTAACCGATCTTCACCAAAATCAATAGGCCTTGAGTCCTCTACAACTCAGGCACATGTGTAAAAAATTATTACATTTTGTTTGAATTTACGGCAGTTATCGTTCGTCATGAAAAAATTTCTCTTGTTACAACATAAAATGTTGCAAGTAAACTACCCCTTTCCTTTAACCGAACTTCACCAAAATCAACAGGCCTTGAGGTCTCTACAATTTAGGAATGTATGCAAAACATTATTTTATTCTGTTTGAATTTACGGCAGTTATCGTTCGTCATATAAAAAATTACCCTTGTTATCACATAAAACGTTGCAGGTAAACTACCCCTTTCTCTTAACTGATCTTTACCAAAATCAACAGGCCTTGAGTACTCTACAATTTAGGGATGTATGCAAAAGATTATTTGATTCTGTTTGAATGTGCGGCAGTTATCGTTCGTCATAGAAACAATTACTCTTGTTAAAACATAAAATGTGGCTGGTAAACTACCCCTTTCCCTTAACCGATCTTAACCAAAATCAATAGACCTTCATTTCTTTACAATTGAGGAACATACACAAAAAATGTTTGATTCTGTTTGAATGTACGGTAGTTATCGTTCGTCATAGAAAAAATTACCGTTGTTAAAACATAAAGTGTTGCCGGTAAACTACCCCTTTCCCTTAACCGATCTTCACCAAAATGAACAGACCTGGAATACTTAACAATTCAGGAACGTATGCAACAAAATATTTGATTCTGTTCGAATGTGCGGCAGTTATCATTCGTCATAAGAAAAATTACCCTTGTTAAACATAAAATGTTGCAGATAAACTACCTCTTTCCCTTAACCGATCTTTACCAAAAACAATAGGCCTTGAGTATTCTACAATTCAGGACTGTATGCAAAAAACTATTTGATTCTGTTTGAATTTGCGGCTCTTATCGTTTGCCATAGAAAAAAATCTACACATAGACAGATAGATAGACAGACAGACACTTTTCGAAAAATGACTTTTTTTCATGTTTTGAGGGTAGTACAATCAGAATCTGCCGTTATCTCGAACACGATTTTTTTCGCCATGACCATACTTCCATTTCCTTATGGAACATGGAAGTAAACACCATACTTCCATTTCATTATGGAACATGGAAGTAAACACCATACTTCCATTTCCTTATGGAACATGGAAGTAAAACGGTAAGCACTGCATTTTGGTGTATGTTACGCAGAATTACCCAGTGTCGACTAAATTGTTTGGAACATCTGAACGGAATGTATAGCTGCCATATCCCCCAGCAACTACTGAACTACTGAACTAGCTGGAAGGTCTGAGAAGTGCCAGAACCAGGAAGGTGAAGAAGCGCTGGAGTGACCAGTTCCAGACTTTGGACAAGAATGCGTCAACCTTGATTTAATCCGAGGAGCTGCTGCTGCTTCTGATGATGATGATTACGTTATGTTGATGATTACTGTAAAAATTATCAACATAGAAAAGGTAATTAATGAGCAAAATGTTTGTAAAGAAAACAGTTATGCACAGCATACCCAACCGTTTAAACAAGTCCCATAGTTAATCTCCTTTGCTAAAAGTATGCCATCCCCATAAGAATACAGGCCTAAACGAACACGCTCTAAAAAATTTCTTAGAACAGGAATGAGAAATCTTATTTGGTGTTTCCCATCTTTTATTAGTTTTGATATTTTCTGAACATTCACTACAAGCTATGAGCGCAGAAGTAAAAAAAATTCTATTTCCCGTTATCCAGTTTGCTGTTTCGTACGTAACAGAATCTTTTTGTTTTTATAATTTAGTAAGTTCGGTACTTCAGTTTTTGGAAGTAACTGAATCCAAAGAACTGAATATGTATGGACAGGTTCATTGAACTGACTGGATAAAAGGAATGAATCGGTTTAACCGAACGATTTACTGATCCTGTAAATAGGGAAGCTACGCTAAAGCCTAAAATGCCAACATTAAGCTGAAAATCTTAAGTGAATCTCTGCTTACATGCTTGCATCTGAGTCAATACTAATTGGCTTATTTGTACGGTCTACAGCCAGTAACCGTGACTCAACATATTACTTTGTGTTTTGATTATTTTCAAATGTACTTTCACGCTGAATGCAAGATAATCAAATAAACAACGAAACTGACAACATACCGATCGATCTCAGTACACTGCGCCCACTGACCCACTTCTTGTGTCGGTAACGTGCTATCAACCTGTCATAACCATCAGCTGATAGGACAGCTGGCATTCCGAAAGATAAACTCATGCTCTCATCATCTGGTGTTTTTTCTTCTTTTTTTTACAGTTTAAATCATCAAACTGTTTATTGATAACAAAGAATCCTTTTTCTTTAAAAACTTGACATTTCAAAAATACTCGTAAAAATAATCTCGTAGAAATTTAAAAAGTAGATACTTTATTTTTAGCGTTAAATTTACAAACAAATCAACGTCCAAATTATTATGAAAACTTTGCGCGTGCAAATGTTTTATGGACGTCAAAGTGAAAAAAGAACAGTAAAAAATTTACAGGCATTGCACAAATGCAATGCACAGAGAAGGGCCATTATAATTTATAGTTATTAATTTTTTATATTTGATACAACCTTACATATTTTCTATGAAAATACAACAAGGAGATTTTTAAAAAAATTTACAGGCAATGCACAGAGAAGGACATTGAAAATGCTTCAATAAATCTAAAAAATATATATATATTGCAACGTAACAAATTGCATATTTAATATAATTTAAATTTGTGGAGCCCCACGATCTTGGAGCGCCAAATTTATGCAACGTTACATATACATAAAATAGGCGTGACCGGTCTCACGTTCAAGATTGACAAATTATTTAACAATATAACATTTAAATTGGGTGTCAGGTGTATCTGCAATAAGAACTCTATGTAACTTGAAACGGTAATTAAAATTTATTTGATACTATTAAAAAATGTGCACATGGCACTGACTTCGATTTAAAACATTCGTTATTATTTGTTATTATGCCGTAAGGCTTAAGCTATATACATCCTTACTGACTAAATATTCTATTCTACTAATTATTGTATAAAAGAAAAATCTCATTTTCAGACTACTCAGTCAATTAATGTGTTTCAAAATATCAATATTTAAATCTCTTTTTCTATATTGTAATGTATTCAAAATATTCATAGTTATTGCATTTATCTTTTGTTTCTCAGTACTGTTTTCTCAAATACTAATTGTTTTCATTTAAATGCTTTGTAATCATTTTATATCATATTAATTTGAGCTCTTGTTACGTTAATCGTATTTCTAAAACATCTATGATTTTAATTCTACTTTACAAGAAACATTGCTCTTACTTTTAAATAAAATAGGAATGTCTTTAATTGTCTTTGAGTTCTTTGTATGATTAAGATATAAATAAGTTGTTTATCACCTTATTGTCGTCAATCATACTCGATCATTTTTTTTTTCATCGGTATTCGTCCTCGTCTCGCCTCCAGCGTCGGCTGTCTCTCTTCTCCTCTTGTCCAGCGTCGTATCACTCTCTCTCTCTCTGGAACTCTCCTCTTGTCCAGCGTCGTATCACTCTCTTGTCTAGTGTCGAATCATTCTCTGGAACTCTCCTCGTGCTGTTCTGACGTTAATGGATCTTCTTATGTAGTGCTGTTATTAATTAAAATGATTGTCTTTACAGCTTAGTTACATAGTTGTACGTAACTGGAAAATTTAAACTGTTTACAAAAAAAATAAATACGCCGTGCTGACGGGCATAAGCTCCCGCTGCACCGTGGATGATTTAAGAAAGAGAACCACTGTAGCTTGCGTGTCCTATTTATACCCATGTCTTGGTCGACACCCTGCAGTGGTACGAAATCGACATGTTAGAAACTGTCTCTGGATTCAGTTCCCCCACTCTTTGTAAAATTCGCTATTTTTTATATTTCTGCGAATTGCAGAGTCCTGTAAGTATATTCTTATACTTATCTTATAACTATTTTTACAACACATGTTCACTGTAATTTTGGACATTGCAACTTAACCCTTTCGATTTGTACACAGTTATTTCACTATTACACTCGTATGGTGTGTCACTTTCGCGTGGTTTTCGTACACAGTATTTAGTAAATTTTATTACATTTTATTGTGCTTTTGGATTTTAATTCTTAATTATAGTTTATGAATAATTACGGAAAAACAGTAATTGTGCAATTATTCATCTTGGGGTGGCAAACTCGCCTGCAGAGACCTGCGTTCACACACACTAGCAAAATACTGGTGTACACACTTTCAGTTACATTTGTGTGTGTGTGCACGTCGATTCAGGTCGAAACACCTGTTCATATTTTTGTCTGAGCCAAGCTTGCAATCCCTGACATGCTTATTTCTAATATATTATTAATTATTTACAGTTTATTAGGTAAATTTAAATTTTTATATTCCATGCTCAGTACATCACTTATTTGTACTGTCGCATTATTCCTCTGCTTGGTAACAAAAAAAATTTAATAAATTTATTTATTATAATTTTTTTTAAATTTATTATTATTATTTGCAAAAAAAAATGTAACAAATAATAAAGAATAATATTCGTCATTTCACCCTTAATTGGAGTGTATGTAAGTGTCTTACCTCCCCTCTTTATACGCTCACTGCTCGTGACCTTGTAGTAGGGTGGCTTCAACAAACAGCTGATCTGACTGGTTTCATTGACCTCGTTGTTTTCACGCGTAGAACTTCCTAAATGACGTTGCGTGGAATTTACCAATTTCTTTCTTCTGTATCTCATCATATACGATGAAAGTGTTCTGTCCTACTCGCTGTCTTAACGTATACGGTCCATTATAAAGTCTGAAGAATTTCTTCGCCGTATTATCACTCCGTTTTCCCACTGGATTTGCTCTGAGTAGTATACTTTCTCCCACGTTGAATTGTTGTAGCTTGTGAGTTAGATTAAATCTCTCTATTCTCTTGTTACCCCTTTCTATTATCCGTTGCCTTGCGTAACCAATTTTCACACTTATTGGTACAGGTACATTTTGGTTATTAGGTTTTTTTATATACTTAGTCCAAAATCTGTTTAGCTTCTTATCTTCTTCTAATTCCATTGGAGTGTATCCTGTTGCTTCACTATAATTTTCATTAATGGCTTTTTCAAGAAATGGTAAATATTCTCCCCATTTATTGTGTTGATCATGGCAATATATTCGTAAATATTTACCTAATTCTTTGTTAACTCTCTCAGCAAGGTTTCCTTGAGGATGTCTTATGGATGTGAGTAATGGTTGTATTCCATTTTCCCTTAACGTCCTCTCCCATTTTTCACTTTGGAATTGTACACCTTGATCACTGAGTACCTTCTTCATTTTTCCATATAACGGAATATATTTCTGCAGTAGTATCTTTAGAACAACTTTGGTTGTGGGTCGCATAATTGGGTACAGTCGGACTGCCTTGGAAAACACATCGATACATAACAATATGTGCTTCACACCTCGACTTGATCGTGGTAGTGGTCCCAGAAAATCCACTGCAATTAGCTCTCCTTTGTTCTCCTTCTGTATACTCTGCATTCCTACATATGTTTGTAAATTCGGTCCTTAATTTTACATTATCTTACTCATACATTCTTACCTTCGCTTCTAATCTTCCTTAGCTCTTTTCTTAACATGACATTACTTTATCTAATACATTACTTATACACTACATTAACATTTATTACCTTTTATTACATTTCTTTAACATTATTTTTCTGATCGCTACTACTTTCTTGAAATACACTTCCGTAACAGAATACTCTTTTAGCTTGTAGTGTGTCGCATGATCGGTTACAGAGGAACTGTCTTGTAAAACAACGATATTTTTCTCGAAGTCCTTAATCCTAAGTAGTCTCTGCCCTTATGACTTTTCACTCTCGCTTTCTTCTGTGTCCTTGTATCTCCATTAAGTGTTCGCTTGATCAGCCGTTCTAACAATTATGGCAATTATTGCTCATCTTAATCATTTCTTCATATTTATAACATATCAATAATAACATTCCTTACCATTTCTTCATATTAATAACAACAATAACATCTTTTACCATTACTTTCTTAAATATTTCTCTACACATTTCATTCCTTACCATTAATAATACATTTCTTAATTATACTCTCTTATATTATTATTAATAATTAATAGTAATATTATTTTTCTCATTTAAAAATAATTATTTATTTTCGGGTATTGAGTTCGGTTCGGTGTGTCGTTTGAACTGACACCCCTCATTTTAACAATTGGTTATTGTACACAGGAAATTCATTGTGTTCACCCTCGCGACAAATTTCCATTGGATTACCCCCTCGTTACCTTTCCGTTGCATTGCTGCGACGTTTGTGTGCGTACTTACCTTGTGAACGTTTGTTTTGATCGTATAAGTCACCTGTTCATTGAGCAATGTTTTCATCTTGCCTGTCGGCCACACAAAATCTACCCTCTTTCTCTCGTTACAAATGCTTCGCTCTTTCTCAATTCTCTCGTCCCTAGTTTGGTTGAGTGAACCGACGTGAACAGCTGTCGACGGTTTTTTCATTCGTCGTTTATGATAATATTCATTGTAATTACTATAATTATAGTTATAATTATCATTATTATAATTATCGTGCGTATATCTAACATCATATTTACCACAATTTTGCGTAGTGTTTCGTCTAGATAACTTACTACGTTTCTTGTTATACCTACAGTGATATTTATCTCCGTAAGTGTAGTGCTTTAAGTGTTTCACCTTATGTAACTTACTAGTGTGTGTGTCTCACACTTGGAATATCGCTATTAATAAGGTATGTTTTATTAACCTTTATTTGCTTCTCCTCCTTAATGTTAATTACTTTTTTATAATTATCGTTAGTAATTACACACGTATTTTCAATTAGTATGAATTCTTCACATACTATCTTTTCACATATTAGCTCCGTTTGTTTATTAATTATTCCACAGACATGTGACATTTCTGCGATCGTGTCAATACGTCTGTTGGTGTCACCAATTTTTTCGGTTAACTGCGCATTACTGTCAATTATACTTTGTTTTATTTCTATGTTGTCTTGTTTCAACTGGAGATTATCAATTTTTAACTCTTCTAGACTCTCTGCTATTTTTACGGTGTCTTGTCTAAAATTTTCAGTTTGTTCTTCTAATTGTTTCTTATTAGATTCTTTTAATTCGTCTATTCTAGCATTTAAATTTTCTGTCTGTTTATTTAAATTTTCTGTCTGTTTTGTGCTTAATTCATCAACCCAGGCACGCATCATTATCTGGAATGCTTCGACGTCTAAATTTCCTGGAGTCGTCATGTTGAAGTAATATTAAAATATTTACTTAGTAGTAATTCTTTAACAATTATTATTGATAACCGTTCCCTACTTATTTATTTATTTCTGTATTTTTATTAATAGTTATTATTAATACTCATTACAGTTACACCTGTTACATAGACAAACAATATTATTCGTGGGCGCCAGCTGTGTGATTACACAACAATTAACATTACATTCAGTTACTGTTTAATATAAATAATAATTACATATTATACATTTTTCATTTAACACACTCTTTATCTTTTAGAGCAACCATTTAGCTACATACAAAATTTTAATAGTTAAATGATGGGGATTGGGCCATACGTTCATGGGCTACAATTTATGTAACAAATTTTTGTACACAAATTTAGGCATGTCGTGCCCCACGTCCAGGGCGACATTATATGCAAAATAACAAATTGCAAATTTAATATAATTTAAATTTGTGGAGCTCCACGATCTTGGAGCGCCAAATTTATGCAACGTTACATATACATAAAATAGGCGTGACCGGTCTCACGTTCAAGATTGACAAATTATTTAACAATATAACATTTAAATTGGGTGTCAGGTGTATCTGCAATAAGAACTCTATGTAACTTGAAACGGTAATTAAAATTTATTTGATACTATTAAAAAATGTGCACATGGCACTGACTTCGATTTAAAACATTCGTTATTATTTGTTATTATGCCGTAAGGCTTAAGCTATATACATCCTTACTGACTAAATATTCTATTCTACTAATTATTGTATAAAAGAAAAATCTTATTTTCAGACTACTCAGTCAATTAATGTGTTTCAAAATATCAATATTTAAATCTCTTTTTCTATATTGTAATGTACTCAAAATATTAATAGTTATTGAATTTATCTTTTGTTTCTCAGTACTGTTTTCTCAAATACTAATTGTTTTCATTTAAATGCTTTGTAATCATTTTATATCATATTAATTTGAGCTCTTGTTACGTTAATCGTATTTCTAAAACATCTATGATTTTAATTCTACTTTACAAGAAACATTGCTCTTACTTTTAAATAAAATAGGAATGTCTTTAATTGTCTTTGAGTTCTTTGTATGATTAAGATATAAATAAGTTGTTTATCACCTTATTGTCGTCAATCATACTCGATCATTTTTTTTTTTTATCGGTATTCGTCCTCGTCTCGCCTCCAGCGTCGGCTGTCTCTCTTCTCCTCTTGTCCAGCGTCGTATCACTCTCTCTCTCTGGAACTCTCCTCTTGTCCAGCGTCGTATCACTCTCTTGTCTAGTGTCGAATCATTCTCTGGAACTCTCCTCGTGCTGTTCTGACGTTAATGGATCTTCTTATGTAGTGCTGTTATTAATTAAAATGATTGTCTTTACAGCTTAGTTACATAGTTGTACGTAACTGGAAAATTTAAACTGTTTACAAAAAAAATAAATACGCCGTGCTGACGGGCATAAGCTCCCGCTGCACCGTGGATGATTTAAGAAAGAGAACCACTGTAGCTTGCGTGTCCTATTTATACCCATGTCTTGGTCGACACCCTGCAGTGGTACGAAATCGACATGTTAGAAACTGTCTCTGGATTCAGTTCCCCCACTCTTTGTAAAATTCGCTATTTTTTATATTTCTGCGAATTGCAGAGTCCTGTAAGTATATTCTTATACTTATCTTATAACTATTTTTACAACACATGTTCACTGTAATTTTGGACATTGCAACTAAACCCTTTCGATTTGTACACAGTTATTTCACTATTACACTCGTATGGTGTGTCACTTTCGCGTGGTTTTCGTACACAGTATTTAGTAAATTTTATTACATTTTATTGTGCTTTTGGATTTTAATTCTTAATTATAGTTTATGAATAATTACGGAAAAACAGTAATTGTGCAATTATTCATCTTGGGGTGGCAAACTCGCCTGCAGAGACCTGCGTTCACACACACTAGCAAAATACTGGTGTACACACTTTCAGTTACATTTGTGTGTGTGTGCACGTCGATTCAGGTCGAAACACCTGTTCATATTTTTGTCTGAGCCAAGCTTGCAATCCCTGACATGCTTATTTCTAATATATTATTAATTATTTACGGTTTATTAGGTAAATTTAAATTTTTATATTCCATGCTCAGTACATCACTTATTTGTACTGTCGCAATATTTATGTTCATTCACCAATCAATGAATTCATTCTTCATTCACCAATGAATGAATTCAATCTTCATTTACCAATGTACAAATTATAAGTTAAATGTAGTCGCATTCATAAGCGAAGTTTTATATGTGTACTACGTTATTGACAACAAAGAAGTAGTTTCTATGGAAACTTACCAGTTCCCATTTTCGATAACGCACCAGCGATTGGCCGCAAATGTGCGACACGACCTTATAAACATTTTAAATGTTAAAAACACACATTGAATATATCTTGTATTATTTAGTTGCAGATTCGTAAAATTGTATGTAATTTTATTATTTCGGCGATGTAGTAAATGCCTAGTCTCAAGCGATATAATTCTGCCTTTGGCTTACAAACATCACTAATTTTAACCATATTTATCATCAAACATACTTAATTTTTTAAAGGAAGAGCGTCTTCGTATTCATGAAAGTCGTATATGAAATTTGTAAAAACAGTATGTTTAGAAATCAAACATTTGATTTTCCTTGAGGGAGGAAAATTAAACTAAAAATATCCAATCTTGTGTTGAAATATTAGGAACAATTTTTTTTGAAGAGACCACATTTTATTTTTAGTGTAACCAAACCGCTTCGTCTATTCGACGATAAGGTATCTTCATTGGTTAGAACAGGCGAACGTTTAGTTATCACAAAAATGAATGCGTGTTAAACCAAAAACAATTCTAAATCCTCTGTCGTTTCACTTCGCGCTTGATGAGAAGCGAACTCGATGTTGGAATGTCTTGTTTCTAAATTTTCCGTGCGAGTGTCAATGCAGGCTGGTATGCTTGTAGGTTCAAGAAAAGTAAACCAATAATTTAATTACAAAATGTTAATTTACAAGCGTACAAAACGAGCAGTCTTTTTTTATCGTGGTTTAATTTAAACATCATCGGCGGCACTGGCTGCTAACTCACGTTTACCGCTTAGGGATGGGTGTTGCTCGGGAACTGCAGCAAACACGTTAACTAGCTCGTTGTACTGTACGAAACGTTCCTTTCAGTTTTCCCATTGCCAGTGTAATAGGCATATAGGTGTTGCAGTCCAAGTGCAACGTCCAGTTCGCATACTTCTCCATCCTGCCGTTGACGGGCTGTACCCATCTACAACATTCGAGAGATAAGCGATTTGTTTACAGCTGCCATACGGTCACGTGTTAGGCTACAACAGATTCAATTACGTACTAAGATTAAATTATGTTTGTGATAATTTTTATTGTTGTCTTGACATTATTAAAGATCAATTGTGTTCCTAATCTGATCACGAATCTCTGTAGAGAACTTTCGTGGCGTTTCGTCTCTGCAAGCACAAATCGGACAGTTCATACTAAGCAATAAACCGTATTGCTTTTAGCGATAAAACCACAGAAGACGTAATACAGGTTGTTTGAAACATACAAAATGAATTGTGACTTTATTTTACAAAATGAAGCCAATGTGGAAAATATGAAAACAGTTTTTTTAGAAATATAGAATTTTCTTAATAACACTAATAATACTATACCAGTTAGTGTCGGCTCTGAACAGTTAAACATTTAGTAAGTGTAAATGAACTAATTCGTTTGAGCAAATGGATAAATACCTAATAGGAAAACACTTGTATCGTTTAAGTAATGGAAAACTAATTTGTAAAATTACTTAGTGGTGATGAAAGCCCTCTTCTGAATCCGAGAGAACAAAAACTATCTTAAGTATCACGTATTATACAATTTATGCGTTAAGTATCCAACAAAAATCAATTAACAATTATTCAGTAGTATAATGGTGATATGGACATTCGAAGAAATAAGACAAAGGCAGTATTCCATACTAACTGTGGATTAAAAGCAATAAAAGCACTGAGACAATCTGAATTTCATGATTACTTAATAGGAAAAGGAGAAGTTTGGATATTCTGAGGACACCACTTGGTCAATTAATTTTAACTGGTGTAAACGTCTTTACGAAATGAACTAACTGATCCGAAGGGACAGTAGAAATCAACATTGAATAACACATTTTTATATATGAAGCCGAAGACGTTCGATTATTACTGAGTAATGGCACGGCAGTAATTAGTAATTACCAGTACCGGTAATAGCAAATAAAATGGCAAAGAAAGAGTCAAACTAAAATGGCGGGTTGACTACACAGACTTTCCCTCCTTATCTTAAAATACTGGCTTCATGAGATGTGAAAATGTCTCAGCATTCAATGTCAGAAACTTAATAGGGAAAATTAAGATGCCATAATAATAATATTTTGTGCAAGTAACTTAGGATTGTCAGCCACTACACTTCAACCCCCATTATTACCCCACGACGTTATCCCAGCTACTGATTTACACAGACTAAGTTGACCTGGACTTGAAGAACGCGCCTTAAGTTTATGTTTCCAGAGAACTGAATACGGGATGTCAATATTACTGATAGTTATTGGCACTAAGCCCCTTGTTTGGTATTTACCAACTATAATAATACAATACTTTGTAATATAGTTTTAAAATTTAAGATTTTTCTATCTCAAGGTGAAATGCGAGGGAGAAAATTCAGGATTTACAAATTTGTGGCGGCGAAAGTGGTCGAAAACGAGAGTTTGGAAAGTCTTCTGATTTTCATTTTTGATTCCACAGACTTCACAATCATTCAGTCCGAATAAACCAAATGCAGACATCAACATTTAAGGCAGTAATGTAGGCCTACGTATGCAACAAAAAAATAAAAAATGAAATGTCGTGTACTGTAGTAATTATTTGTTTTTAATGTTTATATCAGAGTCATCTTTGAGCTAGTTCTCAGTTTTAAATCGACCCTATGACGTTTCTCTGTCTGTCTACCTATCTTACCGTCTGTTTGGGGAAGTTCCTCACAATAACATTTGAACGCATCAAGCGATTTTTGTAAAACCTGGCACACATTTATACATTTTTACCCTACAGAACCATATTGTTTTTGAGATCGATCCCCCAAACAATTGAGGGACGAGGGGCAAGAATTTGAGGGGTCAAAATTGTGAAAAAATTACAAAAGTCCATGTGGGGTATCAAGTTAAAGGGAATTTTAACCAGTCTGAATATACAGATCATTTTTGAAATTTCAAAATGTTTGGATTTCAGGCCAAAAATGAGTGAACATTTTTATAAAATTGCAAAAACGCTTGTGCGGACTCTCAAATTAAATTAAATTTTAACTAAAATCTGAATAGTGTTCGATTTTTAAAATTTTAACATTTTTGGACGTCACTGGCCAAATAATCGCAGACATTGATGGTGGGTATCAAATTAAAGAGAATTTCAACTAATGTCTAAATATAGTGTTAAGGTCTGGAAATTTCAAAGTTTTTGAACCCCAGGGCACAAAAAAGTGATTAAAAATTT
This sequence comes from Magicicada septendecula, assembly GCA_034769895.1. Classification (NCBI taxonomy): domain Eukaryota; kingdom Metazoa; phylum Arthropoda; class Insecta; order Hemiptera; family Cicadidae; genus Magicicada; species Magicicada septendecula. Next base: position 334,351,452 of record CM068372.1, read on the forward strand.
GAAAATCCAGAAGGGTGTTAGACTGTTAGACTAAAAGGAAATGTAACCCAAAGCCGAATGTTTTCAATTTTTAGTTTTTATTGCATTATAGTGTGCTCTACAATTGTGATATTAGTAAATAAATAGTAGAGTAATCGAGATTTTCCTAATTTTCCTCATAATTCAATAATTATCTAATATCGAAATTTATGTAAATTTATGTAAATGTGGACCTAGTTTGTCCAAAATAGTGAGATAGTTCTGCAGCTCAGGGACCATACTAGTACGATTATTTCGAATATTCCATCATATTGCAAGCATAAATAATGTGATCTATAGCCACTGAACTACAACACTATGCCATCAAGGAAGTAGTTAAGTACCAGTACTGCCTGTAGTACAGCAGTTGCTGGTTGAGCTCAGTTACCGCATCGCCCACCACTGCATAACTTGGGTTATCTTTGCCACTTCGCAATTACGACTTGTTTAATTGATAAACATTTCTAACTGCAGGTACTATTGGCTTACGGCGGAAATTTATACCTACGATATTTAATCAAGACGATAAAACATTTACCCTAATATTAACCGAGATGATTTTCAACTGTAATATGTGAGTTTTCTAATACGCGAACTATAACTACCGATTAACTTGCACCAGATCGTACAAGTTTACACCGTCGTTGTGTGTGTATGTCTTAGCGCGGGGCAATGGAAATCTTTAACAGACAACAGAAAAAAGTCTTTCCGGTAATACTTCGGTCCCCAGAACTATACTTCGTCGACAACACTTATGTCATGATAATCCCGTATAGAAATAGCTATAAGTAAGTTAGCTAACTTTGGCTGTTTGCTCATTCTCCAATGCATATGTCATATTGAGCCCTAAGAAACTTCGTATACTCGATATGATCGCCTGCCACATGAAGATGAATGCCGAGTTATACAGCTGTCTTCTGATGAAGGGAGTGACTTGCATGGAATTCTCTACATTGCTCTTTATCATTCACTGTCTTTGCTCTAATTGTATTGGGTATTGATTAATTTTTATGTGTCTTGTCACAATGTTACAATCAGTGTGATGCAAGAATCGTCAACAAACGTTGTCACGTGAACCTATTCCATTCCCTATATAGGCTATGTGTTCTGTGTTTACAGATTTATAAACAAAAACAAACAGTTCATTATAAGTCTCATTGTACTGAATTAATTAACAGTAATTGAGGATTTTACAAAACATAGCGTGACCGCAGTTAAACTGAATGTGAATCATTGTAACGAAGGTTAAACTAAATTAGAGTACAGTAGTAACAATAAGGTAATGGGCTTCACTCCGGTACTGCCGCTCCCATGGCAATCAACTAATTGCAGCTTAACGTTTTATTTCTGTACCGTGTCATTACTATACGATACATTTGTGTAGTCATGTTCAATGTGAGCTGGGCATTAAACTGGGTGGTATGTACACTACATCACGCAACTGTCTATTATTTGTCGCAATAATGCATCCTTCGCTAAGGCTACCCTCCACCCCTCCCTGTTTTAATTATATCGATCATACCATATTTACTCTTAATACACTGGATAACACTAATAAATTTGATTTTACAATTACAATTTCAATAGGGGTAGTTAAATGGAAAATTATTACTACTTTATTGTATAAATAGTAGTACCCTATGGTATGAATAGTGAAGTATAAATTATATTACTACTTCATTTACTGTTAAATGTAATAAAATGCATTAAAATATTTACTCCAGTATCGTCTGTAATGCAGTTTCTTCCACCCATTCAATTCTAGAGAGATTGTCATTCAATTCGTCGTCATTGTCATCATCATCGTCGTCGTCGTCGTCACTATCCTTGGAGGAATTTTTTCATACTCCCTATCCACAATGATCCCAAACCATTTTATGGATTTTGCTATTGGATTACATTTTCTATCTTTAAGACGTTTCGATAATCGTCCTGTACCTACTTTGTGTACGTAGTATAATATTTTTCACGATTTCTTTACGCAAGAGGCGTTTTACGTTTACCCAATTTAGACTTTCTCTAGTATTGTGTCTTGAATTACCCATTAATTGTAACTTACAGTGGAAAAAATAAAAATAAACTTAAATGATCAAGTAACTTAAAGATTTGTCCTTAAGTAAAATAAAAATAAAAATCTCCTTAAAGAGCAAAAACAAGAAGTGGGCCTACGTTTGCCAGAAATGAACGAACAAATAAACAGTTTTTAGTCAAAATAAAAACGACCTTATAAAAAAAGTTGCTACACTCATAGGAATTAAAAACAAATAAGAAGGGCCAGGTAAACCAGAACGACACGTTTACTATTTATAACGATTCTTTTACTACATTTGAATTACGTTTTAATCGTGTTACTTGTTGTTATGAATGACGTCTGTTTATTGAAGTAAACAGAGGGATGAATAGCGAGGTTATCCGAAGTGGCCACGAGCGACCTTTTGGCAAGTTGATAGACCAGAGCTGAACACATATGGCGACGAAATTCCGTGTGTCTTTCAGCATAGAACAATACACAAAATACTGAAAGATACGTAAGCATCTCGTTACGCCAGCATGAGACACTACTCGTGTTTATTCGGTAATACTGCCTCGGTCAGAAAGATGACAGATGACATCAAAGCAATTGTTATCGGTGGTAGTTAATTTTATATCTTGTATCACTGAAGTTACGTTGTAGACATGTTTCTGAACACCATTAACCAACGGCCATAACGACAGCAAAATGACGGCGACTCAACGGGTCGGCACCTTTGAAAGTGATAAGCTGCGGTTGATGAATAATAATTGTGCCTACACAGCGACAACGTGGACTCAAAACGGTAATCTCGTCATGCAGTATGATCGGCGCACGGTGCAATTGGATTGGTACACAAAAACAGTGTCGGGAAGCACCGCGCAGTTAAGAACATTTAACTTGATTAAATCAAAGGCTTCCGCCTGTCATACTTTTGGCCGAGGGAGCTATACAATTCCATCTGTATTTAAATGGGACTGGTTAAAACTCTGATCCCATCAGACCAATACAAATACTGAAGGATGTGCGCGCATACTATGGTCACTGTGACTGACCCACTACTAATCCCGATTACATGGAACAATGAGATGCGTGCGCATTTATCAGTAATTGCTTGTGGTGAATAGTACCGTTTGGCAGTTTTACATTCTTAATTACAATGTAGGTGCCTCTATAAGCTATTAGTCAGAACAAAACATCCGGGTTTAAAATTCACTTGATTTAACATCGAAGAAGTAAAATCTTTATATTTATATTTGATCCCAAACATGACAAAGAAACAAACATGACTAACTCAGTGACAACGCAACGTAGATGTGACGTTGGGAACATCAGGAAAATAGCAGCAAGACTTGCAGAAAGAGTGAAAAAAGAGAAAATCTCAGAATCGCAACAGGAAACAAAACAAAAGATGATAGAGAGGAGGAAAACGAACGCTATAGTAATGATCCAACGTATCAACCAGGGTATACTTATTTATGTTAATGTACGCGTATTAGTAAAACTGAAAAACAAACAATAAACCTGTTCCTTTCTTGAGCGTTGCCTTCTATGTTAACTTTGTCCGTACGCAAGTTCTCCAAAAAGAAAACGCATAAAAGATAATTAGGTGACATTAAGTTCCCATCAGTCCTTTCTTATGCAGGTGTATTTGTAGCTGAATTTATAAAATTCGATTTTCGTGATATTCAAATCCATCAAAATGATATTTGAATATAGTTTCGGTATACAGTCTAATAAAATACTAAAATTGTCAGTAATATGTAACCGACATAGAATTGTCAGCGATATAGATTATAAACTAGATTTACGATGTATGACTCAACATTTTTTTCTCTGTTCTAATCAATAGGAGTTTTCAGCCAACCAGCAATTTGACGCTCTAAATACGAATTAAGGCAAACTGAAGTTAATCTTAAATTAAGATTTCGCCAGAAGTGTCATGCTCCTCTCCTCTGTTAATCCATAAACAGCACAAGTACTGAGGTTTTGCACTAATCGCTCCACTAGCTCAGAGGGTTAGTCCTATTGAGTCTGTTTACTTGCTGACTGTTCAGGGACTGCAGAGCCTCGATGCATTAAACCGTCGTTCGTGATTTCGCACGAAGTTTTCAATTTTATTGTCTAATGTAGGTCTCTATGGAGGGTAACATTCCTGTTGTACCACGGTGTATCGAAGCATGTTGTTCTAAAATCCTTAGATTTTCTCTGCGTTCGTCTTGCTAGCACATCCCTAAAAGTTACAAACCATACGTTTCGGTATTGTTTATAGACTAACTATTTGTTTCATAAACACAGCTGGCTTTTTCTGTTCATTTACCGATACAGTTTTCTGTATATTATACTCAGTTATATGTATTATTTGTGTGCTCCTTCAATTTGACTTTAGCAACTGCGTAATCGTTATGTGAATACTTTACTGTATTGGCGCATTGGTATGTTAATATTCTTATATTTATTAAATTCTCGTGTACTGATTTACTTTCATTAAACCATTTTATTATTTAAACATGGGTTTTGATTGTTGCCTTTTCCAGCTTGTTAGTCGACTCTTCTGTAGTTTACCAGTAGATAATATAACAGTATCTACGCCTTCTAAATATAAACTCAAAGTTTTTCAAGCGGAAGTTACTCTATTATACACAAATGGCATGGTTTATTTGTGTGATTATTAATTTCATTGTCTTCGGTAAAGTTTTAGGAATGAGAGCGCCACGAACCCGTGGCGATTCGAATGAATTACAATGGCACGGATAATTAAGAAAACTGTGGAACATAAATACGTATGGAACTTACATAAACTACAATAAGAATTCTAACCTATTGACTCGTGGGTCAACACTTGCGCTAATTGTAAGTTCAAAAATCGTGCACCCATGTTTATGAATTAAGTGATTCAGCCCTTTATGAATCCAAAAATACACTGAACGTACTGTTTTTAAATTTAATACTGGTTTTAACTGAATACACAATACGCTTTAAGTTCCCGCATGTTTGACATTTATTGTTTCGTTTCTACTACTAAGAATCTGTTAAATCAAGATATCATAATGCACAGTGATAATGTAGTCTTCTCTGAAGTAGTAATTGTTTTATCAGGTAGCTATTTGAATACAAATACCAGGTAGGTTAGATGCGACATTAGAACGTGGGCTTTTGTTACACACATAATTTGTTTAGTTATACTGTACTATGCACTTCATATTTTCATACTGACTATTGTGGTACTTAATTTGCATCTGCTTGGTTACGAAAGGAAAATTATTTGTCGTAAACAAATAGAAAATTGTGTGTGTGCGTGTGTGTGCTACAATTAGAACTACTGTCAAGATATGTTTTCTTGCATGTTTTGTGGCTTGTGCAGTAGCCTACTTCTTATCTTTTGTACTTGTAGAATTTGTCATCATCACCGTATTGGTTGGTATAAACAGGAGTTTGTTCGTTGCAGTATTGCGTGTTGGTTTAGTAAGAATTTTTGTTTATGAGTGATTATAATATTTAATAATTTATAATGTATTCGAGTTTTGTATTGATTTGAATTTGTTCAGGTGTCATATTTACATATACAACGACATCCACGCGTGCAAGCGGAAATGGTGTCCAGCGTGGACAGAGATTCGCTTCCTGTGGATCGCTGGCCAGTGTAACTGCACGTGTATACAGTGGAACGTTTCGTCTTTAGGGAGTGGACCCTCTGCAAGTGCTCAGGGTTCATGCGAGCGACTCTGGAGCGCTCCTTCTTTTCCGCGTTTATCTGTTCTGTGAAACGTACACTGTAGATTCGCAGTTCTACTCTGAGCAGCACTCCATAGTGAATGTTGAAAGTCTTTGCCCACGTTGGACTCTCATGCACACAATAACCTGCTCTGATGTTTTGATTAAGGCGATCATAATATTAGAACTTTAGAAACTTGAGCATTACTTAATGGAGAACAAACGTTATCTTTAACCAGCCTTTATGCACTCCTATGTGTATTACAATAAACATATATGTATTTTCATATGTGTATGTGTACAATAAACAATTTTAATGAAATAAATATCTTAATGAATACAATCTGTGTATTTATTCAAAATGTTACCATAGTTTAATTGCGTTTAATATATGTATATATTTTACGATAAGGTCAGTTATTGAGATTATTTTATTAATATATAGTATTATCCAGTGTTAGTACATTGTACATCGGCACTTTGTAAGGAACAAAATGAACATTTAACAAAAAAATATTTGTTTATACAATTCTGTTGTATAGTATAGCCCTATGTATAATTTTGTATGCATTATAATATGTATTTGAAAAACGCAAATGGTTAATTAAAATAAATAATTTAGTAAATTAATACAATTTGTGATGATTTATTTTAATTTTAACCGTACTTCGATTTTTAGATTACAACACACCACTATAATTTATAGTTATTAATTTTTTATATTTGATACAACCTTTACATATTTTCTATGAAAATACAACAAGGAGATTTATAAAAAAAATTTACAGGCAATGCACAGAGAAGGACATTGAAAATGCTTCAATAAATCTAAAAAATATATATATTTATGTTCATTCACTAATCAATGAATTCATTCTTCATTTACCAATGTACAGATTATAAGTTAAATGTAGTCGCATTCATAAGTGAAGTTTTATATGTGTAATACGTTATTGACAACAAAGAAGTAGTTTCTACGGAAACTCACAGGTTCCCATTTTCGATAACGCACCAGCGATCGGCCGCAAATGTGCGACACGTCCTTATAAACATTTTCAATGTTAAAATGTTCCCTATATTATAAACGACAATCGGGATATGTTAATTGTCTGTTTTTAAAGTAATGAAATTGAAGTCAGTGTATGAAAGATCTTTTTCTTAAATTTTACATACTGCACACGTGTATTATATAGTCTCGTTCGGACAACGAAACAATTTTGTGGTATGGGCATGGGCATATGTTAAGAATGGGGGCTGACAGGATACGTAAGAGCTTCCTTAGCTCTAAACTAAGCGGCAGAAGACGAAAAAGTAGATCCCGACTAAAATGGATCCTGCGAGTGGAAATAATATGGCTGCAAAGGTCTTAAAACTGGAAGATACACAGAATAGGCTACTGTGGAAGCTGAGGTGCAGGATGCGCCAGGAGCTGAAGGGTCTCCGCGAAATGACGATTAGTAGCAAATGTTATTAAATTAGATTTTATAATATTTGGTGTTTTTATATTTGGCACTTAATATCACCAAAGCCATAAGAGGTGAATGTGGATTCCACATTCATTGCACACACACACACACACACACACAACATAACTCCCTGACAACTAACTCTGTTGTCCCTTGAGTGTGATTTGCGATCTATTCCAGAGATCCAAATAATTTTCAAATCGGTTAATTACCTCAGATATATTATAAATACAAAGCTAGACTCTTTGTCTCCCTCATCAAGCCTTTAACTGACATGATAAAGCTCGTATGTTAGAGGCTACCCTTGAGTGTGGGTTTGCGTTCTGTTCCAGAGATCCAAATAATTTTCATATCGGTTAATTGTCTCAGATATATCATAAATACAAGGTTAGATCCTTTGTCTCCCTCATCAAGCCATTAACTGACATGATGAGGCTCGGATGTTAGAAGCAGTCCAGACCCCAGTTGTAGTCACATTACTCTCCCGGTGTAATGTACACTAAAACAATGAAAGTAGCCTGACCTGGAATGCATCGTAGGCTTAAAAGCAAAAGTACTAAAGGCAAAAGCTTTATATAATCGTCACTAATAAATGTCATACAGCGAGATTTAATTAAGAATTCTCAATACCGGAACGAAAATACTATACATTCGTTTAGTAATCAAATCCGCGACCCACTTATGGGTCCTTTTACATTGTTACTTAGAATAATAGCAATTACACAATATATTTATTAACTATTATTCTGCACAGTTTAAAGACAATGAATAGATTTTAATTAAAACATACTTGGGCTTCAAGGATTTAACTTTTTATTCAACGGAAACGAGTCGTCAAAATCATAAAGGTCATTGCCTTACAATGAAATGGTCCATTTAAATACAATGGTATTTACGCAAACAGCTGCGTTGTACTGACTGACATCATTTTTCCAAACAAATCGCCGAGTAGCTCAAGTGTACAGAGGTCGTTCTGTAAGGTACCGGTTACAAGAACTGCTAATTTGTACGTAATAACGAGCAACGTTCTTCCAGCTCGTTATTACCTTCCTGTGTCCAGTTTCTTGCGTAGGTTTCAATGTCTCTCATCTTTTAACATGTTTTCACCCGTTGGTTAACAGAAGACGATAATTATCAGGGTTCACAACTGTCACTGTCACTGTCACTGTCAAGAATGACTGCGGAAAGTCTGTCTCTCCTGTCTCTCTTTCCTCTCCTTTTATCTCTCGCAAAACACTATGGTTTTCAATATTAAGAACAACTCTGTTTCAGAGACGTTAGAGATGTTGCCAGTGATACCTCTCCTACCAGTGTCTTTTAATTCATAGCTTGAAACATAACCTTTGTGACGTAGAAGTTCTTCTTGCATCATAAAAAAGAAACTATAGTAGACGACCATCTCTCGTAAAACAGTGTCTCAGCCGCATCCATCATCAGGGAATACTTGTGCCAAGTTTTTTTATTGCTTTCTCGTCATAATAATTGATCGTTGTACATGCCAACGTATCCGTAAATGAATACAAAATCGTCTCTTAAGATATAAACGGATTTTTATATCCGATAAGAATTTATCTATAAATGTAATTTATATGGAAGTCCTAAATTATTGCTCGAAGTTACAAGTACCTTCGTTACACCTTTTGTGCAGCGTGTGACTATTGGTTCCTGGAAAAGAAATTTATGTTTTCATTAGATAAATATTCCCGCATGGCGGCGCCTAGTAATACGTTTTACCAGATTTTATTTATAATATGTCATTAGCGACCTACCAATGGGGGCGCTGTAACACCCTCTCACAGTAACTCCCTTGTATCGGTAGCTAGGATACCGTTGCAAGTAGATTGTCACTGTAAGTGCTATTGCTCCTTGTTGATGCAGTATTTAACACACCGGTAAATATACTTGTTGGACCTATGAGAATTATTTGTCTCGACATTGACCGTATGTAACAAGTGTGCACAAGGGAATATACAAGACGGAACGCAAGGCCCCAATACATCAACAAGCATGTAGTCTTATCAAGTAGGTCTTAACCCCGGTAACCTTTTTGTAACGGGGCCACACTGCCAACTAGAACCACACATTCACCTTTGCGCTACCTTCCTAGAGGACGTCATTTTGGCAGCTTCTGTAGCTGCACAAACTATCTACGGTATGTAAATCGAGCAAAGACGACACGTGTACCCTCATTCACACACACACACTCATTAAGTGAGTGGTGAACGTCTGTCTGCAATTTTATTCTGAAACTGCTGAATTGATCCAGTCAAAAATTGGGAAGAAATTGTTCATAATCTCAAACTCCTTGCAGTCCGCCGTTACGTTTCACTCCCTATAAAAATCTCAGGCATCAATTTAAACCACAGGCGTCACGGATTTCTCATTAAAACTGCTTATATTTTAGTAAAACCTCTTATAATTTAGTAAAACTGTTAATTTTATCTCATTAACTGTTTATTTTTCTCATTAAAATTGCTAATTTTAAATTAATTCCGTAAATTAATGTCCTGTGGCTCTTCACAGGGTCATCATCATCATCATCGTCGTCGTCGTCGTCCCCTTATAGAAGCGTTAAACCAAGAAACATGTTTTTTCGTCTCAAGTTATCACTCCAGCGCTTCTTCGGACGTCTAAAACCTCTCCTTCCTTGGTTTATATATCTGCGTTTCTTCTACGATCTTCGAAAGTGTACTGATGCTACGTGCCTGAGAAGTCCCATTTCCACTGCTTAAATACAACTGGTTTGGGATTTCGTTAAAGTCAAATTCTCAACCCATGGAAAGCATGGCGCGGGTCATCACTTTGTACAACTTCGGTTGTGTTGACTTTAGAGATCTGTTGATTGGTTGAACTTACGTAGCTTACTTATATGGCATCGTTTTAATATAAGACTTATTATATAGCCTAGATATTCAAAATTCCTGACCTGCTCCAGAACAATATTATCTACAACAATTTTTGCTCGTATGGAGTCAATTCTATGAAAAGTATTCACAAGATATGAAATCAATATAGATTTTTCTGTTGTACCTTGACTATCTCTTCTAGCTAATAAAGCCAGGCACCGATAGAGCTGCCTGGACTAGGATTTAGGGCAAAAGATCCACTCTGAGTCGTATTTGATTTGTTGCCCTACCTAGAAGCAATCGAGATCATCTCCAAGCTACCCTGCCACACTTTTCAAATGTAGCATACACAATCTGAGTTCCTAATAATTGAAGTCAATCTTTAAAGCAACAAAGTAATTTCAAAACCTGCACATGTTTTAAATGTAGACAATCAGGTATAGTTCTTGGATGTATATGTGATAAAGATGTCAAAAGAATGAAGAAAAAACGATAAGCACTGTATGGTGTTCTGTGAAATCAAAAGATAAGACATAGAACTGAGTACCTCACACACAAGCTATACACAGCTGCCCTTTGTCTCTATGTCCACATTCCGTTTTGACTTGGAATCTACACTGTATCTAGATGCTTTGCACTTGGAATTTATATTTATTTAGTCTTGTATAGCATAACCATTTTAGACCGAGTTGTGAAGCGATACCTACATATGCATTAACATACAATTTAATATTATTATCCAATTGTACATCCATGGAGGGGGGGGTTACTTTGCTACAGAACACACCTCAGAAACAAAAAAAAATTCGTCTTGGCGAAATATCTACGAACTCTAACACTTTGGTTCAAAAAGGGTGAAAATGTACACAAACAATACAAACCATTTCTGTGCGCATGTATTACAGTGCTCGCTGCTGTTTTGATACGAAGTCATACGCGGTAGACGCGTATATAGGGAACAATTTAAATTCTGTAGATCATTCCTAAAAATGGTTGTAAAAGTTTTAACCATTTTTTTTTTTTTTTTGAAAAGCTTACTAGGTGAATAACATAAGAATTTACTGACAAACTACGCTAAAAATAACAACAATAACTGTCTTTCTATCTGCGATGCCAGTAAATTTACTTACACTTTGAGCTCTTAGAATCAAACTAAGATAGTATTCTATCGTAGAAGTCTATGAGTTACCGGAAATCACTTTTGTGTGCCATAATTTTTCTGGCGTAACTGGTCATCTGTCCAAGGTTTCAAAGAAAATGATGAAGACTTACTTATTCCATAACCGTAACACTCCTCTGTAGTTTGAAGACTGTACACAATAGAACGAGAAGAGCTCACTGCGCATGCCCGTAGATTCGGAATCTGTCGAAACATTCCCTCTGGCAAACCGATTTGTTTCGTTCCGATCCAATGTGACGTTTCTGATCCCATCTGACCAATGTGTCTCTCTCTTAATATCAAGAAATTCCAGTTCTTCCTATCCTGATGCTTCCGATTCTTTCCGATTTGATTCAGAGTGGGGTCAGCTTAAAAAATTAAAAAAAAAAGGATACTTCGAAAGATTTACTTTAAAGGGATGTGTACTTCAATCGTGCCTGCGTTGGTTGGAAGAACGATTAAGAGCACGAAACACGTACAAACACGGAGTATTGGTACAAAGGCTTCATGCATTAATCATTGGAGCGTGAGTTTAAGAATGAGTTTACGCACGATCTGCAACAAACGACACAGGCAAGGTTAATCCGTACAATGGCTAAAATGACTACAAGAGTAATGACTTTGTATTTCCTAGTTGTCACGCGTGCGTGTGTGCGTGAGGTTACAAAGGCTGAATGGTTACGTAACCACAGGTCTGCACTGCGGAAGCAAATATCCGCCCGTTGGCGGAAGGACGAATTGACGTGTCTCTCACCAATTAACTGTTAACATAATAAGGTTTGTTCGATGACAGAAATTATACATCCATACTGCAACACAGGTTGCATGGTTTTAAATTAATTATTAATTAGCCTTTGATCTTATCTTTGGACAATTTAGTCAGTCGTTTTATATGAATTAAATCCTCATACCCTATTTCATAGTAGAGTACGTTTCACATTGTCAGCACAATTAAACCGTTTAGTGGAATCAGTAATTCCTGAAATCCCAATTCGACTCTAATAAGTAAAACTTACTATAGTGCGTTATTTAGCTAAATTAATCTACTAAGCTATTACGATTCGAAAGTAAATGTACGATCTCCTTTCGTCTTTTACATAGGCCGATTTGATCATTTCAGTTCACCAAATAATCCAGTGGTATAGCCAACAGATTATAAAGGTTATAAATCCCCCCCCCAACCCAATGGGTTCTTATAGGTTAAATCTAATATAAACCTTTCTTTGACATCTTTCCTACATAAGCCGCCACGTGGATTTGTGGTCGGGCGTATTACTATCTAAGCGAAGGGAATGATTCCGTTACACGAACTCGAAGGAGGTGCGACGTCGTTTTACCCCCCCCCCCCCACATAAATAACCATACCTTGTCAACATTATTCTACTCGTATGCTAAACCTCATGGTGGCAACCGGGACTGAGTCACCTGTTGTTTGACAGTGCTCACAGAGAAGAGAATGAGGATGTGTGTTAATAAAACCCAACGTAGGGACACAATCCGAGTACGTAACAACGAAAGCGCATGTGTGTGTGTTGAAACGGACAGTAATACACATTAACCAGCAACACATTCCGCTGTACTTTCTCATAACGAGCAGTATCGTATACTGTTGTAATAGGTCGTGGCTTTCTTTAGTCTGCCGTGCTGCGTCAGGGAAATCGCACACTTCCTTTGTTAAACAACGTACGAATTCTGGAAAATCAGCTACGTTACATAACATACTACTACTACTACTACTACTACTACTACTACTACTACTACTACTTCTGCTGCTGCTGCTGCTGCTATACGTCGTCATCATCATAGATTGGTTTTCAACTTTTTCTTACGTTCTCTCCTTTCACTGTCCGTCTCTTTGCGTGTCATTCATAAGTTATCCCTGTCTATACCGTCTATTCAGCCTTTCCTTGGTCTGACTGACCTCCTTCAGCCTTTGACTCCCCAAATCAACGCGTGGTTTTAGGAGTCTTGTGTTCGCCTATTCGTTTGATCTGTCCATACCAACCGTTTATTTCTGATGCCATCTGTGACTGCATATGTTATTTTCCATCATTCCTCTTATTCGATCGCTTGTTAATCGTTTCTCTCCTAAATCTACCAGCTGCTTATCTCTAAAAATCCGTTTCAGTTCCTCTTTATGACTGTTCCATGTTAAATTCATCTCCAAATTTCAGATTATTATAATCATCATTATTGCATTGTAAATTTGCTTTATATTTCTCTATGTGATGCTGCTAACCCACAGAATACTGTTTATTAAGTTAATACTGTGCTTCTCAGACTGTTTCTTGCTTTATCTGAAGTATCCAACGTTCCCTCCTCTGAAACTCCCCTCCCCCAAGTAGGCCTACTTCTATTTTTGCATTTCTTTATGTTTTCTCAATCCATATTCCTTTAAGTCTTGTTACTCTTCTCCGATTCACTCTCACATTTTTTCAAACACGTTTTGGCACAGTTCTTTTCTTGAAATGTCATTTATTTTATATTTAATACTATTTTTCATTCAAGTTGTATTTTTTCTTACTTGGCCCATGTTTCGGTCATCAAATACCGAAATATCTGCCCATCTTAGGGCAGAATCTTAGAATTGGAAAACAGTAGAACTAAAATTCGTGTAATGTGCCTTCTGAAATAAAGTTGCAGTGAAGCAGTGCAGTTTATAAATGTATAGCGAGATGGAGAAACTGACTAGTGAAGCTCACCCAGGAAATCGTAAAGGCCGTTACACTTAGAATATACGCGCGCGCGCGCGTGTGTGTGAATACAAGAATAACAAAACGTTTTAACAAGACGTTTTAACAGCTGACGAGGAAAATTGTTGGCGAAAACACAAAGGTTGTTTAATTCCACTAAACGTGGCCACGCTTGTAAACTAGTATATAATGTTTGTTGTTAATATTTTAAGTAAACGACTGTAGCGAAGTGTTAGAATAGTCATGCGTCACATCGAGTTGTTACGTTTGGGAATGTACGTTAAATGTATGACAAACAAATAAACATTGCTCTCGGAATCACGAGGATGCCAGAAGAAAGGGGATACTAAGGGACTCCAAAAACCACATCGCATGCTTGCGCTGTGTGTGAGTGCTCACACTTAATGGCTCGTAAACGGAAATCACACCTACAGGAAAACTCGATTCCTGATTACGCTACAATCTGCGTGTAGTTCGTTCCTCAACAGATTAAATGTCTCACATATTCACGGTCCCGTTTGCAATAACCTCCCTTACGTAACGTGTATGTGGCCAGAGCAAAACAACGGTCACCTGCCTGTTTTAAACACAACTATGCAAAAAGGTCTATTTTGTCACTTCTACTTCAGTGTCAAAATTGATTCCATTAGGCAACTGATCGAATAATATATCGTACATTACTTTGGGATCTGAGAATCTGAGTTAAACAAAATGTTTATTAAATCGTACTTATTCAGAAATAAGAGGCTCTTTAAAGAGCAGTTACGTTAAAAAACGTTTATATTTTATCTAATTAAGAAAAAACAAGTAAAAACGACCTTGCCGAAATGTAACAAATGGTACAAAAACTTAAAGGACTTGAAGTAAACATATTTACCACATAAACTTTTCTTTCTTTACTCTACTACTGTGGCTTTACTTTTTATGTAATTAATCTTATTTCTTTTGACTCGACCTAGAGTTCCGATCGTTCGGCGAAGATTTATTTCGAACGACTTGTATGATTTCAGCGAAAAGGAGTAATATCTCAAAACGACAAACATTTTTTCTTATAAAAAAGTACGTTCAAAAAAGAGGCAGCCCCAGTTACTCAGAGGTCACGTATTTACGGAATCTCATATTAACAGTCAGGCGTCATTTACCATAAACATTACAGGTCAGTGTTATGCCGAGCTTCTCCTCCAGTACATAACCGTATTGATTCACAAGGCTGTGCGCGGTTTGTCCATAACGGGTGAAATACATGCAGCTGCCGAAGCGGTGTATTGTTGACAAGGTTAATGGCAGTAACGACCTACCGTTGTTGACAATACATTGTAGCGTTTTGGCGCTTTAGGACAAACGTCGTTGTGCAATACTCTCTTCAACTTGTACTAAAAAATATGTATTTTAAGTAATTCGTTTACCATTGCGAAAGTTTAATTAGTGTATTTGTGTTGTTTTAGAACGTTACCACTTAATTTATTTTCGCAAATTAGCCTGTATTTTTACTCTCTTGAGGCTTCACCGACATTATTAGACTTTAAAATTTATTTGTAAAAATTTTCAGTTAGTAATATTTGTGACAGCGGGATAGCTGAGTGGAAGAGAGCTCATTTTCATTCTGGTGTTCAACACGCTTGAGTAATTTATGAATAATTTTTTTTCTCCAGTCGACTTTTGTGGAAACAATTCAACCACATCTTGAGGACGTGTTTGTTCGGGTGAAACAACAATTTGAATCAGTAAGAGCACAACATGTATACGTGTAAACACTACAACAGCCTTTCCTAGCATGCAGCTCCTCAGTACATATGCTTGAATGCAGACTGGTTTTCATGGCTATCAGGCGCAACAGGCCATCCATGGACCTATGCTTGTGCAAAGTCTATGAAGATGATGGTGACTATTTTCTTGTGACTTACTTCCACGACTCTTTATCGTACCTAACTGAATTACTTCATGCAATCCGCCAACCACTAGTGGTCTGTTTTCCTCTGACTCCTTAAAGGGAAACATAATCTCTATATTGGCAATATTATATTGGGAAAGTTCATGTCCCTTTTTCTCAAAAAAAATGACAAGATGGGTGTCTGAAATTGTCACTTCCTCTTAGTTGTCTTTTGTGATTACTAAAGTAAAATTATTGAAAAGAAACATCTTTTAATACTGAACCTACTTTTGGGAAATGGTTTAAATTCTTTTTATAATACAACCCATAAGTTTTATTTAACCAGTAATGTGGTGAGACTTTGCGTTTCACGTAATCAGGCTAAAAGGGAATTAGTACAGCCTTGGCCGGGTGGGCTATACAGATTTCTAAACACAACAGTATGAGCGGACTGTAGGCTAAGTGGTTGCTCCTACGCTTGCCTAGGACTGTATTATGTGGGCTACCACTCCCTCGCTTTGTTTGTATTAAACGGTAAATTGCACATAGATGTTAATGTAAAATTGATTGAAGGCTAAAATCTAACTATTAAGGATCTGCTACGCTCCCTCCCGAACTTCTTCTTCTTCATATTGACGTACAGGACCATGTGTGAAAGTCCTCCATTCTGAAATTGTGAATGAAACTACCTCAAACGTGAATCCCCTGGGACGACCTCACTCCCCCGGTTCAAGTTTCAGTAGCATTGAAGCTTTAAAACACAGAATATGGAAATGTAGAACAACGCGTTTTTGTATCAAGCAAAAAAATATAAATCTAAGACTTACGTATCGTAGACTTGGATTGAATAATAAAGGAATTCTGCATAAAACTAAACAACAAATTTATCAGACTGTTAAAAGCAGTAAGGAAAATGAGGGTATTCTTTGGAAGCATGTACATATTCATAAGGGAGGGGATAAGTTCTTACTCACTTGATTTGTCCGTCTGATAAAATTAATAAAAATTAAATACCGGACTATACAAACTACACAAATGACAATTTAAAAACAAGAAAGAACAGAAAAATTAAGTTATTAGAAAAAAAGCTTTTAAACGGGGTAGAAAGAACTTGAAATATGTTCACTGTCTCTCCTTACTAAGCCTGTAAGTCCCAAGCACTTAACAAAGTATGTAACAATGTATGTAAAATTACAAGGCCTTCAGCTGTGTACGAAACTACTAAACGATTCATGAATCTGGTTAAAGTAAATAAAATAAAATACTTAATAATTTAATCACGTGTGAGCCGACTTTTAAACATGAGATTCAAGTTTAGGACTGTTTAGTACCATGTTGACACTCAGTGGTTTGGGGTTGGAACACTTGCCCGGACTGACACTTGCACGGAGTGACATTTGCCCGGAGCCCTTCCCTCCACATAATGGTATTTGGTGAGTCAGAAATAATACTGTGACACTTGCCCGGCACTAACATTAGTATCTTAAAACTGTTCAAAACTTATCCTCTTTCAATTTTGGAAGGGTTGAATTCAGTGTTATAGTGCAACATTACTTTTATTTTATGAATTTTAAGAGACTTTTAGCCGACTTTGCGTCGTTTCCAGGGAACACCACGGGGATGTAGTCTCTTATCGTTCCCCATATTTTTTTCACTTTATGTGAGTTCATCAATTTTTTTTTTAATGCTGAATTAGAATATTTACATATTTACAAATCTTTCCAGGTGAGAGTCTACTTCTCTAACCATAGGCATTGCCTTTACTTTAACTTCTGGACGTAAGCAACACAAACAAGGAAAGACTTTAGTTTGCCATCTAGTTCCAGTTTTTGAAGTGGTTTCATCACTCTTCACTGCTGCTTTTTTCCTCTTCTTCCCGTCAGTATTCAGGGCTATTCTATCAAAAAAGTCGCCGTAATACTCTGCGTCCTCTCGTAGAGTCTTGAGCAGTGAA
The DNA here is from genome assembly GCA_034769895.1 of Magicicada septendecula. Taxonomy (NCBI): domain Eukaryota; kingdom Metazoa; phylum Arthropoda; class Insecta; order Hemiptera; family Cicadidae; genus Magicicada; species Magicicada septendecula. The sequence goes on from CM068372.1 coordinate 334,369,183, forward strand.
TATACATTTGGATGAGACCTCGAAATTAAACTATTAATTCTTTGGTTCCACCCTTCAGAAACATTGTTGGTTCGGTGCCGTCTTCCGCAACAGTTCCACGCTTTCCTTTGGATATGCTCATTTTCAAGCCACTGATCGACGACGTAGTCATAGAACACCCGTAGTTTCTCGTCTTCAGGTGTGCTATCCTGGATACTTAGCCAAACATCATCAGTCAGTTCTAGCGGAACATGCGCGAGGGCAGAACATATTCGAATATGAAGTCGAATCTCTTAATTTTCTTTGTACACAGGAGCAAGGCCACAATCTTGTACTCTCCTCCATAAACATTGGTTAAAATGGTAGTTACAACCAAACATTTCAGCTTCAGGAAACAGAGTTGTAGCTGATTGGATGATTGCCATTTCAAAGTCCATTGTAAGTGTCACAGGATTCCACCCAGGTACGTTGTTTTTCACTGCTTTGAAAAAACGATCATATGTTTCTTGTTTCTTATTTGGTAACAACGCGTAGACTGCTGGAATAGTGTTGGTTTCTTTCCAAGAACTTCCCAGATCGGCGTGGATGATGAATAACTGCCCAAACTGTTTGCTTGAACTCTTGAAGGTTCCGTCGACGAAGAATGAAGAACAACTTGTCAATGCAGATATTTATTTTAAAATATCACTGCCAAATAATGATATATTTTATTTCGTAAGCTTTAGGCATATATGATTTGTATGGTGCAAAGACATGGTCATTGTGGAAGGAGTATGAGAAAAGATTAGAAGCATTTGATATGTGGGTTTGGCGAGCAATAGAAAAAGTGAGGTGGGTTGATAAAGTAAGGAATGATGAAGGTTTAAGAAGATAGGGGAAGAGAGAAGAATCCTGAAGGTAATAGAAAATAGAAAAAGGAATTGGTTAATAGATAGCATTAAAATCAGATGGTGTTACGAAGAAACGAAAATACTGGTATGCGATAGGACAGCTTGGAGAGCTTTTACCATTTGAAGACCTGTCTTATGGCAGAACACCAGATAATAAGGCATATATGTTATTTTTATTAAAATATAGAGTTACTGACTTGTTTAGCTAACTCGAATCATTTTTCAAATTACTGACGTCTGATTGCCTGTAGAAACCAATATTTATTTATAAAATCTGTGTTTGGTTTACTGAGGTTTGTATTAAAAATGAGTACATTGGAGCACACGTTTCCTCCGATAAGCGGAAGTCGATTATTCTGGTGGAATCATAAATCTCCACTGTTGGTTTGCAAACACATAAAAGATGAATAAAGTGAAAGTAATTACAATCTAAATGGTAACTGTAAATTAAGAACCAACTTAAATAAAAATATGATAAGATTACAGTTAGAAATTCCAATGACAACGTTTCGTCAAGTGTAATGAAGTAATTAACAATCAACGTAATTTTAACCAGAATTAAGCTTATTATGAACACCAAATTGTTTTTCCAAGTACGTATACGCGCACGTTCAAGTATATGGATCTAATAGAAGACGATGTATTATTGATAATTGAATCACTGAGTGTAATCAGAAACGTGGCACTTAGTGAATTGTATTTCTGAGAATAGCCAGCCGGCTCGCTACGATAAGCGGTATCGATTATGGTCGGCGCATAACCACAACACCATGCAACAGGCTTCATACACCGACTGGGCGTACTCATTGCATAGATTCATCGTGGCGGGTTGTAGATAGCGCCACGGTACAGACCGTTGAAATCAACTGACATGTTGTTAGGCCTGAATAGAAAAAGTCAAAGCAGTAATTTACCACACACCCCGATTTGGTCAGGATAGTCCTTTACGGAAAAAGCTTCCACTGGTTGGAGTTACAAAAATTTAAATGTCTCGATATTTTCGGTTTTTATAAATATTTATGTTCGCACATTAAACCAACGTTACTGTTAAGCTCACAAGTGATAGAACTCATTTGTCAGCACAAATAGTTGGAACAATCTTAATCAATAAGTCAACTTTGATAACACGTGTATAGATTTTTATTGAATTCTGTGTCATACAGAGGAAGTAACTGTCTCACCATAAAGGAGATTCATTCGTAAGAAAATTACCATTAAGCAGTAATCTGAAGGCACCGATATAGGCTAATTGGTTTTATATGTCTAAGTAGAGTACAATTACTTTAATGATACAGAACGAGTCTATGGTGAGGGTGACAAAGGGTGGCAAAGATATGAATTTTGTACCTAAAACATGACTCGTCGCAACAGTGCTGCAGAATTGTGACGGGTATTATTTATAAACACATAAGGCAACTCTTCAGTGTTCCGGGTAAATAACGTGAGGCCGAATCTGTGGGTGATATATAAGTTACAGTTTTGCTCATTTCCTCGAAATCTTTTCAAATCTGTAGTTTCATATTAATTGTTTTAGTTTTTATATATGTTCATTTCTTAATAACGACTAATTTAATTCGGCGTTTGCCTAATAACTGTGACAACTGCTTACAAAAATGAACAAACTATTATTATTATTCACGCTTGAGGTGACACGAGATTTACTCTTAATACGCTTTTAATTTGGCAGACGGCAACAACTTTGGGGGATTATCACAATCAAGTGTATTCCGGAAACCCCATTGAGTCAAAGCTCAGTTAATACCAAATTTACCTCGTAATTCCATTTCAGTTGTGGATAATATACCATAAGTCCATACCACGTATTATACAATGTAAGATGTCAATTCCAATCTAGAAAGAACTGACAAGATGACTCTAAGCAAAAACAAATTCCGTGTCACAGTAACATGCTGAACCCATAAACGTACGCATTAATATAACTTAATTAGAGTAGAGACACAAAATTCATGCTAGATAAAGTAATTAACTCATATGGACATACGATTCATCGTTCACCTCAAATCCGGACCTCAGTCTTATAGAATTAATTTGACGAATAGTGAAAACCCATGTTGCAAAAAGAAATGTTAGAAGACATTATAAGATTTATCGAAAAAAAATTGATAATATCTCAGAGGATTGTTGGGTTACTGACTGCGATAAAATATAGCGATAAAATGTATGCCTCGATAAAGATTAGTACTAAAAGGAGCATGTAGAAAGTAGTGATAATAATGATGAAAAACAAGAAGGGTTAGCAGCATCACGGGCGGGCGAACGGGACTGGATCCCCTCCCCCAGAGGGTAAAAAAAGTTTACGAATTTTCTTAATCTCTTGATTTGTTAACTGTTTTATAATTGTTTCAGCTGTGTGCGATAATATAGTAGTAATTCATTTTTTAAAATACACAAACAGGTTTGTTGCACGGCATTAGCGTAGCCTATAGTTTGAAATATGAAATATAGAAAAATCAGTTAAATTAATAAGTATCCTGTAAACAATGTTTCAATAACGCATACTTTTATTGTGTTATTACCGTTTACTTTAATGGGACTGATTTCAGCCACCTCAAGATACTAATGTTGATTAGTCTTAACTTGTTTTTTCTTTTTTATGAGGCCAACCCGACCCGGACTCCCCCAAGGCCAAATTCTAGATACGCCACTGGGCAACACCACTATAACACATTTTCGTTCCAGTATGGTAAGTGAAAAAATTATATTTTGTTATTAGTATATAAGTTTATTTGGTTACTCGTAAAGTAGCATACACTACAACTTTAAGCTTTTGTCTCGCGACAACCATTCATCGTTTTCGCATAAATCCAAAATCAAAATGAAATTTTGATATTTTCTTACATTTGGTCCACGTGCTAATAAACTGTCTTTTACAGAATGCGAGTTATCAGGAGACTCAAAAAATTGGTGTGGTGAAGATTTAGTAGTTAACTTTTTGTAATGCTTTAAAAAAATAGACGTGGTTGATAGAAAAACAATAAAAGTATCACCAAGATACAAAATAACGTTTAATACGAAAAAATCTTACAGAAGTATATATTATAACACTACAATTTACAAATTTAAATGTAATTTAATTTGTAGATGCCAAAATTTATATAACATTACTGGTAAAGTGTACCAATTAATGGAGTTTGGGTGTAATGGTAATAAGAGTAGTCATTGATTGAATTGTAATGAGTTTTCATCATTTTTGTTTATAAACCACAAGCGTGTTTAAAATCTCACTTACTTCGCCATAAATATTCATTATTGTTCGCTTGGAACGTTCAAATGTTGCAGTACATTTATCATTAAATAAATCTTATATTCTACAGTAACAAAGTTATGTTCTAAATACTTATTTGTTAATATTAAAATCGACTGCTCAGTCTGACAGTGTGCTTTACTGCAGTTTTTTTTTTTATATAACTTTCAACTACGTTAATTTATGTATTGCATACATAGTAATCATTGATTGCTCTACAAACTTTAAAATAAAATTGAAATTGACTAAATTAATCGTTAAACATCAAAGAAAATATTTTATTAAATTTAAATCAGATTCTCTGAACCACTTTATTTACATTTTACATAAACTCTTATTCATGTTTAAATTTCAAAATGTCTTTAGTCTCTCATTTAAAATTTATAAATGGATTATATGTCACCTCGTTTTTGTAGCTCATACTCATGTCCTCCGTTGATCCGTAGGTCCTCTTCTGATGGAGTTCCCTGCACGTCCCCAGGTTCCACTTGTCGTCCTCCAGTTACTCGTCTATAATGGTCCCATCTGGTTGATGTAGTATAGTGTGAGAGGTTGCTCTGCACCTGCTGCTGTAGTTCTAGTAGACGCCTCTATTGTTCAGCATACCGTTCCTCTGCATGATGTAACATAGTAGCTTGTCTTGACTGACGGACGTTTGTGTGTTTAGACATGGTAAAGTATGTTCTATATTCGTATTCGGAAACAGATTAAGATTGTTTTGATTGTTCATCATCTTTTTTCACAGCACTAAACTTTATAGAATCGTACGGTTTTCGGCGTGGTGTTCGCCTTCGTCAGCTTTGTCTCAAAGCTGACGAAGGCGAACACCACGCCGAAACCCGTACGAGAAGAAAAGACAAGTAAGTTTCACAAGTTGAAAGTTTCAATATTCTATAAAAAAAAATACAGATTAAGAGTTACCGTTTTGTACTTATGACGAACATAGCGTCCGTCCGCATCTACTGTTCAATTAACAAAATTTAAAAATTCGCGTCGTTAATGGACAGAGCGTCCCGCCGCTACTGAAGACTGATTGAGAAAAAGGCTGGCTTCTCTTGTGCCCTATTTATAATCGAGCATCGTACAGCTCCTGTTGGGACAGAATTCTGCCTGTTTGAAATTGTTCAGTGGCGTCAGTTCTCCCACTCTCGTCCAATTTCATATTTTCGCACATTTCTGCCAATGGCAAAGTCTAGTGTGTACTACAGGGTGCTCTAACGATGTCTACCGACAGGGTGTGTTATGTCTAACGACTTAATTACACATGTCCAACGTAATTGCCATCGTAATAGGATAATCCGTGTAATTACTACGCACTTAAAATCGCACTGAATTCGCACTGCGCGTCCTTTTCACGCCGTTTTCTCACTACACATGCGTATTAATCTTATACATATTTAGGAGTCTTTGAATTTTTTCTATCATTTATGGTTTTCTTATAATTAAATAAAAACTGTAATTTGACAATTATTCAGGGTGAGATTGCAAACTTTCGTGCTCGAACTGGCCTCACTCACACACATCACTTACTACTGTACACACTCTCACCGACAGTCGTGTGAGTGTTCAGGTCAGTTCCTGTCTGTTTACATTCCGTATTTTAACATAAACTCAGCTTTCAATCTCATACCTGCTTATTTATTAAATATTTATAAATTTAATTTAAATATTTATTTTATCTATTAAATGCACAGTACAGCATATGATTGTACTGTCGCAATATCTAATGGCAGATAAATCACGAATTAAGTTAATAGTTTCCTGTGTAGTTAAATACGTTTTTATTGAAAATAATTGAGTTGTTAACCTGAAAATGTCAACACTCTTACACCTTATTTAAAAACTACAAATTTGCAAATATTTCTGAAACAGCCCCAGAATATCTACCCCTTCCATTACCCAAATTGTGGACAGTCTCTCTCTCTCTCTCTCTCTCTCTCTCTCTCTCTCTCTCTCTCTCTCTCTATCTATCTATCTATCTATCTCTATATCTATTGCCATCCTCCGGTAGGAGCCTCTTCTTATCAGCCCTTTCCAAAACAGAATCCTAGAGGTGAATCTCGATTACTGTAAGAGTCAGAAGACGCTTTGATGCGATGAATTCAAACACATTCCTTCCGCGTATGGAAGATAACAATTTGCAATAGAGAAATCAGACGGCTACAGTAGTATACTCCCGTTGCTCTTCTTCTCGTCATCGTTCAGCTACGAATAGTATTCTTGTTTCATGTATGCCCTCAGCATATCACTGGTATACAGAACAGACTAGTTAATTCCCACAACGTGTTTAACCAACTATCCACACCTACTAGCAATTCAACCTTCTGCGTATTCACTCTCACCAGCAAGCTAATTTGGACCCAGCTCCAAAGAGAAATATATATTTTTCTTTTTTCTACGTAAGGTGTAAGTATAACGAAATTTTGTTTACCCCAGTAAATGTTACGGGTTTAACAATATTTTCTATTAGCACTGGCACATGCTATGATTCAATAGTAACTGCAATTAATAAGTTCTAAAATGTTATTTAAATTCAAGAATCTAATTTAAATCTAATTTTGTTTTCGGCTACGCATATACAAAAATTATAAAACAAGCTATGACAAGTGATATTAAAATGTTTTTTTATTATTGCCCCGACCAAATACTGAAAATATAAATAATTAAATTTTAAAATAGAACAAACTGTGGACAAGAAATTTTTATAGGGCATGGAATGATTTGAGGTTCTTTAACTTCTTTTCTCAAACATTAAGCCCATGGCCTGTTACAGCTCACACACCAGAGAGAATCAAGTTTAGGCTTAATAAAATAAATAAAAAGCATTTATAAAAATAATTAATTTTTTTCTGTATGCTTGACATGGATGTAGACAGAACGTGTGAGCGAGATACATGCTACCGCTGTGTTAAACGTTAGTGTCTGATGTGAAATAGTGAGCGGAGATAGTTGTGTGCGGGCGGGCGCTGACACAGATCATATGGCTGGGCCGTGACCTGCGATATCATATCGTCAACCTTTGTTCTGCGAGGGTGCAAACCGGTCTCGTCTAGACAGCCACTAGACACGTATCGATCGCTTCCACGTGACGACCTACCTTCACCAACGCTGAACTCATTGTTTATTAACCTTTGAACACGTGATGCAAAAGGTTTACACAAAGATTTATGTCTCATAATACAGTACTCCTGCAATCCCGTCACCGCCACCTTGCGTTCTGTTTTCTTTTAATGTCTTTCAGAGTCTTATTTAAGCTAGCACACAATACTGTTGAAACAATTAAGGGTCTGCAGAATTTTAGACAAGTTACTTTAAAAGTCACATAATGCAAATTACAGACCATACTATTGAAGTTTATACAGCTTAAAGCTCAGATCATTATCATAAATAATGTTCTCCCCTCCTGTCGGGTGAGAATCGTGTTTCGCAATATGTAAAACTCTCAGTGGAGTAATAATATCTATTCGGGCTCGTTTTAGCCGAATAGCAAGCAGATCTGCGAATCTTGAAGTGGGTCCTATTGATCGGTTCCAAGGTTCCATTCTGTGTTGATCCAACAACGACAGCTTCTTAGGCTATATACTGGCACCGTCTAGGTAATAGATTTACTTATCCCCTCTTCAACTGAAGTTAGAATGAGTTCAAACCCTTTCTTAATTCCATATATATATTTCTCTCATAATTTTACAACACGTAACAGCCAAAGAAATCATATTAAATGGTAAACATTTATTTGCTACATTGTATGATCCCCTATTGTTTCCATTACTGTACTAGTATTATTAGTATAATTGGTAATATTTGGATTCTCATCTTAATTGGTTGCGGTTTAAACTTTTAGAGGTGTAGCAAGAGAGAGAGCGTGTGTGTGTGTGTGTGTGTGTGTGTGTGAGAGAGAGAGAGAGAGAGAGAGAGAGAGAGAGAGAGAGAGAGAGAGAGAGAGAGAGAGAGAGAGAGAAACAGACAGAGATAGAACAGAGACATAAAGGAGACAGGGAGACAGACGGACAGAGGTCTAGAAAGACAGTATATTTACTCCGGCTGAGTCATATACTGTACGAAAATACCAGCTAATCAGTTTGGACTGATAACATCATCTTGTATCACCTGATCGTGTACATCGTATGACGTCGCTGGTCACACCACTACAAATTTACTCGTTATTATGTAGGCCTACAGTTAATGCGTTCTGTACAGCCATTATAATATGCCTATAAATAACTCCGGTCGAACAATTTCTTTACACAAAGGAACAGTCAGCTCATCTGATATCTTAGTCGTTTGATTTGCGGTATTAACAAGAGTATGATCTATCGTTTGAATTAATGCGCGATTTTCTCTTCCTATTATCAGTTTTACTAATAATTGCTTAATTTACAGTAAATTTGACGATTTTCTTTAATTTAACGCCCAACTGTGGATGAGTCGTCAGAAATACAGAAAATAATAAACACTGACCTAACTACTTCAACAGGCAAGTGATTCGCCGACTACTTACGTCTTATTTATTCAATATAACAAAAATAGGAAACGTGTGTGAGATTTCTGTTCTGAAATTTTGTAGAGACATTTTGTTTACGAAATTTTTAAACACATGTATATAAACACGTAGACACATTTTCTCAGTAAGATGCCAAAATTCTGGGAAGGAGAAAACCAAACAATGTATGTTCTCACTTTTTTACAAAGCGGATTGGGATTTGAGCTTGTAAGATCCAATTTTGTGGGCGTCACATGTCCTATTCAAATATCCATAGCCATCAAAATATTTTAATTGAATTTTCATAACCATTCATTTAGATGACTTTATAAATTTTAATATTAAGCTATAGTAATTTATCTTAGAAAAGTTATGACTATGTAATTTTTATAATACTGTACTTTTAATTATCGCCTGTGGATCTTCTGGCGGGGTTGGCACACTTACTCGGAGTGACATTTGCTCGGAATGTACGTGTGTTATCAACGGGGTGATAAAACGCGCGCGCACAGGTATATGCCAAATGAACAAGTACTTTGTCTACTTCATTGTTCCAGTCCTATTTAATTAATACATAGAGAAAGTTAGAATCTTACTGGCCGAACAAGGGGGATTCTAATTTTTCCCCAAATGTGTATATAATGCTAAATTCTATTCTAGGAGTGGTGCTTCTTTATCTGCGATATTCTAGTATGTAGGCAAATAACTAAAAGGCAAATATAAGTTATTCTTAAATGATTAGTTGAATGTAGTCAATATAAATGTCCTTTTGTTTTAATTAACTGTTAGATGAAATAAAGGACTTATTGTTGGGCTTATGTAGTCAAGTTGGCCACGTAACACTTTTAAAACTCATCGTTGGCTTCTGTGCAAATGTAACTGCTTAGTACCATACTACACTTCCTGGAATCATTATGAATTTCCTAGAACCATTGTTTCTCCCAGCAAATGTCACTACATTCGGTCTCCGAGCAAATCTCACTCCAAGCAAGTGTCACAAATTCCTTCTCGCAGGTTAATACCGTGAGGAAGCGCCCAGGCTATTTTCCTTTTATAATTAATGCAGGATTTGACACCCTTCCAAATCAGTTGAAACTCTGCCTGGGAAGAGTTACTGGTATGATCTTTATAAAGACAACAGGATGAGACTAGGTTGAGTAAACGGGTACGAGTGGCTTTGTACTCTTATAAATGGGTAGTGACGGCAAGGAAAACGGATGAAATTTTAGAGAACATTCAATAACTGATAGCAGGGATTCCATGTTTCTTAATTTTTATCTTACTTCCAGGACACTTCCTTCAGTTTATAATCGCGGCAAGTGGACTCATGAACAAGCTTATGTGACCGCCAGTTCCCGCTTAGTTCCAGTCCTCTCATTAATAATGGTTTCCAGTTCCCTACATTTTATTTTTAATAATGCATTAGTTTTCAAGACAACAGCGAAATATCTCATTACTTGTAAATTGTAATTTAAAGTAATTACAATATGGTTTCTATAAGGATTTATTTTTGTTTTTGCTTGCGACCTGTTAATTCAATTATGTTTATTTTATAGAATTACGCCTTTGTTATGAGTATTAAATTACAACTTAATGTCAATGTAAACATTTACCTACTTTATTGTGATAGAAACTAAATCATTATTACAAACAAAATAAAAAAGTAAATATTTTAATGAAACGTACTACTGATAAACTATACATCATTTGTTAAAATAGAGTCCTTCTAGTTGAAAAAAAGTAAATAATATGTTAGTGATGTATATCTTGTTGAGGTAAATAGTACAAATAATTTAGAAATAATTGTTTTAGGCTAAATTATTTCTAGCAATTTTGGGAAAATCTCAGTGTGTTTTCCACATGGCTTTTGACTGTAGTCGGATAGAGCAGAGGGAAGTTGGACAGTCTGCAAGTGACCCAAGTCAAGACTTAAGTGCTTTTCAATTCTTACCCCAAAATGTGATAGGAGACTAGTAGAGGGAAAATGAGAGTTCAAACTCACTTTCACTTTCTATCAGCTGGACCACAGCATCCGCGACTTTTTCGCTGATCTGTGTCAAGATCCGCGATTTTTTCGCTTATCTGGACCACAGCATCCGCGTTATTTTTTTATATGCCGCCTTTCGCGAGCCTAGATCACTTTCACTTTCTACTGGACCACAGCATCCGCGACTTTTTCGCTGATCTGTGTCAAGATCCGCGATTTTTTCGCGTATCTGGACCACAGCCTCCGCGTTATTTTTTTATATGCCGCCTTTCGCGAGCCTAGATCACTTTCACTTTCTATCAGCTGGACCCGCAGCATCCCAAAGGTGGTGGGTGGGTGGGGGATTCCGACTTGATGCATTATAGTGTATATATTAAATATATGATCAGGGTTACCAACCTTGCATGAGTTCAAATTTGTTGTGTGTTATAATGTATATTAAATCTATATGATCAGGTTTACCAACCTATGTATGGGTTCAAACTTGATATGTGTGTGTGTATTATAGTGTATCTTAAAATATATGATCAGGGTTACCAATCCTGCATTATTGTGTGTATAGAACAGATCTGCCAACATTTTTCTTCGGTGGGAAATTCAAACTATATTAGCAGACGCATTATAGTGTATAGTAAATTGTTGACGACTTCGATATCAACTCTCTCTCCCCTCCTCCCTCTTTGTCTCTAGACACAGTTGTCGATCACGATATAAACTCTCTCTCTCACACACTCTCTCTCTCTCTTTATGTCATCAGTTTTACATAAGCGTCGTGCTACTTATGGATTATTGTAAGTAGCGATACTAAAATGTAATCACCAGGAAATATATTTATCACCTACCTCGTTGCGTCCTACTTCTAATTTTTTTTGACACATGACAGTCATTGACTACGATTTAGAAATTAATATACTGCCAAGTCTGCGTGTGGTAAAGTGTTACGCATAAAAAAAAAATCTCCTTGAAATAAGGTATTTTCAAAAGTTTTGTGTACACATACACATACACACACATTGTGTATGTCTCTCTCTCTCTCGCTGCAAACGTTGACAAGAATTCCCTTATTTTAAGCGATTTGTATGTGTACACGAACTTAAATATGGTTTACAGACCATTGTAATTTTAAAAATTCATTTTTGCATTAATTAAATATATATATCGTAAACAATGAAATAATAATAATATTTCGTCATTAGAAAGTTATATATTCAGTGTGGTAATTAGTGATAGAAAGATTAACTATGTATGCACACACACACACACACACACAAACTTAAATATGGTTTACAGACCATTGTAATTTTAGAAATTCATTTTTGCATTAATTAAATATATATCGTAAACAATGAAATAATAATATTTCGTCATTGTAAGATTTTAATAAAACAATTATCAGTTTAAATAATAATTTTCGTGATTGTAAGATACAACCTCCAAATTATTAAAATGTCTCTCTCTCTCTCTCACACACATTTCTGATTACTATACAAATAATTGCATGCATATTCGGAGGTTTATAACGAAATAAATTAAAATAAACCATAATTTGTTTTAAATAATTAAATATATATTTACAACACTGTACACAAACTTAAAATATAGTTTACAAACCGCTATAATACAATTATTCAAAAAATACATTTTACATTGATTAAATATATATATATCACAAACAAACATTGTTATATATAAAATAAATACAATATTAATAATAATATTGTTTTAAATGATTAAATATATATTTACAGCACTGTACACAAACTTAAAATATAGTTTACAAACCGTTATAATACAATATTCAAAAATACATTTTACATTGATTAAATATATATATATATATATCACAAACAAACATTGTTATATAAAATAAATACAATATTAATAATAATTTTTGACATTGTAAGATTTTTAAATAATAATTTCACGGCTGTAGATACAGTTCACAAGGAAGTTTATCTGTAACATAACAATACAGTCGATATTAGAATCACTGATACGATAATATTCAATTATCACATGCACACGCACAGTTAGTGGAAAGAAGCAAATGCGTTAAGTAAGTAAACTTTTTCAAGTATATGTCATTTTTCATAAGTTAATGTACTTTCAAACAATTTCTAATCAAACCAAATATGATTCATCGGAAATTTGTAAATACTGCTTAGAATCAATGATACATTTATCGCATAAGTTAATGTACTTTCAAATAATTTCTCATCGAACCAACTATTATTCAATGAAACTTTGTAGAATCAATGATACATTTATCATGTACATACAAATTCAATTATTAAAGTGTTAAGTACAGAGAGTTGAAACTACACACACACACACACACACACACACACACACACACATCAATAAATTGTTTGTTAACACGATTGCTACTTACGACGTTAGGACTCAATCTCTACTTGTGTTGTTTGATTTCTCGTCCCTCGATACACTAAATGTAGTTCTTTAGGTTTGATATGTCTGAGCTCCTCATTCGTGAAGACACCTGCATACCTCTTGGGAAGATAGACACGATACTGGTGGTCGCCATCCTCCAACGTAGCAAGCACAGAGTTCCCATATTTTGTGTCCACATTTATTAAGACCATGATAGGATATTTTTTATTCACTGTCAATTCTGAACATCGTTTGTACTCGATAGCACTTACAGCATTAAACTTTACAAGAAACGACATTATTAGAAGAGAGAGAGAAAGACACTAGTGAACACGTCTGTATCAAGCGAGAGAGAACCAAACAATGACAGAATATTCGACACAAAAGGACAGTACAATGTGGTGGTGGTGGTAACGTCGGTGTCCCACATTCATTTACAGCTTTGCATGTATGAACATGTCCCACAGACGAAATTAGAGACACCAAAATATAACAATGTCATTAGGAAAGTCCACTTTCATAAGGAAATAGTCACCGCTTACAGCTATGCATGTATGTACATGTCCACAACAGAATGAGAAATATAAATGTCATCATTCGCTGTGACCGACTTTCTAAATTTGTTACATTAAAAATGTTTGTTTAAAGCAAAAATCATGAATCATCCATTCTCGAATAGCATGCACCTTATAGTTGGCACATCGGTCAGAAGAACTGAAATGTCTAAGACATTCTGTTCCATGAAATAGATACGGTATGTTTTTAGGACAACCAAAGTCATCGAGATTGATGATATTATTGTGTATTATCTTTGATTGCAAAAAACGTTTTTTCTCAAAACCCTTCACAAACACATATTTATATATACGTTGTAATAAAACAACAAATTTAAATAAATATAGATGTGTGTTGATAATATACTTATTATGGAGTATGTGACTCCGATGTAATCAAGCCCCTCTGTTTGGACTATTCAATTTGTAATAAAATAAATAAGATTGATGTGTGAATCTGTAAGTTGTAAGGTGTTTAATTGGTGTGGCTCTCGACGTCTTACTGGTCTGAAACACTTCCTTAAGTTTCCCAGCTGGTCGAGTCCCAATGGTAGCAAGACCGGTCGAGTAGCGTAAAGTTGATGAAGAAATATATATGCTCAGCTTCACCGAAAGTTTCAAAACAAAAATTATTGTTTTGAAGAAAATTAAAAAAAAAATTATGTTTATAAAAAAAAATAATAATAAAAAAAAATTTTAATTTTATTAATTAATTAATTAGGATCAATTAATTAATATAGGGCTGTGAAGTTTTAAACAGTGTAATGCTCTTCTGAAAATTTTTATTAAAGTTTTAGTATAATTTAAATAATCTATCACCACTCATAAGACTGTCTGTAAACCAATCGATATTTGTTTACCTTTCTATTTTTTAGGTTATCTTCACTTACGGGTGGTAAAGTCCTTGTAGATTATCAATTAGAATTATATTATTGGTAATTAGTATTATTGAAGAAATAAAGAACTATTAAGTATTGAAAAGTATTAATGTTTTATTAAGTAACAGCAATATTGACTCTTATCGATTAGTATCGATTCTCAGGATATCGAAAAAAGTTACAAGTATATGTTATAAAAATTATATAGGGTTCTTTAAACAGCCAGTTATTACCAAAATCAGAGAAATCGGGCTAATATTTAAAAAGTATAACGTTACAATCAAATTAATAGTTATTAATAAACACAGACATTGAATAATAATTTGTAAATATAATAATTGTTTTCACCAAACAGCTGTGATGAACCACGAAGAGGCACTGGAATTGTCAAAGAAAGATGGCTGCCGTCAAGTCGATGAAAATGTTGCTCGTTGCTGCTGCATTCCAAATAATGTATTTTGACGCAATATTTCTGTTCTCGTGTCCGCAAATCTCTTGTTATATGTTGTGTAGTGACTGGTGTAGTGATTCTGGGTTGTATTTAGTGTATCTGTATAATTATTAGTTCAAACACTTTCTCCGATTCCGTCACTAATTTGGTTTAATGTATTATACAGTTTTCTAGTGTTTTATGGTGTTTTTCGGAGTAGATTTATATTGTTCTGTGTTATGGAGTGTTACTTGATCGTTTCTGTTATAATATGATAGTTTCAGAAGTATTTTACAAGTCACTCGCGATTTCACAATAACTCACTATACACTCGCTTTGTATGACGATTAGGTTAGGTCATTCACGTTTTCAAAGGTATGTCATGTTAACCGTTCAACTACCAATAATTAACTAACTGTTTCCTTCAGTTTCAATTAAACTCTTAGCCCATATAATATTATCCTTAACATTGTTCAAAAATATTTTCACATCCTGTGTACATTTTACTATTTCACTATATGAATGCCTAAACTTTGGTTATTTGTCAATTTTATTCACTAGATTTGATTTAAATTAATCTTTCAGTTCATTCTGGTTATTTTCAGATTAAATAATGCCATTTTATAGTGTTTTCTGTCCAAAAAATAGTAATTTTACTTTCAGTTTGGGTATACTCTGAAGAGTCCAAAACATCAAAATTTACTTCCTGTCATTATATAAATTCAGCCATTTTATCAGTTATATTTAATATTAATAATTCTATATTGTATTAAAAGGTTCCTATTCCCTTATTTTCTGGTAATTAATTGAATTAGTTGTATTCTGAAACATTATTCTGAAATATATGACTCCCATGTCTAAATTTCTGAGTTTAGTCATTTTATTTTTATTTATAATTCTGAATATAATTTATTAAAATCTCTCTAAATGGTATGTGCAATTATATGGCATGATCTCAAGTTTATTTTGTCTAAACCCCTTTTGTTTATTTGCATTTAATTGAGCAATTTCTCTGTTTTGATGAAGTTTGGTTTCCATTCTTTTGGCCTATGATTTTTTAACAATTTTTCTTACAAAATAATTTACAAACAATATATGATGTGTGATACCCTCTCTGACTTTTTACAAATAGTATTATAAATTAAACATGTTTTCAAATTACACAAAAACAATTAGTATTGGTTACAATACAAATAATAGTTAAACAAATAAAGAACATTTTTTTTAAATAAATGGTTGTCTTCAAATCAGACATTTTGCAACAAAATTCCCATTTCCAACATGTAAACATGGTTTATAAAAAAGGTTTTGTACTAACTAACATCTTAATTACTCTCTACTATTTACAAGTGGTAATTATTTTTATAGTTCTGATGTTAGTTGTTTCAGACCCAAACAAATGGCCTTATATCTAAAACATTTTTAAACATTCTTGTACTATATACATTAAAACCTTATATTTATATTCTTATTTCTAACTATTATTATAAGTAGGATTCTACAGTTTTTATACAGTCTTTTATACCTTGTCTTTGGGGAATTGTACCCTGTCATTAACAAATAAATAGTATGAACCGTTCAAAAAGCACTATGAAATCTGTTTTTCTTTTTTCATGTAAAACAAAAATGTTATTTTAAACAGATTCATGTCTTATGAACAACATATTGTCACCGTACACATTTTAAGTCATTGAAAAATGCATATTTCATTGCATCCAATGTTTGTGATTGCCAAAAATGAAACACAAGGTTCATTTTTTATAATACCCAAAACTATCACTGGTTCACTTTCACTTATATATTATGTTAATGCTAAATGGTCGTATAGTCTTATTAACATAATAAATTGGTTAGCGTTTTTTCAATGGAGATTTGTTCCATGGGTACTATATTATTGTTTCATCTTAGTTCACAGGAAACTTTTACTTTATACACTCCTCTCTCTTAAATTTGTATACATGTGGTTTTTATTTCGTTATACTTTTATTTTTAGATATTTATTTTGGGGATATAGGGATTTGGGTGTCTTTTATAAGAGCATGATGTCTTCTTCAGGATGCTGCCCTCTTCTTCTTTCTTCAGTCTTCTTTTCTCCTGCCTTCTGGGACTGGTATCTTCTCCATCTGTTCTTGATGCCATCAGGTTTCTTGGGATCTTCTCCATCTTCTTCTTTAATTCAGAAATATACAACCTGTATTGGTTGATCTTGGCTTATTTTAGGGTTTCTCTTTTATTTATTCTCCCTTGTTGTGGGTTTGGTCATATTGTGTACTGCTTTGTTATTTACTATTTTACCTTCCTGGGTTATACCTTGAAAACCTTTGGTTATGAGACTGGTCTTGGATGACTCATCACTAGTAACTCCTTTTATTTTAACTTGTATTTTCTTTATAATAATGATTTCTTTCCACAGTTGCTATGAATTAATTAATTTATATTAAACTTAATGCTTTCTTCCAAATTTAAACATTATAACTTCATTATTCTAATGATCAATTGCCATTCAATATTATGCATACATCTGTCACGCTACAGATTGCTCTCCTCCAGAAGTAATTATTTCAGACATGTTTATGGATGAAATAATTTCTTATGATAATTTCATCATTTCTTATAATTCATTTTCTTCTCCATTTTTATATCGACTTTTTTATATTAGAGTTTTATTAATTTTATATATATGGTTACTTGTCTTACTACTGATCCTTTTCGGATAGTTAGTGTCTTCTGAGATATATTATAATTGTAATACATTTTCTTTCTATATCAACTTCGTGTTGTATCCTTGGGATATTAATTCCCTAACATTCCCTATCACGTGGGCTGGGGCAGATCAGAGGGGCACTGTACGCTACTTCTCTGCTGGCCATACACCACTTCTATAAATTGAGTACAGGGGCATTTCCATCCCTGCTCAAAAAACATAATGCTGCTGGAATTATCTTCAGTCAGTCATCGAATAAATAAATAAAAAGTAGTCTCATTTTCGACTAATAAAAATATCTTTGGATTCTCCACTTCGTAGTCTCTCAGATTATCTCACATTTTCTATCTTAATAAATCTTCATAATCATTATTATACTCATTACATATATATTTTTTCAAAACTCTTAACTTGTCTGATATATTTAATTTAATTATGGTTGAAAACCTTTCTTTTAATAATTCTGGTTACTGTTTACAGTGTAACTCTCTTTCTTCTTCATCTGAATTCTCTTTATACTTTCTTCTGGTTATTCATAGTATTAGCATGGTCTCTATATATAGTCTTTCTTATTCATTATTTGAATGGTCTTATTATATTATATTTAATTTTTTAACATTGTATCTTTACATTAGATATACAGGTTGTTATATTGATCATTTTATTTAAACATTTTGGTTGTTTCCTTTCTCTTAGAAAGTTATTAATCCACCTTCGCATTCATTAACATTAATTCATTTATATCATATTTCATGTGGTATTTCTTCTCTTTGCATTTCATATAGGTCTTATTATTATCATTGGTTCAAAATCATCTTCTCCATCTGTTTGGTATGAGTTGTTCTTCTTTGCTCTTAATTAACTGTTTTCATTATCGTTTCATAGGTAATTAGTCTCTTTGCTTCCAAATTTTTTCCTTCTCTGGCATATTACACTCTTTTTTGTTAGTCTTCTCTACTCCTTCAAATGCTATTGTGAATGTCTAGCATTTATTCTGGATTAACGTTAACTCTCTTTTCTGAATTAATCACTTTATTTTCTTCTCAATTCAATCATAATTGACACATAATTATTTTTTGGAACTTGGTTAGTTTTAATGTGAAATTCAAACTATTCTTTTTAATTAATTGAAAAATATTTCTCATAAATCATTGTAATATGTTGATCTTATCTTGTTTCAAAGTACTGACGTTCTATCAACATTCAAATTCTGTTTAATTCATTTATTCCCAGAATTGTCTCATTCAGAATTGTTTATAGTATTGTGATTTTACTATTATTTCTGAATGTTTTGGTATTTCTCCAAATTCAAATTCTTCTTAATTATTTACCATAAAGTTTTCTCATAAACTTAGTTATAGTAAGTTGGTCTTACTTCATTTTTAAATTTTTCATATATTAACTTCAAAATTCCTTTCTTCTTAATTCTTCCAAAATGTTTTTCTCATAATTCAGTGGTAGTAAGATGTACTTACTCAGTTTTAAATTTTCATAATTAAATTCAAAATTCCTTTCTTTTTCTTTCTTCCATAAAGTTTGTTCCCAAAATTATTAGGTTGTAGTAAGATGTACTTACATTATTTTTGAATTTTTAAAAATAATTAAAAATTCTTTTTCTTTTAATTCTCCAGAATGTTCTTCTCAAAATATTAGGTTGTAAGATGTACTTACATTATTTTAAAATTTTTTTTAATTATTAAAAATTCTTTTTCTTTTAATTCTCCAGAATGTTCTTTTCAAAATATTAGGTTGTAAGATGTACTTACATTATTTTTAAATTTTTATAATTAAAAATTCAAAATTCTATAACTCACAACTCATTCTTCATAATATTTCTTCATAGAAGCTTGATTGTACACTCCTTTGATCTTTCCTGAAACGATTTCCTTCAACTCATATGTATTGTTATGCTTATCATTTACCACAACATATGGTCCGGTGTAAAGTAATAATAATTTTTTGGTTATGCCTTCTAAGGTGCTAGGCAGCTCTCTATTTTTTAGGAGGACTTTCTCACCCTCTTTATATGTTACAATTCGCCCTATTGCCTTCTGGTATTTGGCTTGCCGTTTTTCCTGATCTTCTGCTGCCTTATTGTAAAACTTCAACTGGTTGAATTTCCTATTGTTGTTCGTTGGAAATTCAATGATTTGTTCAATGTCTCGGGGAGTCGGCTTCTCATACATGGCTGAGTACGGTGGAATTCCTATAGCTGGATGGTGGGCGTAATTTAGGAATGTTTCTGTCGCTGCTAGGTACTCTTGCCACTTTTTCTGTTGGTTGTGACAGTACGTGCGCAATATCCTACCCACTTCTCTTAGCACTCTCTCAGCCGGATTGCTACTTGGGTGGTAGACTGATGTCTTATATGTTTTGACCCCAAGTGCTAATAAAGTGTCTCGCCATCTCCTCCCCTTAAACTGTGTACCATGGTCGGTAATAATAGAAAATGGTCTACCGATCTCTGGGATATACAAATCAATAATCACCGCCAAAACCTTTGCTGTCGTTGCCCGATTAACCGGATATAGCTTTATATACTTGGTGTAGTGATCCATTATGATTACCAAGTATTTATATCTGTGCCGACCACCGCTACGGGGAAATGGCCCGCATATATCCAAAAACACTTTTTCCAGTTTTGCGTTGGAAGTTATCGGTATCATGATACCCTCTGTCTTTTCATTGTTTACTTTTGCACATTGGCAGACCTTACAGGACTTGATGTATGTTCTCACCTTGCGGTTGATATTCTTGATCTTACAATTTTCCTCTAGAGCTTGTATCACTTTTAACGCTCCCATGTGACCATACCTTACATGGTAATCGATGATGACCTCCTTTTCGATTTGGTGTGGGATTATCACCTTCCATGTCTCATCGTCTAAGGCGGTTTTTATGAATAGAATTCCCTTGTTAAGGTGGTAATATTTAGAAATGGTTTCATCATTGGCTTCTAAACGACTCACAATGTTTTTCAGCTTAGGATCAGACTGCTGATGGATTCGGATATTTATTAACAAAGCTTGTAAATCGGCTCTGGTCGTGAATATGTTATAAATTTTTACTAAGCTCTCCTTCTCTCCCTCGAAAGTCTGATCTTCCAGATTTATACGTGACAACACATCCGCTACCACGTTCTTCTTCCCTGGAATGTATTCCCATTTCAGGTCATATTCTTGTAGGGCGAGTACCCATCTAGCCAATCGGCCGTGACTCAATTTGCACCTACGAAGGAACGAGATGGATTTATGATCAGTTCGTACCGTGACTTGATATCCGAGAATGTACGTCCGGAACTTGCTGCATGCGAACACCACGCTCAACAATTCCTTTTCTGTCACACTGTAGTTCTTTTCGCACTGGTTCAGTGTGCGACTAGCGAAGCTTATTACCAGATGTTGTCCCTCCTCATCTTCCTGGTATAAGGTCGTTCCTAAGCTTAGATCGCTAGCGTCACAGTTTAGAAAGAACGGTTTATTAAAATCTGGGTGACGAAGTATCACACTCTCCAGAAACTTCTCTTTTATCAATCGGAAAGTAATATCTTGATCTTCACCCCAAATCCATTTGTTTTTGGCAGATAACTGTGGTTGAAACTTGGCGGTCAACTCGGAATATCGGCTCTGAAACTTCCTGTAATAGTTACAGAGTCCGAGGAAAGATTGCAATTGTTTCCTGTTTCTTGGTTGCGGGAACCTCTGAATTGCCTCCACTTTCTCTGCTGATGGGGTAATACCTCTGTCGTCTAGGTTGAAACCTAAGAATTGTACCTCGCGCGCTATGAACTTGGATTTCTCCAACTTCAGTGTTATGTTATTCTGCGCTAGTTTGTTTAGTACAAATTCTACTCTGTAACAGTGCTCCTCCCAGGTTCCGGATGTGATTAGTAAATCGTCAACATAGACGGTGGTAAATTGGAGCGCTTCTGGTCCCAAAATCTGGTCCATGCATGCCACAAATATGGCGACAGAATTGACAAGTCCGAAGGGCAGTCTCTTGAACTGGTAATTGCGCCCTTCGAAAATGAACGCTACATACTGGCGGCTTTGTGGATGCAGCTCTACCTGCCAATAACCACAGACCGTATCCCAGGTGCTAATAAAGTTAGTACCATGAAAATGTTTCAAAATCTCTTCTATTTCACCGGGAGAGGTTCTGTCATTCACAATTGTCTTGTTCAACTCACGCGCATCTAAACAGAGCCGGACTTGTCCGTCTTTCTTCGGAACAGCAATAATTGGACTAGTGTAAGGTGATTGACTAATCTCAATTATGTCATTATCTAACATCTTGTTTATCTCTGTTCTCACGGCTTCTTTGAGCGATTGCGCTATTGGATATGACCTCCGGTTAAACTCTACGTTTTCTTTAAAACGAAGTTGGCACTGGTAGTTTTTTACCTTCCCTGGTTCATCAGAAAACACCGCCTTGTATTTCTCATATATTGCAATTAGACGATCAGCCATGTGCGTTGGTATTTTCTTGTTATCGCTTCCGCACTGGAAATTACGTATTTCTTGGATCTTAACTGACCATAAATCCTCTCCTCCATTATTGTATATTATGGGTTTAGAAAGAGGGCTGTTTCTTATAATATTAATTTTTCGAAGTTGTTGATGTATTGGGCTGGGAAGTATAGTTGTGCTTCCTACCAGATCTGCGATCCATGTTACTCCGTCTGGGAAAAGTGATACTTTATTTAAATTAAGATCGATTACTGCCGAATATCTACGAAGAATATCGCAACCGACTAAGATGTCAAATGGTAGTCCGGTGGCGATTAAAAATTCCATGTCTAAAGCTATATCACGGCTAACGACACTTAAGGAAACTTGCTTCCTGATGGTTTTATTTTGGCGACCAGTTGCACCTACCAATACAATGTTGTTGACTGGTAACATTGGCAAAGTTTTACCACATGTACTCTGTATTCTCTCCAACTCATTGGAGTTTATTATTGAAATATTAGCTCCTGTGTCTATCATTATTCTAGCGGGAACTCCTTCCACCTCCGCTGTTATATAAATTATCTCATTATTACTGTTGCTGAGACTCTTCTCGTTCTCTTCCAAAAGTTCAGTTCGTATGTCTTTCAAATAATGGTTACAGATAATAGTGATGTTTTTATCATTGTTTGCTTGTTGCAAATCATCCTTTTCTAACCCAGGAAGTATAAGCAGTAACGGGTCATCGTTGTTGATTACTGCCTCCTCTCGTTTAAAGCATTTTGGTCATTGTTTAAGTTATTGTTGACCGAGGCATCGTTCGGGAAACTCTGGTTTGTTTCCTGACGTTCTGTACCCTGGTTGATGTTTAACGCCCTGTTCGGTTGTCTGCCAAGATCTTCCAGGCTGGTACTTCGTCTTTCCTGTTCGTATCTTGGGCCGTCTCGTTCCGCACTCCGCCATCTTCGGTCAGCGCCGTGGAAGCTGCTCCTCCTCGGTTGATAATATCTCCTGGGTCCGTGATCTTCTGCTCTTATAAAATTTACCCTAGGGCGCGACACTCGGTTATTACTATTGCTATTATTATTATTATTAATATTATCATTATAGTAATTTCGGTTAGGTGGGTAAGGCCTGTTACCATTATTGTTGGGATATGGATTTCTCTGACTGTATGGAACATTATTATTTTGTTGATAAAAGTGGTTTCGATTATTTGGGTAGGGGTTGTTATTTCTCACGCCGTTAAAATTTCCGTTAAACTGGTTATTACGCGGCTGGTTGTTAGGGCCGTCGTAATTACTGGGCTGGTTCCGGTTATTTGTATGGTTATTGCCGTTATTGGGGTAAGTAGTCGGCCTTGCTTCTGGTCTCTCATTTCTCTTCCTGCTCTGCCGATAATACTCTTCATTCTCGTATCCCTCCAATAACTCAGTCATTCCCTGGATCGTCTTGATCTGACTACCTCTCCGGGCCCTGATAATGTCCTCATCATAGTGATAAGATATCTTATTCACTAAACATTCTTCTGGGATTGCTGGCTCAAGGTGCTTTGCCATACACACCTTCCCCAAGAAATATGCCGTCATACTGCTACCTAATTGTGACCTGTATCTTCCGTTACAAATATTGTCACGTATCAAGTTCTGGGTAGTCTCAGACCAGTATTTTGTTTTAAACATTTTCCGGAACTGTTGGTAGTCGGAAATTTCACTCCGGTTGGCCATCCACCAATTATCTGTTATGTCTCGGAAAGACTCGTCGAATATCTCCCTGCTATGGCTCCATTGGGTAATTTTATGCTTGGTCAAATATTCTTCTACCCTTGCCAGGAACTCCATCGGCTTGCGTTTGTACTGCCGGAAGTTGAGCCACTCTCGGCTTTCGTTGACAGGCAATCCGGTGAAATGAGTCGGTCTGTTTCTAATCGCTTCCATCTCCTCTCGGCTTTGTCGCACCTGACCGGTAATATTGGCCATGGTCTCTTGTATATCATTACATCGTTCTGTGACCTGGTTGCGTACTTTTCCGAATTCTTCTTGATTCTCCTTCCTCTGTTCTTCTACCTTCCTACGACTATGTTCTTCGATATTTGTGAACTTGATGTTCACCACTTCTTTAAACTCATTCACCTCCTTTTCGGTCTGGTTGCACTTTCCATCAATCTCTCGAATCTGTCGATTGACCATTATATTTTCTTCTTCCATCTTCTTATCCATCGCTTTTTTGTTAACCTTGATTTCCTTATTCATTTCTTCTCGCAACAATTCCATTCTTTCGTCCAGTTTGTCCAAGTTCTCCTGATTTACCTCCCTTAACTCTTCTCTTAGAATTTGATTGTCTTCCTCAATTCCTCCAATTTCTCCCCCATCTTCTCTTCCAACTTCTTGTTATCTTCTTTCAACTCTTCCTTCAATTGTCGGTTGTTCTTCTCTATCTTCTTCCTGGTTTCATCGATTTTCTGATTGGTATTTTCAATTTTATTAATCAATTCTTCTTTAGTTGACTTGAATTCTTCCTTGAACGATTGGTTGTCTTCCTTCAATTCTTCTAACTTCTTCCCCATCTCTTCTTCCATCTTCTTGCTGTTTTCTTCCATCTTCTTCGTCAGGGACTGGTTGTCTTCCTTTAATTCTTCTAACTTCTTCCCCATCTCTTCTTCCATCTTCTTGCTGTTTTCTTCCATCTTCTTCGTCAGGGACTGGTTGTCTTCCTTCAATTCTTCTAACTTCTTATTTGTTTCTTCCTTGCTGGATTTGATATCTTCTTTCAAGGACTGGTTATCACTCCCCATTTTCTTACTCAAGGATTGATTGTCTTCCTTCAAAGATTTGAATTCCCGTTGGAACATTTCCATCATCATATCCATCCTAATCTCCTCCGTAGTTTTGGATTTTTCCACATGTCTTTCTTGGACATTTACTTCCCCTGTCTGAGTAGGCATCTCAGGTTGTTCCCCTGGTTGTTCATGTTGTTTGGACAACACTGGTGGCAACAAACTTTCCGCGTCTACTGGCATATACTTTTTCAAGTATATGTCATTTTTCATAAGTTAATGTACTTTCAAACAATTTCTAATCAAACCAAATATGATTCATCGGAAATTTGTAAATACTGCTTAGAATCAATGATACATTTATCGCATAAGTTAATGTACTTTCAAATAATTTCTCATCGAACCAACTATTATTCAATGAAACTTTGTAGAATCAATGATACATTTATCATGTACATACAAATTCAATTATTAAAGTGTTAAGTACAGAGAGTTGAAACTACACACACACACACACACACACACACACACACACATCAATAAATTGTTTGTTAACACGATTGCTACTTACGACGTTAGGACTCAATCTCTACTTGTGTTGTTTGATTTCTCGTCCCTCGATACACTAAATGTAGTTCTTTAGGTTTGATATGTCTGAGCTCCTCATTCGTGAAGACACCTGCATACCTCTTGGGAAGATAGACACGATACTGGTGGTCGCCATCCTCCAACGTAGCAAGCACAGAGTTCCCATATTTTGTGTCCACATTTATTAAGACCATGATAGGATATTTTTTATTCACTGTCAATTCTGAACATCGTTTGTACTCGATAGCACTTACAGCATTAAACTTTACAAGAAACGACATTATTAGAAGAGAGAGAGAAAGACACTAGTGAACACGTCTGTATCAAGCGAGAGAGAACCAAACAATGACAGAATATTCGACACAAAAGGACAGTACAATGTGGTGGTGGTGGTAACGTCGGTGTCCCACATTCATTTACAGCTTTGCATGTATGAACATGTCCCACAGACGAAATTAGAGACACCAAAATATAACAATGTCATTAGGAAAGTCCACTTTCATAAGGAAATAGTCACCGCTTACAGCTATGCATGTATGTACATGTCCACAACAGAATGAGAAATATAAATGTCATCATTCGCTGTGACCGACTTTCTAAATTTGTTACATTAAAAATGTTTGTTTAAAGCAAAAATCATGAATCATCCATTCTCGAATAGCATGCACCTTATAGTTGGCACATCGGTCAGAAGAACTGAAATGTCTAAGACATTCTGTTCCATGAAATAGATACGGTATGTTTTTAGGACAACCAAAGTCATCGAGATTGATGATATTATTGTGTATTATCTTTGATTGCAAAAAACGTTTTTTCTCAAAACCCTTCACAAACACATATTTATATATACGTTGTAATAAAACAACAAATTTAAATAAATATAGATGTGTGTTGATAATATACTTATTATGGAGTATGTGACTCCGATGTAATCAAGCCCCTCTGTTTGGACTATTCAATTTGTAATAAAATAAATAAGATTGATGTGTGAATCTGTAAGTTGTAAGGTGTTTAATTGGTGTGGCTCTCGACGTCTTACTGGTCTGAAACACTTCCTTAAGTTTCCCAGCTGGTCGAGTCCCAATGGTAGCAAGACCGGTCGAGTAGCGTAAAGTTGATGAAGAAATATATATGCTCAGCTTCACCGAAAGTTTCAAAACAAAAATTATTGTTTTGAAGAAAATTAAAAAAAAAATTATGTTTATAAAAAAAAATAATAATAAAAAAAAATTTTAATTTTATTAATTAATTAATTAGGATCAATTAATTAATATAGGGCTGTGAAGTTTTAAACAGTGTAATGCTCTTCTGAAAATTTTTATTAAAGTTTTAGTATAATTTAAATAATCTATCACCACTCATAAGACTGTCTGTAAACCAATCGATATTTGTTTACCTTTCTATTTTTTAGGTTATCTTCACTTACGGGTGGTAAAGTCCTTGTAGATTATCAATTAGAATTATATTATTGGTAATTAGTATTATTGAAGAAATAAAGAACTATTAAGTATTGAAAAGTATTAATGTTTTATTAAGTAACAGCAATATTGACTCTTATCGATTAGTATCGATTCTCAGGATATCGAAAAAAGTTACAAGTATATGTTATAAAAATTATATAGGGTTCTTTAAACAGCCAGTTATTACCAAAATCAGAGAAATCGGGCTAATATTTAAAAAGTATAACGTTACAATCAAATTAATAGTTATTAATAAACACAGACATTGAATAATAATTTGTAAATATAATAATTGTTTTCACCAAACAGCTGTGATGAACCACGAAGAGGCACTGGAATTGTCAAAGAAAGATGGCTGCCGTCAAGTCGATGAAAATGTTGCTCGTTGCTGCTGCATTCCAAATAATGTATTTTGACGCAATATTTCTGTTCTCGTGTCCGCAAATCTCTTGTTATATGTTGTGTAGTGACTGGTGTAGTGATTCTGGGTTGTATTTAGTGTATCTGTATAATTATTAGTTCAAACACTTTCTCCGATTCCGTCACTAATTTGGTTTAATGTATTATACAGTTTTCTAGTGTTTTATGGTGTTTTTCGGAGTAGATTTATATTGTTCTGTGTTATGGAGTGTTACTTGATCGTTTCTGTTATAATATGATAGTTTCAGAAGTATTTTACAAGTCACTCGCGATTTCACAATAACTCACTATACACTCGCTTTGTATGACGATTATAGGTTAGGTCATTCACGTTTTCAAAGGTATGTCATGTTAACCGTTCAACTACCAATAATTAACTAACTGTTTCCTTCAGTTTCAATTAAACTCTTAGCCCATATAATATTATCCTTAACATTGTTCAAAAATATTTTCACATCCTGTGTACATTTTACTATTTCACTATATGAATGCCTAAACTTTGGTTATTTGTCAATTTTATTCACTAGATTTGATTTAAATTAATCTTTCAGTTCATTCTGGTTATTTTCAGATTAAATAATGCCATTTTATAGTGTTTTCTGTCCAAAAAATAGTAATTTTACTTTCAGTTTGGGTATACTCTGAAGAGTCCAAAACATCAAAATTTACTTCCTGTCATTATATAAATTCAGCCATTTTATCAGTTATATTTAATATTAATAATTCTATATTGTATTAAAAGGTTCCTATTCCCTTATTTTCTGGTAATTAATTGAATTAGTTGTATTCTGAAACATTATTCTGAAATATATGACTCCCATGTCTAAATTTCTGAGTTTAGTCATTTTATTTTTATTTATAATTCTGAATATAATTTATTAAAATCTCTCTAAATGGTATGTGCAATTATATGGCATGATCTCAAGTTTATTTTGTCTAAACCCCTTTTGTTTATTTGCATTTAATTGAGCAATTTCTCTGTTTTGATGAAGTTTGGTTTCCATTCTTTTGGCCTATGATTTTTTAACAATTTTTCTTACAAAATAATTTACAAACAATATATGATGTGTGATACCCTCTCTGACTTTTTACAAATAGTATTATAAATTAAACATGTTTTCAAATTACACAAAAACAATTAGTATTGGTTACAATACAAATAATAGTTAAACAAATAAAGAACATTTTTTTTAAATAAATGGTTGTCTTCAAATCAGACATTTTGCAACAAAATTCCCATTTCCAACATGTAAACATGGTTTATAAAAAAGGTTTTGTACTAACTAACATCTTAATTACTCTCTACTATTTACAAGTGGTAATTATTTTTATAGTTCTGATGTTAGTTGTTTCAGACCCAAACAAATGGCCTTATATCTAAAACATTTTTAAACATTCTTGTACTATATACATTAAAACCTTATATTTATATTCTTATTTCTAACTATTATTATAAGTAGGATTCTACAGTTTTTATACAGTCTTTTATACCTTGTCTTTGGGGAATTGTACCCTGTCATTAACAAATAAATAGTATGAACCGTTCAAAAAGCACTATGAAATCTGTTTTTCTTTTTTCATGTAAAACAAAAATGTTATTTTAAACAGATTCATGTCTTATGAACAACATATTGTCACCGTACACATTTTAAGTCATTGAAAAATGCATATTTCATTGCATCCAATGTTTGTGATTGCCAAAAATGAAACACAAGGTTCATTTTTTATAATACCCAAAACTATCACTGGTTCACTTTCACTTATATATTATGTTAATGCTAAATGGTCGTATAGTCTTATTAACATAATAAATTGGTTAGCGTTTTTTCAATGGAGATTTGTTCCATGGGTACTATATTATTGTTTCATCTTAGTTCACAGGAAACTTTTACTTTATACACTCCTCTCTCTTAAATTTGTATACATGTGGTTTTTATTTCGTTATACTTTTATTTTTAGATATTTATTTTGGGGATATAGGGATTTGGGTGTCTTTTATAAGAGCATGATGTCTTCTTCAGGATGCTGCCCTCTTCTTCTTTCTTCAGTCTTCTTTTCTCCTGCCTTCTGGGACTGGTATCTTCTCCATCTGTTCTTGATGCCATCAGGTTTCTTGGGATCTTCTCCATCTTCTTCTTTAATTCAGAAATATACAACCTGTATTGGTTGATCTTGGCTTATTTTAGGGTTTCTCTTTTATTTATTCTCCCTTGTTGTGGGTTTGGTCATATTGTGTACTGCTTTGTTATTTACTATTTTACCTTCCTGGGTTATACCTTGAAAACCTTTGGTTATGAGACTGGTCTTGGATGACTCATCACTAGTAACTCCTTTTATTTTATCTTGTATTTTCTTTATAATAATGATTTCTTTCCACAGTTGCTATGAATTAATTAATTTATATTAAACTTAATGCTTTCTTCCAAATTTAAACATTATAACTTCATTATTCTAATGATCAATTGCCATTCAATATTATGCATACATCTGTCACGCTACAACGTGTATGTGATGTTAACAATGAAACAAGATTGTCGTATGGTGTCTCTCCTTCGCTCCATCTAAGTCTATGATAATTTGACGTTAACCAGTGGTTTGTCCTAACGTATTTGGGATTCGTAACGGATGTAGCAGGCGGAGTCAAAATCCAATGTCTACCAGCAAATCTCAGAACGTCCATGATTGACAGTTCCTTCACAATATATTTTCCGTTGTCGTCGAAAAAGCACTGGAAGTCAATTATAACCGCAGTGTTATCCATAATACTGTAAGACAAAGAAACCACACACATTACAAACTCTATATATATTATGTTTAAACACACAAATATCGTTGTGATATTAATATGTGAACTTACGTTTACAGACGTCTGGACTGAAGCACTGAGAGACGTCAACTGACGAAAGAAACAAGTGTTGAGGGGGGTTACTATACATGGAGACAAATTTTTTTTTAGCAGGTGGGGAGGTGTCGTCGTTCTCCATGTTGATGCGTCGTCGTATTCGATAATGACCGTATGCAAGCGTATCATGACCATTGTCTAGTATATAGCGCTTATCATCATACGGTGACAACGGTTGCTTATTTACGCGCATCGTGTACAGCATATGATGATCGCTACGTAAACAAAGTGCACTGGTAGAAAACTGACAATGATCAGTGAGACACTTGCGATACATATCGTGTCGCAGACTCCTCTTAATCGCAACTCGAGGCACACCTTTACATACACGTTTTTGACACTCTTTGGTAGGATCTTCGTGGGCCACAAGGAACGAATAACATTTCGCTCGGAGACCCACGAATTCTCTAATAGGACGACCACACGTTTCATCCTTGAACAGTCCGACAACCTTTTTGTTCTTAAGGCTATAACAAGGATGAGACGTAGGGTAATCCGATGTGTCAAAAACGTGTAGGTCCTTCTTCATGTCTGCATACAAGTCTGATGTTTGAATACTATACATCAGACTGTCTGTATCTGTCATTAACAATTTAACGTTGCAACCGTACTTGGCGACAGCATAACGATAATGAAAGTCGTACATTATCGTTTTGCTAACGTCAAGCACCGTGAAGCCGACATACACGGGACGGGAAAGAACAATGGATTTTTTACGAAGTGAGAGCCCCACCAGATCGTTCGTATAACGAATCATACGTTTCAGCCTAGGTGTGGAAACTAGTTTTTGAAGCCGTCGTTCATCCGAGACTAGTTCAAAGTCTATATGTTTCCGTACGTTCTCCAGCGACTTACCGTATACGGCGTTGTTCATCAGTTTGAAAAGGTCTTTTTCAAAGCTGTTGACGGCTGCTTGCCTCTTGCGGGTGTTGAAATCGATAAACGGTTTCAACCAAGCGCTTTGCTTAAAACACAACACCCTATGAGTCGCTTTCAGCTCTAAGCCAAGACTTAAATACAATTTCAAATTTCGATAATGGAGAACGTAATTTTGTTTGTCCTCCAAAGTTGTTAACAACTTCTCTACGGATGACCCTGATTCGTTATACGATGATCTGTATATACTCTCGTGTAAACGTTTGGAAAAGGGAGAAAGGATATCGGGTGTTATGCGCTGGCGCACAGGTGCAAGCGGGTAATCGGAATGCAGGTCGTGTAAGGTATTAGGATAGTGTAGGTCGACTTCGAGGATGTACCCGATGTCGGAATCATCACTCACATTACGTACGTCCAAGGACTCGATTTCGTTACGATCGAGCCATCGGAAGTCTGCGTAAGGGAGTGGTTGCGACATGGCTGCACCGTATAAATTATTAGAGTCCGTATACAGAATGAAGGAGGTCGGTTTCGATACATCGTACTGATCTGGAATCAAAGGATTGTTAGCGACTGCGTGACGGTTGGATATCATCGCGCAGCCTCCGCGAATCCCAGACTCGACGAACAGATGTAGATTTATCTCTGTTAACAGCTCTAATTCGACCCCTGTCATTTTTAGCATCGCGTTCCAAGCGAGTCCGGGAAGCGAGTAAAAATGACACGGGTCCAAACAGTAATCGCGTAAGGCCATGTCTCGGAAACTTTCAAAGACATCGGCCAGCAGCATTACGTCTGTCAACAAATACAAATCGTGGTAATCTCCAAACGTACGCAGATTGAATGCACTCCACACGTTTTGTGCGTGCTCGTAATCTGCGTCCGAAATAGACGATTCCAACAACCGGTTATCAAAGTGTTCACGAGCGGGTAGACTTGTTTCGTTGAACCGATCAATGCTGTCAACGTACTCGTAAGGGTATACCCCCTTGCGTACGAGCAGATTGGTCTGTTCGTCGAAACCCCGTCTAAGTATTTCCTCTCTGAGCAAAGGAAATTGGCTCCCGGACGTGGACAGATTGGTAACGAGTGTGTCCAGAGAGCGATTAAGAAATTGAAAGGAGTCTACGAAACGCAAGGGACCCAGGGAGAACGACACGTAACGCTCACTAGATGTTGCAATGCAGGATACGTGTTGGTCCTTATATTTTCCTAAACCCTGCATTAAATGGTGACAGTCGTAGCCACGAAGGTTGTGAAAGAAGACGGGGATATGACGAGGCATCTTGTAGCTTAGATTACAGCTATTGTGGGCTGCTCCCAAGAATTTCCCCGTAAGATGACAATGATTGCGTACCTTGTCATCGTCTGTCAAAGGGCGCTCACACAAATGACAAACGGTGGCGTTAGTGAACACAACATTGTCATCATCGGACATAATTATTTGTACGTTATGTCGTACTACCTTCATCATATCCTCGGCGTCTTTCATCAACCACGAGAAGAAAGTGTCTACGACGTTTTCACCCCGATAAACTTTAGCCTCTCTCCAGAGTCTGTGTGTATGATCGACGATAGCATAGGAGAAACCTGACGGAATATGCATCGCTTCGTATGATGTGGACGATACAGGAGGAGAAGTTATTTTCTGACGGGCACCGTTACTATCAACTGAGTAGAATTCACCTAACTCGTGCACTGTCGTCGGGACGTTGTTACCAGGTGAACACGATTGAAGCGGAGTGATGAGGGACTCGAAGTCGGCGTAGACGGTAAAGGGTACTTTAAGACAGTGCGCGTAATTTTTAAATGACATAAACTTCTCCTCCTCTGTGGGCATTTTGGTTTCCTGCTCGCCGTAAGGTGTGCAGTAGGGGAGATGATCGGACAGACCATGTTCTGTGGAGAAACGATGCAGGCAGTAGTCGCAGTAAAATGATTGGCCGTTGTGTTGTGTTAGGGATGATAATAATCTACTCATGTTACTGATAAGACAGTAATGTTTTCGGCTATTTGTATCGGACAGAAGTAAAAGATTAACATGATGTAATCTGTCCTTATTGGGGGTAATTCTTAACGGATAAACCTCATTTTTTGATTCGTTTCTGATATTATCGTCTATATCATAGCCGAAAACGTTTATAGAAATGTTGGGATTCTGTGCTTCAAATTTAGAAAGTGAGTTTATGGAAACAGGGTACACGATACCGGACATATTTAAGGTGTTTTTGAAGGGAGCGTATTTTGAAGCACGTTCTTTATTACGTTCTTGAGGGTGTATGTGAGCTAGTACGGACCATAGAAAACACATTTCATCTTGGGGGTTCTTGATGTTGACTACTGCCCTGGTGAATGCAAGTTTTCGCGGGGTTGGAAGGTAGGAGGACGCTGCTAGAGGCCGGTACCGTCCAACAACTAGTTCCAGCTTCAGTACAGCATTCACCGACCATCCGCTCCCGTCACGGGTAAAATTGGATATGCTATTCATGATTTTATCGTAGGATTCATCGAGTAGACAGTTCAACTCGTCGTTGTCGTCCGTGAGCAACGTACGACAACGTCCGTGGAAGACGGTGTCTTTGGTTACCTCTTTTTCTTCGCCGCTGTCACCATCTAACACAGTTTTAGTGAAACGTATCCTGCACGCAATATGCCATTTGATACTGCGTAAACGTGCTTGTTCTGCCAGAATATCCTTGCACAATAAAGGTCGCACCTCGGTCATTATCGGTAATATATCTTGATCTTCTTCTTCTGTGTACACAGGCAGGTAATTAAAAGTTGTGAGGGATCCTCTAATACTAGTGTTTCGCACAATATAAAATCGTGTCATAACTGAAACAATAGAAACACATGTATTAGCTAATAGGAATGATGAATAACACACACAAATTCATGTTTGTGGTAAATAAATAGATAGTACACGTTAGTAATACGTTAGTTTATTGCAAACTGTGAAGATGGCAGCTACTCCTGATTTTAGCATTGAAAGTGAAAGAAGAAAATCGTTCAAGTATTGGGAAGTGACGTTTGTCAGCCCTGACGAGTTAGCGTTTGCTGGGTTTTACTACTATCCGTTAAATTATGATGTTTGTGGACATAGTATGTCATTCATAGACGATAGAGTTAAATGCTTTTGTTGCGGAATTGAATTAGTTCATTGGAGAGAAGGTGACATACCTATGGTGGAACATGAAAAATTTTCTTCGTCATGTCAATTTCTAAACGATGTCAAGAGACAATACATTGGGGAGAAGGTAACAAACCTATGTCAGAACATAAAAAATTTTCTTCGCCATATCAATTTCTAAACAACGTCAAGAGACTATCTTGTACAGGTTAGACAGAGTTAATTCATATCAAACAAATTTGGTTTGCTACATAATTATATAGAGAGAGACAATTGGTATTTAAAAAAATTTTTACCTTGTTGAGGATGTTCCTGTTCCTGCTGATGTTGTTGTTGTTCTGGATTCTGTTGAAGGTCGGGCATGATGATATTCAGACGTGAGAATGAATACTGAAAAACAAAGAAACTGTTATAGATATATATAGTATTTTTAACGCTGGTATTATGTTAGTGTATCTTAAACCATGAACAACGCACGCAAGACTATAGCTCTAGAGCTACACAGAGCAGCGAGAAGGAATTTCGTTAGGCGCGCAGTTGAATTGAAGGGTCTACACGACTTGTACCAGGCGGATCTTGTGGAGATGATACCATACGCTCGAGTGAACAAAGGGTACAAGTACATGATGACAGTGATCAATGCGTTTAGCAAGTACGCGTACGCTGTACCATTGAAAACAAAGACAGGAAAAGAAGTAAAGCACGCACTAGAGCCTATACTAACTGCTAATCGAATGAAATATTTACAGACGGACAACGGGAAGGAGTATTACAACAGCACAGTACAAGCGTTGCTAAAAAAGTATAATGTGAAACATTACTCAACCTACAGTGAGAAAAAAGCTTCCATAGTGGAACGTTTTAATCGCACACTGAAGACACACATGTATCGAGCTTTCAGCGAACAAGGACACTACCGCTGGTTGGATCTACTACCTACATTACTGAAATCGTACAAAAATACAACACACAGAACCATTGGTATGAAACCTAGTGAAGTGAATGACGCCAACGAACATATAGTGTTGGAACGAATAAGGAAGAACACAGCGCCTAAAATCAGTCCAACGAAACCACCCAAATTTAAAGTCGGTGACCGTGTTCGTATAAGTAAGCACAAAATGACGTTCGCCAAAGGTTATACGCCAAATTGGACTAACGAAATATTCACTGTGGATAAAGTACAATCCACTACCATCCCAGTCACTTATCTGCTAAAAGATCATCTAAACAAAGTGTTGAAAGGTGGTTTTTACGAGCACGAGATTAGTAAGTCCAAAGTCGGCGATGTATACCTAGTGGAAAAGGTGTTACAACGCAAAGGTGACAGAGTGCGTGTTCGTTGGCTCGGTTTCGATGGTAAACACGATGCATGGATACATAAGAAAGATCTAATATAAAAAAAGGTGACAGCACGTGCTGAAAACAGTATGCTTTCGGTATTCACAAAGATGAAGATTGTACAGCAAGCAAACAAATTACCAATAAAGGATATGGACTTTTTGGCTGGTGACGAAGACAGTGCTAATCGTAAACATGGCCCGCTATTACCGAACAGTATTCGCTGTATCGTTACAGGCCCAAGTTCCTGTGGGAAATCAAATGTGCTATTCAACCTACTGTTTGATGCCAACGGACTACGTTTCCGCAACGTATACGTGTTTTCAAAATCATTATTTCAACCAAAATACAGAATGCTAGAAACAGTGATGAAATCACTCGCTGATGAAGGTTTAGGTTATCATGCATACAGCGAGAACGAAGAAGTCCCACTACCGAGTGAAATCACTGGTCTCGACTCTGTTATCGTATTCGATGACGTATCGTGTGAAAGACAAAACAATATTCGAAAGTATTTTGCTATGGGGAGACATAGCGGTGTGGACACATTCTATCTATGCCAGACATATAGCCAGATACCGAAACAATTGGTACGTGACAACGCTAACTTGTTGATATTGTTCAAACAAGACGATCTAAATTTACGACATGCATACAATGATCACGTTAACATAGATATGAAATATGATGCTTTCTAAGACGTCTGCACGGAAGCGTGGAAGGATCGTTATGGATTTC
Organism: Magicicada septendecula; assembly: GCA_034769895.1. Lineage (NCBI taxonomy): Eukaryota > Metazoa > Arthropoda > Insecta > Hemiptera > Cicadidae > Magicicada > Magicicada septendecula. The sequence goes on from CM068372.1 coordinate 334,405,420, forward strand.
TAGTCATAGACAAAGACTCATCAATAAATGAAGGTAGATATAGAATCGGCTTTGATCGATTCATAATTGTTTCCGACGAAGTATAAAAGTGGTTGCACTGTAGTAATGTAATCAGTCCTCTTGCTAACACGCGATGGCGATGAATAAGGAGGAACGACTTGCGTATGATATAGATACGATAAGCGACAACATAAGGAAAAAATATCATGCATTACAACACGGTATCAGAGAAGGTGACGAGAAGTTTAGAAAAAATTACAGACCGATTCTGGAACCGTTAGAAGCTATTTCACGAAAGTTAAGTGGTGATATGATGGAGGAGGAGGAGGAGGAGCAGCAGCAGATAAAACAAGAAGAGCCTAAACAACACGTAATAACGGAAAACGAAAGTGGCACGCAGAGTCATAACGCTTCTCATTTCAGTGACGAGGACGCCTGGTACCCTAACTCTTCAGATTTCAGTGAGGATTCATTAGCAAACAAATATATGCGTTTGTGCGAATCGGCGGACTGTAAACGGATTATAGATCGTATGTATGGTGTTCGATACGAAGGTGGTAAATTTATGATAGGTGATTCAAATGTGAAAATCGATGATAACGACAACTTTCATGTCAAAGGAAAAATTTACGAGGGTACACCTGGTCTGTATGAACTTTTGTTTATGAAACTACCGAAAAAATACAATAAGGACGATATGAGGAAATATAAGTCCATACTACTAGCAACCAACGGACACAAACAAAAATATAAACACAATACGCGAATAAACAGTAACAGTGGCGTCAAGTACCGACTAGTAATATCTAAATTGTTTGCACGAAAACGTACAGGGAGTGGCTATATGGAGATGAAACCGAACACTGCAATCGATTACGTGCATTGGGATGATCCTAACGAGTTGGTTAATAGATTGAGACTGTTAATGGCGTCTCAAAATAGTGGTCATACTGGTCATAGGAATGAAATCGTTTCGATATTGGAAGAATTACGCGAAGTCGGCATTATCATATAAAAGCAGACGCACCGTTCTATAACCACCAGTTCTGCATAAATATGAGTGTAGACAAGTTCGGTAGACACGACAGCGCTGTAAGAGTGCGAAAAGAAACTCATCGAAGTCTGCGTGAGGATATCGGTTTAGGAGTGACTAACGACGGTCACTTTGATGTGAAAAACAAAAAGATACGCAACTTGGGTGATCCTGAAGAGTTGCACGATGTTGTTTCTTTACAGTACGTAAAGAACGCATGCTTACAGTACAAGAACGACGACGACGCTACCGTAGACGCAAAAGATCATCGAATAATAATGCTAAACGATCCGCTTAAATCAAGAGATCCAGCCACAAAACGATATGTAGACGAGAAGAGTTTGAAAAAAGATCGTGCAGGTAACGTAATCGTTAATGACTGTCGACTAACGCGCGTGCAAGCACCTGTTGACTTCAAAGACGCAGTGAATTTAGAATTTTTACACGCACACACAATCAGTTTGCAAAGCGATGCTTTCTACGCTGCCGGAAGAAAAATTACGAATATAGCGAACGGTGTCAATGACAAAGACGCAGTCACTGTACGACAAATGCACGAATTAAAATTACATATAAAGACCGAATTGTACAAGGTCACTCAGGTATTTCACGCTCATATAATCAATCTAATAAAGTTTGTCTATAAATATCAAGACAGCGCGACACAGCGTTCAGTCCTGTCTGAATATATTGAAGAGGTGGGGCGTTTAATAGACGTTCTCGATACGGAAACGGAAATCAAGGATTGGAGATCTGTTTACAAGAATGCACGTACTTCGTAAGAAAAGAATGGGGCGTGGTGTAATTGGAAAAATACTTAAAAACACTGTGCCCGCTATCGTTTCGCCAGTACCTACTTTGATTAATCGAGCGGTGGACGCATTACCAGTAGAATTACACCTATCCGGCTACCGATTCTGTGGACCTGGAACAAAACTCAAAGAGAGATTGGCACGTGGCGAGCGCGGAATCAACGAGTTGGACGAAGCCTGTCGCGAACACGATATCGCCTACGCAAGGTACAAAGACAACAGTCGAAGACGTATAGCTGATCGCGTTCTTGCCGACAAAGCGTGGGAACGAGTGAAAGATTGGAATTCCGGTGTTAGTGAAAGATCGTATGCTGCTGCTGTAGCCGCCGCAATGAAAGCGAAATCGGCAGTGGGTGGAGGGAGCTCGCGTAGTGGTTGCAGAAAAAAGAAGAAGAAGGGTTCAGGAATTAAACGTCAATCCGCGAACAAACGCAAAACGACCTGCAAACGCAAAACAGTCCCAAGACATAAACGTAACAATAAAAAAATAGCGTCAGGTCTATACCTACGTCCTTACAGACAAAAAAACTAATTTGCATACCAGTGCGTGCATTGTCTGACAGTGATTTGTATGTGTACGCAAAACTTTTGAAAATACCTTATTTCAGAGGAGTTTTTATGCGTAACACTTTACCACACACACGACCATGGAAGAATGAGAGTGCAGTTGTTAATCTGGACAGTGCAGAAGGACCTGGTACGCACTGGGTTTGCTACAAGAAGCGAAACAAACAAGTTTACTACTATGATGCGTATGGTAATATGCAGCCACCTCTTGAGCTGACACAGTATTTTGGAACCGACACTGACATTTACTACAATTACGAGCGTGAACAGCCACCACACACAGTCATCTGTGGGCATTTATGTTTGGACTTCTTAACGCGTGAGTGATCAGTAAGCGACAAGATGTCTTCGCTGTCGGTCACCTTAACAGGCACGAATGCTGCTGCTCTTGTATGTGACTTTTTCCCGCCTCTCGAACTAACAAACGGCGAATGGTATGTAGGTCTATTGGACTTTACTACATACAACAGTATACCGAACGTGATTGAGGGAAAAAACAATGTGTTTCCAGTACTACGGGACGGAACAACGTGGGACTTGATAACTTTACCTACAGGTGCTTATGAAATCAGTGACATAGAAGCCTTCCTCAAAAAGCAGTTAAGAGACTCAAAGATTAGTCTACGTCCTAACAACAATACACTGAAATGTGAGCTGACTTGTGCACTGGATATTGACTTTCAACAAACAGTGTGCGGTATCGGTGATATGTTGGGTTTCAAGGAAAAGCGTCTGCTTGAAGCGAATAAAACTCACACGTCTGACGCCACAGTTAACATTATAAAAGTGAACAGTATACTGATAAGGTGTAATATAGCGCAAGGATCATACAAGAACGGTAAAAACGAGCACACACTGCACTAGTTCTATCCGTCAGTCGAACCAGGATTCAAAATAATTGAATCACCTACAAACGTCATATACCTACCTGTGAATGTGAGTCGTTTGGCCAACATAACATTATTTTTACACGATCAGGACGGTGACGTAATAGATTTTCGCGGAGAAGTCATCACTGTGCGTTTACATCTAAAACGCCTATAGACATGGGCTTGTACTTTGTTTCTTCGCCACCGCTGCTACCACAGTCGTCAGTAATAAAAAAAGAAGAAGAAGAAAGATCAGTTAGGAAACGCATCAGTACTCGTTCGAAACTGAAACGATTAACATCAGTTAACCGTCGTTTCCTGATTTCACTGGGTTTTGTTGTAAACAAGTAACATGGCGAGTGGAATATTATCTGTGGAGCAGCAACCGTTCTTTGAAGACAGTATCACACACTTTTCATTTCACTCACATGCACCGTACGCAACAACAAGATATGGAAACAATGATGAAATACGTGTGCCAATACAACAACAGGACGTCTTTACACTGCCGTCAGAAAGTTTCCTCTACATCGAAGGCAAGTTGGTTAAAAACCCTAGTGTGGCTGCAGATACTGCACTGAATGTGGAACTGGTGAACAATGCTATAGCATTTCTCTTTGAAGAGATTCGTTACGAGTTGGCCGGAGTGGTAGTGGACCATACCAGAAACGTTGGTGTTACGTCAACTATTAAAACTTTTCTATCACTCAACAACAACACACGTGACGCAATGGAAAACGCAGGTTGGGTGGCGCCGACCACGAACATATTAAAAGTGAATGATGACGGTGAATTCAACTTTTGTATACCACTGAAAATGCTAATGGGATTCGCAGAAGACTATACACGCATCGTGCTGAACGTGAAACAAGAACTTATACTCCTACGCACATCTACCGACATAAACGCTATGGTTTTAGCAAGCGGACAAACGACTGCTAATTGTGTTCTTGAACTAGATAAAGTTTACTGGAAAATGCCTTATGTGCATGTAGCTAATGCGTACAGATTACCACTGTTACGACTCATAGAGAAAGACCACCCGATAACTATGCCTTTTAGGACCTGGGAGTTGCACGAGTATCCTGCCTTACCACAGACTAAAAGGCAGAATTGGATTGTCAAGACCTCGAGTCAGCTAGAAAAACCACGCTTTGTTGTGTTAGCGTTTCAGACAGCAAGAACGAATGTACTGGCGGCACATGCCGATGAATTTGATCATTGTAACGTGATCAATGCGAGACTGTTTCTAAACGACAAGTATTATCCTTACGATAATTTAAACTTGGATATTGGGAAAGACCGTTTTGCATTATTGTACAATATGTACGCCAGTTTTCAAAGTTTTTATTACCACCGTTTAGAAGTCAGCCCAGTACTGACACCAGAATTATTCAAATCAAAAGCCCCGCTGTTTGTATTCGATTGTAGCAAACAAGACGATGCGCTTAAGTCTTCAGCAGTTGATGTACGTTTAGAATTTGAATCGTCAATGAATTTTCCTACACAGACGACTGCCTACTGTATGATACTACATGATTCGCTTGTAGAATATACACCATTGTCCAACACAGTACATAGACGTGTTTAAGTCTTATTTTATACATATTTTGTAAATACTAGTTTTAAATATATTTTCATATGTGTAACATTATAATATTGGAGCTGTGTGTGTATGTATTTTTAATTGTAAAACTAGTTTAGATATATTTTAATACTTGTAACAATATAATCTTGGAACTGTGTATGTTTTTTTTTTTAAATTGTAAATACTAGTTTAGATATATTTTCATACTTGTAACAATATAATCTTGGAGCTGTGTATGTATTTTTAATTGTAAAAACTGTTTTATATATTCTTGGAGCTGTGTGTATGTATTTTTAATAAATGTATATATTACACACACTTTATTATTATTATTTGTATAACCCACTCCATAATGTATACTTACTTACTTGCAACAAACTAGCGAGCGTTGTCCACACACACGAATCCTTAAATGACGGACGTTGTATGCACGCTTAAAATTCAGCTATACCTAAAATATATCTTCAATTAGAAGTGAGGCATAATAATTTGATCATACACATACGCGCGCACACACACACACACACACGTATTAAATTCAATAAATAATAATGCGCTTGATAATGTTTTAATGCAAATAATTTTAGGAAAGTCTACATTCCACTTTCATAAGGAAATAGTCACCGCTTACAGCTATGCATGTCCACAACAGAATTAGAGAGATATAAATGTCATCATACGCTGTGACCTACTTTCTAGATTTGTTACATTAAAAATGTTTGTTTAAAGCAATTTTTCAGAAAAAAAATTGTAACAGACATAATAATTTGATCATACACACACACATGTATTAAATTCAATAAATAAATAATGCGTTTGATAATGTTTTAATGCAAATAATTTTTACGTTTAAATAAAATCTGCACATACATTAAAATTAAATAAAATCTGTACACTTACCAAAACTAGTATGTGTTGTCTACACACCCTTAATGATGAAAGTTGTGTGTATACTGAAGACGTACAAACAGTCTTTCAACTATTAAAAAAGATGCAGAGATAGATTTCACGCTGTATCAGCACACGCCGGCGGTCAAATGAGAAATTGCCGCTATAAAAATACGGTAAGAATATATTTTCAGAAATTGTAATTTGATCATACACACACACACACACACACACACACACACACACACACACAGGCATGTATTAAATTCAATAAATAATGCGCTTGATAATGTTTTAATGCAAATAATTTTTACGTTTAAATAAAATCTGTACATACAATAAAAATTATGCTCAGTTATTAACGTATTCAAAATGTTTCAATAATGCGCTTGATAATGTTTTAATGCAAATAATTTTTACGTTTAAATAAAATCTGCACATATATTAAAATTAAATAAAATCTGTACACTTACCAAAACTAGTATGTGTTGTCTACACACCCTTAATGATGAAAGTTGTGTGTGTATACTGAAGACGTACAAACAGTCTTTCAACTATTAAAAAAGATGCAGAGATAGATTTCACGATGTATCAGCACACGCAGGCGGTCAATGAGAAATTGCCACTATAAAAATACGGTAAGAATATATTTTCAGAAATTGTAATTTGATCATACACACATGTACACACACACACACGTATGTATTTAAATTCAATAAATAATGCGCTTGATAATGTTTTAATGCAAATAATTTTTACGTTTAAATAAAATCTGTACATACAATAAAAATTATGCTCAGTTATTAACGTATTCAAAATGTTTCAAGTACACTTACTTATTTGAATGAGTCATGTATTAAATTCAATAAATAATGCATTTGATAATGTTTTAATGTGAATAATTTTTACGTTTAAATAAAATCTGCACATACATTAAAATTAAATAAAATCTGTACACTTACCAAAACTAGTATGTGTTGTCTACACACCCTTAATGATGAACGTTGTGTATACTGAAGACGTAGAAACAGTCTTTCAACTATTAAAAAAGATGCAGAGATAGATTTCACGATGTATCAGCACACGCACGCGGTCAAATGAGAAATTGTCGCTAATTTTCTGTGCGTATATATATTGTACACTGGTAGTGGGAGAAAGCTTGCATGTCCGTTTTTAGAGTAAATACTTTCTAATCCATAATTAATCCTAATTACTGTCAACGCTGCTAATGATTGACAGGTGGACGCCCGATTTAGACGACGTACACAAGGTTAATGACCTCTGGTTTAAGTTAGCGAATAATAATAACTATATCTAATTCAGTATCGTTGTGTGTGTGTGTGTGTGTGTGTGTGCGTGTGTGTGTGTGTGTGTGTGTGTGTGTGTGTGTGTGCGCATAGACTTGTTTCGTTGAACCGATCAATGCTGTCAACGTACTCGTAAGGGTATACTCCCTTGCGTACGAGCAGATTGGTCTGTTCGTCAAAACCCCGTATTTAATTATTTAAAACAAATTATGGTTTATTTTAATTTATTTCGTTATAAACCTCCGAATATGCATGCAATTATTTGTATAGTAATCAGAAATGTGTGTGAGAGAGAGAGAGAGAGAGAGAGAGAGAGAGAGAGAGACATTTTAATAATTTGCAGGTTGTATCTTACAATCACGAAAATTATTATTTAAACTGATAATTGTTTTATTAAAATCTTACAATGACGAAATATTATTATTATTTCATTGTTTACGATATATATTTAATTAATGCAAAAATGCATTTCTAAAATTACAATGGTCTGTAAACCATATTTAAGTTTGTGTGTGTGTGTGTGTGTGTGCATACATAGTTAATCTTTCTATCACTAATTACCACACTGAATATAACTTTCTAATGATGAAATATTATTATTATTTCATTGTTTACGATATATATATTTAATTAATGCAAAAATGAATTTTTAAAATTACAATGGTCTGTAAACTATATTTAAGTTCGTGTACACATACAAATCGCTTTGAATAAGGGAATTCTTGTCAACGTTTGCAGCGAGCGAGAGACATACACAATGTGTGTATGTGTATGTGTACACAAAACTTTTGAAAATACCTTATTTCAAGGAGATTTTTTTATGTGTAACACTTTACCACACACAGACTTGGCAGTATATTAATTTCTAAATCGTGGTCAATGACTGTCATGTGTCAAAATTAGAAGTAGGACGCAACGAGGTAGGTGATAAATATATTTCCTGGTGATTACATTATAGTATCGAAAGAGAGAGAGAGAGTGTGAGAGAGAGAGTTTATATCGTGATCGATAACTGTGACTAGAGACAAAGAGAGAGGAAGGGAGAGAGAGTTGATATCGAAGTCGTCAACAATTTACTATACACTATAATGCGTCTGCTAATATAGTTTGAATTTCCCACCGAAGAAAAATGTTGGCAGATCTGTTCTATACACACAATAATGCAGGATTGGTAACCCTGATCATATATTTTAATATACACTATAATACACACACATATCAAGTTTGAACCCATACATAGGTTGGTAAACTTGATCATATAGATTTAATATACATTATAACACACAACAAATTTGAACTCATGCAAGGTTGGTAACCCTGATCATATATTTAATATATACACTATAATGCATCAAGTCGGAAAACCACCTTTGGGATGCTGCGGGTCCAGCTGATAGAAAGTGAAAGTGATCTAGGCTCGCGAAAGGCGGCATATAAAAAAATAACGCGGATGCTGTGGTCCAGATACGCGAAAAAGTCGCGGATCTTGACACAGATCAGCGAAAAAGTCGCGGATGCTGTGGTCCAGTAGAAAGTGAAAGTGATCTAGGCTCGCGAAAGGCGGCATATAAAAAAATAACGCGGATGCTGTGGTCCAGTAAACGAAAAAGTCGCGGATCTTGACACAGATCAGCGAAAAAGTCGCGGATGCTGTGGTCCAGCTGATAGAAAGTGAAAGTGAGTTTGAACTCTCATTTTCCCTCTACTGAGACTATCGACTACCTGTACCGAATCACCTTAATTTCTCCAAGGAGAGGGTGAAACCCCTTTCCCAGTTCAGTTGACCATTGAATAATGTACCGTACGAGGTCTGATAAACATTTCATGCAATTTTGGAATCTCCACTACTACAAGTGTCCCATTAAAAAACTGTTTTTGTGTGATGTTGGTATACATGTCAGTGACAATCGTCTACAATTTTAGCACTATTTTATGCATAGTTGAGGTTTCACAGCTAATTGAGCAAGTTGTCCTTAGGTGCATTAGGCGATTTTTTGTCAATCTACAATGAAAAACTGAAGAACATGGATTAAATTTAGTGTAAACTGTGAGATAAACTGCTCATCCTGGTAAACGTGTTCAGAAGGCTTCTGGCGGGACTGCTGTGCGTGAACAAGCGGTTTACAAGCTTCAAAGACTGCCGTAAATGAGTTAAAGATCGTGGTTGTCAGCTGAAGATTATGTTTGTGTGTTCCATCAAATTTCATCGCTAGGCGCAATGGTAAAAAAAAGAGTACTATTTGGATCTTTTACGCCATTCGTAGAAAACGGACAGTTTCACAGAAGAATAATTTATGAAAATTGCAGACCAATAATGCGCTTGGAAGCACGTCATTGCTTGTTAAGAATTTTGCCAATTTAGGCGAAAGAAAACGTCATAATGACGACACGGCAGCTGCCGTAATCACCAGATGTGTCCCAACGCGATCTTTCCTCCTCCAAACAGTGATAATTTCTACGAGAGGACAACGTTTCGCGACCACTGAAGACGCGCACAAAGTACATGCTTGGAATCTTTTGAAGACTGAAAAACGGCTGGCCTAATTGTGCTACATTCGACTGAGACTACTTTGAAGGAGACAATATAAGTGTCAATGAATTAACAAGAACTGCATGAACATTTTTATCAAACCACGTATGTGGCGACTAGGACCTTCCTAATCTGTTGGAATAACGTCCCTTTGCCGTCTTCCCAAGCGACGACTCGAGGACACAACTTTGCTGACTAAAATGCTCAGACCCAGTGGCAAGTAGGACCGATCACCCTATCAGCACAGGGTTCCACCTTGCGAGTGACGCTGGTCACAGAACTTAACTTTTTTAGTACTGTGATCACCGTTCGATCAGTTTCTAACTCCTATGAATGTTTTATTCATTATGAAGCATTTTGACAAGTCCTTTAAATATTATGCGGGATAATTTATGCCTTTAACGTCATTATTTAATATTCTGAGTGGTAGACCTACATTATTTCTAAGAGAATAAAAAGTAGAGTAGGGAGAGGTAGTTCCATTTCCCTCCCACATATTCTTTACTATTCGGTATTGTTTCTTTCTAATAAAAATCATTGGTTTGTTTATTACTTTACTAAAATACGAAAAAGTAATGTAATAGTCTCTTAGGGAAACTCCTTATTGTTGAAGCAAAAACAAGAAAAGACGCAGTTGTAAAAACAAATCCTGTTCGTCAACTCAACTCTCAACGATTAAATTTATACAGCAAGTTCGGTCACAAACAAATTCAGTTTTTGAGCTGAAAAATAGCTTATTGTGTTTTCGTAGTTTTCGCAATAGATTTGTGTTTGCATTTACAAAAACGATTCAAAATTCTATAAACCTTTGAACCGGGACAGACACATTTAATTTACCCTATGAAACACGTGCTTGTCCAGGCTTTAGTTGTGTAGTTGTTTCAAAACTGACTCAAGAACGGGACAATGAACTGGCCATGCTTACACTGCGTGTAACCAGATCTCAACCAGTCGTTATTGCGCGTGAAGATTAATACTTTGGAACTGATTGAAACATACGTAGTTAGCCAGTCCTCAGATTACACAAGATTCTGATATACTTACGTACCTTCCGGAAGTAATCTGTCTCCATCGATTATGAGAAACAAATGACTGTACGAAAAACGAGTAAAATTAATTCATTTTGATATACCTAAGTAGCACGCACTCTAAATCCAAAACTCTTGCGGCAGTCTGAAGGACCGTTGCCCAGCTGTTAAATATGTTTACAAACTCGAAGAACCAAAGAACAGTTTTCAGTCAATGTTGCGGAGTAGTATGCATTGATTTGTGTTTAATACATCGTCTTACTGTGTGACAGTATTTATAATCGTAGCATTTCAGCGTCTTAACTGTTTTCGTGTTACTCTTGTTTTGCAAGTTATCTCTGAATACAATTTTCTCTTTTCGATTGTTTACTCTGCTTTGGAAAGTAAAAACCGAGGCTTAATAATTACAAGTACAACGTTACGAATTGTATGCTAATTAGTGTATTAATTAAATAATCAATTAATAATTAAAATTGGATACAGTGATTGACTAATTTTATCACTGTTGTCTACCAGGATATACCTTCCATTGCCCCGCGTTGGGAAGCCCTATACAATATTATATTCTGCATATATTATGCATAATTAATTAATTAACATATTTTAATTAATGTGTAAACAATTGAGCGGTGTGTTTAAGTTTTAACAATTAATTTTATCTTGTCTGTGCTTCTCTTAACTAACAAAATTCGTTATAAGCCTTGCGTTGGCGTGCCATATATGCTAGTAGAATTATGCAAATTTAGTTGCATAAATTAATTATTCAATTAATTAATTTTGATGGAGTAATTAATCAAACTTTATCTCTGTTTTATGGATTTTATGTATATTTGAAGTCTAAATTAATTATGCAAATTATATTATTGAATTACCAAACTTTATCGTGTTCCACCTGTTGAGCGTGATTGACAACACACATTATGTATACTATAAATGACAACAAGTGTAATAAAGTAATAAATACTAATTACCTTTTATCTTGCTTAAGCACTCCGCCGATATCCATATGTAATAGAGTTAATCTTGTACTTTGAATACATTGATTGGAAGATGTCATGTGTAAGTATACTTAGTTGTGTCAGACAATTCGTATCAATTGGTCGATGACATTAAATTAAAACATCATTTATGTGATAATCGATAATACATTACATTTGCTCGTTAACTGTTTCTCTAAGAATTCATTTCGTTATAGTACTTAGTTATAGACAATTAATTTATGATTTCTTTACATATTACAAATTTACTCTTACTCATGGATTCATCTTTCACTTATACTTTCGCAATAATTATCGTTTAACTTTACTCTAACTTTTATTTAATTCTGACTCTTAATTATCTCAGAGGATTATCTTTTTGAGCGGCAGGACAGTGGTGATTTATACTAGCAATACATGAATATTTTACTTTTGGTATGTATCCGTACTCGACGGCGCGTCTACGGAGATCTCCTGTCTCCCTTGCTCCTTGGAATGGTTGATAATCTGGCTGTCACCTCCATCGTTGGTTTGCTGGTCACTTTTCACTATCACAAGGTTTCACTCCGGTGTCGATTCTCTTTTAAATCACACCCGTAAAAGTTATTTGTCTGGCGTACGTTTAATTGTACGGTCACTTAGTTCCGCATTGTTCAATTCGCGATTTATTAGTTTATGATTATGGCTTTACCACATTATTATTATTTATCTAATGTTTGTAGTTTTTAGTTTATCGTTATATCTTATACACTCACGAACTTTTCCATTACTTTATCTAAACGTAAGTATCTGATGTAAAGGGTACTTTAGTTCGGTACACAATCGAGATGTTTAGCTCATAGTTTTAATTGTCTTTCGCGAATTCGCACTGTCAGTATTTGAGCGTATTTATACAACTCGTTATCGTATCAACTATTTATTCAAACTAAGTCTCGTTCTTGAGTTCTATTTTGATATATACAACGACATTCTCTCCGCACTTCCCGACTCGTCAGTATATTAATCAATCACAAAGTCTGATTAAGATTAACTTAATTCACAGTTGAGATTAACTCCATGACTGAAACTTCTAATTGTACTAAGACTGATAAGTCTTCTGATTCCGTACTGGTAAATCACATAGACCGTAGACTCCCGACACTTATAATACTTTGACGAAACAAGATATTACTAAGATTCCAAAGAAATTGTCGCGACGACGCAACGACGCAACGACGCCGAGCGGTTTTTTAATTCACTTTGATATTAAGAAAACTAAGACAAACTGAGAAAAACTGAGCGAAAACTGAAAGCTCGTTCAAGTTTGTCATCTGGTTTTATGACTCCTACTCCTACTCTTTGTTCTTCTCTAGATTCTGTCTTTTCCCACCAATTTCGTTCCTATTAGGTCTCGTCTCTGTTTTCCCCGAAGTCTCCACCCTGAGTCGCTTTCCGGGCGACTCAACTTCGTCCTTATTCGTTCTTTACTCTTGTTCCTATGGTAACGTCTTTTTCGAGAACCGCCTTTACCAAACTCTTGTTTCTGATAGGTTGGCGTAGATCCCTTCTCTCATCTCTTTCGGTTCTAGTCCACCCTAGCTTTAAGACGATAGACCGGATTTTATGCTTGTCAATCATCCATTTGTTCTAGTGTCTCCCCTCCTTTTAGCTCGTTTCCTGATAATCGTTAACTAGCTACGCATGTGTTTCATAGTCTAAGTGTAACGAATCGTAGTATTGTTTTCTAGTTTCTCTGACTCCCTTTCTCACACTTACGGTGGTCCCGTTCCTGGTAAGGCACATCTGTTGCACTGCCTACTTGCCTGGTTCGTAAACATGTCCCCTGCTGCTTCATCCTGTCTTGTTCTATTCATGTAATGTCCGTACGAGTCCTTGCCTTTGCCAGTGATGTACACCCTAGTCTTGTTGCAAAGCTCCCATGTGTGTCCAGACAATACTAGCGTCGCGTTCATCTCCGCTTTCTTGGTAATTCGTCTTTGTAAGGGTCCTCCTTTTGTTTTTCTGGTAGTGTAGTGCGTTCCCACGTACGCCCTTACGCTTGGACATCTGTTATTACTGAGGTATTGTCTTTCCAAGTTGAGCGCCTTCCTGTCACCAAATGGTCGCCCAAGTTTCTGTTTGAATGGCAACTGATACAATGCCAGCATATATCATTAGTGACAGCAGCCATTTGCCGCCGCTCCCTTCATCACAACACTCAAAACAAATTTCTTAACAACAATTACGCTATACAAGATTTTCCGTTTCTATTTGTTTTTCACCTCTTCATAAATTTGTTACAAAGTTTATCTTACCTTGTTTTGCGTTTTGTTTTGCTTTGATTGTTACTTTTTTACAGTATAAATACGAACAAAGACGTGCTATGTATAAAATACTAGAATGTGTACCGCATCCTAACAATTCACATCGTTATCATTGTGTGTTTAGAGGAAACAATTTACTCGAAAATCTTATGTACTTGTCTTAGAGAACTATGAACAACGATCTGTTCGACATTCATTGTAACCGTCTCAGGTCTTTCACAAGAGGTCATTAGAAAAACAAAAACGTGAGTGGCTGTCTGAGTCTTTTGGTCTGAGATCCGGTTTCTGTAAGACGTCAGAGGAATAAAGGTAGTTAATTTATTGTTGTATTGGAGTGTTAGTGGTCTCAGATATTTCTACTAGTAATTTTGTACAAACCACTATGTTGTCTTTGGTATTGACGAGCACTTCGTTGGTAAATGACCTGAAGATGGCTTGACTGCCGAAAGCGCTCGTCAATACCAAAGACAACATAGTGGTTTGTACAAAATTTCTAGTAGAAAGGTAGTTAAGGAAAGTCAAAATTTATGCTGCTTGGTGTCTGCAGAACATCAGCGCAACACAAAGGAACGGTACGACTTATTTCGGGATCAGGATAGTGTTAAATTACCTTAACGGCTTAACAGAGTATTCGAAGGTTGAACAATTCGTCTGCAGATCAATTGGTATATATGTAAAGCTATTGTAGGTAGAACCAACTGTAACCAACATACAAGCTACACTGGGTTCGCCTGTAATTAGCAATTTGTTCCTATGTCCATAGAGGCACTAACTTATACATGCGTACATTTTCGTTCTGTCACAGGTACGTGGGACCTGACAGAGGTTCCATATAGTTCCAGTAAGAAGACAAAGTACGTCAAATTCCTTCTTCTTCAAATGTCTCTCTTCTATCCATGGCTTCTATCCCTATAGATCCCTATGCCAGTTTCTTACTCCTAACTATAACGTTAATTACTCGTTACCATTAATTATATTGTGTTAATTAACAGATTATGTTCTCTTCAATCTAGCCTACGTTCTTGGGCGTCATTTGCAACGGTAATTAAAGTTACAAAGATGTCTATTGATGTTAATTGTAATGGTATAAAGTTTACTTAGGAGTGATGAGTACAAATTATATTTTGTGTTCAAGAAAAATAATTAAGTAATATTGTTGTATCATCCCTCAGGTTGTTATTTAAATAATCAAACACATACACATTTATCAAAAAAGTTAATGCATTTATTAAATTTACGTTACTTGTCATTAATATCAATTATCTTGACATTTAATATATTATGATCATCCATTATTTTAAAATATGATTTCTCTCAATAGACATTTCTTTTAAGATCTCTATATCTCAAAGTTCAATTTAATTTATCTAAGCATGAACAACAGTTATCTTTAGTTAATTATCATATTATCACATATTTTATTTCTAAATGGATTCATGTTTAAGATATGAATTTATTCTTAATTGAAATGTTGTAATCATACCACTTCACGTTTTAATGTTACTTCATGCGTAATTTCTTTAATAGTACATGTTTATGTGTAGGTTCTTTTAGTAGGACAAACAGGTGTTTTAGCAAAATATTAACTAATACATAAAAGTTACTGTTGGTACGATTATCCCAATCTACGGCGAGTGGATCTGCGATGATCTCATCTCCCGCTCCGTAGATCTGCGTTGTACGTGATGATCCGCTTCTCACTCTTTTGCATGAATTCTCACCTTGCTGAATCATCGTGGTTTACTCTCGTAGTGAATAATAGCTTAACACTTTTATCACTCCACTTTAATTAATACTATTCGGCATCTTCTGACATTACATTTGTACAAGTACCGTTCACTAGTTATAGCGTTTATTCTCGTTACTCGAGTTACGTGAGTTATAGTTTGCACACGACTGATTCCGAACACATGCTCCGATCCTAATTGTTTTTACAAGTTACAAATTAATAAAACCTTAGTTCTCACTCTTTCAATGTTAACTGTATTACACACATCGTTTGTTACTTTTGATTCTACGAAAATATAGCATAAGTTTATAAATCTTCACAACTATTTACACATGTTAACACTACGTAAGTCTTAAGTCAACTCGCTGAACTTTCATCACCGACTACTTCCGCGAAAATTATAACGGACTCCATCGATACGTTACTACCGACTCTCCGAAAATTTGGTAATAGACTTCCTTGTTCGCGCTTTCAGCTTATTTTATATAGTCAAAATACACAGGATTCCCCACTAAATCTCTTTTCGTCCCACTGCTGCGTTTCCATTGGTTCTTCTCTGTTTCTTCTACGAAATTTCCCTCCTAGTTCTCTTACGTGTTACCCTGCTACGTTTCCATTGGTTTTACGTTCCTGTTTTGTAAGAACTTCACTCCAGGAAACCCGCCTATGTTGAAAGATGAAAAGATGATTTCTGATAGGTCATCTTCTTACCCTACTCTATTTCTTGGCTTCTGGTTCAACCCCTCTTGCTACGTTAAGTCTGATTTCACACTTGTAAATCTTCCTGTCATTTTTTTCTATGTCCCATTTAGACAGAATCTCCCTTATCTGCCTTCCTAACGCACAGCTGCACTGGTAAATGAGTTCACTCAACTTTACTTTAGTTTTCTCAGTATTTACTGGTAACCCTCTCGCTGACTTTTCTATACCCCTTTAGCGAGAAATATCCCTTAATTGTCTCTTAGTGTCCAGCTGTATGGTTTATTAACCTTTGTTGTGTTTTCTCGGTACTTCATTCAGTCACCCCTTATTGTTGTTTTTCTACGCCTCTGCCAGAACAACCCTTAGTTCGCTAAGCTTGCATCTGTCTTGTTAATTGATTCCATCGCCTTCGTTGTATTCTTCTGGGTATGTCCCCTTTCATACTTATATCTGGTAGTTTTCCATTCCTTTCAGTAAGAACACTTCCAGCTGCATCGTTAATGAGTTTATTTAACTTTGCTGTTGCATTCTTGGTATCTCGTTCATCCAACCTTACTGTATCTTTCTCAGTATTACACTTGTGACTCTTCTTCTGACGTTTTTCTATGCGTTCGCTAGAACAAGCCCTAATTTCTTCAAGGGAACATCTGCTCTGTTGGATTTATGATATGTCCTTAAACATGCCTGTCGTCGTAAAAGGATTTCACACTTCTTTGTGTTAACTTCCTCTCGTAATTTCCTTCATATATCAATGTCAATTCACCAGCTGCCACCTGCTTCTGCTCCTTCTTTTTTTTTAAGTTTTGGCGTTACATAACATTTCCTGTACTTTATTATTTGGTTTGGTTAAATGGTGTTTTTCAGTTATGTGTGTGCCTTGTGTCATGCCTGTACCATGTTCCCTCCTCGAAGGGAGCAATTTAACCTGTCATTATACTTTCTGGAAGTTCGTTTTCACCCATGAGCTCTCTGTGCTGTATATGAAGCCTACGTTTATATTTTAAAAATTTGACTCTTTGCGGACTCCATGGAGGGTAATTTACTGTCCACAGATCCCTACCACTCGGCCGTGGGACACAGGCTACCTGTTCGACCGGGCTGATGTGGAATCGGCCTTTCGTCGACTACACCCTAAGAGGGCAAACGGCGAGGATCGTATCGGTGCAGCGGCTCTACAACACCCCCCCCCCAGTCACATCTCGCTAATACACGAGCTGTTTAATGGATGTCTTCGGCTTCATTATTTCCCCAGCCTGTGAAAACGTGTGAAAATAATCATGATTCCCAAACCACACAAGCTGCGTTTGCTCCCCGAAAACCATCGCCCCATATCTCCCTTGACAGTCATCTCGAAGGTGTTCGAGCGACTCCTCCATGGTCGGATTGTCCCCCTGTTGGATGATTTCATTTGGTAGGAACAGTTCGGCTTTCGCAGAGAAGAAGCTTAACGACACTTCAACTGGTCAGGGTTATTACCCAATTGACGGAAGCCGTTAACAAACATCAGTCCACCGTATCCACCGCAGTACTGCTCGACGTGAGTAAGGTCTTCGATCGAGTCTGGGACAAAGGTCTGCTCTACAAACTGGCCCAGTCCACACTGCCTGCCTCTTTCGTTCATCGTCTGCTGTCGTATCTCTGCGATCGCTTCTTTAGGGTGTGCGTCGATGGGCCGCAGACGTTCCTCAATGATCTGTCCTCGGCCCCGTTCTGTACCTCGTGAACACGAACGACCTGCCTGTACAGTCATTCGCCTGTACCATTCTAGCTCAGCCAATCTTAGTCATGCCGCTAAAGTGGTGCAACGTCAGTTCGCCCTTCTTCCGGACTGACTCAGGAAATGGCGGGTGGCGGCAGTCAATACGGAGAAATCCGAGGCGATTGGCTTTTCCCGTCAATTTACTACTCAATGCCAGCCCCTCCCCCTCAACGGGAGCCCGATCGAATGGAAGTATTTGGGCGTCACTCTTGGCCGGCGCCTTAGCTTTGCAGCCTATTTCTCGCAGTATCTCCAGCGAGCTCGCGGTCTCAAAGCCAAGCTATTTCCCTTCATCTCAAATCGGAGTTCAGTGCCTAAGAGCACTAAACTCACAGTCTACTTGCTCTTTCTTAGAGCCACCCTGACTTATGCACCGCCCTCACTCATTCTGGTCCCTGCTACAGCCCTTCGTTGTTGCGCGCTTGGAAGCTTTCCAATTTCGCACCCTCCGTTATATCTCCAAATCTCCCTGGTAGGTCCGCAATGACGGTATCAGACGAGGGTTGAAGGTTCCATCTGTTTATGAGTTCGTGCGTTCTCTGCCGCTCAAACTCTTCACACGGGCCTCTACCTCATCCTATCCTCATATCCGGCGCCTTAGTACCGATGATGGCCCACCTCCACGCAAATTCAAACGTCCTCGAGCCCTGCTTGGTGACCCCTCATAAGCATTCATCTGCCCTTCACCGCCGTCCTTGCGGCGCTTGATCATCTATTCTTATTCTTTCCTCTCCCACCCACAAAAGTGGATCTAGTAACCATCTCTACGGGTCTTTACCGAGAACGTTAAAATGTTTCACCACCGCTCCCTTAATCTTCTCTTAAAAAGATCCTGATTTTTTCTCTTAAAAAGATGCTATTTAAGTTTCTGACGCATCAGGCAGTCGTCGGGTTTACCCGGATACTGCAACCACTGGGGCACGACCAGCTTAGCTGTCCCACGATTGGATTCGATTAGACTTTAAAATTTGACGTGTAGGTTGTTACTCGATTGATTTATTTCGTGGCTGAACCAAAGTCACCTCCTACCCAGGACGTTTCTTACAAATAGCAAGCACTTGTGGTTTTTGTTTCGAGAAAGTTTGTAAAACAAAATATTCTGTCATATTTTGTTTCCTACCATCGAGTTCTGTCTTAGTTTTTGTATGGTTCTTTTTTTATGAGTTAGATTTCGGCTTTATTTATTGCTAGACCAACACTTTGTAGGCTTACAGGTAAAGGCTAAAGTACTACTTGCTTATTTTTTTGCAGCTTTGACGTCTTGTATGGCCGTGTGAATATGGCATCATGCGGTGGTATTCACTTTAGGGATTGATGTCCCTAGCGTATAGGTCAAGTACGCACAGACTAATCGGCAGCAAATGACAGTGATCAATCGGCCCTGACGTCAGCCAGTATTACAGAAAACAACGGGTAATCGGCACGTGGGCAGTCTGTCGCTGAACCATGGCCGATCCTCGTAGCTGACCATAGACGTCAATATCCACACACAGCACTCTTGTAGTCGATAACTAAATCGATCACTTAATACTGTCCTTTTAAATTACGCTTAACCTGTCATTTTAAATTGTTATGAAGCTAATCGAGAATTCTAAGTTTATAAAGGCCGTTTATAAAGCCTTTGGAGATATTTATAAAGTACCTGTTAAATCAAAAACGCTAAATTCTTTATTTTAAGTGTTACTGTATTAGAAGCATTATATAACCCATCATTAAACGTTATGTTTTCCTCAACCATGGCTTTTATTTATTTCAGCAGTAAACTAAAAACCAAAAACCGTTGTCACCTAACCTCACAAATGAAAACAACACGTATTTTCGCTTTGCATTAAGTGATAGGAAAATATACTATTAGCACACTTCTTCTTTTCCACATATATAATATATCGGTACAATCGAATATTATATAAAGATCGAAAATGTACTGCAAGAATGGATAAATGTACAGTTCCGAAGCCGCTAAACAGCTTTTGTTTATTTACTTGTTACTACGGTAATTAATTCTGGTCTCCATGGTGTTGTTGACATCTTTAGTAGTAGTATTTAACATATTTCATTACTTATTCATTGCATCATCAGAAATACGTATAAACATAAATTGTATAACCGTTTAAGACAATTACAAAATATATAGGCGTATCTGTATACAAAATTACAAAATATACGGATACAGTCGCGTATTAAAAACTGCAGGAACGGATACAGGTACAGTTCCGATGCCGCTAAATATCATTTGTTTATACACTTGTTACTATGGTAATTAATTCTGGTCTCCATGGTGTTGTTGACATGTTTATACGCGTCAACGAAAAGCCATAATTAAAAGGGCCTAAATCGTGCGAACGGGGGAAAATATCAAATTCCAAGTTAGACAGTGCTTTTCGCCTTGTGTCAAAGGTTACCTGTGCAAAATTTGGTGGCAATCGGTGTAACGGTGTGGATTTGTATTCAGTACACATAAATCCTCAGACTTTGAGTTTTATATATATAGATAGTGCAGTATTTGAAAAAAAAATAATTTCTCTATCTGCCAAGGACCGTCATTTTAGGCTTTCTATGACTCTTGGCCTTCAGTGTAGCATTACACCTAGTAATTATTTGTCATCTCACATATTAAATGATTTTCCATCTCCAATATTCTAAACTGTAAATGATACCAACAACTTTAGTTTTGCTGCATATTGAATTTAATGGTAATTGTTCAATGTCAACGAACCACACCTTTTGCCAAATGTTTTGTGAAAACAGCCGTAAATAAACGTTAAATAACCTTAAATGTCTGTTGCTTTGTAGTCGTAACAAAATTTTTCGCAAAGCACTGGGAATCGAGGTAAACCCGATATTTTTTTTGTCTGCAACAAACACATGTCATTTTTCGTTTAGACTCTACATTCTGAAACCACGCCGTATGTGACAGACCTCTGCCCCAGGGCCCGCTCTAGCGGTTACGTCGCCCCGGACAAAAAGACAAATTGCCGCCCCTTAAGAATATATATATATTTTTTAAATAAAGGTACATATTTTTTATTTTCAATAAAAATCAAATCATTTTATTTAAATTTTAATAAAAGCATATATTTAGAAAGAAACATGTAACATAACATAATATTGACAATCAAGTAGTACAAAACAGTAGATTCTACTTTTTATGTTAAATAAAAGTCAAATCGTTTTAAATTATAATCAACACATACACATATACATATTTAGAAAGAAACATGTAACATAACATAAAATTGATAATCAAGCAGTACAAAACAGTGAAAATAAAACAAGGTAACATCAACTACGCTAAAATCACAAAAACTTTTTTTTCTCATTTTCAGTTCTGCAAACTTTTTTATTACATCTTTTAAATTTACTTGATCAGCAATTCCATGCTCAACTGCCAAAATGGCCAAACCATTAAGACGATTTTGTGTAGTAGTCGAACGTAAAAAGTTCTTAATTAATTTTAACTTAGAGAAACTCCTTTCACCACTTGCTACAGTTATTGGTATCGTTAGCAATATTCTTAAAGCAATAGTAAGGTTTGGGGCAAAATTTAACTTTGTAATTAAGCTCAGTACATTGCTTAGGCTTTGTTTTTTGCCCAAAAGCGCAGATACTGCTGAAATTTCCTCTGCTAATTCTACCCCATTTATGTCAACAGAATCACCACCAGTTAAAATACATTCTAAATTCTTACAGTGTTTTAGTAGCATTTCTTTGGACATGGTATTTAAATCGTATATATTATATAAGAATTGAAAATAGTTACTATGATTACTAAGTTGTTCAAATCTAGCATCTAGTGCTTTTAGTGCTTGATCGATTGTAAAATAAAAAAAATCTATTTTATATTTTTCTTTTGGATCTTCGATCGGTTCATCTCGTGCTTTGTACGAGAAGTTCCTTTTTATTCTTCTTACGCGGTGTCGTGTTATTGTTAATCCAAAATTAGCTTCCACATCAATTTCGGTAGCAAGTTCTTTTGCATCAATAATAGTTTCATGGAAGGACGAATCCAATCGAAGATTCTTGAAAAATATTTTGCAGTTTTGTAAAAGATCAAGTGCAGAGGCTAGATCAAAATCTTTTGTTTGCATCAACTTGCTTATTGGATTAATGCAATTTAGTATTTTATGCCAAATAACTAATGAACACAAAAACTTAAATTGTTTAATACAATTTAATAAACCCGAGGCCTCGTCTCTTATTAAATTATCAATTTCTTGGTTTTCGTAAATGCTTAGCAAGGCGTCGTATAAATCTCCCAAATGGAATCTCAAAGGCTTTAAGGCCTCTATCCTACTCTCCCATCTAGTGTCACTCAATGGTTTCAAAGTTAAACCTTGAACATGTTTTAAAAGTATTGCCCATCGAAAAGTAGATGCCGGAAAAAATAAATATATTTTTTGGACCATGTTGAAGAAATTAGCGGCTTCCAAGGATGCTTTTGCTATATCATTAACAACAAGATTGAGAGAGTGGCTACGCTACTACACGGAACATAGAATGCTCGCGAATTATATTGTTTAATTTTAGATTGCACTCCTGCTTTATCGCCCCTCATATTGGACCCGTTGTCGTATCCCTGCCCTCTGATATCCTGCAAATTTAAACCCAAGTCATTAAGTTCTCCAATTATAATATCAGTCATTTGTTTTCCTATGGATCTTTCGACTGGTAAGAAGCCTAAAAAGCTTTCATTAATTTTAATTTCAACATCAGCGTCAAATTTATTGACTGAAACATATCTGATTACAAAAGTCATTTGCTCTACCTTACTAATGTCAAGAGTACAGTCTAAAATTATGGAAAAATATTTGGATTTTTTTATTTCATCAATAATATGAGACTTTACACTTTGATGCAGCAGATTTATTATCTCGTTTTGTATATTTTTCCCGAGATAGTGAGCTTTAGTCTCTTCTTTTTTGAGCACTCTGCGGACGTGCTCTTCCATAATGGGATCAAATTCAGATAGCAACTCAACTATTTTTAAGAAATTACCGTTATTATACTCAAACAACTTGTCGCTTGTACCTTGAAAAGCTAGACAACTTTTACCAAGCATTTTAGTAATTGCTACAATTCTTAGAAGCACCTCGTTCCAATGGTTTGTTTCGGCATTAATAATTCTTTTAGCAGCCGCATCTATAGTTTTACAACACTTTAACCTTTGGTTCATTTCTAGCCATGATTTTTGGGCCTGAATACGATTTTTGGAAATTTCATGCTCTTTTAAAGTTTCGCCGAGGTGCTTCCAACTTTTAAAACCCTCCTTTGAAAGAGAACTACCTATACAGCCGAAAATTTTGCAACAGAAGCAGTAAACGCA
This sequence comes from Magicicada septendecula, assembly GCA_034769895.1. Taxonomy (NCBI): domain Eukaryota; kingdom Metazoa; phylum Arthropoda; class Insecta; order Hemiptera; family Cicadidae; genus Magicicada; species Magicicada septendecula. The sequence continues at coordinate 334,428,835 of CM068372.1, forward strand.
GTTTTGTGAAAGAGAGTACACTAGCCAGTCTTGTAAAACTTGCTCTCCATTGCTTAAAATTCGTGTATAATAATTTGCGCTAAAATGTCGACCAGTGTCATTGGAAGGAAATTTGTAATTATGCAATGGTTTAGGTGGACCTTGTCTTACTAAAAAACTTCTTTCGGTGTCTCCTAAAATTCTTGGCCACAATGCTGGATCTGTACTCAAAGTTTGTAGAACGCTTTCTGTGGATGTCACGTTGGTGTCAATTTTTTCAATGCTTTCATCTGGTGATGGTAGAGTCAGAGTGTCGTCAGTTCAAATTGATTTAGAAACTTCGTCCATTTGTTTGTCATCATCATTCTCTGACGATTCCGTATTTTCTTTTATAACCGGACTTGATGTTGGATTCTCAGAGTCATTTGTTTTGGTACAACTCTTGATATAATTTTTTAATGCGCCAGCTTGTTTTTGCCTTTCGGCTTCCTTTTCCAGCCTTCTTTTTTTGTACTGGTAACCAGACAGTTTTCTTAGACCGTCAGACATTCTGGAAGAGGCACGCACATAACTCAAATTAAACAATGTAAACTATAAAATAATAATTAAAAATGAAGATTTATCCTTGTTCTAAATAAGCTAAAACCGTAATTAACATAACTTCAAAATTATATTCCGTCAACCGACATAAAAAATATTTATGCACAACACTACACAAAATATTTTTCATATCCTGTGAACGTAAAGAAAGTCTAGTGTAATTATGTATTTTATAATAACAAATATTTCAGCAAATCATAAATAGTCATTAAAAACAATTTTATAATTCTTGATTTTGAGATTTTATTCTGTTCAATTATTCAAATATATTATTATAAAACACGTTTTATCGAAGCAATGAACTTAATAAATGTCTTATATTATTGATTCAAATAATTATTTTCATAAAACAAAAATATAAATAATTATACCTATAGAATACATTCAAATTTGATACAATATTTTATTGATTCAATAAACAGCCTTTTTGGATAAATAAAATATTTATTTATTTAAAAACGATTTCATTGTTTCGATTCGATAATCGATTTACGATAAACTAGTATCTGTCAAACTAAACAACAGCTTAATTATAGATGTACTTACCTTTCAAAATTAAGAAATCGCACTGAAGTAAATTTTATGAACTTCCACTTGTTATCACTACCGACGTAATAGCAAGAATAATGATATTGTGTAATGAAACCGCTCGAGGTTAGAGGTAATAAGCAAGTCTATGCATGTTCAAACACAAGTTGAAGCAGCGCTCTGCTCGCTTGCTATTCTGTTCAGAGAAGTATATGCATTGCATGTTCAAACAAGTGTTAATTTATTAATAAAATAAATTATTAGTTTATAAAATGTTTCCTTTTCGGAATTATAAAAATTTACTAGATTTTTATAAGTTTAGAGTCAACTTTTATTGTTTAATGTGTTTAACATAGATTGCCGTAATAAATGTTTTAAAAAATGAATCACCGTCCAATCTTTCATATCTCTGAAATCTTTAAATATTGTGATATGTATCACAATCTCACGAAATTAAATTAATGCTGGGTTTTTCCGTTCTCCCCTGAAACGGAAAAACGGTTATTTAATTAAGCATACCACTCGTTTATGATTGTTTTCTTTAGAATCAAGAATTGTAAATATTTTTAGCTTTTAGACATAAACAATATAAATACGCTACGCACTGTAAATTTTTAGCGAACGAAAAAATTGATATGTGAAATTTTCTATTAATTGGGTATTTAACACATCAATATTTTTCTCACATTTACAGCCAAAATGCCGCCCCCAAATTTTGGCGCCCCGGACAAATGTCCGGGTTGCCCGCCCCTAGAGCGGGCCCTGGCCCTCACTTTGCTCGTCCTACATATGCATCGAAACAGTGGCCTGCGGCCGCCTATCAATTTGCGGGTTACTAAAAACATCACTCATGTGTTACAGACATCGAAACGTTAGATCGTAACGCTTGGCCTTTAACGAGCCGGTTCTGCTCACTCCGCTCGCAGCTAAGAAGGTTACAACCGAGCTTTCATTTAATATTTACACTTAAAAGTAACATGAAGACCATGAGACTACATTAGTTTATTTATTGTAGCGATATTCTACATTTAATACGAGTAATAGAATACACTTCAAAATATTCGCGCGTAATTATCTATTTAAGACACACACACAAACACACACATACAAAAGCGTTCACCATGAAACCGTACACAAAATTACAGCGCTGATTCTTTTCATGAGAAACATCAAAGTTTTGTTTGTAACACAAAGTCTCCAGCAACTAATGAGTCAAAAGAAACGGGTGATACGTAAATATCAAAGAAAACGATTTGTTGTATTTGTAATTCTACAATTCTGCGTTATTAGTAGCATCTGAATCTGAACGGTAATCTGTTCGAATCTTTGGAGACCCAAAATATTCTACTATTGTCGCCTTTGTTTATTGTTATTATTCAAAGGGTTCATACAATTTTTAGGACACGTTTTAAATGATATTTTATTCATAAGTATTTATTTAGACGTTTTGGAAGTCGCACACATGACATCTGACGTTATTTACATGCTCCAGATACAAGTCTATTATTTGTTTACGGTAGTGTTTCTTCATTCCCACGTCGAGACACGCATCCATCACATGCGGTTTAGTCTGTGCATGTGATTTATTACCGAGCTATCAATGACATTTCATAAGCCTGGTATTTATCAGAGACACGGAAATTATCTAACAGCGACAGTAAATTTCCGATGCGCACAAACTGTGTCTCGCGGAGCAATGTACGGAAGCTCTTCACGTGAACGTTGATAAATGAGCGTCTGCACCTACAACTCGTGTTCTTATCATCAACCTTCGCTGTTTTCAATTAACCTTTTGAATAATGTAAATAACAATAAACAAAATTTTATTTTTTGTAATATTTTCGGTGTAGTAATCCTATCAAACAAATAGACGAATCCATGAATAATAAGAGAATTTTCAGATGAGAGTTCTTCGATTTCTTTGTTTCGTCAACTTTTACTTGATTCGGTCGTGGAAATCATTGTCCACATACTACAAAGTTGCTGAAAAAATTAGGTCAGAGAAGTTCAATGGGGCTGTGTTACTGAAACGATAGTAAACAGTGGCGGGTTGCCGACTTGGCAGCTCCCTACGGCCGCACAATTGGAGGATGGGCCCTTCCAGATTGCCAACTTGAAGCGCGATCATCCTCATATATTATCTTTAATATTCATATTAATATTTAATACATTATATATTAGTATTTAATATTTATAATATATTTTTATCATCTTTAATATTTATCGATGAAATATTAAATTTTGGGCTATTCAAACAAGTTCTGTGCTGTGCAATAAGAATCAATATTATAAGTAAACAGGAATAACTATTTTACTTTTGTTTTAGTGTTATTACTCACTTAAAACGATAATATGAAAATGGCATTGATTTGTAATTTAGAAGTACCCATCTGCGAGTATGATTAATTTTTTTACTACCTAATTACTTTTGTCATTTTATTATATTGTCCTTAATTTATTTTAAATGATCACTCATAAAGTTTGACAAAAGTATTCTAATATAAAGTGCATTTTAAAATAAGTCATTGTAAAATACTTTTTAGTGGAATAAAAGATGAAAACGAAGTCTAAAGCAGACGAGTGATACAGGACTGTTGAAAATGTGTTAAAATGGGATAATAAATTTTACTTTTTAAAAAGGAACGAACTGCCTAGAGCCGCTGAATGTCCAAATTCGCCACTGTTAGCAAAATCCATGTAGTAGCCCTGTACAAAATTAACGTTGTTGATCTAGTTCGTCGGATAATTACATCTAATCCGTGCTACTGAAGATGGCTGCCGCGAGAGCCGCAGAAACGTTTACAGACTTTTATGTCAAAAATAGACCATGGCGTGTCAATAGTCCGACAACTTTTACATCATTCGACACCGGCCATGACAGTTTTCGTTCCCTTTTCAAGATTCAAAACGTCTATTTTAATAGTCAAAATAGAAAAGTATAATATTTAAGAAATCCATTTATTTCAATGTTTGTATTTGTTTGTTTCATGTTTTTCATCATTTTTCTGTTTTTTTTTTTTTTAAATGACTGAAAAACGCTTACTAATGTAAAAACAAATCATTTAAAAAGAATAACATTTCAATATTTAAGATAACATGACAGAAGCAGCAGATAAACTACTAGTAGTAACACTAATAATGGAAGAAGAGCTGGAACAAAGCAAGTACAAAGAACATTAGGTTTCTTAACACTTGGGAAACAGGAGTTGTCGTCCACATAACCCATCAAGAGAAGAGCTTAATTAATTCACTGTTAGCTCCCACTTTATTATTAGGCTGTGTTCATCTGTAGACGGTAATGGAAGACGAGAAACACAAACACTGTTTGAGTCTTACGTCAGGAGGTTACGTTTCTGATCAGAAGACTGTGCGTCATCATAAAAAAAAATAACTGATTAGCGAAGCGAGCTCAAATTTAACTCTACCGTTTAGCATTTGTCTGTCTGTCTATCTGTCTATTTGGGCTCAGGATAATTTTTGTATGTGTAAATCGATTTGCGAAAACTTGGTATGGGTGTCCTTACTTTTACTCCACACGAGCCTATTGTTTTTGAGATTAATCCCCTCTTTCAAAAAAAGTAAAGCGTTAAAAGAAAATGCGAAAAGGCAAAGTTTTGGAATTGTTCATCAAATTAGTAAGTATGTTAACCATCATCTGAACATAGTGTTCAGTTTTGGAAATCTCAAAATTTTGGGACGTCACGGTCCAAAAAGTGGATCAAAAGTTTAAAAAATTACAAAAATCCGTGTGGTGCCCAATCCAAACGTAGCGTTTAAACTGACAATTTTTTAATTTTACGGGCACCACGGGCCAACAAAATAAAAGTCAAATTTAAAGAAAATTGTAGAAGTCTCTGTGGGTCCAACGAGTCATGAAAAATTTTATTCAAAATAAAAACTCGGTAGCTTTAATAATTTGACAGACTTAATACTTCTCAACACTCCTTGCTATATTTGGGTCGCGTTCAAAAAGTTTGTAAGCTGTGTTTACAAAAAAAAATTTAGGCTCATATTGTTATCAGTTATATATTTGTGAAAAGTATTATATATAGGCAAACAGATATCTTTGAAAACATACACAAACTTAAAAGCTAAGACTACATGTTTTTCATTTAGCCATTACGGTTATAAATTTAACTAAAAATCAAATGTAGTAGTTTGAAAATTTTTATTTTTATTTTACGATTATCTGCATTACAATTTTGTTATTTTCTTTAAAAAAAAGGTGGGTAGTCAGGAATTTTATAATTTTTTTTTGTAATTAACAATTATAAAATAAAATAAAATTATACAATAAAATAAATTGTTAAAAATTTTTGGGATAATTAAGAATTGTTTAATATTAAAATCTGTCTGGTAATAAACGTATTTCTTTCAAAATAATGAGCGAGTTCTGCAGCTTAGTGAGTTTACTAGTTAGAACCATTAACACTTTGGGACGTACTAACAGTCATGGCGGTCGTACAGAAGTCTATGAAGAACCGCATGCGAAGTGGTATGAGTCAGACAATCTACGTCTATTGATGGTCTACTAGAGCTTAAACGCGTACGTTTCAGGTGATGGAATGAAGGTACACACATGTACGACATAACGTGATCAGGTTATCAGCAGACAAGTCTGATATGTGGCCTTCTTACAGAATACACTCACTATATGTGATAAACACGTTGTTGTATATAAACACAACTACGTTTTCTCGTAATGTCATACACAAACACGTATCTACACAGACATACTTGTGTAAATCTAAGCCACTAATGAAAGATGAAGAACAAATCACCTCTAGTGGTTTCAAATCAAGCCGTTGCAGTTTTAACGGTATAATACATCAGAATAGTAATGTGTCTTTAATTATATCTGAAAACAAACTAAGAATGTATAAGAGGCGTTTTGTTTAAAAAATTCAAGTACCGTCTGCCTAGTGGCAAAAGCTAAAGAGCATGATAATGTCTTTCGGCCGCCAGCTAAACGCAACATTTGCAGAAAGGAAACAATCAGTCAGTCAGTAACCATAATAATGTTGCGTTTAGCTGGCGGCCGAAAGACATTATCATGCTCTTTAGCTTTTGCCACTAGGCAGACGGTACTTGAATATTTTCTTATTCAATCTACAACGTTTTACTCGTTCGTTGGCCTTCCTTCGCTTGTCTGCCAGTTTTATGTTGTAGAATGACTCGATTTTCTCCTGCTCAGTCATCGTCGACGCGAACGGTGTATTTATTAAGTACTCGTTCAATTCTTCGTGCATCAAGTCATCTTGTTTCTTATTCAATCTACAACGTTTTACTCGTTCGTTGGTTTTCCTTCGCTTCTCTGATAGTTTCATGTTGTAGAATGCATCGATTTTCTCCTGCTCAGTCATCATCGACGCGAACGGTGTATTTATTAAGTACTCGTTCAATTCTTCGCTCAACAAGTCATCTTGTTTTCGTTTTTGTTGCGATGGGGCCGCTGGTATTGAAGCTTCACCGCCGACAGCAACCGCTCGTTGCTGTTCCTTCTCGAGCTTCTTTCGTTCCCGATACTTTCTTGCTCGCTCGGCATTTTGTCGTTTCTTGATCTGAGCCTTCTCGTCGCTGCTATCCATTGTCGAACGCTGTTTTAATCAGTCGCCACGTTATGGTTACTATATACCAGCAGCAGTGTATTTCACCACAACACAAAACAAACCTTTATTTACAACAATCCCAATGACATTATGTATCTGTGTTATACTTCACATTTCTGCGGTGAGTAATTAAATATAAAGAACAGTAGATTTGCATTTACGATGACAAATATTTTAATGAATAGATCGTTAGCTGAATCACATACGAAGACAACCATTAACTAGAGACAATAACCCCAATAACCTATCTACAGCTATGCAGTGTTGTTCGCTTGTTAGGTCTTTAATCTGCGACGACGTTAGCATGTTAGCGGTCGCGGTTTTAGTTAACGATTCCCGGCTGGTAAATTGTGCTAACACTTGATTTTAAACTTTCAGGACGCTTTATAAATCTGGTTTAATTGTTTGCAGTGATATTATTTTTAACACATTATATATATTGCGACGTATCAAAACAAACGTTTATTTACAACAATCCCAATGACGTCACGCAAGAATGACGTCATGCAGCGTGATGCGTTACAGTTTACAGCGTTACAGAAATTTTCAAATGATGGCCAGCCAAAAGACATTATCATGTCAAAAATTGGCTGTGCCGTGTGACGCACGTCAGAAATGTGAACTTCAGTGTCGAGTGGCGAGTGAACTGGTACAACGTCTAAAAGGTTGCTCGTATCCATTTGAAGTAAGAGAGATTTTGCTATAAAGAATCAAGATTCAAATAAGAGTGAACGGATAATTAAATGAGACGAGGGCATAGTAGTCTTTATGTATGTACTTTATTATAAGAAATCGACATTTACAATGAACATAAATAGAATCATATCACACGTCGTTTTATTTTCAGTATACATACCATCTTCAAACAACATGTAGGTCTAACAAATAATTCCTTCCAATGTAACAATATAATTTACACAATATTTAGTTGAAAAGTAAAATGTGCTAATTATTATATATTTATATTATAATTATGTATTGTATTACATATTTTTAATATTTATATTATATATAATGTTCGCAGTACAATAATTTAATTTTTTACAAATTATAAAAGAGCTAAATCGAAACTTTGAATTTTGAAACATAAAAAACTTCCAGCAAATATATTATAAAAACCAGAATCGAACTCATGGATCAACTAAAAAACGTACGTACAATGTAATAAAAGAAACAAAAAATTATATTCGACATTTCGAATATGTACCCAGACATTCCCATTGACGATATTATACATATTATTAAAAAAAAATAGGTATCACTGATTTTATGGATTAAACAAGTGGAAAGTTGTGTATAAAGTGTAAAGGATAAAATGTATATTAGGCTAATAATGAACTATGTACAAGAAAAAGAATTCAAAAGTATTCAGCTGGAGCTCGTAGCATGTGAACACATTTTCTTTTATCATATATAAAATTATTTTTAACATTTACGTTATTCTTGTAATAGTATTTAAACATTTAGAACATGCTCATATCTTTAAAACAATATGCTTTGCTCAATCACACATGTTTGTGGTAGAAGAGAAAAAGAGGTTTGACTGACTGTTACTCCGTTACATCTATTTCGTTACACGTTTCATTATATGTTTCGTCACACCTTGAATCAGTTTACTGCCCTAGGAGCACAAGGTGTACGGGACACCATATTGCCGTATATAAAGTTCTCTCTTCAAAAAAAAGTTTTATTCTAAATAAACGAGCGAAGCGAGTTCTGTTTTAACTCAACCTTTTGGGATTTGTCTGTTTGCCTGTTTATTTGGGAGATATCTCACGATAAATGCTGAATGAATAAACTGATTTTCGTAAAAATTAGCATGAATGACAACACTTATAACCTCCCCACCCCCACTTCTACTTTTGAGACTGATCACCCTAAATATAGGAAGGCAAAAACTACAGGAAACGAACATTTTTAAAAATCGCAATATTCCATGTATGGTATCAGATTAAAGAGATTTTTATAGCCAAAATCTTAATATAGCATGTAGTTTTTGGAATTTAAAAATTTTAGGACATCAGAACCCTAAAAAGGGAGAAACATTTGAGGAAATTGTAAAAATCTATGCCGGGCATCAGACTAAAGAGAATTTTAACCTAATTCCGATTGTAGTGTTTACTTGGAAAATTTTTTAAGTTTTAATGCACCCACGGGACAAAAGTGGAAGTGTAACAATTTTCTTTTAATTCTATATTAAGCTATGTTTTGAAAAAACTTTGCATATTGTTTCCAGTTATGTAGATTTGTGGTAAGTATTGCATTAGCCCAATTAAATATCTATGGAACCATACAAAAACTTAAAAGCTAGAATTAAATTATTTGTCTTTTATGCATTACGATTTTAAATTTATAATACCAATGAAGTGTTTGGGATTTTTACTGTTTATTGTACTCATAAGAATATGATAATGATTTTCTGCTTTATAATTGTTATTTTGCTAAAAAAGAATAGTCGAGTAGTCAGGGGTTTCGTAATGTTTCTTAGGCTTTTTTTTTCTTTTTAAGGTACAGCAAAACCTCTGTTAACAGTGGTAATGACGTGTGGTCACCTCCGAGTGGTGTTCCTCGGCTAAATCTAAAAATGTTATAAACGAAAAACTTTACTCGCACCTTTAAAAAATAAAATTTATTAACTTGATTTTGTGTAATAATTTAAAAGTAGAGTAAGCGAATTGGGCAGCTCAGGGAGGTTACTAGTAAAACTTTCATCGTAATTTTTGGCTGTTATGTGTAAACTTTAATGCTAATAATAGGTACTGTCGAGGAGCGCGTATTACATTCCGCGGAGGTATGTAATACAGCTATGTAAGGTACAAAACCACCTCACCTTCAGGTATTGCAACATTCCATTTCAGGTATTGCAACATTCCATGGCCCGCGAGATCGCCAGATCTGACAGCATGTGACCTTTTTCTTGTGAGGATATTTGAAGAATACGTTGTACAGTGATCCTCCCCCACGAAATATCGAAATACTCAAAGAAATTTGTAATTTCAAAGTAATTTATTGTTGTAATTTCTGTTCACATGTTCCGTCAAGTAATGGAAAACTCGACTTCAAGAGTGTGCGAGTTGAAAGGGTAGCCCGCCTTTAGGGCGTAGTGTTCAAAAACAAGTAGTTTTTGCGGCAAGTTAAATGCTATTATGTATACTTACAATATTTAGTGTAAATGTTAATTTTTCAAGCCATAAATAAAAACTTTACAATTTTTTTACATCGCCCGTTTCATTGGCTAACCCTGTGTTTTCAGAATTAATTTTTACAAATGTTTGAAGGAATTACAGACAATCGAGATTGTACGTTACAGTTCCTGAAATCTCAAGTTACAGTGTTTATTTCTCAGTTTGTACACCTTATATGGTAAAGTATTCAAAAATATATTAAAATTTTCATTGTTTTAATTGTTAATAAAAAAACGTTGTTCGTTTCTAGGCAACTGATAGAAATTAAATGAAATTATTCAGTTTAATTCAAACGGATAAAGATCACAGTTGTATCCTGGCGGTGTCTCTGCAGATAAATTCATCTCGTGGCTCGTTTACCCACTGTGAAATATTCGAGGTAATGAAATTTTTGTCACTCTGATTGTTACGACTAGGACACGGGCATCACTCACACACACACCCGTTTGGCGGATACTGCTGGCGCGCAGTTTGCGTGTTGGGGCCAGTGCTAGCGCGCGCCTTGCATTGACTCAACATGCATTCTGGTGCGCTCATGCATGTGACGCTCTCGCGTACAGTTTCACACCGCACCACTTCAGCCGACATGTCATGCGGGCCATGTTCGCTGACGAAACGGCGGTGTATGCCGTCGATCGTCGAGCTGAAACGGCAGTTATCTGGCTCCAGGAACAATTGGACGTTGAGTGGGCAGAGAAATGGAGGGTCGCCATCAACGCCGCCAAGAGCACAGCAGTACACTTTTCCATACGCTTCAGGCTCCCTGACAGAATCTACGTAGGCGATACTCTGTTGCCCTGGTCTCGAGAGGTCAAGTACCTCGGGATTCACCTCGACCGACGTTTCACCTGGCGGACACACTCTGCACAAGTAGCCCGAAAGACCCCCAATCGTCTCTATCAACTCCGTCCCGTGTTATGCAGCAACGCCATGACCCGCTGCCTAGGGAAGCTTATCGTCTCCACCTATGTGGTGCCGATGGTTACCTACGCGATACCCGTTTGGGGCTACTTGGCCATGACCCATAAGCGAAAGCTTCAGTCTCTCCTTGACCGAGGATTGCGCTGGGCTTGTAAAGTTATTATCTGACCTCAAACAAAACAATCCGTGACTCCCTGCGTGTCCGTTCCCTGGACGCCACTATACGAACACTGTCCCGTAAATTTTATCGTCGCTCCCCCCCGATTCCAGGGCAACCGCCTCATTAGCGCCCTCGGTCGCTACCAATTTTCTTCTTCTTCTTCTTCTTCTTCTTCTTCTTCTTCTTCTTCTTCTTCTTCTTCTTCTTCTCCGGCTCTACAGCCCTTGGTGGGCCTTGGCCTTCTCAAAAAAAAGAAATATCACTCACTCATAAGACCTATTGTTGCCTATGGCTCAGAGGTGTGGACAATGACAGTGGAGGATGAAAAAAGTTTAAGAATTTTTGAACGCAATATCCTACGAAAAATATATGGCCCAGTGAGGGAAGGCGAGAATTGGAGAATACGAAGTAACGCAGAATTGCAACAACTGATACATGAGAGGGACCTTGTAAAATTTATCAAGTCACAGAGGATAAGATGGTTGGGGCATGTGGAGGGAATAGAAGAGGATAGAATGAATAAGAGAATGATGCAGGGAAGACTCTATTGCGGAAGACGAAGGGGAAGGCCAAGGATGAGATGGTTGGATGAAGTGTTGATGGATCTGATGAAGTTGGGAGTTCAAGGATGGAGAGAGAGAGTGGCGGATAGAGATGACTGGAGGCGGTTTGGTCGCTACCAATCTGTGCCAGGAGAATCTTGGACCCGGCCTCGGCGAACCCTCACCCTCAATTAATTAACTAATTGGAAACCCACGGCCGGCAGCAGGCCACACCCTAAATCCAGACCCTATCAATAGACCCTGCGGCAGGAGCTCCGTCTGAAGCTCGGAACGCAGTACATGAGCGGGCGACGGGCATGCCCTTCGTCTCGCACAGCCCTTGGTCCACAATGTCCTGCGTTGCGGTCTGCATGTTGGGTGTTAGTGCGAGCGCGCGCGGCTTGCATTGACTCCAGCACGCACTCTGGTACGCGCACGCATGTGCGTTCGCGGTGTATACACATACTTCGTTGTTTTAATCGTGGCAATCGCAGTAGTAAAATTTTCCAACTGGAGTATGTTCGCAATGGGCAAATACAACCAGGGATGAAATTATTATTGTAGAGACAACGCACAAAACACATTACATTTTCTCGACTACCATTCGACTAAATAAATACATACGTTTCTGGTGGATGAAGACGAACAGCACGTAGTATTTTTAGTAAGATGTCAACAAATACATAAATTTAAGTTTTCTTGTTACTTCATTTAACGTATTTCTGTAATTAATAGTTCTCTCAATACTTTTGTAGTCCGATTTATTATAAGATTCTTCGCGAACTGTTTGATAAGTTATGTTAGACACTCAAAGTTTCTCAATAAGACTCCTCGCGAACTGCTCGAGAATTATTATAAGACTTTCAAAATTATTATATGACTGCCGAAAATTATTATATGACTGCCGAAAATTATTACATGACTGACTTGTCCCGCGTCGGACACTTAGTTTTTATTAACGTCTCCCTACTAGAAATTTGGTCTCTGGCTTGTCCACGCCTAAGATTACTATGATAGGCTGAAACACTACCCTCTCTCGAAGTCTTTTCCCACCATCTCGAAGTCTTCCAGTCTTCTACTCTCTGATTTGTTCTTCTGCTAGTTGCTATGGAAACTAGCTTCTCTCCCGCTCCCTCTCGTGAAAATACTTTGTTCTGATAGGTAGCTAGAGATGTCCTTTGAATCGTCTTGTCCAGGCGTCACTCTCATTCTGGGAAATGCAAGCCATTCCTCGCGTGTCAATCAACTCATTGTTCGAGTTTTCAGCAAGGGTTTACTCTTAACATCTCGGGTATTGTTCGTTTCTGAAACTCTGCGTCCTGGCAATTAACCGTTTTCCATCCAGTGTCGACAGCTGTAACCTCCACGCTTTCTCGTTGTAAATCTCAGCTTGTCACATAGGTGTATCTCCCGCTGTGACTTGACGCTGGTTCTCTTCATAGTTTGTTGTTTGGATCGTTTCTAAAGACTGCAGCACGTCCTGTACCCTTTGTCCCTCGTCTCATTTTTTGTATAGTGACCTCGTTCCTTAACTACACCCATAAATGTATCCTTGCTTCGATTCTGCGTAAACGTACGACTGAGCCAAGTACATTGTTCAATTTGTTACGGTGTCATAATTCTCCGTTGGCACGCTCCTGTCACCTCAAGTCGTCTTTTCTATTGTTGCCTCGTACTGAACACGCTTCTATTGTATGATAGGGCGTTAGTTGTCACCTACCCCAATTAACTTTGTTTTATGGCTCTGTTCTTAGAGTCACTGCCACCGTAGCGTGAGAACAGACTGGTCAAGAAGAAAAATTAAATTTTAATTTTTTTGATTGCTATAACCATGACCCCAAGCAACATAAAATGTCATAAGACATGATTTGACGTATTACGAGGAGCTGCAACATCTGGCCAAATCTATTGAAGACACCAATTTTGATCTTAACGCCACTATCATCAAAACTTTAATAAATGACAAATTCTTATTGCTAAAGCATATTGTCTTATGCTTTGTAATGGTAGAATTTATATGACAAAGTGATCAAACCTTTGTCAAACAAATATTTCCTTACCGTCAAAAAATTTTTTATTAAAATTTCACCACCATGATACACAGCATCGTAAATGGGCATAACACGATTTTCTCTGCTGCAAAATAAAGAAAAGAACATTACAAGGCAGCTTTCAGGTTCATCACAGAGAAGAGCGATTCTCTTGCTAGTGTGTTACAACAAATACTGTTGCCGTTGCCTTGGAAGAAGTGTAGCACAATAGACAGAAAGCAGCACAGCCCGTCAGAATTGTTAGTTGCAGTTTCTTTTTTCCACAGAACTAATGGAGGAATATTCAGCAACAGAGGTAGCCCAAGAATGTACAGAAGGATCGTATGGAACAGGATTTTGGCTTAAATGGATTTTTGTGCTTTCACTTCAATGTCAGTAACGAGTCGTTTTATGAGATCTGTCATGGAACCTTCAACTCCTTGCGATTTAAACCTTCAACCTTCATTTGAATTTGTGATTTTCAGGAATTCATTCTTCAGGAAATATTTATAATTGAGCTTAACAGTTTTACATTAAACAAATTTTTTTAAATCTAATTCTCCAGTTTCGGTTCATTGTCCTAGTTCAAGATCTGAACTGTTGCCTGCAACATACGAAACATTCTTCAGTTCTAATAAGAACACTGCGTGTGAGTGTGTGTGTGGGCGCGCGCGCACGTGTGTGACTCTATGTCTTCCTATCTGTCTGTCTTTCTGTTTGTACTTTAGTAGTATATTTTTCACAGAAAGATTATTTAACTTTTATTACTTATGGGTTATTATTAAAAAATTACTATATACGTTTGTACAGTGCCGTGACGAGGGTATGAAGCGCCTGTGGCAAGTGTCTAACCCAATAATGACAAAAAAAATTAAAAATTTTAATGTAACAAGTTAAATTTTACTAAATGCAATATATTAAATACTATTAACCTCATCAAAATGAGTTGTCTGTATATACAATAATGTATTTGTCAAGGTATTTGTATGAATAAATAATCTATAACCTAAATAAGAACAAATTTTTATTCATATTCAATGACGACAAAATAAAAGAAATACAAAACATAGGTATATGTTAAAATAATATGATAAAAACATAAAACAGTTCAGCATATTTTATAAAGTAATTTTTCTCGCTTTTTCATTTGCAAACACATCTATTATATCGTCATAATTTAATGTTTTGGCAACATCTTTTTCAATTGATATTATAGACATGTTTGTTAATCGCTCTTGTCCAATAGAAGAACGAAGGTACGATTTTACAATTTTTAATTTGCTAAACGAACGTTCGCAGGAAGCTGTTGTTACAGGCATTGTTATGAAAATCCTTAATGCTATGTCTAGATTTGGATACGTGTTTTGTAATGAGAGTTCGTAATTTTTTGCAAGATTTGAAAAGCGTCCATATCCCCTAAATTTTCAAAAATTTCCATGGCTTGATATTTGAAACTCTCAATTTCACATACAAATTCTGGAGCATCTAAGTCGCTATTATATTTCAATGCTAGGTCTGTTGCACATCGTTTAAGATCGACATCGACATCGTTTAGCGGCATGATTTTTAAAGCATGTCCATTTAAAAAACTGAAGTCGTTTGCGACCTCTTGCAAAGCAGTAAATCTGTCATTGAGTTGTATCAGTATTATATCTAAAACTTCACACATTTCTTTTTTTAGTAATGCACTTTCATTCATGGCAAACGAATCATCAGTAGCTTTCTCACTAGGCATATTTTTTATTTTGCGCCGTCTCTTTTCTGGAATGTATGTTTCAATATTTGTTGTTTCGGCTAAACTTTTTGCTGAATTGTGAAGTGAATCGAAAAAATCATTTCGGTACTGTTGAATTTCATTTTTTAGAGCTTTTATCATTTTCGCAGCATTTTCGACTGTGGTTTTTCTTTCTTGTAAAAGTAAATTTACTTTATTTATCTTTCCTAATATTGTATCCCAAAATATTAATAATGCAACAAATTTAAATTTTGTTTATAATTTTAGCAACATTCGAGGATTTGTTACAGAGTCTACTGTAACTTGTCTTTGTCCATCACACATTTCATTAAGAACTTCTATTATTAAAGGCAATTGATTTCGTAAAGCTTTAACCGCATTAGCTTTCGCGGACCACCTCGTGTCACTTAACCCTTTAAGACGAACAGATAATTTTTCCTTTAAAAGATCCCATTTACTAGTAGAATTTACAAAAAAGTTAAACAATTGTTAAATTGTTTCAAAACACGATTTCATTTGAACACATGTTTGTGCAGCATGAACGCCTATTAAATTAAGGCTGTGAGCCGTGCATGGAACAAACCGCGCCATATTGTTGAAACGTAATATCCTGGCTTGTACCCCTTTGTATTTACCTGCCATATTCGCTCCATTATCATATGATTGTCCTCTTGTATTTCTAATATTTAATCCGTCTAATGTTAACTTGTTTTCGATGTCATTCGCAAGTGCTTCGCCAGTTTTTTCATGTGTCACAATAAAGTCTATGAAGGTTTCTTCAATGCTACATTTATTCGTGTTGGGATCAATGTTAACATAGCGCAAAATTTGCGTCATCTGTTCCTGATGAGAAGTGTCAGGTGTGCTATCAAATAAAATAGAAAAATATTTTGCTTTTTGAATGTTTGAAATAATATGCTGTCTAATTTTAGAAGCAACTATATTAATTATATCATTTTGTATTATAGGAGAGAAATAATTAACTTGATTTTTCTTATGACTTTCAATATGTTGCACAATAATAGGATCGTAATGACTAATTAATTCTATCGTGTTCAGAAATTTTCCACATTCGGGATGACCAATTTTTTCACAAGTTCCTCTCAAAGCGTCATTATTTTTTACGCAGTGCAGAATGGCATCCAAAATAACTTTTAAAATATGCCTCCACTTTTCTTTTTCTTTTAAAATTTCTTCTTGTAATTGATCGTCTATAAAACCACCTTTCTTAATTTTTGATTCGAAAGTTTTCCATTCGACATAACTTTTTTTATGATATAATGAATTTTCATGACGTGGTAACATAGGATTTAAATGCTGCCAGTCTCGAAACCCCGCAGTGGTCCATACATTCTGATTTTTTCCAAAAATAATACATGGGAAACAGAACAGTGCATCTTTTTGCTTGCAATATACCAACCAATTTCTGAGTACTTGTTCTCCGTTTGACATGGTTTTTACAAACTATTTTTTATCAAAATGCCTATTTTCTCTATCAGGATAAACACTTAAATTATCGCACAACCCTGGTCCATGTTGAACAAATATTTGTATGTTACTATTAGTTAAGTGCCATGTTGTGGGATCATTGAAATCTATTATTTTTGCATTATTATTAATATTTTCTAATTTAACATCAACCATATAATTATCATCATTACATGTACATTGTTTCTCGATTTCCTGGTTTTGATGTTCAATTGTACTTTCCTCTTCTGTTTCAATTTCACATGAAACATGACTACTTGTAGAAGGCAGATTTAATTCAGTTGTTAAGCTTGAATGAACTAGAGGTGTAGATGATTTTTTAAGAAAAATATCAATCGGAGTTATATTTTTCTTTATATTTTCAATCTTCTGTTCTCTTATTTTTTTAAACTGTGCACCGGACGGTTTTTTTGGTGGCATTTTACCCTAGAAGTGTTTTTAAATTAAAATTTATGTTTTTATTAATATAATTATTTAGTAAATAATAATAATAATAAATATTATTTACAGTACTTACTTAGTCAGTATGCCAGTATGTTGTATATAAACAAAATTATATTTCTTTTACAGTATGTTTTGTTCCACAAAAGGGAGAAAATATATAAAAATAAATGCGACAAAGCAACAACACAGCTGATCTTACGAACAAGGAACGACCAACAAAGACTGTAGCGCCTTGCCTACACAATACACAGTATAGATCGTTCTTGTATGAGCCTGCATTCACACATGAGTATCAACGTCACCTGACTTCTCCTGACGTTCTGATTGGCTGAGATGAGCTTTTCGCCTCATGTGAACCCGGGCTAGAAGTGTAAGAAAGAGAGGGTGTGTGATGCGCGCGCAATAAAACGTGTCTCTGTCTAATTGGCCAGGAGACGAAAAACGGCCAGTGACAGTCGGTGTTGATTCAATGATTCATGTAGAGTAGAATGGTCAAGTAAAATAAAAACCACATGCAACTCTTAACCGGGTAGGTATCCATTGTTTTGCGCCCCAAACACAGTTGCGCCCGTGGCGGGCGCCTTTTTCGCCACGCCCTCGTTACGGCACTGCGTTTGTAGATACTTCGTGTTGCTTTGATCTTCATATGTTCTTGATGGTGGGTTAGAATTAATACGAGTTTATACGAATTAATACGGAACAACGAGTTTGTGTCAAATTTTGTTTTAAAACCGGGAAATCAGCTTCGGAGACTTATGAACTCTTACAAACAGCTTTCGGGGATAAATGTCTGAGCCGGTCAAATGTTTTTATCTGGTTCAACAGATTCAAAGATGACCGCGAATTAGTAGAAGATGACCCCCGGTCCGACCGGCCTTCCACTTCAAAAACCAACGAAAACATTGTGAAAGTTCGCGATTTAGTGCACTCTGACCGTAGACTTACAATTAGGGAGATGGCTAATGAACTGAATTTAAGTTTCTACGCGGTTCAGTCAATTTTAAATGAAGATTTGAACATGCGTCGAGTGTCCGCGAAATTCATTCCGAAATTGTGTCAGACCAGCAGAAACAATACCGACTTGAAGTGTCCCAAGAATCGTTTAATCGGGCCGAAACTGGCCCAGATTTGTTAAATAGGGTAATTACAGGCGACGAAACATGGGTTTATGGGTATGACCCAGAAACAAAGACACAATCATCGCAGTGGAAGGGTCAAAGTTCGCCACGACCGAAAAAAGCGCGACAATGTCGGTCGCATGTGAAGACAATGTTGGTGGTTTTTTCGATTCTACGGGTATCGTGCATCACGAATTTGCCCCTAGGGGGCAGACAATCAACCAGGAATACTATAAAAGTGTCCTTCAGCGTTTGCGCGAAAATTTGCGGAAGAAAAGGCCTGCACTCTGGCGAGACAAGAATTGGGCCCTCCACCACAACAATGCACCGGCTCATCGTGCGTTCGCGATCACGGAATTTTTGGCCAAATTCAAAATTCCTGTGCTTCCGCAATCCCCCTATTCCCCTGATATAGCCCCTGCTGACTTCTACCTGTTTCCTAAATTGAAAATTTCGCTGAAAGGGGACCGATTTGACTCAATTGAAGACATCCAGGCAAATACGGAGAGGGTTCTTAAAACCCTTAAGAAAGAAAATTTCCAGGAATGCTTCCAAAAGTGGAAACACCGTTGGAGTCAGTGTGTTCAGTCAGAAGGGGACTACTTTGATGGAGATCCTTCACAATAGCCTGTAAGTACTGCCATTTTGAAATTACAAGCCCATCTTAAAACTTTCCAATCACACCTCGTATTTGCAAGTGATAGGGGCGTATTTACGGGAGGGACGAACAGGACCGGACCCCCACCCTGAGGGTCACAAAAAGTTGACGAATTTTGTTAATCTCTTAATTTTTAGGCTCTTTTATTATTTTTTTGTCTGTGTTTTTCAGCTAGTAACTCCTTTTTAAATATACAAAAGGTTTATTACACAGCATTTGCGTATACGATTAAAATATGAAATATACGAAAATCAGTTCAGTCAGTATCTTCTCAACAATGTTATTACATTGCGTATTTTTATTGTGTTATTGCCGATTAGTTTAATAGGACTGATTTTAGGATGTTATCACACATTGTTCAGCCACTTTAAAGATAGTAATGTTGATTAATCTTAAAACTTATTTTTGTTTTGTATGAAGCCGATTCGACCGGATCCTGGACCCCCCCCAAAGGCCAAATTCTAGATACGCCACTGAAACCATACATACATTGATCTCGATTCGCATCGTCCAATACGACGTAAACCGGTCTCCCATATGTGCATAACGTAAACATGTTTGTTCAATGTTGCATTATATATCTGACTACTACATGATTAAGTATAAGAAGCGAACAATTCATATATTATTTGTGTGTGGATATGGGTTTGTGTATTTGTATACACGTATATTTCCATAACTGACGAAAAACGCTAAGTGGAATAAATAGACTTATTGGGTAAAAATGTATGAATTATTGGGTATTCCGTTGAATAAAGACCACTACAGATTTGTAACTTGCGGGGTTTGCATCTCTGACAATCAAAAAACACTGCCATAAGTAAACCTTAAGTTTGCTATCTATGCTTGCGTCCTACGTGGATTTCATGGACGTTGATTCGACTAATGTCCAGACATTAAGAAGATATCATATTCATTGTAAAACCGTCTACTACAAACTGCAGAGTTTGATACAAGTTTGTTATTAAACTTTCTGTCATACTTCTTTTGACAAGATAGTATCAAGAGACTAGTGAACGATGCATAAACTGAAATCAGTCACACACCAGATGCCTCGATCACACAAACCTCTGAGTGCCTGAAATCATGAGGACTGCCAAATACAAAGCTTCCGGACATCACAGACCCCTTATCAGTGCTGTAAGTCATGAGTTGTTACATTCGAAACGAACAGTAAATGAGATAAAGAGAAAAGAGCAATGGGCTTTACAGAAACAAGATAATTCTGCGTGAGTACGAAACGTAGGAACTCATATTGTGAATTCATATAAACATAGAAATTCTTACGCCATGTACATAGAGGTACACTGACTACAACATTTTACGTAAATTACAACGTACGCCATGTACAATAGAGAATAGCTTTTCCTACTAATGAAAAGCAAATGATTATCAAGCAAACTAAGCTATAGGGAAACCCAGAAGCATTCATTTTGACACTCCTTGAAACTCTTTAATGATAGGAATATGTGAAAATGCATTTCATAGAGTTATTCATGTAACAAATTCCCTCAGCAACTATAAAAAGTGATTAGTAAATGAATTTCCTAATCTTCAATTTTTAGTTCAAAATGAGTTCTCTAAAACTCACTAAATTCTTCAATCTGTGAATTTCCATAGGGTCACATTATACAAACTGTCAAAAGACTTTGAACTAAATATGTATGACTTGGACTGGAGAGTATGTTAATCAAATAAACGACACTATTATGTAGAAAGGGAATATTTACAATCTCTTAATTCGATCAGGGAGAGAACTATAAAAATATATTTTTTGTATACACAAACTCTTTGTAAACAGTACTGTACATTATTTCATCTCTTAGAGTTATAAATGGATAAACGTACTAACTGTCGTATCGCTCAAAAAAAGGTTTCCTCTTCCGGCCACTGGTCGAGTCAAGGAAATAAATCGCCTGAGATTAACTCACGTTAGACGTTTTACAAGATTTGTGTCTTCATTTATGTCTCCTAATCAAATAATAGTGCCATCTTCCCTTGATTAATTGAATGCGCAACTCTGAAAATTTTGGAATTTCCTTATTTTGGAATTTTCTTATCTTATTTCACGAGTGCAGGACATATCTTCACTTACCAATTTTCCAAGATATTCAAACAACTCCACCTGTTGTATTTTGTCTTGCCCTATCTTAAAGTTTGCCCTTTTTCCTCCTCTTTTAATCACCATACACTTAGTTTTTTCCTTATTAATCCTCAGTCCATATTGCTCGCATACTAAATTCAAATCTCTTATCATTTCATTCATTGTCTCTTCCTTTTCTGCTAAAATAACCATGTCATCAGCAAACCTTATACATTAGCAGACCTAATAAAGAGATCAAACATTTTTATTTTTTTTAAATTGGTGAAAATCCAGCATGATGTCGGACTGATCCGTATGTTTTGAATCTTGTATGACTGTGTGCTCTACAATTATTATATTGCTAAAAAAAAGTAGAGAAATCGCGATTTTTGTAATTTTTCACTTAATTAAAAAATTATGTAATATCAAAATGTATGTAATAATAAATGTACAGTACTTCGTTCAAAACAGTGAGCTAGTTCTGCAGCTTACGGGGCATACTAACTATTTTTGTTGTTGTTATTATTATTCCACGCACATTATTTTATAAAACATATCTAATAAAATCTTACCAAATAGTAATTAATTACTGTAGACCAAAATATAATTTTCAAATTTGTTTTACAATAAGGCAACCTAAGATTGTAAAATCTTCAGGTATTAGATCTGCGTGTGCTATTCACTGACTCGTTAGTCTGAATACCAGTTATAGTAAACTCTTGTTACTTTCCTTTTCAGACCTTTCTCATCTCCTTCAGAGTAACAAATCATCCATTATATTATTAAAATGTAGGCCGTAATAATAATAATAATATTTTTAATAGGAAAATTCTTTTTGCATCTTCAGAGGAAAGCGACTTTCCCCTGGTGTGTATGACTCTCAACCACTAAAAACCTCATCGCTAATTCAGGCATTGACAATCCACCCTAGAATCACTTAACACATTACTTCAAGATAGATTGCGCCCTTATTGACCTCCTTCCTAGTTTTTCTCTTCTATGCTATTGCCCGTTGGGTACAAGTTGGGCATGTCTTTTCTTTTCTCGCGGAACCACCTGAATAAATATAGTAATGCGGTCCCATTCCTCTTTTCCACGACCCATAATCTTAACTACTTTCTTGGGCGTGAACTCCCCGAGCTATATCTCCAGTGCCCTCCTCTCTCTTATCCATCTGCTGCACTTGAAATGTGTGCAAGGCATCTCCAAGAGTCACCGTACTGGCATGCTGGGCTTTCCATCTTTCCCATTCTGTGGAGATAAGAGTTAAAATTGCAGTAACCACTAAGGAACTGTGACAAATGGTAAGTTACCTGGTTTCATTCCTTACTGCATCTCTTGCAATTGCTTCTCTTCTTTCGAAGATATGTTTTCGTTTCTGAGCCAAAGCGTCTACGCGAACCACTCCCACTATCACCACGGCTACCTGCTCTGACACTGTGCGATGAGAGAATGCTGCTAGGAGGGCTCCTCTTCTCAGCACCGATGCCATTCGTTTCCTGTATTTCTCTATCTTTAGTGCATCGGCACAGATTTCGCAACCATAAAGCAGGATGGATTTCGTGACAGCCATCAACAAACACCTCTTTCTCGCAATGGGGCCTTCTGCATTGGCCAAAAGCCTGTTGAGCTGTGTGCTGCCTTATCAGATCCATGCTTGACTAGGTCCTCATAGGAGACCTACGAATCTAGCCTCACCTCTAGAAATTTAACTGCCTTTGTCAGCTTATAGGCCTATTACTGTACGAATACCTCTGCAGACAAGTTCTAACCAGTCGTATTTTTCCAAATAATGTCTTGTGCAGTTCATTATATGCAAAGTCGTCATCACCTCTTCCACTCCAATCTAGAATACTTCGTAACGCTCTTTGTTCTTCTTGTGTTGTTTTGGCCATACCAGATGAGTTGATTTTTCTTCTGTGTACTGTATTAAGGAACTTTCGATATCCACGATTCTTTCAAAGCCTTTGTTCATAACTATTTTCAACCATGATATTCTTGCCGATCTTGCATTTTCTGGCAGTCTTCATGTCCCTCTCCCATCCGCCTATAGTAGGGTACTTTTATCATGACCTCGTATATTTCTGGGTTTCTTCTTTTTTCCCTTTCGGGTTTTCGTACTCCTTAGTATTTTGTTTAAGTACCAAGTAGTCTGTCTTTGGTCTTGTTATCCTTGATCTTTTTGGATTCATCTGCTTTATGATGGTTGATTGTTAACCTACTTTGTTATTTTTAATTACATTACCCAGCTTTCTGCAAAGTACATGCACGCGCAGATAGACAATGTAGCTCAGTGGAAGAGAGTTCGCCATGCCGTGCTATGGGTTCGGTTCAAGGTCGTGTCAATCCGATCCCGTCTGCTTACAGATGATGCAATACAACGGTCTGTCTGAGTTAAGCGGTCTTTAGTCAGGCGAGTTAACACGACATCCACACGTGGCAACACACAGAGTCCCATCCCATCAACCATCTCGTCATTAGAAGCAGTTAAATGTAGACTACATTCTCTAGCGATGGAGTGATGTGAGTTGTAGCACCACTTGAGGGCGCAACAGTCAGCGGGCTTAATACTTGAGGGAAAATGATGCGTATCTGTTCACTCGTCTGTTTGACTAACACATTAACTTACTTCAAAAAATAATAAATAGTTAAATAGTCAGGTATTCCAATTATTGAAATGTCAGTGTGGTATTATTTAATTCAGAATTAGCTAGTAAAACTTACATCCTAATGACTACTGCTTATCGTGTAACGGAATTCATAACATACGCAGTTGGTATTAGAATTTTTGACACAGTATGGAACAGTGCCAAATGAATTCTTGTAAAGTAGAACAGAGACAATGGATTTTTTGATTCCAAGAAAGTAGAGGCCACCCTTAACGACCCACACATAAAGAGGGAGGGAATACGAAATTTTGTGTAGCCCTGGCAGACGACACGCAAACACGAATTAGTTCAAGGTCTGTGAATGTTGATAACGGGATCTACTAAATTACCTCTATTACTGCTATTACAACACATTATTTTCTCCTGAAATATACATTTTAGTATGCTCCTCGAGCTGCAGAACTCGCTCACTATTTTTAATGAAGTACATTTATTATTATACAAATTTCGATATATATATTGCAACAGATCAAATTTTATTATTCTAATAAGGATATAGTGAGTGTGTAAAATCACAAACAAGTCTATTATGGAGGAGATGAAAAATTATTTATTATACACACAAATATTGTTTCTAAAGATGTATATTGTCTATATAATAAATCTCTAGGGGGGGGGGTCTACGTTTGTCCGCGGTAATCTCAGAATCTACTGAACCGATTTCAATGAAACGTTGCACGCTGATAGCAGGTACCCAACGGAAGGTTTTCCACTTTATTTGATAACGATAGGTTAAAAAGAACCGAAGTTATTGCAAAAAAAAACATTTTTTTAAACCCGCGGCTTCGATCGCGGATAATGATAGGTTAAAAAGAACCGAAGTTATTGCAAAAAACTCATTTTTTTTAAACCCGCGGCTTCGATCGCGAATATTTGTATATGATTGTGGTAACTGTCGAGTTGGTAAATTTCTAATGGTAGGCTACATCTATATTAATAATATTCTTATATTGTAAGTTATGAATATCCAAAAAGTGCGAAGCAATAGATCCATCATTCATGTTTCCTCGATACGTAAAATCAAAATTTGATAATTTAGTAGATATTTACAAACATGCAATAACACAATTAGATGAAATGTTTATTCGTATAGAATAATACAAATAGTGTATAGCCTACATAAGTATATTGATATCAGTTAGTCCATTTGAATATTTACATTTTAGTAGGGATATGGAATTCTTATCAGCATATGGAATTCATATAAACAATACAATAATTTGTTGTTTGATTATATTGTAACATTGATTATATAGTAGCCTACACGTTGATTCTGACAAACCATACTCTTCAACGTCGAGAATTATGCGACGAGTATCAGTGCCTTTTTTTCGTTAATTTTACGTCATCGGTAAGTAATATGTGCAATATGTATTGTATTGTATAAATTATTAATTTCCCCCTTGAGATTTATTAGTATAGATCAAATAAATACATTTCCCTTTTTTTAGCTTTGCAATGCCAAAAAGACGATCATGTTTAGGAAGATCTACTGCTGCTGCGGAAAGAAAGAAGCGTCTTAGAGCATCTGAAAATGACGTCGAAGGAGTCGAAATGCAATCAGCTCCTGGAAACTCTTCAGAAAGATCTGGATTAGAACACGTCTCACGGGTTGAAAGTCCTACGATTCGTGAAAATAGATTAGCGGCACAAAGACGCAGGCAAGCGACTCTCAGATCACGAGGTCCTACTTTACGATGGAATGCAAAATTAAATAGTGGTTTCAATTATAATCCAGTTATTAACTACGCGAATGAAACAGATATCGGGTTACCGAGTATGGTTTGCCCTCATTGCAAAGCTTTAAAGTGGAAAAATTAATCACATGGATTATGTTGCTCTGCAGGAAAAATGCGATTAGATCCCATACTTCCTCCTCCAGAACCGTTAAAATCATTATTAAATGGAGAACATCTTTTATCGAAATAATTTTTGAATGCATTAAGATCATACAATTCAGCTTTTCAATTTACATCATTCGGAGCCAATGAAATAGTCGAAGGGAGCTTCATGCCTACTTTCAAAATTCAAGGGCAAGTATAGGCCTATCACCTCATGGGATCATTACTCCCCACACAAAACGAAGTACCAAAATTTCTACAGGTGTATTTCATAGCTGATTATTTACAGCAATCTGAAACAAGAATGGATCATATTCGTAACTCGGATAAGTCATTAGTAACAGAACTTCAAAATTTACTTCACGCAATCAACCCATATGTTAGTGAACTGAAAAGTGCGTTTGAATTTGTAACATCTGCGAATAATAATCAGTATAATATTGTGATTCATGCTGATCGAACAGAAAATAATAAAGAGCACAGGGGTCGCTACAATGCACCGACAGCTAATGAGGTGGCAGTAGTTTTAGTTAACCAGGAATGCGATAAACTCGATATAATAATCCGTGCGAGGGATCATACGCTACATCGAATTGCAGAAACACATCGAGCGTATGATGCTTTACAGTACCCTTTAATGTTTTGCAGAGGAGAAGATGGTTATCATTTTACATTAAAATTAGTCGATCCTCAGACTGGGTTACAAACTACTAACTCGACAGTTACCACAACAATCATATACAAATATTCGCGTCCGAAGCCGCGGGTACCTGCTAGTTGTATTATAAATTGTCATGTATTGATAATAGAAATAATAGTTTGTATTGTTCGATAATATAAATCGATTTTACTTGGTTGCTGCAACGTCCTCCTCTCCTCTCGTCGCTCCCGTCCTGGCGTCCTCTTCTTCAGCGTCACTCCTTCCTGGTGTCCTCTTCGCCCTGTCGTCCTCTTCGTCTTGTCGTCCTTTTCTACAGCGTCACTCCTTCCTGGTGTCCTCTTCTACGGCAGGCGGCTCTAGCGGCGATATTTCAATGAGTCTCGTTGTTATTATGTTTGACTGCTAACATTAATTAGTTTCTTCATAAATTGTTCACTCACAATGATTATAAATTTCACTCGTACAGTTTATTATTAATTTACACTTTATATTTTCTTAATCTCAGGGTTAATATGGGTATTAATTAATGCGGTGCATTTAATGTACACCTTCCACGATATCTTGAAGTGTCTTTAAATTCCCTAAGTGGATATCTTAACTTACACGAAAACAGCACTATATTATATTATAATTTTTATCTAACTATTTTACCCACTCGGTTCTTAACGCTAAACTTCGTTAAGAATTACCAAGGTTTATTTTCTATATGATATTTCTATGTTCGTAAGAGAACAACTCTCTTCACCGGGCACAACTTCCCCTTGCAGATGCTAAAGCAGAACTGTGTCCATCCTAACTCTACAACGAATGAATCTTACTGAATTTAGTGTATTTTGATTGGCTAAGCCCAAGTCACATGATTGATGGAACAAACAGATATACGAATTTCCTGAAAAACGTTTTGTATAATTTAGCAAAGGCCTGCATGGAAATTATCTACAAATTTTATTACCCTATCATTGATAAGAGTTAAAATTGAGTTTTTCTTCACTTTAAAAAACCATATTTCTAAAATAGTTATGAACCTCAGAGTATACACAAATTGAAGCTATTTATCTAAATAATTCCTTGTCAAAATTTCACGTCAATCGGTTAACTACCACTGAAGCTATAGCGATCACACATTATCACACCCGCACACGCGCACTAATTCACTCAAAAATACATAACAATATAGAACACCTTTTGATGAAGAGTTTGGTATACCCTACATGCTTATCCATTTCTAAATACAAAATTTACGGCTAAAAGACAAAATATTACATAAAACAAATTTAAACAAGAAAATGCTCGTCATCCATGTGCTTTGATACAAACAGCATAGCTTATCATCCTGTGTTCCGTTGCAATATATATATATATAATGGGCGGCTGAAGCGTAGTCCTGGCCACACTGCCTTCCTTGTATGACGTACGGCTCACATTAGGCAGCCTACCCTGCCTACTCCTAAGCTACTTCGGTGGTATACATGGGAGCCATTATTTCGATGTTAGATTATTTTTACTTCCATATTCCTTAAGGAATGGAAGTATGGTGATGGCAAAAAAAATCGTGTTCGAGATTATTGCAGATTCTGATTCTACTACACTCAAAACATGAAAAAAAGTCGTTTTCCGGAAAGTGTCTGTGTGTGTGTCTGTCTGTCTGTCTGTGTGTCTGTCTGTAGATTTTTTTCTATGGCAAACGATAACTGCCGCAAATTCAAACAGAATCAAATAATTTTTTGCATACAGCCCTGATTTGTTTTTGGTGAAGATCGGTTGAGGGAAAGGGGTAGTTTACCTGCAACGGTTTTTTTTTTAGCAAGGGTAATTTTGTTTGTTTGGCAAACGATAACAGCCGCAAATTCAAACAGAATCAAATAATGTTTCACATACAGCCCTGAATTGTAGAGTTCTCAAGACCTGTTGATTTTGGTGAAGATCGGTTAAGGGAAAGGGGTAGTTTACCTGTAACGTTTTATGTTTTAACAAGGGTATTTCCTATGGCAAACGATAACAGCCGAAAATTCAAACAGAATCAAAAGATTATTTGCATACAGCCCTAAATTGTAGAGTTCTCAAGACCTATTGTTTTTGGTGAAGATCGGTTGAGGAAAATGGGTAGTTTACCTGCAACGTTTTTTTAACAAGGGTATTTTCTATGGCAAACGGTAACAGCCGCAAATTCAAACAGAATCAAATAATGTTTTGCATACAGCCCTGATTTGTAGAGTACTCAAGACCTATTGTTTTTGGTGAAGATCGGTTAAGGGGAAGGGATAGTTTACCTGCAACGTTTTTTTATCAAGCGTATTTTCTATGGCAAACGATAACAGCCGCAAATTCAAACAGAATCAAATAATGTTTTGCATACGTCCCTGAATTGTAGAGGTCTCAATGACTTTCGATTTTGGTGAAGATCGGTTAAGCGGAAGGGGTAGTTTACCTGCAACCTTTTACGTTTTAACAAGAGTAAAGTACTTGAAAATTTATTTAAACTTTTTGAAACAATGGCAATTGTTAAAAATAAAATAATTTTGTTGCCAGGCAATAAAATTATAATTTTTTCATTTTAATGTAATATAATATTTTTCATTTAATACAGCAATAAAAAGGCAGGTAAGACACAGCCTGGCTGTTTGGCTGAAAATGATTTTAAATATAAATCTTAGAATATGGAAGTCATGTATGGTTCTCCATACCGATATTTAATTATGGGAAAAGTTACAAAAATCCCGATTGCTCTACTATTTCTTTACTAATATAACAGTTGTAGAGCACACAATTGTAGAATAAACGCTAAAAATTCAAAGCACTTGGATTTGAATTACAATTTCTTTTAGTTTGACATTCTCCTGGAATTTTACAGTTTTTTCAAATTATTTATCTCTTTTTTAGGCCCTAAGCCCACTTTTGTCAATTCGTAAAACATGAAATTTTTAACATATAAAATTACTCATAGATTTTCAACTGGCTTTTCAAAAAATTAATACAAAATCAATTGATTGTTAAATAACTATTATGAATAACCCGCAAGTAGGAAAGAGTATTAATAAACATTGGTCAACATATGTCATATTAAGGAAGTAATTGTAAGTTGAACGAAATGATGGCGTTTTATTAAAAATATATACAGAAAGAAACATTATAAGTGCTGAAAATAGACGTTAGAGGCTTCAAAGTTATACGGTAATATGCAGACAGGCACGTAGACTAAAACACACGTATGTACACAGAAAATATGTGCAATAGAGTCTAAAGGAAAATATCTTAATAGCGGTCAGTCGGATTTTAATGCAATAAACGTTAAAGGAAATCTGGTTTAATTCTACGTTGCAGATGTGAAGCAACTACTTTTAACATTCATGTTGTTTATTTAATAACAGAAAAAGAAACAATTGTTCGGCGTTCGGGCGGGAAGCTCACGTTTGAAGAACTATTTTACAAAAACCGTAAAGTGAAGGGCCACCAAATTTTAATAGAATGGAGTTTGAACCTTCCTAAATATAATACCTTAATTTTAAAATTGTATTTTAATGTTTTAAGAAGTTAAACATTTCCTGAACCTTCTTTACCTCAGTTGTTAGACGTCCTAAAGACTCAGTTTGTCGGGAAGTGTTGGATTCGTTGTGTATCCGTCGTAATGTTTCAGTCATTATCTAAAACACTAAATTTTAAGCATATTTTATACTGATTTTTTTTGTATACACACTTTTACAATTTGTCAACGCAACGGAACGGACGGGAGGAGGACGCTGCGGAGGAATTGGCAACGCTGTAGGCTTGAAACAAAATTCGTCAAGCTCGTAAAGTTATGATTTCTACTCTAGTAATAATGTGATCGCTGCTACGACGATACTTACATACTCTGACGATACTGCAACTCTCTCTATAAAGGACGACCCAGCAGAAGCAAACATTTTATTATAGTCATCTCTATGACATTGAAATATCTGCGAAAAAGTGAAAAATTCAACTGAGCGAAACGAAATCAGCCCATACCGCTATCACAAAATGCCACGTACAACACCAGCTGTACGGATAAAGAACAATCCTATCCCGGCAGCCGAATGCGTTAAATACCTGGGCATCCACCTAAATAAAAACTCGCATGGCGCAAACATGATTTGATGAAGAGAACAAAATTAGACACCAACTTTTTCAAACAGTATTCGTTCCTGGGCATAAAGCGGTTACTATCAATAAAAAGGACAATAAGAAATAAGCTGCTGGTTTACAGCATAGTCTACAAGCTTACGGTTTGTAGAACTGCTCCAACTCCAACATCGCCACTGTCGAAAGGTTTACCTGCCTACAGCCAACGAAACTTTCATACAGTTCAGTGAAACCTAAGCCACGCAGCTAGAAGGGGACACAAATCCTCTAGCGATAAATATGCTACATAACAACCTGCAGGAAAGAAGATTAAAACTAACATTACCCTTGGAATTAATCTTTAGACATTAAAATTTTTAATGTATAGTATATAACATATTGTTAAATAATTGTACACCGAATTAGTCATTGGACTATTTCGATCTCATTACATCCAGTCAACAGTTATCCTTATTGTATTGTATTAAACAGATTATATAACTGAACATAACAAAATTAAACAACTGTTTGTCTCATTACCTTCTTAATACGCTCCAAGATTCGTATGAAATTTAAATTAAACTTACCTCTATATGATTTTCCTACTTATTTTCTTTCCATACTTTGTTGAATAAGAAATCTGATTTTCGAACGAGAGGGAATGAAAAATTGTATAAGACATTCTGTGTATATCCAAACTAGAGTTACAACAAAAGTACAGCACGGAAGGTGGTTTTCTCTTTTTTGATTTTTGAAAGGGAGAAATGGGCGGCAGTTTTTGAGAAGCCGCCGACGTTGAATGACTACAAAGATTAACATGGAAAATTACAATTTCCATACCAGTGTAAACGATTCTTCCCGAAGAGGTAGAACGGGAGGCTATTTGACATCCGGGTCAGGTACTTCGTATTTGGCAATGTCGGATCCGGGTCTCTGACTACGAACGTCTAGAACGCAACTAGCTATTGCGTGTTTGATGTGGTGGCTTTGACACGGTAAAATGTAGTCTCAATAAACTGATTTTATTATACCGTGTTTATTGTATACGTGAATTCACGTTAGGAATGTTAATTAATGCTTCTTCCTAAACATGTCGCTTCTCGCGACTTACTGCGCAGATTTCGTAAGTGCTTAGTACGTTTATTACGGCATGATTTTTACTGCTGACTTTTTCACATACTAATTTATTTGCTGCTTTTTTATAAATGATCTTTGATCTCAAGCAAAAATAATATATTCAAAACTTTACGAGGTAATAAATAACTTGTTCAGTGTGGAGCAATTCCACGTGTGTTCAGGATGGATTTCGTAATTCCACGAATTGTAACTAATGCGCTCTATGTGTTCAATTCGCATTTTTTTTCTGAAAATGATTTACACACCAACTTCATACTCCTACAATTTATTAAATTTGATTTCGCAAAATTTATCTGTTTCTTCAACGATATGTTAAAATTGTAAGTCATTTTCTAAGCCATGGACACTTTGACAATCAAATCATCAGGCAACGGAATCGTATTTTCCAATCTAGGTAATGAGAAAATCAGTTCATGATGTACCTTATGTTGGTGATATAGCGATAAAAACAAGAGACAAGGCGCATGAATGCACCATTCAATGAAATTGCTCAGGAGGCTAGAAATACAAGGTTGCTGGAAATAAATGACAAGATACAGGTAACGATGAATAACAGAGGAAAGAGTACAAAGCGAGGAAAGCGGAGGTTGGGGGCATTAGACATTGAAGAGATGGACAACTGTAGATATTCAGGTGCGATAGTTGGTGGAAGGAATAAAAGGAGCAGGGAGATCGACTAACGAATTGCAGTAGGACACAAAGCCTACTTGGATTTGAAAACCAAGTAGGAGGCAAAGATTGCCAAGGTGCAGTTAGGTAGGTCGTGACATACTCAGCTGAGACGGTGTGTCTTACAAACGGATACGAACAGAAATTAAAAAGGTTTGAAATGAAGACAATTAAAAGAATATATAGTATAGACAAAGAAAAAGGGAAAGGAAGTGTGATGACTACGGAAATAGACTAATTACGAAAAGATGAAAACATAGTAAGGCGCTAAGAAAAAGGTGATTTGGGCACATCCGTAGAAGACATCGAGAGAACCAAATTATGGAAAACATAAAGAAGCTGGAAATAGAATACTGGAGAGACAAATATCAGGATAGTACGAAATGAAATATAGTTTGCTGAACGCAAAAGCACAGACTAATCTACAAAGAAGGAAGACGGATACAAAAAATGCAAACTGATCCCATGCAAAAAATGAATCTGAAAAGCTCTTGAAGATCGGCTACAGCTCTGGAGTATAAAGCTTATTGTATTGTATGTTATGTGGGAACCAGTTGCACATTGAATACATAATCATCATCATTAGCAAATCTCTGATACTGCTGAGTAAATGCCTACCACTGCTATCATTCTCCAGTGACACTCTCAAGCGAAAATCTCCAATTCATCAATTCATTGTACAATAGTACTCGTCCAAGTCATCATTTCATCTATAAAGGGCCGTCTCGTAGTTCCAATACATTTCCCGGTTTACAGTCTACCAATCGTACCATCATGTCGCTTGGTCAAATATCCCACAACACTTTTCCTTTTACAATATTGTAACGTAACAGAGTTGAGGTTCCCGACGTTACATAAAAAACTGTGTAAACATGATTTAAAACAATGCCCAAAGCATGTTATAATTAAATACAAGAGGGCCCATCTCACCTGAACAATGCAGTAAAGGTACCTAGTAAGGTTACTAAGTAATAAAACATCAAAAGTGTACCTAAATCTAAAATATGTAATGAGTAGTATGAGATGTAAAACATAAACATTGTGTCTAGTGAGATGAGTTTAATGTGTAGGAGCTGAGTATAACATACTGTTCAATTAATATTTAATGTGTTATAAAATGTACTTGGTGTTGTACTGTAGCATGATATAGTGTTTACAGGATATTTATTTTATGTTTTGTGGGTAGTAAGTGTGGAGCTGTTGCTTTAAGGAAGTACTAAGTCATAGGTACTCATTTTATTCATGTTTTATTCATTAAATAAATGTTTTAAATATTTAAATACAAGTACAGTTATTAGGTATGATATTATGTTAAATGTATTTACTTTAATTGATTAATGAAGATGTCTAAAATAATATTTCTAAACTTGGCCAGGAAGGCAATAAGTGTTAATAAGTTGGCAAGTAGTTCTTATAATTATGTAAAAAAAACCAATGAAGGGTTCAATTATGAACTAAATAATATAATGAATTGAAACCAGGAAATTAAAATTGATATAAGTGGCCATAAGCCAGTGACTATTTGTACAGTAGGTCAGGTAAACGAAAATTAAGTTAAAAACAAAACAAAATTATAACAGGTGTAATAAAACCAATAGGCCTAAATCTAATATTTGGAAAAGGAAATTAATACCTTTTTAATAAGTCCAGTCATATGAAATTGTAGTAAAATGTATATGGTTTAATAAGGCAGATTAAGTGAGAATTTTATGTTATTTGGTGTAATTCCAAGCATGGAGTATTTTATTAAATAAGAGTAGTAATATTTTCTAATTCTGGCTCTAGGATATCACAAATTATCCAATGACAGAAAGTAATGGTTGTTAGGGTAACTAAAATGCAAGAAATTTTGTTGATTTCAACATTCGATTGTTATATGCTAATGGGTGAAGTTGAATTAATACAAATCCAGGAAAGAATTTATAAAAAACCTTAACATTCGATTGTTATATGCTAATGGGTGAAGTTGAATTAATACAAATCCAGGAAAGAATTTATAAAAAACCTTAACATTCGATTGTTATATGCTATTGGGATCAGTTGAGTAGACAAATTTAAACATAAAAAAAAATAAAATAAAAATGAATCAACCGTAATAAATCCAATGTATTAAAGCCAATCCATTAAAATAGAACTGAGTAATAATTACTGAACTAGATTTCAGGAAAAATAAGTCTACATATCATCAAAGTTGCAATTAATAAATCCTCCTTCAAACTAATTCCATTGAAGGAATGATGATGAACCCGAGTTACAATTAAATCAAGATCCTTCTTGAATGGACAAGAAGTCAAAATTAAAGCAAATATAAACCAAACACACACAAAGGACCTTTGGTATTGAAGTAATAAACCTCACTTTCAAGAGATTGAAGAAATCGTAATACTACACCAATTCCACTGGGACCGGCAACCACTAGGATCGCGAAGAAGAACGAAGAACAGAAGAACTCCTGTTACACTCCGGGACATCGCCTTTCAACCTTTATTGATAATCTGGACACATTTTTTGGTCAAAAGTAACCTCATCCGTACATCTTTAAGCGGTTATAAACAGACACAGCTATCTTGAGTACAGCATTGTACGGTAACAAACCAGCTTATATTTAATTTTATACATTAAGAATTAATAACAATTTGTAATACTTAGTAACCTTAATTTTGCATTACCTGGCCTTACTAATCGTTAAAAGAATCACATGTACCCTGGGATAAGAGATAAAACGAAAATTATATTTAAATTGTATTATACAGCACTAGTCCACTAACCAATCGATTCAGCATTGTACGATCGATATTACGATCCGGTAATCTATGAAGACAACTGTTGGAATTTAAAAAATAATATAATAAAGAATCCTTCTTGTATGTGATGATGTTCTGTGTTATTGTAGAATAGTTGTTGTATTTTGATTGGGGATTAATTTACAGAGAAAGAAGGTGATAAAACCATCAAGTGAAGCAAACTAACCTATAAGCACGAGTCAATTACTAATAACAGCGCTCGTTGCAGACAGCTGGTTAATACGGGAGAGTGCAGAACTAACGTATTCTCTTCGCCAACTTTGAGTCAATTTAAATAATACAGACCGAATAGGGTTGGAGATAATTACCGAATTATTAACTATAATACCCGTAATATAGCGTTATTCTCTGGTGAAACACTTAGTAATTGATTAACACAGGGCTATGTTCAACATACGAGTTGCAGCAACCATATAATAAATAATTGTTTTCTTTTTATAAATTAATATTGATTTGCAGGAGCTCTCATCTGCAACAACATAATAAACATTTTCCTTATAAACAGAGTTTCTTTACAAATTGGCGCATACCAACGTGGAGCTTGATTAAACCCTAAACCAGATTAACTTTAGTGCTTTACAAATTGACGCATCCAAAGTGGGGCTTAACGTTGATACACAGGAGTCACTCATATAAGTAAATAAACCAATAAGATTTAGTTTCTTTACAATATACATATGATATGATCCATTCTAGTTGGAAAATTAATATATAAAAACGTATTTTTTTTTACGTACGCTTTCAAAGTAAAACTGTTCAAACGCTTGACTATAATACAAAATGAAAAATATTACGTACATTGAAAATAATAAATGAAAATATATTTTTAAACTGTCTTAGTCTAATCTAAAAACTACCGAAGACAAATTTTTAATTCTTGGATTTCTTGTCCACGACTTGTCCCGGTATCACGGACTTTTCTGACACGGAATACTAATATTTTAGATATAATTTTTTAAATGCTTCCTAGTTATTCAGATTGTTACATCAACCGGTTTTATTTTTTACTGATTAACTAAAATTGTTCATCTGATAAAGCTGAACAAAAATTTCGCAATGAGAACTGTTTGAAACAACGGTTGACCAGCATTTTAGAAAATCAAAGAGTAACTTTTAATTATTGACCTACATACTGCCTCAACCAAAAAGATAACGGTTGGAAGCGGTTGTAATAATGTGTTCTTCAAACTGCGACATTATCCCGAGACTGTTTCTGTACACCACTCTGATTGTCCCGTTAGTAAATGTCATTGTGATGTTCAGTCCACGTGGACGAGGCATTGCTCAGCTTATCACAATGATGCCCATCCGTCGTGTCGTCGTCATTCTGGTGTCACTACAGGACTTTAAGTGAGTGATGTGCAGAAACATGTAACAACGCAACTACATGGGTATCAAGTCGCTTTGATACGTTAACTACTAAAACAAAGCAGTATTATCTACTGCTCCTTCGTCATCACATCGGGTCGGAACCCACATCTGAAGCGTTCATTCCATGGTGCTACAGTCCTCGGCCTCCGCAACAACGGTTTCCCGCTCTTCCCTGTCTTGTTCCCATTGTCTCCACCTTGTAACTCCCACTTGTCTGAGGTCGCCCTCCACCTTATGTCTCCACCTTATCGTGGCCTTCCTTTCAGGCGTCTCCCACCACTTTGCTCATCAAAATCCTTTTTGGAGGCTTTTCCGTCCTCCATCCTTTGAACATACCTAAACCACTAATCCTATTTAATTCGACATTTCCCACCAAGTTTTAGTCAGTATATAGATTTATTAATTCTTGGTTGGTCCTAATCCCCAGTTGCCCCCTTCTTTACTAGTCCATAGATTTATCGTCCAATTTTATATTCCCAACCATCAATTATTCTTTCTGCTTTGCTAGACATTGCCCGTGTCTCCGAGCGATACATACCAACTGGCTTCAGGATTGTTTTGCAAACTATTTCTTTTATTTTTCTTGAGAGATATTTATTCCTGAGAAGAGGTTGTAAAGCATAATAACTACTATTATCTACCAAAATCCTAGCATTTGTATCTTTCACTATTTAATTTTGTACAGTTATTATCAACCCAAAATAATTTAACTCCTGTGGTCCATCAAAAATAAACTTATTTTTTTATTACGTAATTGTTCTAGAGGATAACTATCCTTTACTTTGTCCTCATATACTTTGTTTTTCAGCAACTCGTTTCAGTTCCCAAACTTTTCGAGCGTGTACCGATTTTTGTGTCACTGACTAAAGACCGATTTCTTTGAAATCGTTTTGTTCTATTCATCTCCATTGAGCATTAACTGTGTTGCTGAGTAGGTTTCAGCGTTAACTGTACTCAGGCCAATCGCCGCGCTGATCAGTTATGAAGGTTATTCCACCTGTTTTACTCAAACTTGTTATGGGTAAAAACTCCAGTCAGTTACCATTCCAAAAAATTTGTTTTACTAACTCTTGTTATACTGTAAGTCAAAATGTTCTGTCAGTGAAACGTAACGACCAATTTATACGTATTTCGATGCCTTCCCTGTGGCGCCTTTCTACTCGTTTCTTCAAACCTCGTCAAGATGTTATAAAAAATAATCATTGTAATATAATACGATATGACCTTATGCGGATTACGAACGGATAAAGACAAATTATCCGTGATTTAAAATACCACTTAGGAGACGTTGCAAAATACTTTCGTTTCGATTCCTGTTATCGCATCACTCGCTTAACTAAACCTTGACTTTTTACACCCACACGATTTAAAATGCTAATCTCTACAAACTCCACATGAATAGGCCTACATTTCAATATAATTATTTCAACAAGATATTTCATGAAATATGCCTAAATGAATAAGTTTTTGTTATTGATGACGTCAGGAATGCTTGATAATGTTTATCAGGAAACAGAATCCAACACAATACGGTGTAATAGTCATAAAATAATCAGCTAAAACGGGAATTGTTTTCTGTGATTTATCGTTGACAGAGTATTGAAAGGGACCTGGCGGATTTCTCTTAAACAGCTTAACAGACAACCGTGATATGAAGCGAGTGCGTTGGATTAAACAGCGCGTACAGCCAAGAAACTGGACTAATCATATTCTGAGAGTAAATGATTAGTACAATTGTACATCTTCAGTTCACCAAAATATACAACCACAATTAAACGTCAAAAATATCCGTGATGCAGTTCTGTCGTGAACTCTATTCTCGTCTGCTCTATAAATGGCACTTGTGTAAACGTGCCTCGTGTTGCGTTCCTTGAGCTAAATTTTCCAGTAATTAAGCGAGTTGTTAGGCTCTGACGATCAACACAGATTTCACTGCCGATTGTGAATCGATTGAACTCACTTGCTACCCATTAGAATACCTTCAATCATCGTTGGTGTCAGCATCAAAACTTTTTCTTTTTTGAACTGTTCTGATTCTAGATTAAATCTGGACTGTCTCTCGCCTGCCTAGTATCCCATTATCACATTTCCGGTGTAGATGACTTCACTATCTTCTGCCGTGTTGTTCATTGCGATTCCCATTCTTACTCGGTCTTCAGGGTGCTGTATACTAATATTTTGAAGACTACGTTCTTTCTAAACCTACTGCAGTAGTAGTGTCATTCGCTTTTCTCTTTCCTTTTCCTACTGACTTCCTACTTTCGTAAATTCTACCTGAACCTGCTTAAGAAAATCTACCTGTCATGTGTTAGTCATTACATGGTAGTGCATTAAACGACATTTTTCACTTTCTAACATCAGCTGATAAGAAATAGTGTTCTCTGTAGAAAAATAATTTATTATAATCATGACAGTTCAGACTTATGTCATGTAGACTTATGTTGCTACATTTAGCGTGGAACGTGTGCTACTTTCAGAACGGGGATTTGCAAAATAACTTCACAGAGGTATGGACATGGTACACAGATCACTGCAAAACAAAACTACTCGAGAAACTAATCGTATTTTCTATAAGTAATTGGTGTTTCAAATCCGATACACGAAATTAGAAACAGGGTTCTCGAGGAAAGAAGTGGCGGAAATCTAATTTTTGAGTAAAGGGAATGACAAATTTCCAACAGGGCTACCAACACAGAGGTCAAAGATTCGACAAAAAACTAATTATTTTTACACAAAACGAACGTAGAAAGGAACACAGAACAAGCAAAAAGAACATCTCTGAAGATAGAAGATTATCTGAGACTGGTTTTCATTTTAAAATTCCAAAGTAAAAAGAGTTTAGGAGAACATATAAAACACGGCCAATGTTGCATACATCTAAACCATGCAGGAGAAATAAGAAAAAAATATTAAACAATCGAAATTATACGAGTTTTGTTTGAAGTGTTTTCGTATATCTAACAGGAAACAGAAGCGTATCTAAGGACACTCGCTTCCCCTCCCTCCTAAAATGAATTCACGACAAAAGCGCCCAGCGACATAAGCGCACATGCTGAAATTTGCGACATAAGCGCCCAAACTACCCCTCCCTGCCTCTAGCTACCTGCGGTCAACACCCTCGCTGAAAAACAATGAAGTGGGAATCCCGAAGCTCCAACCCCCTACCTCGCCGACACTTGCCACTGTTGCTTTAGTTTTTCGTTTATTAAGACGTGTGTGCTGGTGCGGTGTGTGCTACATAATTTTGCTGGCTGGTGAAATGGAACTTACGACGACAAATAAGGGTAAGCCGTGCGCGCTGTACGGAGGCTACTCGTATGTCTTAAAGCGGCAGAATGTGGAAGGGGCAATATTCTGGAGGTGTTCAAGAGAGAGGTCTACAAGATGCCGAGGACTTATGAAGAGTAAGTCTGGCGAAGTTTTGAGTACTAGTGAACATCAATTTGGCGCTCCAGACGAAGCACGACTGGAAGTCAAAAAATCACTTCAAAAAGCAAAAAAGCGTGCCCGTGAAGAGGAAACGCAAATCTCGAGAATCTACAATCAAGAGTTGGGTGAACTTCACAACAAAGATTTCGATTTTGTCACAGAGATTCCAGCTCAGGCCACGACTAAAAGAACTCTCCAACGACAGAGATGTAAATCACAAGGGAATCAAACAGAGCCCGAGAATCGTGAAGACGTAGTTCTTGACGAAGATTTGTTGAAGATGAATGATGGTAGCAGCTTTCTACTGGCGGATGACAACTCACTCGGTGAAAGAATATTGATTTTTAGTGGAAATATAGGAAGAGAGGGGCTAAACAATTGTGAAGATTTTTTAATGGACGGAACTTTTAAAAGCTCCAGCAAACAGTTTTCGCAGATTTACTCTATCCATGCAGATTTTGGAAGCTCAGAAGAAGAAACAAATATATACCCCGTGGCTTTTGCATTGTTACCAGACAAGAAGAAAGAAACATACGTCAAGCTCTTTCGACTAATTATTCAAGCTATACCTAACTGGAAACCGAAAAAAGTCAATGTAGATTTTGAAGCAGCGGCTATAATGGCATTGCAAGAGGTTTTCCCAGCTGCACAAATTCAAGGTTGTTATTTCCACCTGAAAAAGTGTCTATGGAGGAAGGTGCAAGAGTTAGGTCTTACGCGGGACTACAAAGAAAATGAGGAAGTTCGAACTGTGATAAAAGTGTGTGCATCTCTCGCGTTTCTCAAGCCTGAGGATATCGTCGATGGCTGGTTAGAGATTTACTCCCAGAACCCTGGAAATCCAAAACTTATAGAATTTTTTGACTATTTTACCGAAAGATGGTTGGAAAATGAGCAGATCAGCATACAACTATGGAACTGTTACAAGAGACGTCACCGGACCACAAACGCAGTTGAAGGATGGAACAATAAAGTGAACAGCACGTTTCAAAAGCCACGTCCTAGAGTTAAAGATTTGGTCCAAACTTTGAAAACGGAGGCCGAAAACTCAGCTGTGATCTACATGAGAATGCAATTGAACCTGGATGGAAAGCGAAGAAAACTGAAATATAAGAAACTGGACAAGAGCATCGAAAAAACAATCAAGCTGTATGAAGAAACTGGCAATATAAGGCAATGTCTTCGCACGCTCTCTTACCTTCAAAAGTTGGAGTAAACTTATAAAAAACCGAAATGACGAAGCTTTCTTCAAGGTGATTTTAAAAAAGCTAAAAACTTATAAAAAACCAAAAATTACAAAACTACAAAAAAAGATGTACAAAATGACGAAGCTTTCTTCAAGCTGATTTTAAAAAAGCTAAAAACTTATAAAAAACCAAAAATTACAAAATTACAAAAAAAAAGATGTACAAAATGACGAAGCTTTCTTCGAGCTGATTTTAAACACGCCTAAGTGAAAGAAATCATAATACATTGGTTTCTCTCATTTAGCCAGTCCAAAGCCTGGATAAAGTGTGATGGAAATCAGTAATCATTATTAAAATACTAAATGTTCGTTTTTCCTAAATATGCAGCCTCACCCATTCACTCGCACCCCTTTCAACCACTATCAGTTGTGAGCTTATGTCGCTGGGCGCTTATGTCGCTGGCCGCTTTTGTCGCGACACCCCTAAAATAGCTCCTCCCATTTTCCATCTCTAGCTCTAATAATTGAGCCATGTAATACCTACATTTTTTATTTAAAAAATGGAATTTCCACCATTTCAATTCCTGACATTGGATGTTACATTTAAACAGTTGAATTTATTGCACAAAAAATATAGTTTTAAATGAATAGTTTAACATTTTGTAGGCCCTTTTTTTAACACCCCCCGCATCCAGAGCGCCTTAATCACGCAGCTGCACCTTCAAGCTAGTCAAAGCAGATACCGCTATAGGCCAATGACGGCTTGAAACATGGCAGTGTTTTCTGTAAAACAGACAATCCGAATATAGACAGAACTATTCATTTTAATTTTTTTGGTAATATTCAATTAATTTTTATATTGTATAAATCTTTAATTGAAAATAGGAAAAAATTTAATGAATGGTATAAATTAATATGTATAAATTGTTAGAATATGGATTTAGCTGTTTCTTCGCTCTCCCTAAATAATAAAACATTCCCGACTAAATCAATTTCATCATACGCCGTAGATACGTTCTCGAAACTACCGTATATCGAAATTTTCCTGTGTCAAACTGAATACTGAATTACCTTCTCGAGTTTGCTCGTGAAGTATTGGCTCTAAAACATACAGATTCCACGAGTTTGCATAATACATCTAACTAAAAAAACCATTATTATTTCCTACTCTGGAACAATAAAGTCAACTTTATTTTTATCTTCCCCTACATTTTCACGTTTAGTCATCCTTGGCTTTTCCGCGTTTTATTGTCGTAACCACTTTCTTTTTTTCACGTAGCCTGTAGTCTTAAAACATACGTATGCCATAATTCCTGCAATCTATTTTGTATTGTTTCTTTTATGAATTTGCTAACTGCTATAATTTTTTTTATTGTTCGACTAAGCTTTTCGTCATTACTGACATCTTCAGGTCTTAAACAACGACCTGAACAACGACAATATTTTGTATTGATTGTTACTTATTTGCAAGCTCTTTAACATCCAACACCTCTCGTAAATAATCGTTGGAAATCCGTCCTGACCTGCACTCCTTGACACCGCCTAAAGGAATTTATTTTTGGCCCTGCAAGTGTCTTAAATTCGTTTGCCTTGATAGCCCAGAATGAAAGCTAACCCGTTTTTTGGGGGAATCTCCTTGGCTCACGTGTTTTACATTGCACATTGCACATTGCAGAGTCCACAATATTGCACATAGTTTTGCAATAATAAGACCAGAGGTACGGTATAAGTCTATAACATATAAGTTTCGTTTACTTCAAGTCCTTTACCAGCCACGGTATTAATTTTCCACTGTATCAAATTTAACGTATACTCAAGGCAGAAGTTGGGGGGGGGGGGGGTTCTAAGCAGAAAATCGTGACAGCATTAACCAATGACTGGGTGTCTTGTTTATAACACCTTTGATAATTATATCATCATCACGGATTGGTTTACAGCGTTTTACTATTTCCAGTCTCCTGTCTTTATTGCCCATACTACACGTCATAGTCAAAGTCTCTCTGAATCTGTCTTGTGTAAAGTCTCCTCTCCTGATCCGCCTAGTCTCAGCTGAAGTGTTGGACTTATCCGTACTTATGTAACCGCTTATGTTTAATTGATCGTATGTGACTGTGTAATTTCCATAGTTTTTTCGAAGGTTTGTTATACTTTTCATCTGGATCTTCCGGCTGCTTGCTTCCAAAATTCTATTTGGCTCGCCCGTATGTTAGTTTTTCCAATGGTCATATTCAATGGCCATATTCCAACAAAATAAAAACAAGATTTACTCTGCCATCTTAGAAAGCGTAATATGGCAGTACCTGTGCCTGTAAAACTTTGAAGATAATACAAAGAAACTCCTGAAGGCTCCTTAGCTGTGGAAATGGACATCTGGAGAAGGTCTAGTGGGGTGTCCAGCCTTTCCAACGCATTAGAAACGAGAATATCAGGAGGCACTGTATGTTGACAAGACAAATTTATACACAATAAATGTGGTACAGACATGTGGAACGACTGCTTGATCGTTGTCCCAGAAAGGTGCTATGCAGGGTTCTACATGGAAACTGGGTAGACCGTGGAAAGAAGACATGCTCGATAAGGCGGGTAAAAGAGACTTTCAAAGTGGCGATTGCTGCGAGAGACGCAGATGTTGCAGAAGTAGCTGGATGGATATTCCAAACTGTTGGTTATTATATTTAATAGATGTACATTTAATTTAACTTTATGAGTTATTACTCATAAAATACTATCAGTAGACCAATAGCTATTTTTGCCATTCATTTTCTTCTTTGACTGCAGCACGTTCCCCCCTGTGAAACAATCATCTCCATATACAAAATATAGTAAGTATACTAAGTCTTATCTTCTTCGTGTTGATTTCTCTTTACTCAATACTCCAGAATTAAGAATTTTTCCTGTACTCTTGTTGTTCAAGTTATCATAATCGTGAGCAAAACAAGTTCGTATAAATGGTATCGACGAGGAGTAGGCTATTCCCATAGTTTCAAATTTTTCCTTCCAGGTTTTCAAAAATATATTTTAATCTTTTATATAGGCTATATTAATATATATTATATTAATATTAATATATATTATGTTAATATCAATATATATTAAATATATTTTAATATATTTTAAATTATATTTTAATCTTTTAAAAAATATATTTTATAGAGAATCGGTAATATATGAGATAATATACAACTTCCTACAACACGCTGGTTTTACGCTTATCATGAATTACTTTTTTACCTTAACTACAAATAACAGTGTATGTAGCTATAGTAAGAGTATCCTCCCTCTCTGTGTGTCTCTTATCTTTTCGTAATTTCTAACACTCCTTTCCTTGTCTGTCACCTCTCTCTCTCTCTCTCTCTCTCTCTCTCTCTCTCTCTCTCTCTCTCTCTCTCTCTCTCTCTCTCTCTCTCTCTCTTCCTCTCCCTATTATTCCTTTCTTCTTCTTCATTGTCTATACTTACGCGAGCATCGATGTAATAACACAACCAAACGAAAGTACAAGAAAAGGCC
Source organism: Magicicada septendecula (assembly GCA_034769895.1). Lineage (NCBI taxonomy): Eukaryota > Metazoa > Arthropoda > Insecta > Hemiptera > Cicadidae > Magicicada > Magicicada septendecula. The sequence goes on from CM068372.1 coordinate 334,473,266, forward strand.
ATTACATAATTGCCACTACTTAGGTCTATAGAGGCTACTAAAGGACGAACAACGTTTGTAATGCACGTTACACAGAACGTTGTGAAAACGTACGTTGCAGAAACATGTTTCACATAGACAGACATATTCAGCGGTATTTCTCTTACATCACCGCCTGGCCTTATGATGTAAACGCGAAGCGACTGCTTAAATAATAATGACGATACCCAACTGCGCACTATAATACTGGAAGAAAGTGAATGTGCGTCCTTGCGTGGCCTTGACACGCACACAGACTCACTTTCTCTCTCACTTCGTCAGCGTTGTCCCCTTCTCTTTCTCTTTTATCATTTTGCCTTCTTTTCATTATTTCTTTCCCCTTTTACTTTTACTTTAATTTCTTCAACGTTTCCGAATGATTCAAATACCTTTTAAATTTTGTGTTTTCTATTTCTGCACAGCTGTAGGCCTACATGACTGAATGGCATCCACATTTATGCATGCAAATGGTCTCACCCCTTTCCATTCGCGACCTGTTTCCGTCATCTTCTTCTCTTGCCCTTCTTCTTCCCATCCTGAAATACCTAAGAATCAACATAAATATTCACTATCCACGAAGTTTTTGGTCTTCTCCTAATAACACAGTTTACTTTATATGTTTATAACATCAATCTTTAGTCCTCTATATTTTTCTTTGATCGTTGCCTCGTATCCTGTGTCTGACGACTGTAGTTCCATAACGGTCTGGGTTTTAAGACTCACCACATCACGCTGCATAATTATACAGATTCAGTCTTTTTTGTTTTTGAACTACTCATTTCTTTATACGCACTTCTTTATACAAGAAGAGATATGTTATTATCTTTGAAGTCGGAACAGGCACTTTGCCTGAACCCTCGATGTGCAGAACAAGAATAATGAGTATTTTTTGTTAATGGTACCGAAAGACGTTATCAGACTTTGAACATCCAAACGCTGCAGTTTGTTTAATAATATTACTAAGTACAAGATGGTCGATAATAATAATTATCATTACATTTCACCCGTAGATTGTTTTACTTAAAAACTAACGCGTTTTATTACAAAACTGCCAGAAATTTATCACCATCACATCTCTATAATCACCCCTTTGCGTGTACTAATGCTTCACATTAGCCTTCTCTAATGGTTTCTATTCTGGTTGAGTTTGTGCTGTTTGGTGCCATAAGATGGTAATCATTTAATATCGTTTCTGGCAACGTGCCCTGGACCTATCTCATTTAATATGTTCTATACGGTCGTATATTGTCTTGTGTGTTATATTATGTTCATAGCACTCGTCAGAGATTTAAAGCAGTCATTTATTAGGTTTCATACTAGTTGTTGAACTAGAAAAAAACATGTTTTTTGTTATTGGCAGTTGTAAGCAGAATACTATACCTAACGAGGGATTACTAATAAAGCTACACAAACAAAACTCTATACTAATGCATAAGAAGAAAAGCATTTTACTCAGTTTTTAAGAAAAATGAAAATTGAATCGCCTGCTTTGACTGACGGTGACACGTGAATAACAACTTTTGTAATTTCATATGTCATACGTTTCTTTTAATTCGTCACTTTTCACTGTCAGTATCAATGTTGTGCATTCGTTCAGCTAAAAGTTACCGAAGCAAGCAACAAAGGAATAATATTATTTAGTGTCTCACATATAAGGAATAAATGTTACAAGTACGATTTCAAGGCACACAAATAATTTATAAATTTTCAAGATTTGAAGTAGAAAGAGATTTGCTAAATGTTTCTTGGGAGTGTGGTTTGATACAGAGTGAAAGATGAACCATCAAAAAAAAAAGAAAGGTACCTAGAGAGCTTCGAAATCTGGTTGTACCGAAGAATGATTAAGTTGAAATGGACTGATAGAGTGAGAAATGGTGACGTACTGACGAAAGTAGGAGAGGAAATAAAACTGCTGGAAGTAGTAAGAAAGAGACAAACATCTTGGTCGCTGCATGCATTGCGTATAAACTGTCTGCAGCTGAGTGTCATAGAAGAAGGAGAGGTAAGGAAAAGAAAGAAGATTGGAACGCTTGATGACGTCACAAACGGAAGATGCACCGTACACAGTTTTACTAAAGAAGAACAGATGTTCAAAAAACATTTTATGTGCCTGTATTTAGCAGATTTGTGTAATTGGCTTAATAACGTCCGCGACAAGTTTAACACAATTAGCACTGTGTCGTGGGTCGGACAGAAGCTGAGGACCATCAATTATCCTGACGTGATGCACTGTCTCGGCTACTTCACTATTTAAATTTTCATTAAATACGAAGTTATCAATTGTGTCAAGTGACAGGCGTTGTCTGTTAACAGCTTAATTGCTTATTAATTAGTGAAACGGGTAACAGTAGACGCACGTGTTGAGTTCAGGCCTTGGGAGCTGGCAGCTGCACCACGCGCTGTTTGCAGTTTGCACGTGACGATAATTATGTGTGTGTGTGTGTGTGTGTGTGTGTGTGTGTGTGTGAGAGAGAGAGAGAGAGAGAGAGAGAGAGAGAGAGAGAGAGAGAGAGAGAGAGAGAGAGAGAGAGAGAGAGAGAGAGAGAGAGAGAGAGAGAGAGAGAGAATAAAGGCGGTTGGACTTGCAGTATAAAATATTTAACATGCATATGCATAAGGAAGGCAAGATTTTTAGTTACTACTTGCTAATAATAATTAGCTATCATTTTAGTTTACTCCAATTTATCAATCATACGTAACAGTAAACACTAAACCATGTTTATCGTTCCAAACAGCACTGTGTGACAACACAATCACATAACTAAAGTAGAAGAACCGGTAAAAAGTTGTCCTGGTTAATGAAAAGAAGTTCCTCTGTATAACACTTGGCAATAAATCTGTCTCGTGTAAACAGATTTTAAAACCTGACTGGGCGTGTGGGATCCAACTTTGGATTTGTAACAAAACGAGCAAAACGCGTATTAATATAACTCAACTTTTCCAAAATAAAGTACGAGTAGCGTCACTAATGCGTTTAGTTCGTCACAAACATCCACAGGAAGCTGGACATAGGATTTTCAGAGCTTTGTACGGAAAAATACGGTAAGACTAACTATAACACTTTAAAACAATGAAGCCATCTCCTAGTCATCGTGGGCATGGTGGGAAGAGTCAACAGAAGAAAATCCTCCGAAACAATTTAAAAGTGTAAAGCTTTAAGGTTCAAATAACATAGCAGTGCTGTTTAGTGGGCAGTATAAATGTGTATTTAATATTTATAAAGGAAGCAAAAACATAGTCTGCTACTAAGAAACTGTTAGATGAAAGTTTATGGTGCTTTTATAAATTTGTAATGATCGAAATTTTAAAAAAATTTTAATTCCTCGATCAAGTGACACGTTCCCACACTCAAGTCGACGGACACAAGCCCAGGTCGTAAATAATGACGAATCGAGGGCACGTCAAACCCGACGACAGAGCGAAGACAAAGAAAAAATGTCTGAGCACTGCACACAATGAGTATTTCAAGGCGTCACTGACAGCTAGCCGTTTGTCAAAATTTACAGCACCCAACAATCTGAAACAAAGACTTCGTCCAGCTGCCGAGTTACACGGAATCGAGATGGAACGCCTGCTGTGGAAGCAAAGTGTAACTGCTCAATTATGAAAGGCTTTACTATGTTACAAAGGAAGTACAGAGCAATTTTAACGGAGAGATAGACAATAGACGTAACTCAGTGAATACTGCCAGTGTACCCTGCACAGCGTGAAAACACATTCTTGACAGTTTACTGAAATTTACGACTGAAAAGTAGAATTTCACCGAAATGAAGACAACGAAGGGTTGATAATCGGCGGAACGAACGTCGTGGAACTTAGACAATTAACCAAGACCTGGAGTCTGTTAACAAAAGCTCAGTCAGAACCTTAGGGAAAGTCTAAACAAAGGATAACAGAAGGCCATGAAATTGTCCTAATTTCTTAGAATCTGTGCTACGCTCGTCACATGAAACACTCCGGGGATGACGACGACCAACCAGCATCAAGCATCTTCTAAGAGAGCTCGTGGAGAGAGTAGGAAGGGTTCGGCCGACGAATCGTGAAACAGAGGATGAGATCTACAGAAGGGTAGGAATTTGTACGACCAATCAAGAGTTCGAGAAGGCGTAGAGATCGAAACTTAGACTTATGGGTAAGATGTTCCAATAAAACTGTTTGGCGAAGACGCGGAGCAGGCAGTCAAGTAGTTAATCGAGAGTCAGTAATTTTCAATCGGGCAGTCAAGTAGTTAATCGAGAGTCAGTAATTTTCAATCAGGCAGTCAAGTAGTTAATCGAGAGTCAGTAATTTTCAATCGGATAGTCAAGTATTCAATCGAGTAGTCAAGTCGTTCAATCGAACAGTTAGTCGCAGTTAACAGTCAGTCGGTAGTCAAGAGTATGTAGTTAATAGTAGCAGTTGGTAGTCGCAATTAATAGTCAGAAGTTAGTGCGTACGATAGACAGACGATTGATTATGTCGACCGACCGGATTCACTAATTTGTAAATTCATAAGTGAACAAAGACATCGGTATAGTCACACTTATACACAATTCTGTGCGGAAATATAAACTATGAGTGCGTACGGGACTTGAAATCTCAACTGACGCGCACATAATAATATACTAATTAACATTTAAAGTAGAACAGTGAGTGTCACCTCAAACATTCTCACATCAAAACGTATCACCATGTTGAACAATTAGTTGAATAAACTATACCAAACAATTAAGCACGCAGTACGCGATACACCCAAATAGACGGCACAGTTAACCATGTACACAAATATGGCAAACTTTCAGAACAATTCAAGTTAATGACAACATTAACACCTCACTATTTGAACTCCGGACACTCGACATCAGCGGGTTACCACAATACCATACACATGACGGGAGTGGAGATTTAGTGGAGTGAAGTGAAATTATCAGTGCTCTGCGTAACAGTGATTATGATCTTCGACGAATCATCTAGAAAGTGTCTTCTCACGACGACGGAATTGGATAAACACTCTCAAAGATAAGCTTTATGTCTACTTAATCTTAGTAGTATATACTACACTACTGTTCTGTTGCCTCTTTTCAAAGAACTAACCCCAAGAGAATAATTACATATGAGTCATATGAATCATAAAATCTATAAAATAACACTAACGTAATTCGTTATCTGAGAAATAATGAACGCATTTTAGGTAGGAATAAGTATAATTGTTGATTGTTTATTATTCGTGTATGTTTTATATATGTGCATTATTTACTGCATTTGAATGTACCATGTGTTTATGTTTCAGGAAACATCGTATAAATTGAATAATTGTATTTATATCATGTGCTTTAATATGTATGTAATTTGCAGGATATAGTTACTTACTTCAGTAAGATGTGTAATAAATAAGTAGTTAATTTACAGTATTCATGCGTTCATTATTGAAATTTCACCTTTGTTATTGATGTATTTTCATTCTAAGTATTACACTAAAAATCTCATAACTTATGCTAAACATCAATGGATACAATAAACTCGACCATTGAAACGTCTGATTAATAGACTCATAAAATCGTATTTAATCAGACACTGTGTTGAGTCAAATCTGACGAATAGAAATAATTTTAGATATATCAATTTTAACGTATTACATAAATCTTTAATTAATATGATTCATAATTGTTGAGTAATTAATCCGCGCAGATAATTAGCACAGATTAATATTCACTAGATGTAAATGGTTTACACAATTAATTACCACAGATGTAAATTATATTTACACCACTAAATGTAAATGGCTGCACAACGCTTGGCATTAAATGTAAATGGCATCCAGCTTTAGGGCGAGATACATATGAGAAAGTGATAAACTCACATAAAATACCACTAGTCCCATTTACTAAATGTAAATCATTTATATCACGATTAGCATAATAAATAAACCCCATTTATGCTAACTATAAATGGCGCCCATCGCATGGCAAAAGAGAGCAGACAGTAGTATTTAGACTAATTACAATAATATAGTACGTAAGACATTATTAAATAAGTGTAAGGTTAGCTTGACTGGTAAATGATAACGCGAAGCAAGGCGAAAATGGCTAGCGGTAGTTCTGATAGCATGGACTTTGACGTTAACAACCAGTTAGGCGCACCCGACACCAACGAAGAAAACTCATCAGTCGTCGAACCAAATATGACGGAGGAGACGTCAGAGGTCAGAGCGCGGGGACAGGAGTCACAGCAACCACAAGAGTCCCAGCAATCACATGAAGAGGCATCGCTACGTTCATTGTTGATGGACTTCATGCGCACGAATAATGAAAGCTTCAAGATGATGAATCAGAAATTCGATCAGAAATTCGATCAACATAAAGAAGAAATTAAAGAAGAAATCAACCAGAAATTCAATCAAATTAATGAAAATTTTAATAGTCATAGGGAGGACGTCAAGCGACAAATGGACGAACAGCTCGCGCTTATACGATCAGAAATGCGTGACCATAAGACCAGTTGCGACGATAAGATAAGTGAAGTCCTAAAGAAACAAGAGGATGCTACAAAAGGAATAAAAGATGACACCAATAAGAAGTTTGAAGAAGTGTGGGAAGCCCGAGAGTCGGACCACCAAGAACTCAAAAGCCTGGCACAGACCACACAATCTAGTATCAAGAAAGTCCATAACAAGCTAGATCTACACATCAATGGTAATCAGAAGAAGCAGGAAGAACTGAAGACCGAATTATACCACACGCTTCGACAGCAGCAGCAAGAGATAGGTGAAGCCAACCACACATTGCAACAGAAAATCGAGGAAGTAGACGGCCGACAAAGGACGACCGAACAGAAGCTCGACGAGAACGTCAAAGAGAAAACAACCCACATCCAGGAACTCAGGTGTCAAGTAGAGAGACTGCGGCGACAGATCACCGATGGGGAGTCTGGGCATCACAGAATAGTAAACGGACAAATACAGATTGAATTGAAATATGACGGAACCGACAGATTCCCGATGGAGTTCCTAAAGGAGTTGTCGGAGTTTCAAGAATCCTATTACCCGAGCAGCGACATCAGGTGGATCGGCAAACACCTAGAGAAGGACGCAAGCATATGGTGGCGTGTGATCCGGTACCAGATAAGTACCTTCGAAGAATTCAAGGAGGCGTTCACACTGAAGTACTGGGGGTTGGAACGACAGGACATTATCCGCGACAACCTTGAGTACGGCAGGTTTGAATGGCAGGGACCCGTCACAGCTATACAGTACGTCGAGAGGATTCTTTTGGAAAGTCGTCAGTTAACCCCAGCGTTGACCGACCGCCAACTGATAAGGAAAATTTCGAGGCACTTTGGAAGGGACTTGCAGATCGCCGTTATAACACGCGGGATCGTCACCATACCCAATTTCGAGGCCTTGATCACTGAATACACTAGCATTCAATCAAGCCACGCAGGAAGTAGACGTGCGCAATATAAGATAACGAACGAAAGGGAAGCCGGAACTGTCGATCGTCCCAGTGGTAACTTTGTCAACAAGAACGAGAGTGAAAGGAAACCAGTTTGGCAAGGACGGGCGCACGGCGGTAACCGTTACGAGGGTAAATCACACGGAGTAGTAAACACCGTTGAGTACCTGAACTCCAAACCGGGTACAAGCCAGGCAAGCGACGACAGTAATTCTAGGTCGAACAATGACCAAAGCAACAAAAAAAAAAACACCCCTACACAGCGAACGACATAGTTTTTGACGACAACAAAAACAACCCCACCAATAATGTCAATATCCTGGTACCTGACTTAAGAGACGACCTACTGAATGAATATGACGAGGACGTCACGAAACAAATATTAAAATGTCCTGAAATAATCATACAATTTAATAATAACATTAAAGTTTTAGCACTTGTCGACACCGGCTCAGTTATTAATGGGTTGTCAGAAGAATGGTTCAACGCAAACAAAAGGGACATTGAACCATATGAAATTTTACCCATGACAAACTCTCTAATCATTAGTGCTGTTGGGAACAAGTCCAAGTTAATTAGAAAACAAATACTGTGCGACATAGAAATTGACGGGATCAAAAATGAGTGTGTCTTTCTAATAATACCTGACCTTATTAAACACTGTATATTAGGGATAAGTTTTTTACAGGAGGTAGGATGTCGTATCGACATTGGCAGCAAGAAAATAGAAATAGTGAATGCGGCTGATGAAGAGGTGCACGCCGTACCCATCATGAACATGGAACTAATTGATAATGGAGAAGAAGAAGAAGAAGAAATCTTGAGGTGCATCGACGAGAAGATATCAAACATGGACTGTCAAGACGAGGAGATATTGGGAAATTTGAAGGGAATACTTGTTAAGAATAGAAGAGTGTTTAGGGAATGCCCGGGAAGAATAGACGGATATGAGCATGAGTTTCAAGTTACGGACAGTACGCCCTACTTTCAACGGGGTTGGCCTGTACCACTTGCTTATCAGAAGAAAGTAAAGGACGAGATAGATAGGATGCTGCGATACGGTGTGATTGAACGTTGTACAAGCCCGTTCATAAATCCACTCGTAACAGTCATAAAAAGAGATGGAAGGGTCCGTCTATGCCTGGATGCAAGAAAGATAAACGGCGTTACTATTCCCGACTATGAAGGCGTTTCTCCAATAAATGAAATCTTGGCAAGATGCAGCGAGATGCGATATCTGCCTACTGTCGATTTGTCGAGCAGCTTTTGGCAAGTACCTTTGAAGGAAGAGTGCAGGAAGTATACCGCGTTCATGTATGAGGGAAGGTGCTACCAATTCACCGTTACACCATTCGGCCTTAGTACCAGTTCAGCGGCACTAACACGCGGATTGGATACGGTCTTAAATGAAGATGTTAAGAAAAACACATTAATATACGTGGACGATTGTCTATGCTATTCTGATGATGTTAAAACACACTTAGAGCATTTAGAGGCATTATTAAATAATCTTAACGAAAATAACTTAACCGTCAACTTAAATAAGTCACAGTTTTTCAGGAAAGAAATATCGTATCTTGGATACCAACTAACAACACGCGGCATCCAAGCTACGGAAGAGAAAGTGAAAGCCATTATGGACTTCCCTAAACCCAAGAACCAGAAACAGTTAAAGGGTTTCCTAGGCCTCACTAACTTTTATAACCGTTTTACTAGCAAATATGCGGAGACAACACAACCCCTCCATAAATTATTGAAGAAGAATCACAAATTTGTATGGACGAATGAATTAAACGACTGCTTTGACAGAGTCAAAAATCTATTTATTGACGCTGTAGTTTTAAGATTTCCGCGCCCAGACCAGAGGTATTATATACAGTGTGATGCGAGTGATTACGCATACGGAGGACAACTTTACCAGCTCGATGAAGACGGGGAGATCGGCGTAATCGCCTTCACTAGTAAGACATTCAAGGGTGCTGAGCGGAACTATTATACTACGGAAAAAGAGCTTTTAAGTATTGTCCGATGCTTAGAAAAATTCCGAATATACGTTCTCGGACAACCATTAACGATCATCACCGACAACAAGGCGTTGACATTCTTAAACAAATGCCATCTAAATAATTCTCGGATTACACGATGGATTCTTGCAGTGCAGGAGTATAAATTCGATATAATTCATTCCAAGGGTAAGGAAAACATCGTAGCCGACATTTTAAGTAGATATCCACACAATACAAAATTAGAAAAGATTCATGACAACACCCATGAATATTTAGTTAACCACATAACCGTAAAAATGAGACTTGAGGTGCGTAAGTTAATCCAAAATATCGGAAAGCACCAGATGGAAGACGATAAGCTAAAAGCGATCATCACTAGATTTAAGGAGGGAAATATAGACCCTAAATTAACTAAATTTTATAAATATGTTAACGATAAGTTGTATAGACGACAGCGGAATGAATGGAAGCTGTATGTTCCTAGCAACATATCTGGGGACATAATTGCTGAAATCCATCATATGTTCGGTCATTTAGGAACAAAAAGGTGTATTAAAATGATCCAGGAACATTTCACATTCGACCGGATGTCAAAGAAAATAAAAACATATATAAAAACCTGTGACCTATGCCAGAAGTGCAAAGACACCAACAACAGAGAGCTATTTGGTGGCACACGCGCTGTGATACCTACGGCCAAAGGAGACCTGGTAAGCGCAGATTATTATGGACCCCTACCGACAGGAACGGGTGGAGTCAAATATTTATTGGTCATAGTGGATAATTTCACGAAATATGTCAAGTTATTCACCCTCCGGAGAGCAACAACCACTACGACGTTGCGGAGGATAAAAACGTATTGCGAACTATTTGGACGGACAACGGAACACAGTTCACATCCAAGAGATGGGTCAACGGTCTAAAGGAGTTGGACATACAACCAAAGTTTACTGCAATACGTAATCCATGTACCAACCTTGCCGAACGGATTAACCGGCAACTGGGAAACTTATTTCGCATTTTCATAAGTGACCAACACACTAAATGGTCCCAATACGTGAAAACGATTGAAGCGTGTCTAAACGAGGTGTACCACGAGACGATCGAAATAACCCCTCACGAAGCACACCTCGGCACGAGACCTACACGAGCATGGGAGCAATGCTTGGACAAAGGAGTCATTAGCAGCGAAGGAAAACGCGAAAACAATATATTTGTAAAGATAAAGGAGAAGCGAGAGAAACACGCGAAACGCTGTAATGAGAAGAAGAAAATCACAAAATTTGCGATTGGCGACAAGGTTCTGGTAAGAGCATTCCACCAATCCGACGCTGCGTCAAAGAGAATTGACAAGTTCTTCGAACTTTTCGCAGGACCATATAAAATCAACCGCATCATCGGCGAGGCCACATATGAGCTCGTGGAGTGCGATAGCGGGAAGACGAGAGGAAAATTTAATATACGGCAAATTAAGGCGTATCATGAGCCAGCGAACGGAAGTATAGATAACACGAGTGGTAGCGACGACTCCCGGCGACCAGCAGAAGACATAGTTTAGGTAATTTGCTCGCGCGGCCAGTCCAGCTAACCAAATAATGATATGCATTTTACTTGTTGTGTTTAGTCTGTATTTCAATGCTAACTGTGTTTGTGATCAGCACATAATTGTCATTCGTTATGTTAATTAGACGTATAAATACCAACATATACAGAAAGTGATTTGTGAAATGTACCATGTGTCAGAAGGACAGTGTAATACTATGACACAGGACACCAAAGACGTTAATAATTATGAATAATAACTTGTTAAAATGTAGAGACTCGAATAATTTGTTTATGTAAATAATAATTCAAAATGGACGATTGTTTTATAACTTTAAGAGTATGCATCACGAAGTATGCTGATTCCTTAACTATTTAATTAATATGTATGTTTCTTTTACCAATGTAATCATTTATAACATGTTACGAATTGACCATATGTATAGATTTGTTAGTATCAACTGTATTCTAGAGACAGTAATGACAAGTTTAAAAGTATTTTATTGCTATATAGGTCATCGACATAAGATCGATTAATATAATGGGTAGCTAATCTACAGCTTATCTAATACATTGTGTATAAAGAATAACGAGACAAACTGTCAAATGGACAAACGTCCATGTCTTAAATTCAATTATTTACTCGAAATCGTATTGTACAGTCCGCATATGGACAGACAAAGTGTAAAAATGCGTTCATTCACTCAGATGTGCGGCAATAAATTCATATGACCATATAAAACATTAAGATGGGGAATAACAATTAATTGCTTCCTATGAGAGATAGATGTCAGTCAACCATGTCCATTCCGAAGCAGACATCCACGACTGGGACAGAGCGCAGAAATTGGATCAGATGTCTCCCGAAGTCCAACATCCAATCCAATTTGGGGACAATGTAATGATCGAAATTTTAAAAAAATTTTAATTCCTCGATCAAGTGACACGTTCCCACACTCAAGTCGACGGACACAAGCCCAGGTCGTAAATAATGACGAATCGAGGGCACGTCAAACCCGACGACAGAGCGAAGACAAAGAAAAAATGTCTGAGCACTGCACACAATGAGTATTTCAAGGCGTCACTGACAGCTAGCCGTTTGTCAAAATTTACAGCACCCAACAATCTGAAACAAAGACTTCGTCCAGCTGCCGAGTTACACGGAATCGAGATGGAACGCCTGCTGTGGAAGCAAAGTGTAACTGCTCAATTATGAAAGGCTTTACTATGTTACAAAGGAAGTACAGAGCAATTTTAACGGAGAGATAGACAATAGACGTAACTCAGTGAATACTGCCAGTGTACCCTGCACAGCGTGAAAACACATTCTTGACAGTTTACTGAAATTTACGACTGAAAAGTAGAATTTCACCGAAATGAAGACAACGAAGGGTTGATAATCGGCGGAACGAACGTCGTGGAACTTAGACAATTAACCAAGACCTGGAGTCTGTTAACAAAAGCTCAGTCAGAACCTTAGGGAAAGTCTAAACAAAGGATAACAGAAGGCCATGAAATTGTCCTAATTTCTTAGAATCTGTGCTACGCTCGTCACATGAAACACTCCGGGGATGACGACGACCAACCAGCATCAAGCATCTTCTAAGAGAGCTCGTGGAGAGAGTAGGAAGGGTTCGGCCGACGAATCGTGAAACAGAGGATGAGATCTACAGAAGGGTAGGAATTTGTACGACCAATCAAGAGTTCGAGAAGGCGTAGAGATCGAAACTTAGACTTATGGGTAAGATGTTCCAATAAAACTGTTTGGCGAAGACGCGGAGCAGGCAGTCAAGTAGTTAATCGAGAGTCAGTAATTTTCAATCGGGCAGTCAAGTAGTTAATCGAGAGTCAGTAATTTTCAATCAGGCAGTCAAGTAGTTAATCGAGAGTCAGTAATTTTCAATCGGATAGTCAAGTATTCAATCGAGTAGTCAAGTCGTTCAATCGAACAGTTAGTCGCAGTTAACAGTCAGTCGGTAGTCAAGAGTATGTAGTTAATAGTAGCAGTTGGTAGTCGCAATTAATAGTCAGAAGTTAGTGCGTACGATAGACAGACGATTGATTATGTCGACCGACCGGATTCACTAATTTGTAAATTCATAAGTGAACAAAGACATCGGTATAGTCACACTTATACACAATTCTGTGCGGAAATATAAACTATGAGTGCGTACGGGACTTGAAATCTCAACTGACGCGCACATAATAATATACTAATTAACATTTAAAGTAGAACAGTGAGTGTCACCTCAAACATTCTCACATCAAAACGTATCACCATGTTGAACAATTAGTTGAATAAACTATACCAAACAATTAAGCACGCAGTACGCGATACACCCAAATAGACGGCACAGTTAACCATGTACACAAATATGGCAAACTTTCAGAACAATTCAAGTTAATGACAACATTAACACCTCACTATTTGAACTCCGGACACTCGACATCAGCGGGTTACCACAATACCATACACATGACGGGAGTGGAGATTTAGTGGAGTGAAGTGAAATTATCAGTGCTCTGCGTAACAGTGATTATGATCTTCGACGAATCATCTAGAAAGTGTCTTCTCACGACGACGGAATTGGATAAACACTCTCAAAGATAAGCTTTATGTCTACTTAATCTTAGTAGTATATACTACACTACTGTTCTGTTGCCTCTTTTCAAAGAACTAACCCCAAGAGAATAATTACATATGAGTCATATGAATCATAAAATCTATAAAATAACACTAACGTAATTCGTTATCTGAGAAATAATGAACGCATTTTAGGTAGGAATAAGTATAATTGTTGATTGTTTATTATTCGTGTATGTTTTATATATGTGCATTATTTACTGCATTTGAATGTACCATGTGTTTATGTTTCAGGAAACATCGTATAAATTGAATAATTGTATTTATATCATGTGCTTTAATATGTATGTAATTTGCAGGATATAGTTACTTACTTCAGTAAGATGTGTAATAAATAAGTAGTTAATTTACAGTATTCATGCGTTCATTATTGAAATTTCACCTTTGTTATTGATGTATTTTCATTCTAAGTATTACACTAAAAATCTCATAACTTATGCTAAACATCAATGGATACAATAAACTCGACCATTGAAACGTCTGATTAATAGACTCATAAAATCGTATTTAATCAGACACTGTGTTGAGTCAAATCTGACGAATAGAAATAATTTTAGATATATCAATTTTAACGTATTACATAAATCTTTAATTAATATGATTCATAATTGTTGAGTAATTAATCCGCGCAGATAATTAGCACAGATTAATATTCACTAGATGTAAATGGTTTACACAATTAATTACCACAGATGTAAATTATATTTACACCACTAAATGTAAATGGCTGCACAACGCTTGGCATTAAATGTAAATGGCATCCAGCTTTAGGGCGAGATACATATGAGAAAGTGATAAACTCACATAAAATACCACTAGTCCCATTTACTAAATGTAAATCATTTATATCACGATTAGCATAATAAATAAACCCCATTTATGCTAACTATAAATTGTATGGCCATAAAAATGTTTTAGATGCATGAAAATTCCTTGTTAGTCTTGTAACTGAATTGGAATTATATAAAGTGACGATTGAGTGCTTTGTCAAATAGTAACAGCTCGTAAAGTAAGTCAAGTTTCAATGAAATCCAGACAGGTGAAGAAGAAGAGAGAGACAGTCAGCAAATGATGGGTATAAGATGTCGAAGATCTGCACCGCCTGGTATTAGGGAAGCGCGCAGAGAAGCTCAGAACAGAAATGAGTAGAGGTGAGTGGTGTTGGAGTCCCGGGCCCTGCAGGAGCTGTGCGCTGAGTATCATCATCATAATCATCATTACAAATTATCGTGAGACATTCCCAAATAGATAGACAGACAAATATGAAACTGTTGAGGTCGAGTTAAAACTGAGAATTCGCTTCTCTCATGCAATTTTATCACATACGAAATTATGAAAATAACATGCTTGTTTGGCTGGGCAGACGGTCATCCGAAGGTGGCCATTTTGTAATGTCAAGAACGTAAAGAGACGGTACTCAGCAAGATAGAAGGATGGCCTACATTGTTGTACAGAGAACTGGTCTGGAGAGAGATCATTGGAGGATAACTGGGGGGGGGGGGGCTTCAGCTCAGCACTGGGTAGACAATACTGATGAATATTATTACGCACTATGCGTAAACACGTATTCGCTGGCGTTTTGACAAAGCCAGAACCGTCTCAGACACGGCGTATTATAAATTCACGAGGAGAGGTGAAAGCACACGCACTTTACGCCTACGTCTACAGCGTATGCAATAAATAATTTCTCAATGCATGCATAATTTGAATGTATGAATGGTAAAACACAGAGGCGAAACAATTACGACGTGCGTTGAGTTGATTAGCATAACTAACGTTAGTGTCGCGCAATGTGAACAGTTTGTAGCTACTGGTAGCTACAAACGTAGTCTTCTGCCGTCACAGTGCAGATGAATCCACCTACCTATTCCTGCTGATAAGGTCTGGGCTGGTCTTCCTTCGAGTTATCTTTTGGTCTCTTTACCATTTTCTATTTTGGTGCGGACAGAAGTATTTGCTTTGACAGTCTTTGTTCTGATATTTCTTCCATGTGATTCTATCGGAGGACTAAATGATGCTGAAGAAGGCTGAAAGAGATGGACCTTTACGTTCATACTAGTCATGACTTATCATCATCATCATCATCATCATCATAGTCACCACACCACCACCACCACCACCTTCTTTTTATTTTTATTTTTCTTCTTCTTCTTCTTCTTCTTCTTCTTCTTCTTCTTCTTCTTCTTCTTCTTCTTCTTCTCCTTTTTCTTGTTAGTCTTCTTCTTCTTTTTCTTCTTCTTCGTCTTCGTCTTCTTCTTATTCTTCATCTAAATGACTATGTTAAAAATTTATTAGCTGGCAAAAACTGATACAGATCGGTTTACATACTTGTAGTATCTAGAATTTCATCTGGGGGGGGGGGGCGGTCAAGTCGGCTTCATACAAAAGAAAAAACCAGTGAAGACTAATCAACATTAAAGTGGTTGGAAAACGTGTGGTAATATCCTGAGATCAATCACTTTAAAATAACACCAACACAAATACGCGTTACTGAAACGTTGTTTAGAAGATTGACTGGATTGATTGTCCTATCTTTCATATTTCAAATGTATATGCAAATGCTATGTAATAAACCTGTTTGTATATTTAAGAAAGAGTTACTACTATATTGGCGTACAGAGCTGAAAAAATAATAAAATAATCTAAAAATAAGAGAATTACAAAATTCGTCAACTTTTACCCCCGTAAATACGTTCCTGCATACGTGGTGTTCGGATACCTCTATTTCTCAATCTATGCTTTCGTTCACATTGTTTCAAACTTCTAATGAAGGAAGAAACTCTCATGAGACTTCAATTTTGTTTAGATCCGTCTTATTTGGATGTACGCTTCAGCCCCGAGCGCAGAATAAGGGCTCCCAAGAATGTTGTCACGATTGCAGCAGGATCTGTCGTGACTGTATGATGATTATCTATAAAAGGATATGCGTTTAAAAAAGACTTTTTCCAGAAGTTTCCCGAGAATGGAGTTGCCCACGCTTAAGTACAAACGACCTTCTCTGAATCCTGATCGCTCTACAGCTGTTTTGTTTATTGCTGTCCATTACAATGACAGAGACAAAATTAAAGGGCAGAGTTTAGTAAAACGACTAGCAGGTAACTACAGCCTTAAAAGTGATCCGTTTCTGTAACGAATAACGGGACGGAATGAGAGGTAACGAGAGGTCATTAGTACTTTACGAAAGTGAGATTTTTTTAAATACATTGTACGTTTGCGTAGAGAGGTAGGCCTACGTGTGTAAGAAAAATACTTTGTTGTGAAAGAAAAATACTTTCAGAACAAGTATCATTTTACAAACCCTTAGCACAGAGCTATTTAAGATATAATACTTACTTTCAATAATAATAATAATTGTTATTTATTTAATACGCGAAGTACAATTAAATGCTTACGTGTAAACAATACACATACACATTGCGTGTGTGTTTGGATGGGCGTGGGTCTGGGTGTGGATGAACACCTAAGATATATAAGGATTAGTTTAATCCTCTCACGAAGACACTATAGTATACACAAGATACATATGACTAAAAATAAAGGCCAAAGGCTAACCAACCACTAACAAGACGCTGTGCCGGGTAAAGATTTATTACCATAAGACTTGTACTTACTTAACGATTATGTAACGATCGAGTATTTCCCCGTTTGAATGTCAAGTTTTCCTTATCTTATTCACTTAGAAATTTATTACCGCGCTACAGGTCCAGCACGTGAGAACAACTCACGTGCTTGAATCCTAATACGCGTGTTTTAATACCAGAGTGAAACAACATGTACCCACGTGCCTCAATCGAATCCCGCTTTAAACGATCATTAAATATAAAGATATATGTATTACGTTTCATTGGGCGACTTAAAAGTTAATTTCAAATGGTGGTAATTTTATTTTCAAAGTAACCATAGCTCATAGTAGAGAATTGTAAGAAAAGATTCTCTTTCCGGAGTTGTAACCTGATTGGCGCAAGAGCACTCCCAGGGAGTAGGCTGAGCCATGATATCAGGCAGCTGAAGTAATTCCATGTAGGCTTGGATCCCCTGCACCAAGCTATGGGTGCTGTAGGCCAATAACCTTAATACTCGAGACCACACTTATTCAACGAAAGCAAAGAGAGAAAGCCAGACTGAGGCAACAGTGGCGATCTCTTTGCGACTCCTCGACACCCCAGGGTAGACGAGGATGTGACTAAGTAAAAGACGATTACTTTTCAATTGTTTACTCACTGGGAATAAACTTGTCACAGCAACGTAAGTTGTTTATGTAAAGTGTGTCTTTACATTTAACTGACCCGCCATTGTTGTTTGGTTAGATTCTCGGCACTGAAAATTTCACACTCATTTGTCATTGTTCCGATTATTATGTTTTAATAGTAACCATGAAAGCCTTATACGAACGAACAGTGCATTATTATCGTGAAAGCCATGCAGTCGAAATACATTATATCACTCAACAGTCAAAGCATGATAAATAATTTCTAGGAAACAGCTCGATTGTGGAGATCAAATCTTCTTCTTCTTCTTCTTCTTCTTCTTCTATGGCTCTTAAAGCGCACTTGACCCTACCTCCACCAGGGCCGACGTCCATCTTTCCAGATCTGCAACAACTCTTTTCCAATTTCTTATCCCCAAAACGTCTTGCATCTTCATAGACGCTGCAGTCCCATTCCTCTTAATTTTTTTCTTCCCCCCAAGTCCCTTATTACGAGACAGTATATCATCCGTATGCATAATGTACAGTTCGATATCTCGACAACATTGCTGTAGTGAATGAAAGTGGATCTGAAAGATCGAAGAACGTCGGTTCGCTTTCTTTTAAAACAATTTGACATTCCGAGCAGCACTATACAGCTGAATTTCACAAAAGATCTTCTTCTTCTTCTTCTTTCTCTTCTTCCATTCTGAAGTAGGTGTAGACACCCGATCCGGTTTCAGAAGCCTTATGTACATTGTGAATTAAAATTGTTGCTATTTACAAATATTACTGAGTTAAAAATCAGACCATCAGTCTCTGGGCCTTTCTACATACGACTACCCTGTCAGCATAAAAATATGCGGCCTTCGGTATAGAGTCCTTTTCCATGCGATAAACATATTCTCTCCATCTATTCTTATACTCATAAACTTTTCCAGCTAATTTGGATACCTTAAGCTCACTACATATATCCTCGTTGTGAGACATATCTAATCGTGAGCAGCAGTGGTCCGTAAGGAGCCAGTGAATGCACAACTAACCACTTATGGTACAGGTTTCCCGCTAGTGGGATTGGGCCGTACTTTTTAGAGAATGCGTCCCAAAATGGCTTACGTTATCATAACGTGATAAGGGGGTTCTTGTTGCATCGATTGATGGTTCTGGTAGACTTGTCATCGGGATGGCGTAACGTGCGCCCAAACGACTGAATTGTTTGCGAGAGAAATTTTCCTGGTCGTGTCAGCTACGCAATGGCGATCATAATTAACTACCGAGGTCGTTCGATTTGACACTGTGCGATTTTTTTTCTTCGGGACATTGTGAAATCTCGTGTTTATGTCAGTAAGCCAAACGAGGCAGAATCACCCTTAGTTCAAGGCGAAATGTGCTCTTAATGAAACTGAATTTCAATTATGCCGAAGTAGTCAGAATAATTTATATCGAGACTTTCGTCAAAAGAGATAAAGCGTCAAAGGCGAGTTGTGGGGAAGGGGCATTTATCGGATGTACCCGTGACTGAAACATAAATGTCAGCAGTTTCTTAATAACTTATACGTTTTACTACGATCTTTTTTAGATTTAATCAGCCCAATAAGCACCTCTTAGAAGGCTTCCATGTGTGTCTTTCTTATAGATGATAACCGTGCCAATGTCTTCATATCGTCAAATACCATCTTGTTGTAGACGTACTTCGAGTTCCGTTCTCGTCTTTACACGAGTGCCCTTGCATTCCAGTAACATATATCCTGAGTTGTACGTTGTACACAGGCTACATTGGAGGCTTTAATTCTCATTATAGTCTACTTATATCTCTTTTTGCCGCTCGGTGAAATATCTGTCCTTGACGTTTCTACAGTTCTATGAACCACTTGCAGTTTTGTTTATACTCGTCTGTATTGTAAGGATCAAAGTTTGAGTTTCGTACATGTGACACACAGATTACACATTCTACGAAACCTAAAGAGTTCATGCATTTTCTGATTCTCTAAATTAAATGAAGCATGAAGTATCATCTTATAACTCGTGTTCAAAAAACAGCCGTTGACCAGCATAAAAGTCAAAGTACAGTCAGTTACAGTTAAGCCTCGCTAACTCGTAACTTGTTATCTCGAAAATTATTCCATACTTTTTGTATTTCCCTTCTCCTTCTTTGTTCTCTTTACCACTGATACTGATTCTTCTAAACATGTATACTCTTTCATATTTTTCCTCTGAATCCCATTGGTGGTACCTATAGGATTATCTTCTTCTTCTTCCCCTACAAGGATTAGGCCTTGGTGACCTGTTCCGACTTCATAGGATTTACTCCCACCTTTTCCAGCTGGTTTGTACCTATGTCCAAGAGCTGACCGTAAAAATTCCAGCCAATAAGTAAACAGAAGAAAATGTTTTGAAAATGGTAGTTCACACAGCGAGAATGGAAAAAATCATTTTGTGCCTGGGCGGAAGTTGTTCAATAATTTTTTCTACCCCACCCCCGCAAAATTTTTTGAACAGCAATTCAGCCAATAAAGTAACTACTTAAAATTACTGCGAAAACTTAGTGTTTATATAGTTGAGTAAAAAAATATTTTTGTGCCTCATTAAATCTTGTTGGAATGTTTTGGCACAATTGTTTTTTTATTTGTTTTTTTGAGGTGTTACTATACCCATCAAGTAACAGCTTCAAATCATGATTAAATTCAAGTTTATACTTTCTTTTAATGAAATATGCATTTGTGCCACGTCTAAGCCTGTCAGACGTACCTGGCACAAAGCTTTGTATTTCAAAAAATAACATGGAATTCCCATCCGCATAGGTTCTCCTTGCAGGTATATTTCCAGCCGGTAATTTTAGAAAACTATTTTTATTATTATTATTATTATTATTATTTATTTTTAGTCGCATGCCTCGAAAGAGTATGAGCGACCAGTTGATTTAACTCTAGAACAAACAATCAATGCCGATGCAGCTAATTCTCTAACAGGTATAAGCCATTTCACCAATTCCATTACCGCCAGGCAACGTTGGGCGTTAAGTCATAGCATACGAACAAAAATTATATCCACAGTCTTACAAAACTTGAAAATATCCGAAGCAAATGATACCGTCAAAGAATTAGACCCGCATAGAATAAAAAAAAGACCAAAAATGCTTAGAAAACATAATCGATAAGATAAATAAAAATATAAATCCATTTGATGAAAGAATAGATAATAATAGTTTATTTAATATTTTCACCGGTCGGGCTGCGTCTAAGGAGACTGCTTGTTTTCTACTGAATGTATATAAATTAGGCGAAGAACAGAAAGAAAATTTTATAATAGCTTGCAATAATGATCGCGATAGATTTGAAGCATCAATAAAAAAAAAAAATGTCATTAAGAATGTCATTAAGAATTTTGCGTCGGAATGTCTGAGAAAAATGCAAAAAATTACTGATGGTAGTAAAAACGTCTTAATTAAAATGGAGCGTGATATTTTTGGTCGGTTGCTGGCAATTGCCTTAGAAGAAAAAATTGATATGGCGCAATGTTTATCATATCCATTATCACCAGCACCACCTGCTTTATGCCAATGTACTGGGGAAATGCACAAAACAGATAAATCAGCACTTACAAAAATATTACGCTCTTCTTACGAGAATTTACCATCAACTCGAATAGATGTTGATATAATTCATGGGTTTTACTTTTTATACCATTTAGGTCCATCAGTTCCTCAAACATTTGATAAAATAGCAGAAGTAATATTGTCAAAAATTTGTAATACAACCGCCCAATACTACTCGCCGCTTTTGGTAGTCTTCGATCATCCATACGCTCCAGGTGGTACTTCCAATTTCTTCTATGCAACTCTATTTTCTCGTGTAAGTTGTATATTTCCAACTCTTCTCTAATTTCTTCATTTCTAAATCGATCTTGTTTAGAGCAACCTTTGACCGATCTTAGACATTTCATCTCCGCTGCTTGTATGCGACTTTTATCTTTCTTCCTCATTATCCATGACTCACTTCCATGAAGAAGCATAGGGACAGCCATTACCTTGTAGAACTTGACCTTGTACCATCTTTCCGAGTCTTGTTTTTTAGTGTTCTTCTTATGGTGGCGCACATCATTTGAAACTTATGTAGTTTCTTGTCTATGTCTCTATTGTTCTCATACGATATATCATACCATAAGTAGCTAAAGTAAGAGACTTGTTCAATTAGTTGGTTGTTAATCATTATTTTGGCTTTTACAGGATTGCTTCCTAGGAAAGCCATCACCTTCGTTTTGCTTGTGGAAATTCTTAAGTTAAACTGAATTAAACACCGTTGTAAATTATGTAGCGCTCTTTGCAAACCATTTTCGGTGGTATCTATAAGCAGCAGGTCGTCAGGAAACAGCAGCGTATTAATAAATTCGCTTTGTCCTAGAAAAATACCTGTTGACTGGTAAATGCTCTGCCACCTACGAGTGACATCGTCCGAATATATTTATATATTAAGCAGAGCCGGAGAGAGACTACAGCCCTGTCTTACAACTTGATTTATACTTAGAACCTTCTGCTCTCTATCTACGTGTCCAAGTAGAGACTCTTTACTCCTGAAATAAGTTGCTAAGGGTACCTGTTTCTTCGTAAAATTTCCCATAACATCTTCCTGGCTACCTTGTCGAAATCCACGGATGCAGTATATCTCGCAAGGTTGAATTCTCTCAGCTTCTCCAATATTCTATTTGTATTGTTATGACGTCACAGAACAATCTACGTGAAACCAACTGCGAGAAATGAATCGCTTGGTAAGAGGACGGCTGAAGATTGCCAGTGATAAAATGAAAACTCGGTATGACATTCGCAGCAATAGTGTGGGTTTCCAAGAAGGAGATCAGGTCTGGTTGTTCAATCCAAAGCGCCGTCGTGGTCGCTCACCTAAGCTTCAGTCTAACTGGGAAGGACCCTACACTGTGAAAAAAAAGAATTAACGATGTTGTTTATCGGATTCAACAGGAAGGACAGCGAAAGTTCAAGGTCGTCCACCTAGATCGCCTGGCTAAGTACAACTTTAGAGACGCTTTGCCAGTTCGGGACGAACAGGTTTAAGGAGGAGGCAGTGTCACGACGTCACAGAACAATCTACGTGTTTATCGAACGTTCCAGAGAGATCCAGAATGTAAGCGTGTGGCGTACGTGCTGCTAGACGCATTTTGCGAGAATCTTCTCGACTGTGCCGGGCTTCGCTCGGGCGCTCGGCCTGTGTCAAGGCCACAGTTAATTACGTAGTTCACACGAGATATAAGACGCAGTTTGGAAGCTTCTGGTGTGTGAGCGTGACTACAAATACATGGGGTAGCGGCCTTACTTTTCAGTTCAATGCGAGATATTGGATAGTGCGGTTCGAGAGTATTAGTGCGATATATTTCCAGAGCGGTTCGAGTTATTACTGTGTACGTTCAAGTAGTTATTAGTGAAATGTTACGTTTTATAATCGGACGGTATAATTGTAATACAATTGAGTTTTAATATTAGTGGACATTTTATTGCGTGCGAAAAATTTTCATTTGATTTGTTGTAGAGACTGTGTTGTTAATTACGAACTGTTTTACTGTAACAATTAAAGGTGTGATTAGTGACTCAATTAGTGTCTTGTACTTATTTTGTTTCCACTGTACCTACGACGATCGAGTAGGCCGTCGTAACAGTATTATACCTATAGGATTATTTTCTTATAAATTTACCTTTAGGACATATTTTCCCAGTCTACAGTTGTTTTTCACTCCTGTCTTTCATATGTACTTTTGGTCTGTGGGCCACATACAAATCATTTCTGACGTTGAGTTAATGCGTCGTCATTTACAAAATGTCTGTGTTACTGGTCAGTTTCTAAGATTGATGGATAAGCTTCCTGACTATCTAATATTTACGTTAACTATTTAGTGGTAAGTATTTAGTACTAAGTAGTTAACTATTTAATGGTGCTTTCTGACTAACTACATAAATATTAAAATTACATAAATAACTACACAAATAACTACATAAATAAAATATTAAAAGTGCCTTGCACAATTTTGTCGGACGTTTTTCTACAGGATTCAGTTCAGACGATAACCAAAGTTCATTCATTAATGTATATTTGTACACTTAATTAGATACACATGCCGTTTATATTGTCTCGTATTGCTTGAAGCGTGTTGTATAAGTCTACGGAATTTCAGCTTTCCCATCTTCAGGCGCTCGACTACAATACATTAATAGTTGAATCTCTTTTCCGTTCCCGCACATGAACCTACTGCTATAAGACATTACACAATTACTGCATGATTTGATATATTACTTTTCAATTTGTTTTCAGCGTTTGATCTAATATCTAGTATAACCGATCTTAGTGTTTTAATCTTTCCTAATATTCTGTGTGTTTCCCTGTCGTTCGGAGTAAACCGCCAATATTCCATGCCTGAAATTTAAAAAATCACTATACTATTCTTTTTCTTTTTCATAGCAACACCTATTATCGTTAATATCAACTCGTTTTCAAAGCTTTTATAGGTACTTAGTACATGTAGATTTTTGTATTTTACATGTTGGTGTAATAACCAGAATACTTGATCCGCAAACTTCGATTTTCAAAATATTCATTCAAATAAGCATCGTTGTAGATAATCAAGTCCACTCTGCCAGAGTAGCCATTTGCTTAATGGTGGATCCTCACCCTCCTACCAAATCGCATTATCGCATCACATCAACCCGGCTTTCCTTAACAGGCTTTTCTCTGGTCTGTTTTTCTCCTACTCTGCGCAAAGGAATCGGTTACACGCAGATGAGAGTAAAGACAAAGATAAAGATACTATATGTTTTCTCTTTCAGTATTTGCTTTGTACCTAAATTGTGTTAAATTTGACGGAAAAATGTTAGGTTTCACGAAATTGTTTAAAAGGCCATTATACACTTCCTGAAATTTTTTGCTTTTAAATAATATATTAGGCCTATTTGTACACTTTTAACATTTGATTTTCTAAATGCTGTTATTGTGAAAGAATCAGCTCTTATTAGTTAAGAAAGTCAGATAAAAGAGAGAAATATTTATAAATAATAGTCGTTGTTTATCACAAAACACAAGTAGAATCAGTTATAGTTAAACCTCGGTAACTCGAAACTCGTTAATTCAAATACTCGAGTTTGGGGTTTACTCAGGGGTTACGTGTTCTCGAGTTTGGGGATTTTATGTATATTTTTTGTGTTTATATTTATATTTATTGTTATATGTGTAAAATTGTATATAAAGTGTTTTTAATGTTTTAATAATTGACGAACTTCACCAAGGGATATTCCTGATGATGGGGCATATGTCCCGAAACGCGTAGATTTACATAAAGAGTAAAGGCCACCAGACGGACAAGAAAAAGGTAAAAACTATTTTACTATTTATATATATAATTCAAATACCTTAATTGTTAAGGGTTTTTGTATTCCCTTTCCCTTATGAAAATAAAACTATTCTAAACTATTAATAATAGCTTGATGAAAATAAACGTGTCAATTCCATAGACAAATTATCAATATAATTATATCAATATATTATAATAAGCTTCGCAAATGTAAGCAAGGAAATGCACCGCACTTCGCGAAATCCCAAAACATGACTAGTATACACTAATTCAATTTACAAACTCCAAGTAAAATTAAAAATACGTGAGGTTGCCATCAATAAACACGTTTTATTGCCCCATATTATCGCTTCATAGCAGAACAACTAGTCCATCTGATTGCATCGTGCAGCGAGGAAGAGCACCGCTACCAGCTTCGCAAAATCTTCCAACGATTTGGCGTAGTCGTCGATCCAATGAAGTGTGTGTGTGTGTGTGTGTGTGTGTGTGTGTGTGTGTGTGTGTGTGTGTGTGTGTGTGTGTGTGTGTGTGTGTGTGTGTGTGTGTGTGTGTGTGTGTGAGGGGGGGCTGTGTGCCTACGCGTGAGTGTCGAAAAGCACAGGCAAAACAGGAAAAGCCAGACTTAAAAGAGGTGAAATTAAGTGATGCGGGATTTAGACATTTTGACAAGAGTAAAACCACTCTGATAGTTTCCAGACGTAAGAACACGAACGTCGCGTCATCAGGCATTTAAAAAATTAAACTGTTTGTCGACTAATCGATACATTCGCATGGGAAAATACAGATGACTCATGCAATGTCAACTTCCACACTGAGCACTAACTCCTATTCATCGATATTATCAACAAGGTTTAGCTTCTGGAATACTACTTCTTTCAACTAAAAATCTGTATATTATCACTTAATTTTATTTAATATAAATAATACAATGTATACGTATAATCTATTCATTCTTTATACTAAAATTTGATTATTAATTTTTATTTCTCTTTAAAAAAAAGATCTTAAGTAAAATATTTTCCTTAATGATATAACGACCACGTGCAACCAAGGTTAAAGAAGATAACCTGTGCCCTGTCTGGCAACCTGCACCTAATCGCACTCTCTTTATCCTTCATTGCTGCTTTTGAGTTCTGGTTTTTCTGACTCACAGTAATCGGATTTTTTGTCAGCTCTTCTTCTTCTTCTTCTTCTTCTTCTTCTTCTTCTTCTTCTTCTTCTTCTTCTTCTTCTTCTTCTTCTTCTTCTTTACCTAAGCCTTCTGCGTCTCAACGTCGAGCATTTAAAGCGGTCAGCATTCCAGAGTCTCATTTCTTCTCTGAAACGTTTTACGACCGTGTGGATGATTACCCCAACGATAGTGGCCCCGTTACTTAGGGGTCACCTACTTGCATTCCCCGTGAAATGCAATTTTCATAGTTTCATGTAAATAAACTTGTCAATCGCATAGACAAATTATCAACAAGCTTCGCAAGCGTAACCAAGAAGTGCTCCGTACTTCGCAAAATCCTAAAAAATGGCAAACACAATAATTCAATTTACAAACTCCAAGTAAAATTGAAAATACGTGAGGTTGCCATCAACAAACATGTTTTATTGCCCCATCTTATAATATTATATATTATAACACGTTTTACAATATTCATCTTTCTTGTTTCACGATCCAAAATTGGCTGTGACCGCTAGTAACTGAGGCATCGCGCTGTACTCGGTCTAGGAGCGATTACAACAGATTTTTTCTATTTGCTGACCACAACACAAGGTAGCTTGCTGACCGCGTCCTCTGGTACTGGTTTCCCAACCATGAGATAAAAGTCGATTGTTCAGCGTACAGGAGGGGAGGATCTCTTGTAGATTAGGCGCTGAATGGGGTAATGGGGATTCTCTTAGATGAACCCTTATGTTATGTTGATAACAGTTTTTCGTCATCTTTCTTTACGCTTCATGACACCTCCATTCCTAAGAGTCACCCCCCCCTCCGATTAACACCCAGATCTTTTACATGATGCAAAATTCAAACATAAGGAGCTCTCTTGTTATGGAACTCAGTTTTGTATTCAATAATAATGGCTTATTTTTGAATCAGCAAGATCAACTGCTTATAAGAAGTATATAAGAGAAAATGATAATTATGTTGTGCACTACGTTTAAATGAGAAAACTATGAATGTACATTCTGATAACATTCCCAGTATAACGGAAACATTAGACGGAAGATGAATTGGTCAAGTGTTGAATATTTCTCAGGGACGCGAGAAATACACATCGATGTTTGTATATAAAGATTCAGAAAATTAAGTCTTTTAAAACAAACATTTAATTTATAATGACTAAAATAACAGGAGACTTATATTTTTTTATATAAACGCGAAATTGTTGTCTGGGTGGCATAATAGTCAACCCACCCGCTTCCATAGCTGTTCGTCGTTGCTTCGAATCTAGGTTATGGCAGGTGGATTGATTTTGACATACGGGTCACCCCTCGTCAGTCGGGGTTAGGCATAATGCTAGCCACATTTCCCTACTAGTACATAGCGTACGGCTTAAATAATGTTTGTTAATAATTGGTCCTAAACCCTGCCGCGTATAAAAAGGATAACTATGATTTTTACTTCCATGTTCCATAAGGAAATAAAAGTATGGTGATGGAGAAAAAAAATCGTGTTCGAGATAAGGGCTGATTCTGATTGTACTGCCCTCAAAACATGAAGAAAAGTCATTTTTCGAAAATCGTCTCTGTGTGTGTCTTTGTGTCTGTCTGTCAATGTGTCTGTGTGTAGAATTTTTCTATGCCAAACGATAAATGCCGCAAATTCAAACACAATCAAATAATTTTTTGCATACATTCCTGAACTGTAGAGAACTCAGGCTTGTTGGTTTTGGTGAAGATCGGTTAAGGGGAAGGGGTAGTTTACCTGCAACGTTTTATTTTTAAACAAGAGTAAAGTACTTAATTTTTATAAATAAAGCATCATGAAAAGAAGGTCATAATAATCCAGAAAGGTAGATGAAATATCTATAAATTAAAAGGGTAGTTGAATGGCAAGGGGGTAATTTTCAATAAATGAAAATAGTTAAGGGGGGGGATAATTTTTACTTCCATGTTCCATAAGGAAATGGAAGTATGGTGATGGAGAAAAAAATCGTGTTCGACATAAGGGCTGCTTTTGATTGTACTACTCTCAACATGTAAAGAAAAGTCATTTTTCAAAAAGTGTGTGTGTGTGTGTGTGTGTGTGTGTGTGTGTGTGTGTGTGTGTGTGTGTGTGTGTGTGTGTGTGTGTGTGTGTGTGTGCGTGTAATTTTTTCTATGTCAAACGATATCTACCGCAAATTCAAACAAAATCAAATAATTTTTGCATACATGCCTGAATTTTAGAGGAATCAAGGCCTATTGATTTTGGTGAAGCTCGATTAAGGGAATGGGTTAGTTTACCTGCAACATTTTATGTTTTAACAAGAGTAATTTTTTCATGACGAACGATAACTCCCGTAAATGCAAACAGAATAAAATAATTTTTTCCATATGAGTCTGAGTTGTACAGGACTCAAGGCCTATTGATTTTGGTGAAGATCGGTTAAGGGGGTAGTTTACCTGCAACGTTTTATGTTTTAACAAGAGTAAAGTACTTACTTTTGATAAATAAAGTATTCTGAAAAGAAGGTCATAATAATCCACTGTAAAAAGGTAGATGAAATATCTGTAAATGAAAAGGGTAGTTTAAGGGGAGGGGATAATTTTCTATAAATGAAAATGATAATTGAAGGGTGAGGCGATAATTTTGTATATGTATACTACGTTATCGGCAACAAAGATATAGTTGGTTGTTAAAATTCCTTCCCGGGCTGTTTGGCCGTTGTCCAATGTTTTGTTCAAAATCAGACGTTTCGGAGTGCCACCGACTGCCATCATCAGTGAAAATCGAGTGCGCTAACATGAGGTGGTATACGTTAGTGACCACAGTACTGTGGTTAATGCTTAAGCAAGAAGTAGAAAGAAGTAGTTCCTATGGAAATATTTCATTTCGAAAATGATTTTAAATATAAATCTTAGAACATGGAAGTCATGTATCGCTCTCTATACCGATATTTATTTACGTTAACTGTAAAAAATTAAAAAATCAAGAAAAATTAAAAATCTGGCATTGCTGAAAATAATTGTACAAGCGCAATGAAACGTGCTGTGAATTTTCGCCGTACCCCTGTGTCATGTGAGACAAAAAATTGCCCGAAGTTAAATAATGGAGAGATTCAACAACGACGACGATTTTCACGATAAAAACCGAACTGGCCACATACGTTATACAAACTGTAACCTGTTGAACAGACGTTAACCTATAAAATACGCGGAATGTGTAGACCTACTATTGGATCGGAACCTGGTAATGAAGCAGTCTAGAGAGAATATTTACGGGAGTAAGTAACTCGGTTGGCATTTGTACTTTAAAAGAATTAAAAAGAAAATGTGCTTCTAAAATATAAAAGTTTTATCCAAATCAGAAGAAACTGAACAATGTAAGAAAAAACGGAAGAAAGTTGGAAACGACGGTGGAGAACATTGGGGATGAGACCCTCACGACGCTGATTATAGTTGAGTAACAGCAATTACAAAAAGAGAGAGAGACTGCAACAACAAAGTTTTACTAGGAGTCTAATAAAAGTAATATACAGAAAATTCCAGAGTTGAGTTTAACCCTTCATCTCCTGTATTAAGCATTCCTTCAGTGACAGATGCTTTCTTTATAAATTGAAGCTGTCTCTTATAAGTATTTTTTATTAACTCTGTAACCTAATATTACAGTAATCTACTTTTTAATTTGAATTTATGTTTAACGGACCGTAAATAAAACCACGTTAGTAATTAATATACACCTTGTTGTCACTTTTTTCTTCATATTTGAAACTGCTTTGATACGACTTGAGGATTCAAGAGTTACCTGAAGTCTAATATATGAGAACATAGTTGTTATGTATAAGCCAAGGGGGCTGAAGACCGCCGCCCAAATGAGATCGAACTTTACATACACAAATTATTCAAGTCTGTGTAGAGTACTTGTGAACCGTTTCAAACTGTAACTTTCCGCAGCACAGTATGTAACTAACGTATGTTTTGGTTTGGAATTTTCTTTCGTCTCGTAGCTACATTATTTCTGCCATACGTGTGGAATGTCGGGCCGAGGTGTTTAAAAATATCTCACACTGTAATTTTTCTTTGGCATATCCAATATTTCTGCGCCTTCTGCTATTGACATATAGATTGTCTTATTGATGTGTGTATTAAAATTTAACACTGATAAAGTTTGAAGTAATTAAATCTATGTAAAGGTTTATTTCGTATTTATTGTTGTGAAGGGGAGGCGTCACCATGCGCAGTGGCATATATAGAACTTGGCCTTGGGGGAATGGGTCCGGGCTCCGGTCCGGTCGGCTTCATACAAACGTGAGACTAATCACATTACTGTCTTTTAAGTGGCTGACAAACGTGTGATTACATCCCATCCCATCCCATTAAAATAAACGGTAATAACACAATAAAAGGTAGTAACGCAATAAACGGTAATAACACAATAAACGGTAATAACACAATAAACTGTAATAAATAAACTGTAATAACACAATAAACGGTAATAACACAATAAAAGGTAGTAACACAATAAACGGTAATAACCCAATAAACTGTAATACCACAATAAACTGTAATAACAATAAACGGTAATAACACAATAAACAGTAGTAACACAATAAACTGTAATTACACAATAAACGGTAATAACACAATAAACTGTAATAACACAATAAACTGTAATTACACAATAAACTGTAATAACAGAATAAACGGTAATAACACAATAAACGGTAATAACACAGTAAACTGTAATTACACAATAAACTGTAATAACACAATAAACGGTAATAACACAATAAACGGTAATAACACAGTAAACTGTAGTAACACAATAAAAGGTAATAACACAAAAAACTGTAGTAACACAATAAACGGTAGGCCTAATAACACAATAAACGGTAATAACACAATAAACTGAAATAACACAATAAACCGTAGTAACACAATAAACTGTAATAACACAATAAACGGTTATAACACAATAAACTGTAGTAACACAATAAACGGTAATAACACAATAAACTGTAATAACACAATAAACTGTAATAACACAATAAACTGTAATAACACAATAAAAGGTAATAACACAAAAAACGGTAGTAACCCAATAAACGGTAGGCCTAATAACACAATAAACGGTAATAACCCAATAAACTGAAATAACACAATAAACTGTAATAACACAATAAACGGTTATAACACAATAAACTGTAGTAACACAATAAACGGTAATAACACAATAATCTGTAATAACACAATAAACGGTAATAACACAATAAACTGTAATAACACAATAAACGGTAATAACACAATAAACTGTAATAACACAATAAACTGTAATAACACAATAAACTGTAATTACACAATAAACGGTAATAACACAGTAAACTGTAATTACACAATAAACTGTAATAACACAATAAACGGTAATAACACAGTAAACTGTAATAACACAATAAAAGGTAATAACACAAAAAACGGTAGTAACCCAATAAACGGTAGGCCTAATAACACAATAAACGGTAATAACCCAATAAACTGAAATAACACAATAAACTGTAATAACACAATAAACGGTTATAACACAATAAACTGTAGTAACACAATAAACGGTAATAACACAATAATCTGTAATAACACAATAAACGGTAATAACACAATAAACTGTAATAACACAATAAACGGTAATAACACAATAAACTGTAATAACACAATAAACTGTAATAACACAATAAACTGTAATTACACAATAAACGGTAATAACACAGTAAACTGTAATTACACAATAAACTGTAATAACACAATAAACGGTAATAACACAGTAAACTGTAATAACACAATAAAAGGTAATAACACAAAAAACGGTAGTAACCCAATAAACGGTAGGCCTAATAACACAATAAACGGTAATAACCCAATAAACTGAAATAACACAATAAACTGTAATAACACAATAAACGGTTATAACACAATAAACTGTAGTAACACAATAAACGGTAATAACACAATAATCTGTAATAACACAATAAACGGTAATAACACAATAAACTGTAATAACACAATAAACTGTAATAACACAATAAACTGTAATTACACAATAAACGGTAATAACACAGTAAACTGTAATTACACAATAAACTGTAATAACACAATAAACGGTAATAACACAGTAAACTGTAGTAACACAATAAAAGGTAATGACACAAAAAACGGTAGTAACACAATAAACGGTAATAACACAGTAAACTGTAATTACACAATAAACTGTAATTACACAATAAACGGTAGTAACACAATAAACTGTAGTAACACAATAAAAGGTAATAACACAAAAAACGGTAGTAACACAATAAACGGTAGGCCTAATAACACAATAAACGGTAATAACCCAATAAACTGTAATAACACAATAAACGGTAATAACACGATAAACGGTAATAACCCAATAAACGGTAATAACACAATAAACGGTAATAACCCAATAAACAGTAATAACACAATAAACGGTAATAACACAATAAACGGTAATAACACAATAAACTGTAATAACATAATAAACGGTAATAGCACAATAAACGGTAATAACACAATAACGGTAATAACACAATAAAAATACCGTTTCCGAAACATTGTTTAGAAGATACTGAATGATTTGATTTTTCTACATTTCATGTTTCAAACCCATACGCAAATGTTGTGTAATAAATCAGTTTGTATACTTAAAAAAAGTTATTAAATGAAAAACACAGCAGAAAAAATAATAAAAGCGTCTAAAATTTAAGAGATAAACAAAATTCCTAAACTTTTCGACCCTCTGGGGGGGGGGGTCCGGTAATACGCCCCTGACCATGCGCCTTCTTTGATAACAACTATAATAGTGAACATCGAAGAAGCAAGATCTCGAACTCATTTTCACATATCTTTTTGAAAACGCATTGCTTCGTTATTCTAGGATAGAGCAAACAACTGTATGCGTGTGAAGCAAGTTGTTCTTACGTTACATTCTGTTTGCAATGCTACAATTAAAGCATGCACGCACGACAAACATGATTAATAGCAAAATCAGGATAATTGTCCGCCGGATTACCATATAAGCGTCACCGCATTTTGCAGTGGTGCTGAATTGTGCTAGGTCACTGCTGGTTAGGATTCCCAGCGATCATTGGCGTCATCAATCATATGGTTATTAAACCCAGCTGTTGTTTCCGTTTTCTCCCTTTTGTCACAGTGAAAACACACGTGATATGTACGTATTGATTGTGTGTGGCGTGGCGTGGGTACATAACACCTGTTGCCGGTTGTGATAGCCCCAGGCGCGGATCCAGGAGGGAGGCGAAGCTAGCGATCCCCCCCCCCAAGCCTCATATAGACCTATATGTAATTATTTTTCTTAAGGTTTGAAAAAATTAAATATTCAAATATCAAAGCTGATTTTTATGGACTATTAGTAAAAATATTGCACTTCAATACAATAAATCATTAAAACTTTTTTTGCAATATGAAATATACCGATAACTATATCTTAATTATTATAATAATCTATGTTCCAGTTAATTATTTAATATCAGGTATCAAAAAAATATTTGTATAATAATTAGCTACATGGAAAGTTGAACGATATTCCACTTACGCGGAGTAACCGCTTACGCATGCGTGAAGCAATATATGTATCGATAATCAGCTGTCGAGAGTGCATAACGACAGCATCGCAGGTCATTTGCTAAGTTAGTTCTGTTTTTTAATAATTACAAAAGTTTAGCAGTTGCAGTAAAACTTGAGGAAATTTTAGTAATTTTGTGATCTATGTTACAGTTCCAATTGCAAAGGTAATTAATTGAGCTACTCAAAGAAAACAGTAAATGTGCAATTAGTGTATTTATTTAAAGAAAAACATAACCTTAAAAGTAGTATATTATCTTTTATAATAGCACAAAGATGTTGTAAAGACATATTTGATTCTCGACATTTTTTATCTTAATTTTTTTTATTATTGTAGGCAACACGGCAAAAGTTCCAACATTAAGCGAACTATTGAAAGTTATTTTAATTCTCCTGACACAAAGAAATCTCGCCTCCCTGACAATTCTTGCGCTTGTTCTTCTACAGCTGTACAGAAGCAAATTAAGTCGACAGACGTTTCTGTAGTGCCAAATATCGAAAATGAAGATACTTACTATAGCATTGGCTCGTTTAAAAATTTCTCGCCTTCGACTACACAAGAAAATAAAGTAATGACATATGATGTTGGCTGTTTTGTTGGAACGGAAATTAATGATTATTTGAAACGTAATTTAATTTTAAACCCGTGGAAACCGGATAAAAATTATCGTTTTCCCTTTTCTGTCCACACAAAAAAATGTAAAAATGAGAAACGTTATGCGAGCTTGAAGCACCTGGATTCTTTTGAATGGCTTGTTTTTTCACATGAAAAACAAGGTTTTTTTTTTTGTAAATTTTGCCTTTTTTTTGTGAATAATACATTAGGTGGACGTAGCAACAATACTCCTTTAGGAAGTTTGGTTACAACACCTCTTACTAGTTTTTTAAGATTGTTTGGGAAGGAGAGTGATTTAGAAAAACACGCAAGTAGAAAGTTCCACAAAAAAGCAGTATTGAATACCAACGATTTCCTGGAAAATTACGATAATCCTAATTTAAATGTCATTAATCAAGCAGACACTGGGCGTAAAAACATAATGAAAGAAAATCGAGCTCGACTATTGCCTGTTATTAAAACTATAATATTTGTGAGAAAACAAAATATTCCTTTTCGAGGTCACCGTGATGACGGTGTTCTGGAAAATAATTCAGTCGTAAATGAAGGTAATTTTCGTGCTTTATTAAAATTTCGAATTGATAGTGGTGATTATACTCTTAAAAAGCACCTTGAAGAATCGTCATCTCGCGCAACGTACATTAGTAAAACGACTCAAAATGAGCTAATAAAGTGTTGCGGGCGTGAAATTCTCTCTAACATTATTCAGAGAATTCAAGCTGCTAGGCTTTATAGAGCCATGTTTGACGAGACTACCGATTGCTCTAACAAATCCCAATTATCATTAATTTTAAGATATACAGATTGTAACACTATTTACGAGTCGTTTGTACAATTTATTGATGCACGTGAAAAGCTTGCCGAATTAAAGAAAAAAAAAATAATAGTGACATCTGAACCTAAGTTAACCGGCTTTGCTATTGGTGAAATAGTAATCGAGGCCTTACAAAATTTGAATCTTAATCTAGATAATTGCGTCGGAATTAGGGTTGATGGTTGCAATACTATGGTTTCTGAAGCTTGCGGTGCTGTTAAGACAGTTAAGGAAAAGGTTGTCAATGCAGTTTTTTCTCCTTGCCAAAGTCATGGGTTAAACTTAAGCATTTCTCGTACTTCTCAAGTGCAATCGATTAAAAATGCGGTATCTACAATGCAAGAAACCATTTATTTTTTTAAGGCTTCATCCAAACGAGAAGACGTTTTAAAACAAGAGTAAGGTCATAAGCTTTCTGGATTGTGTGAAACTCGTTGGATAG
This sequence comes from Magicicada septendecula, assembly GCA_034769895.1. Taxonomy (NCBI): domain Eukaryota; kingdom Metazoa; phylum Arthropoda; class Insecta; order Hemiptera; family Cicadidae; genus Magicicada; species Magicicada septendecula. Next base: position 334,509,095 of record CM068372.1, read on the forward strand.
AGAGACACGATGGAGTCTTGCAGTTTAGATATGCACTTCCAAAAATAGTTTCTGCTTTAGATCTGGTTAGCGAGTGGAAAGATCCTCAATCAGCAGTACAGGCTCGGGGCTTAAAATGTCTCTTTGTGATAGCAGAACTCTTATTGCTATTATTTTTCTTTCTGATCTACTAAGTTGTACATTGCAACTAAGCCAATTTTTCCAACGGACTCAGATTGATTTGAAATCTGCAAAAGATCAGTTCAATGACACTGTAATAATTTTGAACAGGAGACGAAGTAATGCAGACCAAGTTTTTGAAACAATTTATGAAGAAGCATGTACTCTTGCTCAAGAGCTGGATGTAGAAATAAAAATGCCTAGAATATCTGCAAAGCAAACCCTTCGAGATAATTATTCAACAGTTAATCCAATTAGTTACTTCAAGCAATCTATATACATACCAGCACTAGACAATTTGCTTGTAGATTTAAAGGCTCGTTTTCCTAATGAAACTATGGATCTGTATAATATGAATATATTTTTTCTACCAAAAATGTGGAAAATTTAAATGAAATAATAGAAAAGCTGGTAACGAAGTTTTACTCATTTTTTAACCAATCTGCTGACATGCTCAAAAGAAAGCTCGCATCAGAATTAGAATTCTGGGAAATTAAAATGTCACGAGAAAAGAACTCAGGGCCACAAACAATATTAGATTTGTTATCTAATTGTGATAAACACACTTACCCCTGCATACACTTCTTTTTATAATTTTTTGCAACAATCCCGATTTCTAATGCCACTGCAGAGCGTGTTTTTTCTTGCCTTCGATTATTAAAAGCATGGCTAAGATCTACAGTGGGCCAAGATCGCTTAACAGGACTTGAACTGATGCACATTCACTATGACCAAGAAATAAACATCGATAATGTTATTGATATCTATGCTCAGACTAGAGAACATAGATTAGAATTTACGTTGTAAATAAAATGAACTACTCGTGCAGAAAATTTTCAGAACGCACCCCGACATCCTCTATATACCTCGTATATATATGGAAGGCCCTGTAATTTTTTGTGCAGGGGTTGTAGTTTTACTATGTTTTTGTGTATACTTTTATAAATACAATGTTTAAAATATTCTATTTTTTTGTATCACATATTATGTGTCTTATTTTCCGTTCGTAATAAATAACCTTTGTTTTATACTTTGCAAGTATATAAAAAATTTTAAGTGTTATAATAATATTGTACTTGAATATATTTAAAATGGTATTATACGTGAATAATGGATATATATATGTATAAATAAAATATATCTCTAAAAATCGTTATATTAAATATATTACATTAGTTTTGTGAAATAAAGTTTCAAAATTATCATGATCTTTGGTTTTTTTGTTCACCTCCCCCCCTTTTATCTCACTCGGCTTCGCCACCCCCCAAAAACCTGTCCTGTATCCGCGCCTGTAGGCCTAAAAATTAATTCGAATTTTTCCTAGTATCAAGTGTTCTTTCTAGAGCTAAAATATCTTTTTAGAGTATTTTCTATCTTTCGCCGGCAGAAGAAGAGGGTCCCGCTTCAACGGGATCTGACTGACTTCATTATACTTACACAGAATAAATGAGGACACAAACAGGCCTAATCCAATTAATAATAATAAAGACACACAGAGAAACACATAACTAAACGAACGAAACACAAATAGGTTGGTAGTAACTGCTGCACGCTGGTTCCGAAACGAACATATCTGCTAACTGAGCGTTTTGCAGGTTTATACAGCGGCAAAACATTGGATGTACTAATGTGTCCCCCTCCCATTTGTACAGTGACTACTACTACTACGAGGTCAATGACCACACGCAGTAAAACATTACCAATATCTGACCCGGCCACATACGATGGTGCAAGTGCACAGTAGTTCGAAACCAATGCTACGCTTTTCTTCAAGTTTCCCTACTAATATTGTTCGGATTTCAAATGATTCAGTAACTAAACTATTTATTCTGTGATATAATTAACATTATTTTATTTCGTTTCCAGGACTGTTGCCGCCGGCAACAGCGGTTACATGAACGCCACGATACTGGTATTCTGTATTATGTATGTTACATAAGATTATGAGGATTTGAACTACATGGCACGAAAATTGTTGGAAGAATATACAAAGTGAGGGGGTTGTAAATAAAGAGAAATCTGAATATACGTGTACCGGAGGATGGCAACAAGACTTATTATTCGAAGATGACGGAAGCATAAATCAGTTAGAAGAATATAAATATTCGGGATGAAAGTTTGACAGGAGAGAACATTGAATAAAGTTCAAAGGAAGAATCAAGTTCAAAAAAAAAGAATAAATAAATAAAAAGGGTGTGATGAAAAGGTGTATTATAAATAGTATTCTATATTATAGTGATAGCCTATCTCTAGGGAAAATAAAATGCAAACTTGCGCGAAATAAAGTAGTGAGCTACAGTTTGAGTATAATAAGCTACCATCGGAGATATGTTAAGTGAAAGATAACATAGAAAAAGGATTAGGAACAACTGAAATTAATTTTTGGAGATTAACAGCCGACAGGTCTAAAGCATTTTATTTGATACAGATACATCCAACGGACTCCCAGAACAAGTTTTAATGAAGAAATTTGTGTTAGTGGTTGAAATCACAATCAGAATGATCAATATTGCACACCACTATATAAAAATTATTCCGATTAGCGCTTTCAAGCTTCACAGCTCATCGTCAGATCAAGAATAGACAGGAAATATGTAATACCCAACCCTTCACCCCTCTCCCCCACCCTGCTCACCCACAACAAACTAAAAATTAATGACCCTTCCCCACCCCCCTAAACTCTGTCTCACCATCTGTACAGAAAAATATGTAACTGTACAGATGGTGAGACAGAGTTTAGGGGGTGGGGAAGGGTCATTAATTTTTAGTTTGTTGTGGGTGAGCAGGGTGGGGGAGAGGGGTTAAGGGTT